>CAXDIW010000229.1:3640875-4854500 GCA_963989415.1 Cerceris ruficornis | reverse complement strand
AAATTATTTGTAAATTTCGACAAGTAGAACAATGATTGGAACACGTAGACGGTTGAAATCTTTGTATATATTGCTTCCATATAGTCTAAGAAACATGTACGCAAACATCCAAACAGTACAATTCGCCAATTTTTTGTTCTTCAAGTTTAAGTGAACTACGATCCCCATTGTTAATCCCTTAACGGAAATTATTTGTAACTTTCGACAAGTAGAACAATGAATGGAGCAGGTAGACGGTTGAAATCTTTGTATATATTGCTTCTATATAGTCTAAGAAACATATATGCAAAGCATCCAAACAGTACCATTCGCCAATTTTTTGTTCTTCAAGTTTAAGTGAACAACGACCCCATTGTTAATCCTTTAAAGGAAATTATATGTAAATTTCGACAAGTAGAACATTGAATGGAACAGGTAGACGGTTGAAATCTTTGTATATATTGCTTCTACATAGTCTAAGAAACATATATGCAAAGCATCCAACCAGTACAATTCGCCAATTTATTGTTCTTCAAGTTTAAGTGAACAACGAGCCCCATTGTTAATCCTTTAAAGGAAATTATTTGTAAATTTCGACAAGTAGAACAATGATTCGAACACGTAGACGGTTGAAATCTTTGTATATATTGCTTCCATATAGTCTAAGAAACATGTACGCAAAGCATCCAAGCAGTACCCTTCGCCAATTTTTTGTTCTTCAAGTTTAAGTGAACTACGAGCCCCATTGTTAATCCTTTAAAGGAAATTATTTGTAAATTTCGGCAAGTAGAACAATGAATGGAACAGGTAGACGGTTGAAATCTTTGTATATATTGCTTCTATATAGTCTAAGAAACATATATGCAAAGCATCCAAACAGTACCGTCCGCCAATTTTTTGTTCTTCAAGTTTAAGTGAACTACGAGCCCCATTGTTAATCCTTCAAAGGAAATTATTTGTAAATTTCGACAAGTAGAACATTGAATGGAACAGGTAGACGGTTGAAATCTTTGTATACATTGCTTCCATATAGTCTAAGAAACATATATGCAAAGCATCCAAACAGTACCATTCGCCAATTTTTTGTTCTTCAAGTTTAAGTGAACAATGAGCCCCATTGTTAATCCTTTAGCGGAAATTATTTGTAACTTTCGACAAGTAGAACAATGAATGGATCAGGTAGACGGTTGAAATCTTTGTATATATTGCTTCCATATAGTCTAAGAAACATGTACGCAAAGCATCCAAGCAGTACCGTTCGCCAATTTTTTGTTCTTCAAGTTTAAGTGAACAATGAGCCCCATTGTTAATCCTTTATCGGAAATTATTTGTAACTTTCGACAAGTAGAACAATGAATGGAACAGGTAGACGGTTGAAATCTTTGTATATATTGTTTCTATATAGTCTAAGAAACATATATGCAAAGCATCCAAACAGTACAATTCGCCAATTTATTGTTCTTCAAGTTTAAGTGAACAACGAGCCCCATTGTTAATCCTTTAAAGGAAATTATTTGTAAATTTCGACAAGTTGAACAATGATTGGAACACGTAGACGGTTGAAATCTTTGTATATATTGCTTCCATATAGTCTAAGAAACATGTACGCAAAGCATCCAAACAGTACCGTTCGCCAATTTTTTGTTCTTCAAGTTTAAGTAAACTACGAGCCCCATTGTTAATCCTTTAAAGGAAATCATTTGTAAATTTCGACAAGTAGAACATTGAATGGAACAGGTAGACGGTTGAAATCTTTGCATATATTGCTTCTATATAGTATAAGAAACATATATGCAAAGCATCCAAACAGTACAATTCGCCAATTTTTTGTTCTTCAAGTTTAAGTGAACAATGAGCCCCAATGGTTAATCCGTTATCGAAAATTATTTGTAACTTTCGACAAGTAGAACAATGAATGGAACTGGTAGACGGTTGAAATCTTTGTATATATTGCTTCTATATAGTCTAAGAAACATATATGCAAAGCATCTAAACAGTACCATTCGCCAATTTTTTGTTCATCAAGTTTAAGTGAACTACGAGCCCCATTGTTAATCCTTTAAAGGAAATTATTTGTAAATTTCGACAAGTAGAACAATGCATGGATCAGGTAGACGGTTGAAGTCTTTATATACATTGCTTCCATATAGTCTAAGAAAAATATATGGAAATCATCCAAACAGTACCATTCGCCAATTTTTTGTTCTTTAAGTTTAAGTGAACTACGAGCCCCATTGATAATCATGAAATGGAAATTATTTGTAACTTTCTACAAGTAGAACAATGAATAGTACAGGTAGACGGGTGAAATCTTTCTATATATTGCATCTAAATAGTCTAAGAAACATATATGCAAAGCATCCAAACAGTACCATTCGCCAATTTTTTGTTCTTCAAGTTTAAGTGAACTACGAGCCCCATTGTTAATCCTTTAAAGGAAATTATTTGTGAATTTCGACAAGTAGAACAATGAATGGAACAGGTAGACTGTTGAAATCATTGTATATATTGCTTCTATATAGTCTAAGAAACATATATGCAAAGCATCCAAACAGTACAATTCGCCAATTTTTTGTTCTTCAAGTTTAAGTAAACTACGATCCCCATTGTTAATCCCTTAACGGAAATTATTTGTAATTTTCGACAAGTAGAACAATGAATGGATCATGTAGACGGTTGAAATCATTGTATATATTGCTTCTATATAGTCTAAGAAAAAATATGCAAAGCATCCAAACAGTACAATTCGCCAATTTTTTGTTCTTGAAGTTTAAGTGAACTACGAGCCTCATTGATAATCATGAAACGGAAATTATTTGTAACTTTCTACAAGTAGAACAATGAATAGAACAGGTAGACGGTTGAAATCTTTGTATATGTTGCTTCTATATAGTCTAAGAAACTTATATGCAAAGCATCTAAACAGTAACATTCGCCAATTTTTTTATCTTCAAGTTTAAGTGAACAATGAGCCCCAATGGTTAATCCGTTATCGGAAATTATTTGTAACTTGCGTCAAGTAGAACAATGAGTGGAACAGTTAGACGGTTGAAATCAATGTATATATTGCTTCTATATAGTCTAAGAAACATATATGCAAAGCATCCAAACAGTACCATTCGCCAATTTTTTGTTCTTCAAGTTTAAGTGAACAATGAGCCCCATTGTTAATCCTTTATCGGAAATTATTTGTAACTTTCGACAAGTAGAACAATGAATGGAACAGGTAGACGGTTGAAATCTTTGTATATATTGCTTCTACATAGTCTAAGAAACATATATGCAAAGCATCCAACCAGTACAATTCGCCAATTTATTGTTCTTCAAGTTTAAGTGAACAACGAGCCCCATTGTTAATCCTTTAAAGGAAATTATTTGTAACTTTCGACAAGTAGAACAATGATTGGAACACGTAGACGGTTGAAATCTTTGTATATATTGCTTCCATATAGTCTAAGAAACATGTACGCAAAGCATCCAAGCAGTACCGTTCGCCAATTTTTTGTTCTTCAAGTTTAAGTGAACTACGAGCCCCATTGTTAATCCTTTAGAGGAAATTATTTGTAAATTTCGGCAAGTAGAACAATGAATGGAACAGGTAGACGGTTGAAATCTTTGTATATATTGCTTCTTTATAGTCTAAGAAACATATATGCAAAGCATCCAAACAGTACCATTCGCTAATTTTTTGTTCTTCAAGTTTAAGTGAACAATGAGCCCCATTGTTAATCCTTTAGCGGAAATTATTTGTAACTTTCGACAAGTAGAACAATGAATGGATCAGGTAGACGGTTGAAATCTTTGTATATATTGCTTCCATATAGTCTAAGAAACATGTACGCAAAGCATCCAAGCAGTACCGTTCGCCAATTTTTTGTTCTTCAAGTTTAAGTGAACAATGAGCCCCATTGTTAATCCTTTATCGGAAATTATTTGTAACTTTCGACAAGTAGAACAATGAATGGAACAGGTAGACGGTTGAAATCTTTGTATATATTGTTTCTATATAGTCTAAGAAACATATATGCAAAGCATCCAAACAGTACAATTCGCCAATTTATTGTTCTTCAAGTTTAAGTGAACAACGAGCCCCATTGTTAATCCTTTAAAGGAAATTATTTGTAAATTTCGACAAGTAGAACAATGATTGGAACACTTAGACGGTTGAAATCTTTGTATATATTGCTTCCATATAGTCTAAGAAACATGTACGCAAAGCATCCAAACAGTACCGTTCGCCAATTTTTTGTTCTTCAAGTTTAAGTAAACTACGAGCCCCATTGTTAATCCTTTAAAGGAAATTATTTGTAAATTTCGACAAGTAGAACATTGAATGGAACAGGTAGACGGTTGAAATCTTTGCATATATTGCTTCTATATAGTATAAGAAACATATATGCAAAGCATCCAAACAGTACAATTCGCCAATTTTTTGTTCTTCAAGTTTAGTGAACAATGAGCCCCAATGGTTAATCCTTTATCGGAAATTATTTGTAACTTTCGACAAGTAGAACAATGAATGGAACAGGTAGACGGTTGAAATCTTTGTATATATTGCTTCTATATATTCTATGAAACATATATGCAAAGCATCCAAACAGTACCATTCGCCAATTTTTTGTTCTTCAAGTTTAAGTGAACTACGAGCCCCATTGTTAATACTTTAACGGAAATTATTTGTACCTTGCGAGAAGTAGAACAATGAATGGAACTGGTAGCCGGTTGAAATCAATGTATATATTGCTTCTATATATTCTAAGAAACATATATGCAAAGCATCCAAACAGTACAAATCGCCAATTTCTTGTTCTTCAAGTTTAAGTAAACTACGATCCCCATTGTTAATCCCTTAACGGAAATTATTTGTAAATTTCGACAAGTAGAACAATGATTGGAACACGTGGACGGTTGAAATCTTTGTATATATTGTTTCTATATAGTCTAAGAAACATATATGCAAATCATCCAAACAGTACAATTCGCCAATTATTTGATCTTCAAGTTTAAGTGAACTACGAGCCCCATTGTTAATACTTTAACGGAAATTATTTGTAACTTGCGACAAGTAGAACAATGAATGGAACAGGTAGACGGTTGAAATCTTTGTATATATTGCTTCTACATAGTCTAAGAAACATATATGCAAAGCATCCAACCAGTACAATTCGCCAATTTATTGTTCTTCAAGTTTAAGTGATCAACGAGCCCCATTGTTAATCCTTTAAAGGAAATTATTTGTAACTTTCGACAAGTAGAACAACGATTGGAACACGTAGACGGTTGAAATCTTTGTATATATTGCTTCCATATAGTCTAAGAAACATGTACGCAAAGCATCCAAGCAGTACCGTTCGCCAATTTTTTGTTCTTCAAGTTTAAGTGAACTACGAGCCCCATTGTTAATCCTTTAGAGGAAATTATTTGTAAATTTCGGCAAGTAGAACAATGAATGGAACAGGTAGACGGTTGAAATCTTTGTATATATTGCTTCTATATAGTCTAAGAAACATATATGCAAAGCATCCAAACAGTACCATTCGCCAATTTTTGGTTCTTCAAGTTTAAGTGAACAATGAGCCCCATTGTTAATCCTTTATCGGAAATTATTTGTAATTTTCGACAAGTAGAACAATGAATGGAACAGGTAGACGGTTGAAATCTTTGTATATATTGCTTCTATATAGTCTAAGAAACATATATGCAAAGCATCCAAACAGTACCGTCCGCCAATTTTTTGTTCTTCAAGTTTAAGTGAACTACGAGCCCCATTGTTAATCCTTCAAAGGAAATTATTTGTAAATTTCGACAAGTAGAACATTGAATGGAACAGGTAGACGGTTGAAATCTTTGTATACATTGCTTCCATATAGTCTAAGAAACATATATGCAAAGCATCCAAACAGTACCATTCGCCAATTTTTTGTTCTTCAAGTTTAAGTGAACTACGAGCCCCATTGTTAATACTTTAACGGAAATTATTTGTACCTTGCGAGAAGTAGAACAATGAATGGAACTGGTAGCCGGTTGAAATCAATGTATATATTGCTTCTATATAGTCTAAGAAACATATATGCAAAGCATCCAAACAGTACCATTCGCCAATTTTTTGTTCTTCAAGTTTAAGTGAACGACGAGCCCCATTGTTAATCCTTTATCGGAAATTATTTGTAACTTTCGACAAGTAGAACAATGAGTGGAACAGGTAGACGGTTGAAATCTTTGTATATATTGCGTCTATATAGTCTAAGAAACATATAGGCAAAGCATCCAAACAGTACCATTCGCCAATTTTTTGTTGTTCAAGTTTAAGTGAACTACGAGCCCTATTGTTAATCATTTAAACGAAATTATTTGTAAATTTCGACAAGTAGAACAGTGAATGGAACAGGTAGACGGTTGAAATCAATGTATATATTGCTTCTATATAGTCTAAGAAACATATATGCAAAGCATCCAAACAGTACCATTCGCCAATTTTTTGTTCTTCAAGTTTAAGTGAACAACGAGCCCCAATGGTTAATCCTTTATCGGAAATTATTTGTAACTTCCGACAAGTAGAACAATGAATGGAACAGGTAGACGGTTGAAATCTTTGTATATATTGCGTCTATATAGTCTAAGAAACATATATGCAAAGCATCCAACCAGTACCATTCGCCAATTTTTTGTTCTTCAAGTTTAAGTGAACTACGAGCCCCATTGTTAATCCTTTAAAGGAAATTATTTGTAAATTTCGACAAGTAGAACAATGAATGGAACAGGTAGACGGTTGAAATCAACGTATATATTGCTTCTATATAGTCTAAGAAACATATATGCAAAGCATCCAAACAGTACCATTCGCCAATTTTTTGTTCTTCAAGTTTAAGTGAACAATGAGCCCCAATGGCTAATCCTTTATCGGAAATTATTTGTAATTTTCGACAAGTAGAACAATGAATGGAACAGGTAGACGGTTGAAATCTTTGTATATATTGCTTCTATATAGTCTAAGAAACCTATATGCAAAGCATCTAAACAGTAACAATCGCCAATTTTTTGATCTTCAAGTTTAAGTGAACAGCGAGCCCCATTGATAATCATGAAATGGAACTTATTTGTAACTTTCTACAAGTAGAACTATGAATAGAACAGGTAGACGGGTGAAATCTTTGTATATATTGCTTCTATATATTCTATGAAACATATATGCAAAGCATCCAAACAGTACCATTCGCCAATTTTTTGTTCTTCAAGTTTAAGTGAACAATGAGCCCCATTGTTAATCCTTTATCGGAAATTATTTGTAATTTTCGACAAGTAGAACAATGAATGGAACAGGTAGACGGTTGAAATCTTTGTATATATTGCTTCTATATATTCTATGAAACATATATGCAAAGCATCCAAACAGTACCATTCGCCAATTTTTTGTTCTTCAAGTTTAAGTGAACTACGAGCCCCATTGTTAATACTTTAACGGAAATTATTTGTACCTTGCGAGAAGTAGAACAATGAATGGAACTGGTAGCCGGTTGAAATCAATGTATATATTGCTTCTATATAGTCTAAGAAACATATATGCAAAGCATCCAAACAGTACCATTCGCCAATTTTTTGTTCTTCAAGTTTAAGTGAACGACGAGCCCCATTGTTAATCCTTTAACGGAAATTAATTGTAACTTTCGACAAGTAGAACAGTGAATGAAACAGGTAGACGGTTGAAATCTTTGTATATATTGCTTCTATATAGTCTAAGAAACATATATGCAAAGCATCCAAACAGTACCATTCGCCAATTTTTTGTTCTTCAAGTTTAAGTGAACTACGAGCCCCATTGTTAATACTTTAACGGAAATTATTTGTACCTTGCGAGAAGTAGAACAATGAATGGAACTGGTAGCCGGTTGAAATCAATGTATATATTGCTTCTATATAGTCTAAGAAACATATATGCAAAGCATCCAAACAGTACCATTCGCCAATTTTTTGTTCTTCAAGTTTAAGTGAACGACGAGCCCCATTGTTAATCCTTTAACGGAAATTAATTGTAACTTTCGACAAGTAGAACAGTGAATGGAACAGGTTGACGGTTGAAATCTTTGTATATATTGCTTCTACATAGTCTAAGAAACATATATGCAAAGCATCCAAACAGTACAATTCGCCAATTTATTGTTCTTCAAGTTTAAGTGAACAACGAGCCCCATTGTTAATCCTTTAAAGGAAATTATTTGTAACTTTCGACAAGTAGAACAATGAATGGAACAGGTGGACGGTTGAAATCTTTGTATATATTGCATCTATATAGTCTAAGAAACATATATGCAAAGCATCCAAACAGTACCATTCGCCAATTTTTTGTTCTTCAAGTTTAAGTGAACTACGAGCCCCATTGTTAATACTTTAACGGAAATTATTTGTAACTTGCGACAAGTAGAACAATGAATGGAACAGGTAGACGGTTGAAATCAATGTATATATTGGTTCTTTATAGTCTAAGAAACATATATGCAAAGCATCCAAACAGTACCATTCGCCACTTTTTTGTTCTTCAAGTTTAAGTGAACAACGAGCCCCATTGTTAATCATTTAAAGGAAATTATTTGTAAATATCGACAAGTAGAACAATGAATGGATCATGTAGACGGTTGAAGTCATTGTATATATTGCTTCTGTATAGTCTACGAAACATATATGCAAAGCATCCAAACAGTACCATTCGCCAATTTTTTGTTCTTCAAGTTTAAGTGAACAACGAGCCCCATTGATAATTATGAAACGGAAATTATTTGTAACTTTCTACAAGTAGAACAATGAATGGAACAGGTAGACGGTTGAGATCAATGTATATATTGCTTCTATATAGTCTAAGAAACATATATGCAAAGCATCCAAACAGTACAATTCGACAATTTTTTGTTCTTCAAGTTTAGTGAACAATGAGCCCCAATGGTTAATCCTTTATCGGAAATTATTTGTAATTTTCGACAAGTAGAACAATGAATGGAACAGGTAGACGGTTGAAATCATTGTATATATTGCTTCTATATAGTCTAAGAAACATATATGCAAAGCATCCAAACAGTACAATTCGCCAATTTTTTGTACTTCAAGTTTAAGTGAACTACGAGCCCCATTGTTAATCCTTTAAAGGAAATTATTTGTAATTTTCGACAAGTAGAACAATGAATGGAACAGGTAGACGGTTGAAATCATTGTATATATTGCTTCTATATAACCTACGAAACATATATGCAAAGCATCCAAACAGTACAATTCGACAATTTTTTGTTCTTCAAGTTTAGTGAACAATGAGCCCCAATGGTTAATCCTTTATCGGAAATTATTTGTAATTTTCGACAAGTAGAACAATGAATGGAACAGGTAGACGGTTGAAATCTTTGTATATATTGCTTCTATATAGTCTAAGAAACATATATGCAAAGCATACAAACAGTACAATTCGACAATTTTTTGTTCTTCTAGTTTAAGTGAACAACGAGCCCCATTGTTAATCCTTTAAAGGAAATTATTTGTAAATTTCGACAAGTAGAACAATGAATGGATCAGGTAGACGGTTGAAATCATTGTATATATTGCTACTATATAACCTACGAAACATATATGCAAAGCATCCAAACAGTACAATTCGCCAATTTTTTGTACTTCAAGTTTAAGTGAACTACGAGCCCCATTGTTAATCCTTTGAAGGAAATTATTTGTAAATTTCGGGAAGTAGAACAATGAATGGAACAGGTAGACTGTTGAAATCATTGTATATATTGCTTCTAAATAGTCTAAGAAACATATATGCAAAGCATCCAAACAGTACAATTCGCCAATTTTTTGTTCTTCGAGTTTAAGTAAACTACGATCCCCATTGTTAATCCCTCGACGGAAATTATTTGTAACTTTCGACAAGTAGAACAATGAATGGAACAGGTAGACGGTTGAAATCATTGTATATATTGCTTCTATATAGTCTAAGAAACATATATGCAAAGCATACAAACAGTACAATTCGACAATTTTTTGTTCTTCAAGTTTAGAGAACAATGAGCCCCAATGGTTAATCCTTTATCGGAAATTATTTGTAATTTTCGACAAGTAGAACAATGAATGGAACAGGTAGACGGTTGAAATCTTTGTATATATTGCTTCTATATAATCTAAGAAACATATATGCAAAGCATCCAATCAGGACCATTCGCCAATTTTTTGTTCTTCTAGTTTAAGTGAACAACGAGCCCCATTGTTAATCCTTTAAAGGAAATTATTTGTAAATTTCGACAAGTAGAACAATGAATGGATCAGGTAGACGGTTGAAATCATTGTATATATTGCTTCTATATAACCTACGAAACATATATGCAAAGCATCCAAACAGTACAATTCGCCAATTTTTTGTTCTTCAAGTTTAAGTGAACTACGAGCCCCATTGTTAATCCTTTAACGGAAATTAATTGTAACTTTCTACAAGTAGAACAATGATTGGAACACGCAGACGGTTGAAATCTTTGTATATATTGCTTCCATATAGTCTAAGAAACATATATGCAAAGCATCCAAACAGTACCATTCACCAATTTTTTGTTCTTCAAGTTTAAGTGAACAATGAGCCCCATTGTTAATCCTTTATCGGAAATTATTTGTAACTTTCGACAAGTAGAACATTGAATGGAACAGGTAGACGGTTGAAATCTTTGTATCTATTGCTTCTATATAGTATAAGAAACATATATGCAAAGCATCCAAACAGTACCATTCGCCAATTTTTTGTTCTTCAAGTTTAAGTGAACTGCGAGCTCCATTGTTAATCCTTTAAAGGAAATTATTTGTAACTTTCGACAAGTAGAACAATGAATGGAACAGGTAGACTGTTGAAATCATTGTATACATTGCTTCTATATAGTCTAAGAAACATTTATGCAAAGCATCCAAACAGTACAATTCGCCAATTTTTTGTTCTTCAAGTTTAAGTAAACTACGATCCCCATTGTTAATCCCTTAACGGAAATTATTTGTAACTTTCGACAAGTAGAACAGTGAATGGAACAGGTAGACGGTTGAAATCTTTGTATATATTGCTTCTATATAGTATAAGAAACATATATGCAAAGCATCCAAACAGTACCATTCGCCAACTTTTTGTTCTTCAAGTTTAAGTGAACAATGAGCCCCAATGGTTAATCCTTTATCGGAAATTATTTGTAACTTTCGACAAGTAGAACATTGAATGGAACAGGTAGACGGTTGAAATCTTTGTATCTATTGCTTCTATATAGTATAAGAAACATATATGCAAAGCATCCAAACAGTACCATTCGCCAATTTTTTGTTCTTCAAGTTTAAGTGAACTGCGAGCTCCATTGTTAATCCTTTAAAGGAAATTATTTGTAACTTTCGACAAGTAGAACAATGAATGGAACAGGTAGACTGTTGAAATCATTGTATATATTGCTTCTATAAATTCTATGAAACATATATGCAAAGCATCCAAACAGTACCATTCGCCAATTTTTTGTTCTTCAAGTTTAAGTGAACTACGAGCCCCATTGTTAATACTTTAACGGAAATTATTTGTACCTTGCGAGAAGTAGAACAATGAATGGAACTGGTAGCCGGTTGAAATCAATGTATATATTGCTTCTATATAGTCTAAGAAACATATATGCAAAGCATCCAAACAGTACAATTCGACAATTTTTTGTTCTTCAAGTTTAGTGAACAATGAGCCCCAATGGTTAATCCTTTATCGGAAATTATTTGTAATTTTCGACAAGTAGAACAATGAATGGAACAGGTAGACGGTTGAAATCATTGTATATATTGCTTCTATATAACCTACGAAACATATATGCAAAGCATCCAATCAGTACCATTCGCCAATTTTTTGTTCTTCTAGTTTAAGTGAACAACGAGCCCCATTGTTAATCCTTTAAAGGAAATTATTTGTAAATTTCGACAAGTAGAACAATGAATGGATCAGGTAGACGGTTGAAATCATTGTATATATTGCTTCTATATAACCTACGAAACATATATGCAAAGCATCCAAACAGTACAATTCGCCAATTTTTTGTACTTCAAGTTTAAGTGAACTACGAGCCCCATTGTTAATCCTTTAAAGGAAATTATTTGTAAATTTCGGGAAGTAGAACAATGAATGGAACAGGTAGACTGTTGAAATCATTGTATATATTGCTTCTAAATAGTCTAAGAAACATATATGCAAAGCATCCAAACAGTACAATTCGCCAATTTTTTGTTCTTCGAGTTTAAGTAAACTACGATCCCCATTGTTAATCCCTCGACGGAAATTATTTGTAACTTTCGACAAGTAGAACAATGAATGGAACAGGTAGACGGTTGAAATCATTGTATATATTGCTTCTATATAGTCTAAGAAACATATATGCAAAGCATACAAACAGTACAATTCGACAATTTTTTGTTCTTCAAGTTTAGAGAACAATGAGCCCCAATGGTTAATCCTTTATCGGAAATTATTTGTAATTTTCGACAAGTAGAACAATGAATGGAACAGGTAGACGGTTGAAATCTTTGTATATATTGCTTCTATATAATCTAAGAAACATATATGCAAAGCATCCAATCAGGACCATTCGCCAATTTTTTGTTCTTCTAGTTTAAGTGAACAACGAGCCCCATTGTTAATCCTTTAAAGGAAATTATTTGTAAATTTCGACAAGTAGAACAATGAATGGATCAGGTAGACGGTTGAAATCATTGTATATATTGCTTCTATATAACCTACGAAACATATATGCAAAGCATCCAAACAGTACAATTCGCCAATTTTTTGTTCTTCAAGTTTAAGTGAACTACGAGCCCCATTGTTAATCCTTTAACGGAAATTAATTGTAACTTTCTACAAGTAGAACAATGATTGGAACACGCAGACGGTTGAAATCTTTGTATATATTGCTTCCATATAGTCTAAGAAACATATATGCAAAGCATCCAAACAGTACCATTCACCAATTTTTTGTTCTTCAAGTTTAAGTGAACAATGAGCCCCATTGTTAATCCTTTATCGGAAGTTATTTGTAACTTTCGACAAGTAGAACATTGAATGGAACAGGTAGACGGTTGAAATCTTTGTATCTATTGCTTCTATATAGTATAAGAAACATATATGCAAAGCATCCAAACAGTACCATTCGCCAATTTTTTGTTCTTCAAGTTTAAGTGAACTGCGAGCTCCATTGTTAATCCTTTAAAGGAAATTATTTGTAACTTTCGACAAGTAGAACAATGAATGGAACAGGTAAACTGTTGAAATCATTGTATATATTGCTTCTATATAGTCTAAGAAACATTTATGCAAAGCATCCAAACAGTACAATTCGCCAATTTTTTGTTCTTCAAGTTTAAGTAAACTACGATCCCCATTGTTAATCCCTTAACGGAAATTATTTGTAACTTTCGACAAGTAGAACAGTGAATCGAACAGGTAGACGGTTGAAATCTTTGTATATATTGCTTCTATATAGTATAAGAAACATATATGCAAAGCATCCAAACAGTACCATTCGCCAACTTTTTGTTCTTCAAGTTTAAGTGAACAATGAGCCCCAATGGTTAATCCTTTATCGGAAATTATTTGTAACTTTCGACAAGTAGAACATTGAATGGAACAGGTAGACGGTTGAAATCTTTGTATCTATTGCTTCTATATAGTATAAGAAACATATATGCAAAGCATCCAAACAGTACCATTCGCCAATTTTTTGTTCTTCAAGTTTAAGTGAACTGCGAGCTCCATTGTTAATCCTTTAAAGGAAATTATTTGTAACTTTCGACAAGTAGAACAATGAATGGAACAGGTAGACTGTTGAAATCATTGTATATATTGCTTCTATATAGTCTAAGAAACATTTATGCAAAGCATCCAAACAGTACAATTCGCCAATTTTTTGTTCTTCAAGTTTAAGTAAACTACGATCCCCATTGTTAATCCCTTAACGGAAATTATTTGTAACTTTCGACAAGTAGAACAGTGAATGGAACAGGTAGACGGTTGAAATCTTTGTATATATTGCTTCTATATAGTATAAGAAACATATATGCAAAGCATCCAAACAGTACAATTCGCCAATTTTTTGTTCTTCAAGTTTAAGTAAACTACGATCCCCATTGTTAATCCCTTAACGGAAATTATTTGTAACTTTCGACAAGTAGAACAGTGAGTGGAACAGGTAGACGGTTGAAATCTTTGTATATATTGCTTCTATATAGTATAAGAAACATATATGCAAAGCATCCAAACAGTACCATTCGCCAACTTTTTGTTCTTCAAGTTTAAGTGAACAATGAGCCCCAATGGTTAATCCTTTATCGGAAATTATTTGTAACTTTCGACAAGTAGAACAATGAATGGAACAGGTAGACGGTTGAAATCTTTGTATATATTGCTTCTATATAGTCTAAGAAACATATATGCAAATCATCCAAACAGTACAATTCGCCAACTTCTTGTTCTTCAAGTTTAAGTAAACTACGATCCCCATTGTTAATCCCTTAACGGAAATTATTTGTAACTTTCGACAAGTAGAACAGTGAATGGAACAGGTAGACGGTTGAAATCTTTGTATATATTGCTTCTATATACTCTAAGAAACATATATGCAAATCATCCAAACAGTACAATTCGCCAATTATTTGATCTTCAAGTTTAAGTGAACTACGAGCCCCATTGTTAATACTTTAACGGAAATTATTTGTAACTTGCGACAAGTAGAACAATGAATGGAACAGGTAGACGGTTGAAATCAATGTATATATTGCTTCCTTATAGTCTAAGAAACATATATGCAAAGCATCCAAACAGTACCATTCGCCACTTTTTTGTTCTTGAAGTTTAAGTGAACAATGAGCCCCAATGGTTAATCCTTTATCGGTAATTGTTTGTAATTTTCGACAAGTAGAACAATGAATGGAACAGGTAGACTGTTGAAATCATTGTATATATTGCTTCTATATAGTCTAAGAAACATACACTACCGGCCAAAAGTTTGGAATCACTTGCTGATTTCGGTCATAATCGATTACACCGATAAACTTTGAAATGATCCTTTGTTATTATATCAGATATTAACATGCTGCATTATGATTTTAGAGATTTCGGCATGTTCTTATGCCCATAATGTTCTTGTATAGGTTATACACCCAGTTTAAGACAATGCACGGAATGAACTTTCATACTGTCGGGAAAGATGTTCTGTTGTCGGCTTATATAGAAACCCATGATTCTTTTGTTCTCCAATAAGCGTTAAGTATTACAATAGTAGATTCCTATTGGCTGACTTTGGGACCGAAAAAATATATAAATAGAGCATTTGTCATACATTGTCATCATTCTCATCAACAAAGGAGTTGAAGAGTTATCAGCAGTAATAATTTGACTTTAGTATTTTAAAATAGCAAGAAGAAAAGAAATTAGCATTGAAACTCGAAGTGCAATTGTTACACTTAGAAAGGAAGGTTATTCTTTGCGGATTATTGCAAAGAAATTGAAAGTGTCATACAAGGGCGTGCAGTGTACAGTAAAACGTTTCGTGAATACTGGCAGTTTGAAAGACAAATCACGATCAGGAAGACCCAAAATTACATCAAGGACTGAAGATGTGAGAATAAATATTATTTGCAAGCGGAACAGACGACTAACGGCCTCAGAAATTCGTGCAAGATTGAATGACAGTAGACCGAATCCAGTATCTCTAACAACAGTGAAAAGGCGACTAAGAGCTGCAGGTTTAAACGGCCGTCTGGCAATCAGGAAACCATTGCTGTCGCAAAAAAATCGTAAAATGCGGTTAGATTGGGCACGAAATCACAAAAATTGGACACCTGCGGATTGGGGCAGTGTCCTCTGGAGTGATGAATCAAAGTTTCAAATATTTGGGTCCCACCGAAGGATATTTGTCCGCCGATCTGTACAAGAAAAAATGTTGCCAGAGTGTATTGTACCCACTGTCAAACATGGTGGCGGTTCAGTTATGGTGTGGGGATGTTTCTCAGCCGTTGGAGTAGGAAATCTAATAAAAATAGAAGGTACAATGAAAAAAGAAGACTATAAACAAATACTTGAGCAGCACGCCATACCATCAGGTCACCGATTAATAGGTAGAAATTTTATTATGCAGCAAGATAATGATCCTAAGCACTCCTCTAAATTGTGCAAGGGATTTCTATTGCAAAAAGAAACGGAAGGTTTCTTGAGAAATATGACATGGCCAGCACAATCTCCAGACCTGAACCCAATAGAGCTTTTGTGGGAAGAACTCGATCGGAATATCCGGCTGCACTGTCCAACTTCACACGGACATCTATGGCAACTTCTACAAGAAGCATGGAAAGATATAAAATTAGAAACACTCGAAAAACTAATTGCCCGGATGCCCAGAATATGTCAGGCTGTCATTAAAAGTTAAGGTGGTTTTTTTGATGAAAAGGCAGTTTGAAGAAAAATACTCATTCCTCGATAGAAAAAAAATAATACAAACTGTAAAACATGCTAGTTATAAGTTTTTCAATAAATAAAATGTCTTTAGTTACTCTAAAGTCATTAACTTTCTTATAAATGACCTGTTTCTCTAAATTTATGTAGTGATTCCAAACTTTTGGCCGGTAGTGTATATGCAAAGCATCCAAACAGTACCATTCGCCAATTTTTTGTTCTTCAAGTTTAAGTGAACTACGAGCCCCATTATTAATCCTTTAAAGGAAATTATTTGTAAATTTCGACAAGTACAACAGTGAATGGAACAGGTAGCCGGTTGAAATCTTTGTATATATTGCTTCTTTATAGTATAAGAAACATATATGCAAAGCATCCAAACAGTATCATTCGCCAATTTTTTGTCCTTCAAGTTTAAGTGAACAATGAGCCCCATTGTTAATCCCTCGACGGAAATTATTTGTAACTTTCGACAAGTAGAACAATGAATGGAACAGGTAGACGGTTGAAATCATTGTATATATTGCTTCTATATAGTCTAAGAAACATATATGCAAAGCATACAAACAGTACAATTCGACAATTTTTTGTTCTTCAAGTTTAGAGAACAATGAGCCCCAATGGTTAATCCTTTATCAGAAATTATTTGTAATTTTCGACAAGTAGAACAATGAATGGAACAGGTAGACGGTTGAAATCTTTGTATATATTGCTTCTATATAATCTAAGAAAAATATATGCAAAGCATCCAATCAGCACCATTCGCCAATTTTTTGTTCTTCTAGTTTAAGTGAACAACGAGCCCCATTGTTAATCTTTTAAAGGAAATTATTTGTAAATTTCGACAAGTAGAACAATGAATGGATCAGGTAGACGGTTGAATTCATTGTATATATTGCTTCTATATAACCTACGAAACATATATGCAAAGCATCCAAACAGTACAATTCGCCAATTTTTTGTTCTTCAAGTTTAAGTGAACTACGAGCCCCATTGTTAATCCTTTAACGGAAATTAATTGTAACTTTCTACAAGTAGAACAATGATTGGAACACGCAGACGGTTGAAATCTTTGTATATATTGCTTCCATATAGTCTAAGAAACATATATGCAAATCATCCAAACAGTACAATTCGCCAATTATTTGATCTTCAAGTTTAAGTGAACTACGAGCCCCATTGTTAATACTTTAACGGAAATTACTTGTAACTTGCGACAAGTAGAACAATGATTGGAACACGTAGACGGTTGAAATCTTTGTATATATTGCTTCCATATAGTCTAAGAAACATATATGCAAAGCATCCAAACAGTACCATTCGCCAATTTTTTGTTCTTCAAGTTTAAGTGAACAACGAGCCCCATTGTTAATCCTTTAAAGGAAATTATTTGTAAATTTCGACAAGCAGAACAATGATTGGAACACGTAGACGGTTGAAATATTATTATATATTGCTTCCATATAGTCTAAGAAACATATATGCAAAGCATCCAAACAGTACCATTCGCCAATTTATTGTTCTTCAAGTTTAAGTGAACAACGAGCCCCATTGTTAATCCCTTAACGGAAATTATTTGTAACTTTCGACAAGTAGAACAATGAATGGAACAGGTAGACGGTTGAAATCAATGTATATATTGCTTCTATATAGTCTAAGAAACATATATGCAAAGCATCCAAACAGTACAATTCGCCAATTTATTGTTCTTCAAGTTTAAGTGAACAACGAGCCCCATTGTTAATCCTTTAAAGGAAATTATTTGTAAATATCGACAAGTAGAACAATGAATGGAACAGGTAGACGGTTGAAATCATTGTATATATTGCTTCTATATAGTCTAAGAAACATACATGCAAAGCATCCAAACAGTACCATTCGCGAATTTATTGTTCTTCAAGTTTAAGTGAACAACGAGCCCCATTGATAATCATGAAAGGGAAATTATTTCTAAATTTCAACAAGTAGAACAATGATTGGAACAGGTAGACGGGTGAAATCCTTCTATATATTGCTTCTATATAGTCTAAGAAACATTTATGCAAAGCATCCAAACAGTACAATTCGCCAATTTTTTTGTTCTTCAAGTTTAAGTGAACTACGAGCTCCATTGTTAATCCTTTATCGGAAATTATTTGTAATTTTCGACAAATAGAACAATGAATGGAACAGGTAGACGGTTGAAATCTTTGTATATATTGCTTCTATATAGTCTAAGAAACATATATGCAAAGCATCCAAACAGTACCATTCGCCAATTTATTGTTCTTCAAGTTTAAGTGAACAACGAGCCCCATTGTTAATCCCTTAACGGAAATTATTTGTAACTTTCGACAAGTAGAACAATGAATGGAACAGGTAGACGGTTGAAACAATGTACATATTGCTTCTATATAGTCTAAGAAACATATATGCAAAGCATCCAAACAGTACCACTCGCCAATTTTTTGTTCTTCAAGTTTAAGTGAACTACGAGCCCCATTGTTAATTCTTTAAAGGAAATTATTTGTAAATTTCGGCAAGTAGAACAATGAATGGAACACGTAGACGGTTGAAATCTTTGTATATATTGCTTCCATATAGTCTAAGAAACATGTACGCAAAGCATCCGAACAGTACCATTCGCCAATTTTTTGTTCTTCAAGTTTAAGTGAACTACGAGCCCCATTCTTAATCCTTTAACGGAAATTAATTGTAACTTACTACAAGTAGAACAATGATTGGAACACGCAGACGGTTGAAATCTTTGTATATATTGTTTCCATATAGTCTAAGAAACATATATGCAAAGCATCCAAACAGTACCATTCGCCAATTTTTTGTTCTTCAAGTTTAAGTAAACTACGATCCCCATTGTTAATCCCTTAACGGAAATTATTTGTAACTTTCGACAAGTAGAACATTGAATGGAACAGGTAGACGGTTGAAATCAATGTATACATTGCTTCTATATAGTCTAAGAAACATATATGCAAAGCATCCAAACAGTACCATTCGCCAATTTTTGGTTTTTCAAGTTTAATTGAACTACGAGCCCCATTGTTAATCCTTTAAAGGAAATTATTTGTAAATTTCGACAAGTAGAACAATGAATGGATCATGTAGACGGTTAAAATCATTGTATAAATTGCTTCTATATAGTCTACGAAACATATATGCAAAGCATCCAAACAGTACAATTCGCCAATTTTTTGTTCTTCAAGTTTAAGTGAACTACGAGCCCCATTGTTAATCCTTTAACGGAAATTAATTGTAACTTTCTACAAGTAGAACAATGATTGGAACACGTAGACGGTTGAAATCTTTGTATATATTGCTTCCATATAGTCTAAGAAACATATATGCAAAGCATCCAAACAGTACCATTCGCCAATTTTTTGTTCTTCAAGTTTAAGTAAACTACGATCCCCATTGTTAATCCCTTAACGGAAATTATTTGTAACTTTCGACAAGTAGAACAATGAATGGAACAGGTAGACGGTTGAAATCAATGTATATATTGCTTCTATATAGTCTAAGAAACATATATGCAAAGCATCCAAACAGTACCATTCGCCAATTTTTTGTTCTTCAAGTTTATGTGAACTACGAGCCCCATTGTTAATCCTTTAAAGGAAATTATTTGTAAATTTCGGCAAGTAGAACAATGAATGGAACACGTAGACGGTTGAAATCTTTGTATATATTGCTTCCATATAGTCTAAGAAACATGTACGCAAAGCATCCAAACAGTACCATTCGCCAATTTTTTGTTCTTCAAGTTTAAGTGAACTACGAGCCGCATTGTTAATCCTTTAACGGAAATTAATTGTAACTTTCGACAAGTAGAACAATGAATGGAACAGGTAGACGGTTGAAATCAATGTATATATTGCTTCTATATAGTCTAAGAAACATATATGCAAAGCATCCAAACAGTACCATTCGCCAATTTTTTGTTCTTCAAGTTTAAGTGAACAACGAGCCCCATTGATAATCATGAAACGGAAATTATTTGTAACTCTCGACATGTAGATCAATGAATGGAACAGGTAGACGGTTGAAATATTTGTATATATTGCTTCCGTATAGTCTAAGAAACATATATGCAAAGCATCAAAACAGTACCATTCGCCAATTTTTTGTTCTTGAAGGTTAAGTGAACAATGAGCCCGATTGTTAATCCTTTATCGGAAATTATTTGTAAATTTCGACAAGTAGAACAATGATTGGAACACGTGGACGGTTGAAATCTTTGTATATATTGCTTCCATATAGTATAAGAAACATATATTCAAAGCATCCAAACAGTACAATTCGCCAATTTTTTGTTCTTCAAGTTTAAGTGAACAATGAGCCCCAATGGTTAATCCTTTATCGGAAATTATTTGTAACTTTCGACAAGTGGAACAATGAATGGAACAGGTAGACGGTTGAAATCTTTGTATATATTGCTTCTATATAGTCTAAGAAACATATATGCAAAGCATCCAAACAGTACAATTCGCCAATTTTTGGTTTTTCAAGTTTAATTGAACTACGAGCCCCATTGTTAATCCTTTAAATGAAATTATTTGTAAATTTCGACAAGTAGAACAATGAATGGATCATGTAGACGGTTAAAATCATTGTATAAATTGCTTCTATATAATCTACGAAACATATATGCAAAGCATCCAAACAGTACAATTCGCCAATTTTTTGTTCTTCAAGTTTAAGTGAACTACGAGCCCCATTGTTAATCCTTTAACGGAAATTAATTGTAACTTTCTACAAGTAGAACAATGATTGGAACACGTAGACGGTTGAAATCATTGTATATATTGCTTCCATATAGTCTAAGAAACATATATGCAAAGTATCCAAACAGTACCATTCGCCAATTTTTTGTTCTTCAAGTTTAAGTGAACAACGAGCCCCATTGTTAATCCTTTAAAGGAAATTATTTGTAAATTTCGACAAGCAGAACAATGATTGGAACACGTAGACGGTTGAAATATTATTATATATTGCTTCCATATAGTCTAAGAAACATATATGCAAAGCATCCAAACAGTACCATTCGCCGATTTATTGTTCTTCAAGTTTAAGTGAACAACGAGCCCCATTGTTAATCCCTTAACGGAAATTATTTGTAACTTTCGACAAGTAGAACAATGAATGGAACAGATAGACGGTTGAAATCAATGTATATATTGCTTCTATATAGTCTAAGAAACATATATGCAAAGCATCCAAACAGTACCATTCGCCAATTTTTTGCTCTTCAAGTTTAAGTGAACTACGAGCCCCATTGTTAATCCTTTAAAGGAAATTATTTGTAAATTTCGGCAAGTAGAACAATGAATGGAACACGTAGACGGTTGAAATCTTTGTATATATTGCTTCCATATAGTCTAAGAAACATGTACGCAAAGCATCCAAACAGTACCATTCGCCAATTTTTTGTTCTTCAAGGTTAAGTGAACAATGAGCCCGATTGTTAATCCTTTATCGGAAATTATTTGTAAATTTCGACAAGTAGAACAATGATTGGAACACGTGGACGGTTGAAATCTTTGTATATATTGCTTCCATATAGTATAAGAAACATATATTCAAAGCATCCAAACAGTACAATTCGCCAATTTTTTGTTCTTCAAGTTTAAGTGAACAATGAGCCCCAATGGTTAATCCTTTATCGGAAATTATTTGTAACTTTCGACAAGTGGAACAATGAATGGAACAGGTAGACGGTTGAAATCTTTGTATATATTGCTTCTATATAGTCTAAGAAACATATATGCAAAGCATCCAAACAGTACAATTCGCCAATTTTTGGTTTTTCAAGTTTAATTGAACTACGAGCCCCATTGTTAATCCTTTAAAGGAAATTATTTGTAAATTTCGACAAGTAGAACAATGAATGGATCATGTAGACGGTTAAAATCATTGTATAAATTGCTTCTATATAGTTTACGAAACATATATGCAAAGCATCCAAACAGTACAATTCGCCAATTTTTTGTTCTTCAAGTTTAAGTGAACTACGAGCCCCATTGTTAATCCTTTAACGGAAATTAATTGTAACTTTCTACAAGTAGAACAATGATTGGAACACGTAGACGGTTGAAATCTTTGTATATATTGCTTCCATATAGTCTAAGAAACATATATGCAAAGCATCCAAACAGTACCATTCGCCAATTTTTTGTTCTTCAAGTTTAAGTGAACAACGAGCCCCATTGTTAATCCTTTAAAGGAAATTATTTGTAAATTTCGACAAGCAGAACAATGATTGGAACACGTAGACGGTTGAAATATTATTATATATTGCTTCCATATAGTCTAAGAAACATATATGCAAAGCATCCAAAGAGTACCATTCGCCAATTTATTGTTCTTCAAGTTTAAGTGAACAACGAGCCCCATTGTTAACCCCTTAACGGAAATTATTTGTAACTTTCGACAAGTAGAACAATGAATGGAACAGGTAGACGGTTGAAATCAATGTATATATTGCTTCTATATAGTCTAAGAAACATATATGCAAAGCATCCAAACAGTACAATTCGCCAATTATTTGATCTTCAAGTTTAAGTGAACTACGAGCCCCATTGTTAATACTTTAACGGAAATTATTTGTAACTTGCGACAAGTAGAACAATGAATGGAACAGGTAGACGGTTGAAATCAATGTATATATTGCTTCTATATAGTCTAAGAAATATATGTGCAAAGCATCCAAAGAGTACCATTCGCCAATTTTTTGTTCTTCAAGTTTAAGTGAACAACGAGCCCCATCGTTAATCCTTTAAAGGAAATTATTTGTAAATTTCGACAAGTAGAACAATGAATGGAACAGGTAGACGGTTGAAATCATTGTATATATTGCTTCTATATAGTCTTAGAAACATATATGCAAAGCATCCAAACAGTACCATTCGCCAATTTTTTGTTCTTCAAGTTTAAGTGAACAACGAGCCCCATTGTTAATCCCTTAACGGAAATTATTTGTAACTTTCGACAAGTAGAACAATGAATGGAACAGGTAGACGGTTGAAACAATGTATATATTGCTTCTATATAGTCTTAGAAACATATATGCAAAGCATCCAAACAGTACAATTCGCCAATTTATTGTTCTTCAAGTTTAAGTGAACAACGAGCCCCATTGTTAATCCTTTAAAGGAAATTATTTGTAAATATCGACAAGTAGAACAATGAATGGAACAGGTAGACGGTTGAAATCATTGTATATATTGCTTCTATATAGTCTAAGAAACATACATGCAAAGCATCCAAACAGTACCATTCGCGAATTTATTGTTCTTCAAGTTTAAGTGAACAACGAGCCCCATTGTTAATCCTTTAAAGGAAATTATTTGTAAATTTCGACAAGCAGAACAATGATTGGAACACGTAGACGGTTGAAATATTATTATATATTGCTTCCATATAGTCTAAGAAACATATATGCAAAGCATCCAAACAGTACCATTCGCCAATTTATTGTTCTTCAAGTTTAAGTGAACAACGAGCCCCATTGTTAATCCCTTAACGGAAATTATTTGTAACTTTCGACAAGTAGAACAATGAATGGAACAGGTAGACGGTTGAAATCAATGTATATATTGCTTCTATATAGTCTAAGAAACATATATGCAAAGCATCCAAACAGTACAATTCGCCAATTTATTGTTCTTCAAGTTTAAGTGAACAACGAGCCCCATTGTTAATCCTTTAAAGGAAATTATTTGTAAATATCGACAAGTAGAACAATGAATGGAACAGGTAGACGGTTGAAATCATTGTATATATTGCTTCTATATAGTCTAAGAAACATACATGCAAAGCATCCAAACAGTACCATTCGCGAATTTATTGTTCTTCAAGTTTAAGTGAACAACGAGCCCCATTGATAATCATGAAAGGGAAATTATTTCTAAATTTCAACAAGTAGAACAATGATTGGAACAGGTAGACGGGTGAAATCCTTCTATATATTGCTTCTATATAGTCTCAGAAACATTTATGCAAAGCATCCAAACAGTACAATTCGCCAATTTTTTTGTTCTTCAAGTTTAAGTGAACTACGAGCTCCATTGTTAATCCTTTATCGGAAATTATTTGTAATTTTCGACAAATAGAACAATGAATGGAACAGGTAGACGGTTGAAATCTTTGTATATATTGCTTCTATATAGTCTAAGAAACATATATGCAAAGCATCCAAACAGTACCATTCGCCAATTTATTGTTCTTCAAGTTTAAGTGAACAACGAGCCCCATTGTTAATCCCTTAACGGAAATTATTTGTAACTTTCGACAAGTAGAACAATGAATGGAACAGGTAGACGGTTGAAACAATGTACATATTGCTTCTATATAGTCTAAGAAACATATATGCAAAGCATCCAAACAGTACCACTCGCCAATTTTTTGTTCTTCAAGTTTAAGTGAACTACGAGCCCCATTGTTAATTCTTTAAAGGAAATTATTTGTAAATTTCGGCAAGTAGAACAATGAATGGAACACGTAGATGGTTGAAATCTTTGTATATATTGCTTCCATATAGTCTAAGAAACATGTACGCAAAGCATCCGAACAGTACCATTCGCCAATTTTTTGTTCTTCAAGTTTAAGTGAACTACGAGCCCCATTCTTAATCCTTTAACGGAAATTAATTGTAACTTACTACAAGTAGAACAATGATTGGAACACGCAGACGGTTGAAATCTTTGTATATATTGCTTCCATATAGTCTAAGAAACATATATGCAAAGCATCCAAACAGTACCATTCGCCAATTTTTTGTTCTTCAAGTTTAAGTAAATTACGATCCCCATTGTTAATCCCTTAACGGAAATTATTTGTACCTTTCGACAAGTAGAACATTGAATGGAACAGGTAGACGGTTGAAATCAATGTATATATTGCTTCTATATAGTCTAAGAAACATATATGCAAAGCATCCAAACAGTACCATTCGCCAATTTTTGGTTTTTCAAGTTTAATTGAACTACGAGCCCCATTGTTAATCCTTTAAAGGAAATTATTTGTAAATTTCGACAAGTAGAACAATGAATGGATCATGTAGACGGTTAAAATCATTGTATAAATTGCTTCTATATAGTCTACGAAACATATATGCAAAGCATCCAAACAGTACAATTCGCCAATTTTTTGTTCTTCAAGTTTAAGTGAACTACGAGCCCCATTGTTAATCCTTACCGGAAATTAATTGTAACTTTCTACAAGTAGAACAATGATTGGAACACGTAGACGGTTGAAATCTTTGTATATATTGCTTCCATATAGTCTAAGAAACATATATGCAAAGCATCCAAACAGTACCATTCGCCAATTTTTTGTTCTTCAAGTTTAAGTAAACTACGATCCCCATTGTTAATCCCTTAACGGAAATTATTTGTAACTTTCGACAAGTAGAACAATGAATGGAACAGGTAGACGGTTGAAATCAATGTATATATTGCTTCTATATAGTCTAAGAAACATATATGCAAAGCATCCAAACAGTACCATTCGCCAATTTTTTGTTCTTCAAGTTTAAGTGAACTACGAGCCCCATTGTTAATCCTTTAAAGGAAATTATTTGTAAATTTCGGCAAGTAGAACAATGAATGGAACACGTAGACGGTTGAAATCTTTGTATATATTGCTTCCATATAGTCTAAGAAACATGTACGCAAAGCATCCAAACAGTACCATTCGCCAATTTTTTGTTCTTCAAGTTTAAGTGAACTACGAGCCGCATTGTTAATCCTTTAACGGAAATTAATTGTAACTTTCGACAAGTAGAACAATGAATGGAACAGGTAGACGGTTGAAATCAATGTATATATTGCTTCTATATAGTCTAAGAAACATATATGCAAAGCATCCAAACAGTACCATTCGCCAATTTTTGGTTTTTCAAGTTTAATTGAACTACGAGCCCCATTGTTAATCCTTTAAAGGAAATTATTTGTAAATTTCGACAAGTAGAACAATGAATGGATCATGTAGACGGTTAAAATCATTGTATAAATTGCTTCTATATAGTCTACGAAACATATATGCAAAGCATCCAAACAGTACAATTCGCCAATTTTTTGTTCTTCAAGTTTAAGTGAACTACGAGCCCCATTGTTAATCCTTTAACGGAAATTAATTGTAACTTTCTACAAGTAGAACAATGATTGGAACACGTAGACGGTTGAAATCATTGTATATATTGCTTCCATATAGTCTAAGAAACATATATGCAAAGCATCCAAACAGTACCATTCGCCAATTTTTTGTTCTTCAAGTTTAAGTGAACAACGAGCCCCATTGTTAATCCTTTAAAGGAAATTATTTGTAAATTTCGACAAGCAGAACAATGATTGGAACACGTAGACGGTTGAAATATTATTATATATTGCTTCCATATAGTCTAAGAAACATATATGCAAAGCATCCAAACAGTACCATTCGCCGATTTATTGTTCTTCAAGTTTAAGTGAACAACGAGCCCCATTGTTAATCCCTTAACGGAAATTATTTGTAACTTTCGGCAAGTAGAACAATGAATGGAACAGATAGACGGTTGAAATCAATGTATATATTGCTTCTATATAGTCTAAGAAACATATATGCAAAGCATCCAAACAGTACCATTCGCCAATTTTTTGCTCTTCAAGTTTAAGTGAACTACGAGCCCCATTGTTAATCCTTTAAAGGAAATTATTTGTAAATTTCGGCAAGTAGAACAATGAATGGAACACGTAGACGGTTGAAATCTTTGTATATATTGCTTCCATATAGTCTAAGAAACATGTACGCAAAGCATCCAAACAGTACCATTCGCCAATTTTTTGTTCTTCAAGGTTAAGTGAACAATGAGCCCGATTGTTAATCCTTTATCGGAAATTATTTGTAAATTTCGACAAGTAGAACAATGATTGGAACACGTGGACGGTTGAAATCTTTGTATATATTGCTTCCATATAGTATAAGAAACATATATTCAAAGCATCCAAACAGTACAATTCGCCAATTTTTTGTTCTTCAAGTTTAAGTGAACAATGAGCCCCAATGGTTAATCCTTTATCGGAAATTATTTGTAACTTTCGACAAGTGGAACAATGAATGGAACAGGTAGACGGTTGAAATCTTTGTATATATTGCTTCTATATAGTCTAAGAAACATATATGCAAAGCATCCAAACAGTACAATTCGCCAATTTTTGGTTTTTCAAGTTTAATTGAACTACGAGCCCCATTGTTAATCCTTTAAAGGAAATTATTTGTAAATTTCGACAAGTAGAACAATGAATGGATCATGTAGACGGTTAAAATCATTGTATAAATTGCTTCTATATAGTCTACGAAACATATATGCAAAGCATCCAAACAGTACAATTCGCCAATTTTTTGTTCTTCAAGTTTAAGTGAACTACGAGCCCCATTATTAATCCTTTAACGGAAATTAATTGTAACTTTCTACAAGTAGAACAATGATTGGAACACGTAGACGGTTGAAATCTTTGTATATATTGCTTCCATATAGTCTAAGAAACATATATGCAAAGCATCCAAACAGTACCATTCGCCAATTTTTTGTTCTTCAAGTTTAAGTGAACAACGAGCCCCATTGTTAATCCTTTAAAGGAAATTATTTGTAAATTTCGACAAGCAGAACAATGATTGGAACACGTAGACGGTTGAAATATTATTATATATTGCTTCCATATAGTCTAAGAAACATATATGCAAAGCATCCAAAGAGTACCATTCGCCTATTTATTGTTCTTCAAGTTTAAGTGAACAACGAGCCCCATTGTTAATCCCTTAACGGAAATTATTTGTAACTTTCGACAAGTAGAACAATGAATGGAACAGGTAGACGGTTGAAATCAATGTATATATTGCTTCTATATAGTCTAAGAAACATATATGCAAAGCATCCAAACAGTACAATTCGCCAATTATTTGATCTTCAAGTTTAAGTGAACTACGAGCCCCATTGTTAATACTTTAACGGAAATTATTTGTAACTTGCGACAAGTAGAACAATGAATGGAACAGGTAGACGGTTGAAATCAATGTATATATTGCTTCTATATAGTCTAAGAAATATATGTGCAAAGCATCCAAAGAGTACCATTCGCCAATTTTTTGTTCTTCAAGTTTAAGTGAACAACGAGCCCCATCGTTAATCCTTTAAAGGAAATTATTTGTAAATTTCGACAAGTAGAACAATGAATGGAACAGGTAGACGGTTGAAATCATTGTATATATTGCTTCTATATAGTCTTAGAAACATATATGCAAAGCATCCAAACAGTACCATTCGCCAATTTTTTGTTCTTCAAGTTTAAGTGAACAATGAGCCCCATTGTTAATCCTTTAACGGAAATTAATTGTAACTTTCTACAAGTAGAACAATGATTGGGACACGTAGACGGTTGAAATCTTTGTATATATTGCTTCTATATAATCTAAGAAACATATATGCAAATCATCCAAACAGAACCATTCGCCAATTTATTGTTCTTCAAGTTTAAGTGAACAACGAGCCCCATTGTTAATCCTTTAAAGGAAATTATTTGTAAATATCGACAAGTAGAACAATGAATGGAACAGGTAGACGGTTGAAATCATTGTATATATTGCTTCTATATAGTCTAAGAAACATATATGCAAAGCATCCAAACAGTACAATTCGCCAATTTTTTGTTCTTAAAGGTTAAGTGAACAATGAGCCCCATTGTTAATCCTTTATCGGAAATTATTTGTAACTTTCGACAAGTAGAACAATGAATGGAACAGGTAGACGGTTGAAATCTTTGTATATATTGCTTCCATCTAGTGTAAGAAACAAATATGCAAAGCATCCAAACAGTACAATTCGCCAATTTATTGTTCTTCAAGTTTAAGTGAACAACGAGCCCCATTGTTAATCCTTTAAAGGAAATTAATTGTAAATTTCGACAAGTAGAACAATGATTGGAACACGTAGACGGTTGAAATCTTTGTATATATTGCTTCCATATAGTCTAAGAAGCATGTACGCAAAGCATCCAAACAGTACCATTCGCCAATTTTTTGTTCTTCAAGTTTAAGTGAACAATGAGCCCCAATGGTTAATCCTTTATCGGAAATTATTTGTAATTTTCGACAAGTAGAACAATGATTGGAACACGTAGACGGTTGAAATCTTTGTATATATTGCTTCCATATAGTCTAAGAAACATGTACGCAAAGCATCCAAACAGTACCATTCGCCAATTTTTTGTTCTTCAAGTTTAAGTGAACAATGAGCCCCAATGGTTAATCCTTTATCGGAAATTATTTGTAATTTTCGACAAGTAGAACAATGAATGGAACATGTAAACGGTTGAAATCTTTGGATATATTGCTTCTATATAACCTAAGAAACATATATGCAAAGCATCCAAACAGTACCATTCGCCAATTTTTTGTTCTTCAAGTTTAAGTGAACAATGAGCCCCAATGGTTAATCCTTTATCGAAAATTATTTGTAACTTTCGACAAGTAGAACAATGAATGGAACAGGTAGACGGTTGAAATATTTGTATATATTGCTTCCGTATAGTCTAAGAAACATGTACGCAAAGCATCCAAACAGTACAATTCGCCAATTTATTGTTCTTCTAGTTTAAGTGAACAACGAGGCCCATTGATAATCATGAAACGGAAATTATTTGTAACTTTCGACGAGAAGAACAATAAATAGAACAGGTAGACGGTTGCAATCTTTGTATATGTTGCTTCTATATAGTCTAAGGAACCTATATGCAAAGCATCTAAACAGTAACATTCGCCAATTTTTAGATCTTCAAGTTTAAGTGAACAATCAGCCCCATTGTTAATCCTTTATCGGAAATTATTTCTAACTTTCGGCAAGTAGAACAATGAATGGAACACGTAGACGGTTGAAATCTTTGTATATATTGCTTCTATATAGACTAAGAAACATATATGCAAAGCATCCAAACTGTACAATTCGCCAATTTATTGTTCTTCAAGTTTAAGTGAACAACGAGCCCCATTGTTCATCCTTTAAAGGAAATTATTTGTAAATTTCGACAAGTAGAACAATGATTGGAACACGTAGACGGTTGAAATATTATTATATATTGCTTCCATATAGTCTAAGAAACATATATGCAAAGCATCCAAACAGTACCATTCGCCAATTTTTTGTTCTTCAAGTTTAAGTGAACAATGAGCCCCATTGTTACTCCTTTATCGGAAATTATTTGTAACTTTCGACAAGTAGAACAATGAATGGAACAGGTAGACGGTTGAAATCTTTTTATATATTGCTTCTATATAGTCTAAGAAACATATATGCAAAGCATCCAAACAGTACAATTCGCCAATTATTTGATCTTCAAGTTTAAGTGAACTACGAGCCCCATTGTTAATACTTTAACGGAAATTATTTGTAACTTGCGACAAGTAGAACAATGAATGGAACAGGTAGACGGTTGAAATCAATGTATATATTGCTTCTATATAGTCTAAGAAATATATGTGCAAAGCATCCAAAGAGTACCATTCGCCAATTTTTTGTTCTTCAAGTTTAAGTGAACAACGAGCCCCATCGTTAATCCTTTAACGGAAATTAATTGTAACTTTCTACAAGTAGAACAATGATTGGGACACGTAGACGGTTGAAATCTTTGTATATATTGCTTCTATATAATCTAAGAAACATATATGCAAATCATCCAAACAGAACCATTCGCGAATTTTTTGTTCTTAAAGGTTAAGTGAACAATGAGCCCCATTGTTAATCCTTTATCGGAAATTATTTGTAACTTTCGACAAGTAGAACAATGATTGGAACACGTAGACGGTTGAAATCTTTGTATATATTGCTTCCATATAGTTTAAGAAGCATGTACGCAAAGCATCCAAACAGTACCATTCGCCAATTTTTTGTTCTTCAAGTTTAAGTGAACAATGAGCCCCAATGGTTAATCCTTTATCGGAAATTATTTGTAATTTTCGACAACTAGAACAATGATTGGAACACGTAGACGGTTGAAATCTTTGTATATATTGCTTCCATATAGTCTAAGAAACATGTACGCAAAGCATCCAAACAGTACCATTCGCCAATTTTTTGTTCTTCAAGTTTAAGTGAACAACGAGCCCCATTGTTAATCCTTTAAAGGAAATTATTTGTAACTTTCTACAAATAGAACAATGAATGGAACAGGTAGACGGTTGAAATCTTTGTATATATTGCGCCTATATAGTCTAAGAAACATATATGCAAAGCATCCAAACAGTACCATTCGCCAATTTTTTGTTCTTCAAGTTTAAGTGAACAATGAGCCCCAATGGTTAATCCTTTATCGGAAATTATTTGTAACTTTCGACAAGTGGAACAATGAATGGAACAGGTAGACGGTTGAAATCTTTGTATATATTGCTTCTATATATTCTAAGAAACATATATGCAAAGCATCCAAACAGTACAATTCGCCAATTTTTGGTTTTTCAAGTTTAATTGAACTACGAGCCCCATTGTTAATCCTTTAAAGGAAATTATTTGTAAATTTCGACAAGTAGAACAATGAATGGATCATGTAGACGGTTAAAATCATTGTATAAATTGCTTCTATATAGTCTACGAAACATATATGCAAAGCATCCAAACAGTACCATTCGCCAATTTTTTGTTCTTCAAGTTTAAGTGAACAATGAGCCCCAATGGTTAATCCTTTATCGGAAATTATTTGTAATTTTCGACAAGTAGAACAATGATTGGAACACGTAGACGGTTGAAATCTTTGTATATATTGCTTCCATATAGTCTAAGAAACATGTACGCAAAGCATCCAAACAGTACCATTCGCCAATTTTTTGTTCTTCAAGTTTAAGTGAACAACGAGCCCCATTGTTAATCCCTTAACGGAAATTATTTGTAACTTTCGACAAGTAGAACAATGAATGGAACAGGTAGACGGTTGAAATCAATGTATATATTGCTTCTATATAGTCTAAGAAACATATATGCAAAGCATCCAAACAGTACAATTCGCCAATTATTTGATCTTCAAGTTTAAGTGAACTACGAGCCCCATTGTTAATACTTTAACGGAAATTATTTGTAACTTGCGACAAGTAGAACAATGAATGGAACAGGTAGACGGTTGAAATCAATGTATATATTGCTTCTATATAGTCTAAGAAATATATGTGCAAAGCATCCAAAGAGTACCATTCGCCAATTTTTTGTTCTTCAAGTTTAAGTGAACAACGAGCCCCATCGTTAATCCTTTAAAGGAAATTATTTGTAAATTTCGACAAGTAGAACAATGAATGGAACAGGTAGACGGTTGAAATCATTGTATATATTGCTTCTATATAGTCTTAGAAACATATATGCAAAGCATCCAAACAGTACCATTCGCCAATTTTTTGTTCTTCAAGTTTAAGTGAACAATGAGCCCCATTGTTAATCCTTTAACGGAAATTAATTGTAACTTTCTACAAGTAGAACAATGATTGGGACACGTAGACGGTTGAAATCTTTGTATATATTGCTTCTATATAATCTAAGAAACATATATGCAAATCATCCAAACAGAACCATTCGCGAATTTTTTGTTCTTAAAGGTTAAGTGAACAATGAGCCCCATTGTTAATCCTTTATCGGAAATTATTTGTAACTTTCGACAAGTAGAACAATGAATGGAACAGGTAGACGGTTGAAATCTTTGTATATATTGCTTCCATCTAGTGTAAGAAACAAATATGCAAAGCATCCAAACAGTACAATTCGCCAATTTATTGTTCTTCAAGTTTAAGTGAACAACGAGCCCCATTGTTAATCCTTTAAAGGAAATTAATTGTAAATTTCGACAAGTAGAACAATGATTGGAACACGTAGACGGTTGAAATCTTTGTATATATTGCTTCCATATAGTCTAAGAAGCATGTACGCAAAGCATCCAAACAGTACCATTCGCCAATTTTTTGTTCTTCAAGTTTAAGTGAACAATGAGCCCCAATGGTTAATCCTTTATCGGAAATTATTTGTAATTTTCGACAAGTAGAACAATGATTGGAACACGTAGACGGTTGAAATCTTTGTATATATTGCTTCCATATAGTCTAAGAAACATGTACGCAAAGCATCCAAACAGTACCATTCGCCAATTTTTTGTTCTTCAAGTTTAAGTGAACAATGAGCCCCAATGGTTAATCCTTTATCGGAAATTATTTGTAATTTTCGACAAGTAGAACAATGAATGGAACATGTAAACGGTTGAAATCTTTGGATATATTGCTTCTATATAACCTAAGAAACATATATGCAAAGCATCCAAACAGTACCATTCGCCAATTTTTTGTTCTTCAAGTTTAAGTGAACAATGAGCCCCAATGGTTAATCCTTTATCGAAAATTATTTGTAACTTTCGACAAGTAGAACAATGAATGGAACACGTAGACGGTTGAAATCTTTGTATATATTGCTTCTATATAGACTAAGAAACATATATGCAAAGCATCCAAACAGTACAATTCGCCAATTTATTGTTCTTCAAGTTTAAGTGAACTACGAGCCCCATTGTTAATACTTTAACGGAAATTATTTGTAACTTGCGACAAGTAGAACAATGAATGGAACAGGTAGACGGTTGAAATCAATGTATATATTGCTTCTATATAGTCTAAGAAATATATGTGCAAAGCATCCAAAGAGTACCATTCGCCAATTTTTTGTTCTTCAAGTTTAAGTGAACAACGAGCCCCATCGTTAATCCTTTAACGGAAATTAATTGTAACTTTCTACAAGTAGAACAATGATTGGGACACGTAGACGGTTGAAATCTTTGTATATATTGCTTCTATATAATCTAAGAAACATATATGCAAATCATCCAAACAGAACCATTCGCGAATTTTTTGTTCTTAAAGGTTAAGTGAACAATGAGCCCCATTGTTAATCCTTTATCGGAAATTATTTGTAACTTTCGACAAGTAGAACAATGATTGGAACACGTAGACGGTTGAAATCTTTGTATATATTGCTTCCATATAGTTTAAGAAGCATGTACGCAAAGCATCCAAACAGTACCATTCGCCAATTTTTTGTTCTTCAAGTTTAAGTGAACAATGAGCCCCAATGGTTAATCCTTTATCGGAAATTATTTGTAATTTTCGACAAGTAGAACAATGATTGGAACACGTAGACGGTTGAAATCTTTGTATATATTGCTTCCATATAGTCTAAGAAACATGTACGCAAAGCATCCAAACAGTACCATTCGCCAATTTTTTGTTCTTCAAGTTTAAGTGAACAACGAGCCCCATTGTTAATCCTTTAAAGGAAATTATTTGTAACTTTCTACAAATAGAACAATGAATGGAACAGGTAGACGGTTGAAATCTTTGTATATATTGCGCCTATATAGTCTAAGAAACATATATGCAAAGCATCCAAACAGTACCATTCGCCAATTTTTTGTTCTTCAAGTTTAAGTGAACAATGAGCCCCAATGGTTAATCCTTTATCGGAAATTATTTGTAACTTTCGACAAGTGGAACAATGAATGGAACAGGTAGACGGTTGAAATCTTTGTATATATTGCTTCTATATATTCTAAGAAACATATATGCAAAGCATCCAAACAGTACAATTCGCCAATTTTTGGTTTTTCAAGTTTAATTGAACTACGAGCCCCATTGTTAATCCTTTAAAGGAAATTATTTGTAAATTTCGACAAGTAGAACAATGAATGGATCATGTAGACGGTTAAAATCATTGTATAAATTGCTTCTATATAGTCTACGAAACATATATGCAAAGCATCCAAACAGTACCATTCGCCAATTTTTTGTTCTTCAAGTTTAAGTGAACAATGAGCCCCAATGGTTAATCCTTTATCGGAAATTATTTGTAATTTTCGACAAGTAGAACAATGATTGGAACACGTAGACGGTTGAAATCTTTGTATATATTGCTTCCATATAGTCTAAGAAACATGTACGCAAAGCATCCAAACAGTACCATTCGCCAATTTTTTGTTCTTCAAGTTTAAGTGAACAACGAGCCCCATTGTTAATCCCTTAACGGAAATTATTTGTAACTTTCGACAAGTAGAACAATGAATGGAACAGGTAGACGGTTGAAATCAATGTATATATTGCTTCTATATAGTCTAAGAAACATATATGCAAAGCATCCAAACAGTACAATTCGCCAATTATTTGATCTTCAAGTTTAAGTGAACTACGAGCCCCATTGTTAATACTTTAACGGAAATTATTTGTAACTTGCGACAAGTAGAACAATGAATGGAACAGGTAGACGGTTGAAATCAATGTATATATTGCTTCTATATAGTCTAAGAAATATATGTGCAAAGCATCCAAAGAGTACCATTCGCCAATTTTTTGTTCTTCAAGTTTAAGTGAACAACGAGCCCCATCGTTAATCCTTTAAAGGAAATTATTTGTAAATTTCGACAAGTAGAACAATGAATGGAACAGGTAGACGGTTGAAATCATTGTATATATTGCTTCTATATAGTCTTAGAAACATATATGCAAAGCATCCAAACAGTACCATTCGCCAATTTTTTGTTCTTCAAGTTTAAGTGAACAATGAGCCCCATTGTTAATCCTTTAACGGAAATTAATTGTAACTTTCTACAAGTAGAACAATGATTGGGACACGTAGACGGTTGAAATCTTTGTATATATTGCTTCTATATAATCTAAGAAACATATATGCAAATCATCCAAACAGAACCATTCGCGAATTTTTTGTTCTTAAAGGTTAAGTGAACAATGAGCCCCATTGTTAATCCTTTATCGGAAATTATTTGTAACTTTCGACAAGTAGAACAATGAATGGAACAGGTAGACGGTTGAAATCTTTGTATATATTGCTTCCATCTAGTGTAAGAAACAAATATGCAAAGCATCCAAACAGTACAATTCGCCAATTTATTGTTCTTCAAGTTTAAGTGAACAACGAGCCCCATTGTTAATCCTTTAAAGGAAATTAATTGTAAATTTCGACAAGTAGAACAATGATTGGAACACGTAGACGGTTGAAATCTTTGTATATATTGCTTCCATATAGTCTAAGAAGCATGTACGCAAAGCATCCAAACAGTACCATTCGCCAATTTTTTGTTCTTCAAGTTTAAGTGAACAATGAGCCCCAATGGTTAATCCTTTATCGGAAATTATTTGTAATTTTCGACAAGTAGAACAATGATTGGAACACGTAGACGGTTGAAATCTTTGTATATATTGCTTCCATATAGTCTAAGAAACATGTACGCAAAGCATCCAAACAGTACCATTCGCCAATTTTTTGTTCTTCAAGATTAAGTGAACAATGAGCCCCAATGGTTAATCCTTTATCGGAAATTATTTGTAATTTTCGACAAGTAGAACAATGAATGGAACATGTAAACGGTTGAAATCTTTGGATATATTGCTTCTATATAACCTAAGAAACATATATGCAAAGCATCCAAACAGTACCATTCGCCAATTTTTTGTTCTTCAAGTTTAAGTGAACAATGAGCCCCAATGGTTAATCCTTTATCGAAAATTATTTGTAACTTTCGACAAGTAGAACAATGAATGGAACAGGTAGACGGTTGAAATATTTGTATATATTGCTTCCGTATAGTCTAAGAAACATGTACGCAAAGCATCCAAACAGTACAATTCGCCAATTTATTGTTCTTCTAGTTTAAGTGAACAACGAGGCCCATTGATAATCATGAAACGGAAATTATTTGTAACTTTCGACGAGAAGAACAATAAATAGAACAGGTAGACGGTTGCAATCTTTGTATATGTTGCTTCTATATAGTATAAGGAACCTATATGCAAAGCATCTAAACAGTAACATTCGCCAATTTTTAGATCTTCAAGTTTAAGTGAACAATGAGCCCCATTGTTAATCCTTTATCGGAAATTATTTCTAACTTTCGGCAAGTAGAACAATGAATGGAACACGTAGACGGTTGAAATCTTTGTATATATTGCTTCTATATAGACTAAGAAACATATATGCAAAGCATCCAAACAGTACAATTCGCCAATTTATTGTTCTTCAAGTTTAAGTGAACAACGAGCCCCATTGTTCATCCTTTAAAGGAAATTATTTGTAAATTTCGACAAGTAGAACAATGATTGGAACACGTAGACGGTTGAAATATTATTATATATTGCTTCCATATAGTCTAAGAAACATATATGCAAAGCATCCAAACAGTACCATTCGCCAATTTTTTGTTCTTCAAGTTTAAGTGAACAATGAGCCCCATTGTTACTCCTTTATCGGAAATTATTTGTAACTTTCGACAAGTAGAACAATGAATGGAACAGGTAGACGGTTGAAATCTTTTTATATATTGCTTCTATATAGTCTAAGAAACATATATGCAAAGCATCCAAACAGTACAATTCGCCAATTTTTTGTTCTTCAAGTTTAAGTGAACAATGAGCCCCAATGGTTAATCCTTTATCGGAAGTTATTTGTAACTTTCGACAAGTAGAACAATGAATGGAACAGGTAGACGGTTGAAATCTTTTTATATATTGCTTCTATATAGTCTAAGAAACATATATGCAAAGCATCCAAACAGTACAATTCGCCAATTTTTTGTTCTTCAAGGTTAAGTGAACAATGAGCCCCAATGGTTAATCCTTTATCGGAAATTATTTGTAACTTTCGACAAGTAGAACAATGAATGGAACAGGTAGACGGTTGAAATATTTGTATATATTGCTTCCGTATAGTCTAAGAAACATGTACGCAAAGCATCCAAACAGTACAATTCGCCAATTTATTGTTCTTCTAGTTTAAGTGAACAACGAGGCCCATTGATAATCATGAAACGGAAATTATTTGTAACTTTCGACGAGAAGAACAATAAATAGAACAGGTAGACGGTTGCAATCTTTGTATATGTTGCTTCTATATAGTCTAAGGAACCTATATGCAAAGCATCTAAACAGTAACATTCGCCAATTTTTAGATCTTCAAGTTTAAGTGAACAATGAGCCCCATTGTTAATCCTTTATCGGAAATTATTTCTAACTTTCGGCAAGTAGAACAATGAATGGAACACGTAGACGGTTGAAATCTTTGTATATATTGCTTCTATATAGACTAAGAAACATATATGCAAAGCATCCAAACAGTACAATTCGCCAATTTATTGTTCTTCAAGTTTAAGTGAACAACGAGCCCCATTGTTCATCCTTTAAAGGAAATTATTTGTAAATTTCGACAAGTAGAACAATGATTGGAACACGTAGACGGTTGAAATATTATTATATATTGCTTCCATATAGTCTAAGAAACATATATGCAAAGCATCCAAACAGTACCATCCGCCAATTTTTTGTTCTTCAAGTTTAAGTGAACAATGAGCCCCATTGTTACTCCTTTATCGGAAACTATTTGTAACTTTCGACAAGTAGAACAATGAATGGAACAGGTAGACGGTTGAAATCTTTTTATATATTGCTTCTATATAGTCTAAGAAACATATATGCAAAGCATCCAAACAGTACAATTCGCCAATTTTTGTTCTTCAAGTTTAAGTGAACAATGAGCCCCAATGGTTAATCCTTTATCGGAAATTATTTGTAACTTTCGACAAGTAGAACAATGAATGGAACAGGTAGACGGTTGAAATCTTTTTATATATTGCTTCTATATAGTCTAAAAAACATATATGCAAAGCATCCAAACAGTACCATTCGCCAATTTTTTGTTCTTCAAGTTTAAGTGAACAATGAGCCCCATTGTTACTCCTTTATCGGAAATTATTTGTAACTTTCGACAAGTAGAACAATGAATGGAACAGGTAGACGGTTGAAATCTTTTTATATATTGCTTCTATATAGTCTAAGAAACATATATGCAAAGCATCCAAACAGTACAATTCGCCAATTTTTTGTTCTTCAAGTTTAAGTGAACAATGAGCCCCAATGGTTAATCCTTTATCGGAAGTTATTTGTAACTTTCGACAAGTAGAACAATGAATGGAACAGGTAGACGGTTGAAATCTTTTTATATATTGCTTCTATATAGTCTAAGAAACATATATGCAAAGCATCCAAACAGTACAATTCGCCAATTTTTTGTTCTTCAAGGTTAAGTGAACAATGAGCCCCAATGGTTAATCCTTTATCGGAAATTATTTGTAACTTTCGACAAGTAGAACAATGAATGGAACAGGTAGACGGTTGAAATATTTGTATATATTGCTTCCGTATAGTCTAAGAAACATGTACGCAAAGCATCCAAACAGTACAATTCGCCAATTTATTGTTCTTCTAGTTTAAGTGAACAACGAGGCCCATTGATAATCATGAAACGGAAATTATTTGTAACTTTCGACGAGAAGAACAATAAATAGAACAGGTAGACGGTTGCAATCTTTGTATATGTTGCTTCTATATAGTCTAAGGAACCTATATGCAAAGCATCTAAACAGTAACATTCGCCAATTTTTAGATCTTCAAGTTTAAGTGAACAATGAGCCCCATTGTTAATCCTTTATCGGAAATTATTTCTAACTTTCGGCAAGTAGAACAATGAATGGAACACGTAGACGGTTGAAATCTTTGTATATATTGCTTCTATATAGACTAAGAAACATATATGCAAAGCATCCAAACAGTACAATTCGCCAATTTATTGTTCTTCAAGTTTAAGTGAACAACGAGCCCCATTGTTCATCCTTTAAAGGAAATTATTTGTAAATTTCGACAAGTAGAACAATGATTGGAACACGTAGACGGTTGAAATATTATTATATATTGCTTCCATATAGTCTAAGAAACATATATGCAAAGCATCCAAACAGTACCATCCGCCAATTTTTTGTTCTTCAAGTTTAAGTGAACAATGAGCCCCATTGTTACTCCTTTATCGGAAACTATTTGTAACTTTCGACAAGTAGAACAATGAATGGAACAGGTAGACGGTTGAAATCTTTTTATATATTGCTTCTATATAGTCTAAGAAACATATATGCAAAGCATCCAAACAGTACAATTCGCCAATTTTTTGTTCTTCAAGTTTAAGTGAACAATGAGCCCCAATGGTTAATCCTTTATCGGAAATTATTTGTAACTTTCGACAAGTAGAACAATGAATGGAACAGGTAGACGGTTGAAATCTTTTTATATATTGCTTCTATATAGTCTAAGAAACATATATGCAAAGCATCCAAACAGTACAATTCGCCAATTTTTTGTTCTTCAAGGTTAAGTGAACAATGAGCCCCAATGGTTAATCCTTTATCGGAAATTATTTGTAACTTTCGACAAGTAGAACAATGAATGGAACAGGTAGACGGTTGAAATATTTGTATATATTGCTTCCGTATAGTCTCAGAAACATATATGCAAAGCATCCAAACAGTACCATTCGCCAATTTTTTGTTCTTCAATTTAAGTAAACTACGATCCCCATTGTTAATCCCTTAACGGAAATTATTTGTAACTTTCGACAAGTAGAACAATGAATGGAACAGGTAGACGGTTGAAATCAATGTATATATTGCTTCTATAGAGTCTAAGAAACATATATGCAAAGCATCCAAACAGTACCATTCGCCAATTTTTTGTTCTTCAAGTTTAAGTGAACTACGAGCCCCATTGATAATCCTTTATCGGAAATTATTTCTAACTTTCGGCAAGTAGAACAATGAATGGAACACGTAGACGGTTGAAATCTTTGTATATATTGCTTCTATATAGACTAAGAAACATATATGCAAAGCATCCAAACAGTACAATTCGCCAATTTATTGTTCTTCAAGTTTAAGTGAACAACGAGCCCCATTGTTCATCCTTTAAAGGAAATTATTTGTAAATTTCGACAAGTAGAACAATGATTGGAACACGTAGACGGTTGAAATATTATTATATATTGCTTCCATATAGTCTAAGAAACATATATGCAAAGCATCCAAACAGTACCATTCGCCAATTTTTTGTTCTTCAAGTTTAAGTGAACAATGAGCCCCATTGTTACTCCTTTATCGGAAATTATTTGTAACTTTCGACAAGTAGAACAATGAATGGAACAGGTAGACGGTTGAAATCTTTTTATATATTGCTTCTATATAGTCTAAGAAACATATATGCAAAGCATCCAAACAGTACAATTCGCCAATTTTTGTTCTTCAAGTTTAAGTGAACAATGAGCCCCAATGGTTAATCCTTTATCGGAAATTATTTGTAACTTTCGACAAGTAGAACAATGAATGGAACAGGTAGACGGTTGAAATCTTTTTATATATTGCTTCTATATAGTCTAAGAAACATATATGCAAAGCATCCAAACAGTACAATTCGCCAATTTTTTGTTCTTCAAGGTTAAGTGAACAATGAGCCCCAATGGTTAATCCTTTATCGGAAATTATTTGTAACTTTCGACAAGTAGAACAATGAATGGAACAGGTAGACGGTTGAAATATTTGTATATATTGCTTCCGTATAGTCTAAGAAACATATATGCAAAGCATCCAAACAGTACCATTCGCCAATTTTTTGTTCTTCAATTTAAGTAAACTACGATCCCCATTGTTAATCCCTTAACGGAAATTATTTGTAACTTTCGACAAGTAGAACAATGAATGGAACAGGTAGACGGTTGAAATCAATGTATATATTGCTTCTATAGAGTCTAAGAAACATATATGCAAAGCATCCAAACAGTACCATTCGCCAATTTTTTGTTCTTCAAGTTTAAGTGAACTACGAGCCCCATTGATAATCCTTTAAAGGAAATTATTTGTAACTTTCTACAAGTAGAACAATAATTGGAACACGTAGACGGTTGAAATCTTTGTATATATTGCTTCTATATAGACTAAGAAACATATATGCAAAGCATCCAAACAGTACCATTCGCCAATTTTTTGTTCTTCAAGTTTAAGTGAACAACGAGCCCCATTGATAATCATGAAACTGAAATTATTTGTAACTTTCGACATGTAGAACAATGAATGGAACAGGTAGACGGTTGAAATCATTATATATATTGCTTCTATATCGTCTAAGAAACATATATGCAAAGCATCCAAACAGTACAAATCGCCAATTTATTGTTCTTCAAGTTTAAGTGAACAACGAGCCCCATTGTTAATCCTTTAAAGGAAATTATTTGTAATTTTCGACAAGTAGAACAATGTATGGAACAGGTAGACGGTTGAAATCTTTGTATATATTGCTTCTATATAGTCTAAGAAACATATATGCAAAGCATCCAAACAGTACCATTCGACAATTTTTTGTTCTTCAAGTTTAAGTGAACTACGAGCCCCATTGTTAATCCTTTAAAGGAAATTATTTGTAAATTTCGACAAGTAGAACAATGAATGGAACAGGTAGACGGTCGAAATCTTTGTATATAATGCTTCTATATAGTCTAAGAAACATATATGCAAAGCATCCAAACAGTACAATTCGCCAATTTTTTGTTCTTCAAGTTTAAGTGAACTACGAGCCCCATTATTAATCCTTTAACGGAAATTAATTGTAACTTTCTACAAGTAGAACAATGAATGGAACAGGTAGACGGTTGAAATCAATGTATATATTGCTTCTATATAGTCTAAGAAACATATATGCAAAGCATCCAAACAGTACCATTCGCCAATTTTTTGTTCTTCAAGTTTAAGTGAACTACGAGCCCCATTGTTAATCCTTTAAAGGAAATTATTTGTAAATTTCGACAAGTAGAACAATGAATAGAACTAGTAGACGGTTGAAATGTTTGTATATGTTGCTTCTATATAGTCTAAGAAACATATATGCAAAGCATCCAAACAGTACAAATCGCCAATTTATTGTTCTTCAAGTTTAAGTGAACAACGAGCCCCATTGTTAATCCTTTAAAGGAAATTATTTGTAATTTTCGACAAGTAGAACAATGTATGGAACAGGTAGACGGTTGAAATCTTTGTATATATTGCTTCTATATAATCTAAGAAACATATATGCAAAGCATCCAATCAGGACCATTCGCCAATTTTTTGTTCTTCAAGTTTAAGTGAACTACGAGCCCCATTGTTAATCCTTTAAAGGAAATTATTTGTAAATTTCGATAAGTAGAACAATGAATGGAACAGGTAGACGGTCGAAATCTTTGTATATAATGCTTCTATATAGTCTAAGAAACATATATGCAAAGCATCCAAACAGTACAATTCGCCAATTTTTTGTTCTTCAAGTTTAAGTGAACTACGAGCCCCATTATTAATCCTTTAACGGAAATTAATTGTAACTTTCTACAAGTAGAACAATGAATGGAACAGGTAGACGGTTGAAATCAATGTATATGTTGCTTCTATATAGTCTAAGAAACATATATGCAAAGCATCCAAACAGTACCATTCGCCAATTTTTTGTTCTTCAAGTTTAAGTGAACTACGAGCCCCATTGTTAATCCTTTAAAGGAAATTATTTGTAAATTTCGACAAGTAGAACAATGAATAGAACTAGTAGACGGTTGAAATCTTTGTATATGTTGCTTCTATATAGTCTAAGAAACATATATGCAAAGCATCCAAACAGTACAAATCGCCAATTTATTGTTCTTCAAGTTTAAGTAAACAACGAGCCCCATTGTTAATCCTTTAAAGGAAATTATTTGTAAATTTCGACAAGTAGAACAATGAATGGAACAGGTAGACGGTTGAAATCTTTGTATATAATGCTTCTATATAGTCTAAGAAACATGTATGCAAAGCATCCAAACAGTACAATTCGACAATTTTTTGTTCTTCAAGTTTAGTGAACAATGAGCCCCAATGGTTAATCCTTTAACGAAAATTATTTGTAATTTTCGACAAGTAGAACAATGAATGGAACAGGTAGACGGTTGAAATCAATGTATATATTGCTTCTATATAGTCTAAGAAACATATATGCAAAGCATCCAAACAGTAACATTCGCCAATTTTTTGTTCTTCAAGTTTAAGTGAACAATGAGCCCCATTGATAATCATGAAACGGAAATTATTTGTAACTTTCGACAAGTACAACAATGAATAGAACTAGTAGACGGTTGAAATCTTTGTATATGTTGCTTCTATATAGTCTAAGAAACATATATGCAAAGCATCCAAACAGTACAAATCGCCAATTTATTTTTCTTCAAGTTTAAGTGAACAACGAGCCCCATAGTTAATCCTTTAAAGGAAATTATTTGTAAATTTCGACAAGTAGAACAATGAATGGAACAGGTAGACGGTTGAAATCTTTGTATATAATGCTTCTATATAGTCTAACAAACATATATGCAAAGCATCCAAACAGTACCATTCGACAATTTTTTGTTCTTCAAGTTTAAGTGAACTACGAGCCCCATTGTTAATCCTTTAAAGGAAATTATTTGTAACTTTCGACAAGTAGAACAATGAATGGAACAGGTAGACGGTTGAAATCCTTGTTTATATTGCTTCCATATAGTCTAAGAAACATGTACGCAAAGCATCCAAACAGTACCATTCGCCAATTTTTTGTCCTTCAAGTTTAAGTGAACAATGAGCCCCATTGTTAATCCTTTATCGGAAATTATTTGTAACTTTCGACAAATAGAACAATGAATGGAACAGGTAGACGGTTGAAATCTTTGTATATATTGCTTCTATATAGTCTAAGAAACATATATGCAAAGCATGCAAACAGTACAATTCGCCAATTTTTTGTTCTTCAAGTTTAAGTGAACTACGAGCCCCATTATTAATCCTTTAACGGAAATTAATTGTAACTTTCTACAAGTAGAACAATGATTGGAAGACGTAGACGGTTGAAATCTTTGTATATATTGCTTCTATATAGTCTAAGAAACATATATGCAAAGCATCCAGACAGTACCATTCGCCAATTTTTTGTTCATCAAGTTTAAGTGAACAATGAGCCCCATTGTTAATCCTTTATCGGAAATTGTTTGTAACTTTCGACAAGTAGAACATTGAATGGAACAGGTAGACGGTTGAAATCTTTGTATCTATTGCTTCTATATAGTATAAGAAACATATATGCAAAGCATCCAAACAGTACCATTCGACAATTTTTTGTCCTTCAAGTTTAAGTGAACTACGAGCCCCATTGTTAATCCTTTAAAGGAAATTATTTGTAACTTTCGACAAGTAGAACAATGAATGGAACAGGTAGACTGTTGAAATCATTGTATATATTGCTTCTATATAGTCTAAGAAACATATATGCAGAGCATCCGGACAGTACAATTCGCCAATTTTTTGTTCTTCAAGTTTAAGTGAACTTCGAGCCCCATTGTTAATCCTTTAAAGGAAATTATTTGTAACTTTCGACAAGTAGAACAATGAATGGAACAGGTAGACGGTTGAAATCTTTGTATATATTGCTTCTATATAGTCTAAGAAACATATATGCAAAGCATCCAAACAGTACCATTCGCCAATTTTTTGTTCTTCAAGTTTAAGTGAACTTCGAGCCCCATTGTTAATCCTTTAAAGGAAATTATTTGTAAATTTCGACAAGTAGAACAATGAATGGAACAGGTAGACTGTTGAAATCATTGTATATATTGCTTCTATATAGTCTAAGAAACATATATGCAGAGCATCCAGACAGTACCATTCGCCAATTTTTTGTTCTTCAAGTTTAAGTGAACAACGAGCCCCATTGTTAATCCTTTAAAGGAAATTATTTGTAATTTTCGAAAAGTAGAACAATGAATGGAACAGGTAGACTGTTGAAATCATTGTATATATTGCTTCTATATAGTCTAAGAAACATATATGCAGAGCATCCAGACAGTACCATTCGCCAATTTCTTGTTCTTCAAGTTTAAGTGAACACAAGCCCCATTGTTAATCCTTTAAAGGAAATTATTTGTAAATTTCGACAAGTAGAACAATGATTGGAACACGTAGACTGTTGAAATCTTTGTATATATTGCTCCCATATAGTCTAAGAAACATGTACGCAAAGCATCCAAACAGTACAATTCGCCAATTTCTTGTTCTTCAAGTTTAAGTAAACTACGATCCCGATTGTTAATCCCTTAACGGAAATTATTTGTAACTTTCGACAAGTAGAACAATGAATGGAACAGGTAGACGGTTGAAATCATTGTATATATTGCTTGTATATAGTCTAAGAAACATATATGCAAATCATCCAAACAGTACTATTCGCCAATTATTTGATCTTCTAGTTTAAGTGAACTACGAGCCCCATTGTTAATACTTTAACGGAAATTATTTGTAAATTTCGACAAGTAGAACAATGAATGGATCATGTAGACAGTTGAAATGATTGTATATATTGCTTCTATGTAGCCTACGAAACATATATGCAAAGCATCCAAACAGTACAATTCGCCAATTTTTTGTTCTTCAAGTTTAAGTGAACTACGAGCCCCATTGTTAATCCTTTAACGGAAATTAATTGTAACTTTCTACAAGTAGAACAATGATTGAAACACACAGACGGTTGAAATCTTTGTATATATTGCTTCCATATAGTCTAAGAAACATATATGCAAAGCATCCAAACAGTACCATTCGCCAATTTTTTGTTCTTCAAGTTTAAGTGAACAGGAGCCCCATTGTTAATCCTTTAAAGGAAATTAATTGTAACTTTCTACAAGTAGAACAACGAATGGAACAGGTAGACGGTTGAAATCTTTGTATATATTGCGACTATATAGTCTAAGAAACATATATGCAAAGCATCCAAACAGTACCATTCGCCAATTTTTTGTTCTTCATGTTTAAGTGAACACGAGCCCCATTGTTAATCCTTTAAAGGAAGTTATTTGTAAATTTCAACAAGGAGAACAATGAATGGAACAGGTAGACGGTTGAAATCTTTGTATATATTGCTTCTATATAATCTAAGAAACATATATGCAATGCATCCAAACAGTACAATTCGCCAATTTTTTGTTCCTCAAGTTTAAGTGAACTACGAGCCCCATTGTTAATCCTTTAACGGAAATTAATTGTAACTTTCTACAAGTAGGACAATGATTGGAACACTTAGACGGTTGAAATCTTTGTATATATTGCTTCTATATAGTCTAAGAAACATATACGCAAAGCATCCAAACAGTACCATTCGCCAATTTTTTGTTCTTCAAGTTTAAGTGAACAATGAGCCCCAATGGTTAATCCTTTATCGGAAATTACTTGTAAATTTCGACAAGTAGAACAATGAATGGAACAGGTAGACGGTTGAAATCTTTGTATATATTGCTTCTATATAGTCTACGAAACATATATGCAAAGCATCTAAACAGTAACAATCGCCAATTTTTTGTTCTTCAAGTTTAAGTGAACAATGAGCCCCAATGGTTAATCCTTTATCGGAAATTACTTGTAATTTTCGACAAGTGGAACAATGAATGGAACAGGTAGACGGTTGAAATCTTTGTATATATTGCTTCTATATAGTCTACGAAACATATATGCAAAGCATCCAAACAGTACCATTGGCCAATTTTTTGTTCTTCAAGTTTAAGTGAACAGCAAGCCCCATTGATAATCATGAAATGGAAATTATTTCTAACTTTCTACAAGTAGAACAATGAATAGTACAGGTAGACGGGTGAAAACTTTCTATATATTGCTTCTAAATAGTCTAAGAAACATATATGCAAAGCATCCAAACAGTACAATTCGCCAATTTTTTGTTCTTCAAGTTTAAGTGAACTACGAGCCCCATTGTTAATCCTTTAACGGAAATTAATTGTAACTTTCTACAAGTAGAACAATGAATGGAACAGGTAGACGGTTGAAATCTTTGTATATATTGCGTCTATATAGTCTAAGAAACATATATGCAAAGCATCCAAACAGTACCATTCGCCAATTTTTTGTTCTTCAAGTTTAAGTGAACAATGAGCCCCAATGGTTAATCCTTTATCGGAAATTACTTGTAATTTTCGACAAGTAGAACAATGATTGGAACACGTAGACGGTTGAAATCTTTGTATATATTGCTTCCATATAGTCTAAGAAACATGTACGCAAAGCATCCAAACAGTACCATTCGTCAATTTTTTGTTCTTCAAGTTTAAGTGAACAATGAGCCCCAATGGTTAATCCTTTATCGGAAATTACTTGTAATTTTCGACAAGTGGAACAATGAATGGAACAGGTAGACGGTTGAAATCTTTGTATATATTACTTCTATATAGTCTACGAAACATATATGCAAAGCATCCAAACAGTACCATTCGCCAATTTTTTGTTCTTCAAGTTTAAGTGAACAGCAAGCCCCATTGATAATCATGAAATTGAAATTATTTGTAACTTTCTACAAGTAGAACAATGAATAGTACAGGTAGACGGGTGAAATCTTTCCATATATTGCTTCTAAATAGTCTAAGAAACATATATGCAAAGCATCCAAACAGTACAATTCGCCAATTTTTTGTTCTTCAACTTTAAGTGAACAACGAGCCCCATTGTTAATCCTTTAAAGGAAGTTATTTGTAAATTTCGACAAGGTGAACAATGAATGGAACAGGTAGACGGTTGAAATCTTTGTATATATTGCTTCTATATAATCTAAGAAACATATATGCAAAGCATCCAAACAGCACAATTCGCCAATTTTTTGTTCTTCAAGTTTAAGTGAACAATGAGCCCCAATGGTTAATCCTTTATCGGAAATTACTTGTAATTTTCGCCAAGTAGAACAATGAATGGAACAGGTAGACGGTTGAAATCTTTGTATATATTGCTTCTATATAATCTAAGAAACATATATGCAAAGTATCCAAACAGTACAATTCGCCAATTTTTTGTTCTTCAACTTTAAGTGAACAACGAGCCCCATTGTTAAACCTTTAAAGGAAGTTATTTGTAAATTTCGACAAGGTGAACAATGAATGGAACAGGTAGACGGTTGAAATCTTTGTATATATTGCTTCTATATAATCTAAGAAACATATATGCAAAGCATCCAAACAGTACAATTCGCCAATTTTTTGTTCTTCAAGTTTAAGTGAACTACGAGCCCCATTGTTAATCCTTTAACGGAAATTAATTGTAACTTTCTACAAGTAGAACAATGAATGGAACAGGTAGACGGTTGAAATCTTTGTATATATTGCGTCTATATAGTCTAACAAACATATATGCAAAGCATCCAAACAGTACCATTCGCCAATTTTTTGTTCTTCAAGTTTAAGTGAACACGAGCCCCATTGTTAATCCTTTAAAGGAAATTATTTGTAAATTTCGACAAGTAGAACAATGAATGGAACAGGTAGACGGTTGAAATCTTTGTATATATTGCTTCTATATAAACTAAGAAACATATATGCAAAGCATCCAAACAGTACAATTCGCCAATTTTTTGTTCTTCAAGTTTAAGTGAACTACGAGCCCCATTGTTAATACTTTAACGGAAATTATTTGTACCTTGCGAGAAGTAGAACAATGAATGGAACTGGTAGCCGGTTGAAATCAATGTATATATTGCTTCTATATAGTCTAAGAAACATATATGCAAAGCATCCAAACAGTACCATTCGCCAATTTTTTGTTCTTCAAGTTTAAGTGAACGACGAGTCCCATTGTTAATCCTTTATCGGAAATTAATTGTAACTTTCGACAAGTAGAACAGTGAATGGAACAGGTAGACGGTTGAAATCTTTGTATATATTGCTTCTATATAGTCTAAGAAACATGTATGCAAAGCATCCAAACAGTACAATTCGCCAATTTTTTGTTCTTCAAGTTTAAGTGAACGACGAGTCCCATTGTTAATCCTTTAACGGAAATTAATTATAACTTTCGACAAGTAGAACAGTGAATGGAACAGGTAGACGGTTGAAATCTTTGTATATATTGCTTCTATATAGTCTAAGAAACATATATGCAAAGCATCCAAACAGTACAATTCGCCAATTTATTGTTCTTCAAGTTTAAGTGAATAATGAGCCCCATTGTTAATCCTTTAAAGGAAATTATTTGTAACTTTCGACAAGTAGAACAATGAATGGAACAGGAAGACGGTTGAAATCTTTGTATATATTGCTTCTATATAGTCTAAGAAACATATATGCAAAGCATCCAAACAGTACAATTCGCCAATTTTTTGTTCTTCAAGTTTAAGTGAACAATGAGCACCAATGGTTAATCCTTTATCCGTAATTATTTGTAACTTTCGACAAGTAGAACAATGAATGGAACAGGTAGACGGTTGAAATCCTTGTATATATTGCGTCTATATAGTCTAAGAAACATATATGCAAAGCATCCAAACAGTACAATTCGACAATTTTTTGTTCTTCAAGTTTAGTGAACAATGAGCCCCAATGGTTAATCCTTTATCGGAAATTATTTGTAACTTTCGACAAGTAGAACAATGAATGGAACAGGTAGACGGTTGAAATCTTTGTATATATTGCTTCTATATATTCTATGAAACATATATGCAAAGCATCCAAACAGTACCATTCGCCAATTTTTTGTTCTTCAAGTTTAAGTGAACTACGAGCCCCATTGTTAATACTTTAACGGAAATTATTTGTACCTTGCGAGAAGTAGAACAATGAATGGAACTGGTAGCCGGTTGAAATCAATGTATATATTGCTTCTATATAGTCTAAGAAACATATATGCAAAGCATCCAAACAGTACCATTCGCCAATTTTTTGTTCTTCAAGTTTAAGTGAACGACGAGCCCCATTGTTAATCCTTTATCGGAAATTATTTGTAACTTTCGACAAGTAGAACAATGAGTGGAACAGGTAGACGGTTGAAATCTTTGTATATATTGCGTCTATATAGTCTAAGAAACATATAGGCAAAGCATCCAAACAGTACCATTCGCCAATTTTTTGTTGTTCAAGTTTAAGTGAACTACGAGCCCTATTGTTAATCATTTAAACGAAATTATTTGTAAATTTCGACAAGTAGAACAGTGAATGGAACAGGTAGACGGTTGAAATCAATGTATATATTGCTTCTATATAGTCTAAGAAACATATATGCAAAGCATCCAAACAGTACCACTCGCCAATTTTTTGTTCTTCAAGTTTAAGTGAACTACGAGCCCCATTGTTAATACTTTAACGGAAATTATTTGTACCTTGCGAGAAGTAGAACAATGAATGGAACTGGTAGCCGTTTGAAATCAATGTATATATTGCTTCTATATAGTCTAAGAAACATATATGCAAAGCATCCAAACAGTACCATTCGCCAATTTTTTGTTCTTCAAGTTTAAGTGAACGACGAGCCCCATTGTTAATCCTTTAACGGAAATTAATTGTAACTTTCGACAAGTAGAACAGTGAATGGAACAGGTAGACGGTTGAAATCAATGTATATATTGCTTCTATATAGTCTAAGAAACCTATATGCAAAGCATCTAAACAGTAACAATCGCCAATTTTTTGATCTTCAAGTTTAAGTGAACAGCGAGCCCCATTGATAATCATGAAATGGAAATTATTTGTAACTTTCTACAAGTAGAACTATGAATAGAACAGGTAGACGGGTGAAATCTTTGTATATATTGCTTCTATATATTCTATGAAACATATATGCAAAGCATCCAAACAGTACCATTCGCCAATTTTTGTTCTTCAAGTTTAAGTGAACTACGAGCCCCATTGTTAATACTTTAACGGAAATTATTTGTACCTTGCGAGAAGTAGAACAATGAATGGAACTGGTAGCCGTTTGAAATCAATGTATATATTGCTTCTATATAGTCTAAGAAACATATATGCAAAGCATCCAAACAGTACCATTCGCCAATTTTTTGTTCTTCAAGTTTAAGTGAACGACGAGCCCCATTGTTAATCCTTTAACGGAAATTAATTGTAACTTTCGACAAGTAGAACAGTGAATGGAACAGGTAGACGGTTGAAATCTTTGTATATATTGCTTCTATATAGTCTAAGAAACATATACGCAAAGCATCCAAACAGTACCATTCGCCAATTTTTTGTTCTTCAAGTTTAAGTGAACAATGAGCCCCAATGGTTAATCCTTTATCGGAAATTACTTGTAAATTTCGACAAGTAGAACAATGAATGGAACAGGTAGACGGTTGAAATCTTTGTATATATTGCTTCTATATAGTCTACGAAACATATATGCAAAGCATCTAAACAGTAACAATCGCCAATTTTTTGTTCTTCAAGTTTAAGTGAACAATGAGCCCCAATGGTTAATCCTTTATCGGAAATTACTTGTAATTTTCGACAAGTGGAACAATGAATGGAACAGGTAGACGGTTGAAATCTTTGTATATATTGCTTCTATATAGTCTACGAAACATATATGCAAAGCATCCAAACAGTACAATTCGCCAATTTTTTGTTCTTCAAGTTTAAGTGAACTACGAGCCCCATTGTTAATACTTTAACGGAAATTATTTGTACCTTGCGAGAAGTAGAACAATGAATGGAACTGGTAGCCGGTTGAAATCAATGTATATATTGCTTCTATATAGTCTAAGAAACATATATGCAAAGCATCCAAACAGTACCATTCGCCAATTTTTTGTTCTTCAAGTTTAAGTGAACGACGAGTCCCATTGTTAATCCTTTAACGGAAATTAATTGTAACTTTCGACAAGTAGAACAGTGAATGGAACAGGTAGACGGTTGAAATCTTTGTATATATTGCTTCTATATAGTCTAAGAAACATATATGCAAAGCATCCAAACAGTACAATTCGCCAATTTATTGTTCTTCAAGTTTAAGTGAACAATGAGCCCCATTGTTAATCCTTTAAAGGAAATTATTTGTAACTTTCGACAAGTAGAACAATGAATGGAACAGGAAGACGGTTGAAATCTTTGTATATATTGCTTCTATATAGTCTAAGAAACATATATGCAAAGCATCCAAACAGTACAATTCGCCAATTTTTTGTTCTTCAAGTTTAAGTGAACAATGAGCACCAATGGTTAATCCTTTATCCGTAATTATTTGTAACTTTCGACAAGTAGAACAATGAATGGAACAGGTAGACGGTTGAAATCCTTGTATATATTGCGTCTATATAGTCTAAGAAACATATATGCAAAGCATCCAAACAGTACAATTCGCCAATTTTTTGTTCTTCAAGTTTAAGTGAACAATGAGCACCAATGGTTAATCCTTTATCCGTAATTATTTGTAACTTTCGACAAGTAGAACAATGAATGGAACAGGTAGACGGTTGAAATCCTTGTATATATTGCGTCTATATAGTCTAAGAAACATATATGCAAAGCATCCAAACAGTACCATTCGCCAATTTTTTGTTCTTCAAGTTTAAGTGAACAGGAGCCCCATTGTTAATCCTTTAAAGGAAATTAATTGTAACTTTCTACAAGTAGAACAACGAATGGAACAGGTAGACGGTTGAAATCTTTGTATATATTGCGACTATATAGTCTAAGAAACATATATGCAAAGCATCCAAACAGTACCATTCGCCAATTTTTTGTTCTTCATGTTTAAGTGAACACGAGCCCCATTGTTAATCCTTTAAAGGAAGTTATTTGTAAATTTCAACAAGGAGAACAATGAATGGAACAGGTAGACGGTTGAAATCTTTGTATATATTGCTTCTATATAATCTAAGAAACATATATGCAATGCATCCAAACAGTACAATTCGCCAATTTTTTGTTCCTCAAGTTTAAGTGAACTACGAGCCCCATTGTTAATCCTTTAACGGAAATTAATTGTAACTTTCTACAAGTAGGACAATGATTGGAACACTTAGACGGTTGAAATCTTTGTATATATTGCTTCTATATAGTCTAAGAAACATATACGCAAAGCATCCAAACAGTACCATTCGCCAATTTTTTGTTCTTCAAGTTTAAGTGAACAATGAGCCCCAATGGTTAATCCTTTATCGGAAATTACTTGTAAATTTCGACAAGTAGAACAATGAATGGAACAGGTAGACGGTTGAAATCTTTGTATATATTGCTTCTATATAGTCTACGAAACATATATGCAAAGCATCTAAACAGTAACAATCGCCAATTTTTTGTTCTTCAAGTTTAAGTGAACAATGAGCCCCAATGGTTAATCCTTTATCGGAAATTACTTGTAATTTTCGACAAGTGGAACAATGAATGGAACAGGTAGACGGTTGAAATCTTTGTATATATTGCTTCTATATAGTCTACGAAACATATATGCAAAGCATCCAAACAGTACCATTGGCCAATTTTTTGTTCTTCAAGTTTAAGTGAACAGCAAGCCCCATTGATAATCATGAAATGGAAATTATTTCTAACTTTCTACAAGTAGAACAATGAATAGTACAGGTAGACGGGTGAAAACTTTCTATATATTGCTTCTAAATAGTCTAAGAAACATATATGCAAAGCATCCAAACAGTACAATTCGCCAATTTTTTGTTCTTCAAGTTTAAGTGAACTACGAGCCCCATTGTTAATCCTTTAACGGAAATTAATTGTAACTTTCTACAAGTAGAACAATGAATGGAACAGGTAGACGGTTGAAATCTTTGTATATATTGCGTCTATATAGTCTAAGAAACATATATGCAAAGCATCCAAACAGTACCATTCGCCAATTTTTTGTTCTTCAAGTTTAAGTGAACAATGAGCCCCAATGGTTAATCCTTTATCGGAAATTACTTGTAATTTTCGACAAGTAGAACAATGATTGGAACACGTAGACGGTTGAAATCTTTGTATATATTGCTTCCATATAGTCTAAGAAACATGTACGCAAAGCATCCAAACAGTACCATTCGCCAATTTTTTGTTCTTCAAGTTTAAGTGAACAATGAGCCCCAATGGTTAATCCTTTATCGGAAATTACTTGTAATTTTCGACAAGTGGAACAATGAATGGAACAGGTAGACGGTTGAAATCTTTGTATATATTACTTCTATATAGTCTACGAAACATATATGCAAAGCATCCAAACAGTACCATTCGCCAATTTTTTGTTCTTCAAGTTTAAGTGAACAGCAAGCCCCATTGATAATCATGAAATTGAAATTATTTGTAACTTTCTACAAGTAGAACAATGAATAGTACAGGTAGACGGGTGAAATCTTTCCATATATTGCTTCTAAATAGTCTAAGAAACATATATGCAAAGCATCCAAACAGTACAATTCGCCAATTTTTTGTTCTTCAACTTTAAGTGAACAACGAGCCCCATTGTTAATCCTTTAAAGGAAGTTATTTGTAAATTTCGACAAGGTGAACAATGAATGGAACAGGTAGACGGTTGAAATCTTTGTATATATTGCTTCTATATAATCTAAGAAACATATATGCAAAGCATCCAAACAGCACAATTCGCCAATTTTTTGTTCTTCAAGTTTAAGTGAACAATGAGCCCCAATGGTTAATCCTTTATCGGAAATTACTTGTAATTTTCGCCAAGTAGAACAATGAATGGAACAGGTAGACGGTTGAAATCTTTGTATATATTGCTTCTATATAATCTAAGAAACATATATGCAAAGTATCCAAACAGTACAATTCGCCAATTTTTTGTTCTTCAACTTTAAGTGAACAACGAGCCCCATTGTTAAACCTTTAAAGGAAGTTATTTGTAAATTTCGACAAGGTGAACAATGAATGGAACAGGTAGACGGTTGAAATCTTTGTATATATTGCTTCTATATAATCTAAGAAACATATATGCAAAGCATCCAAACAGTACAATTCGCCAATTTTTTGTTCTTCAAGTTTAAGTGAACTACGAGCCCCATTGTTAATCCTTTATCGGAAATTATTTGTAATTTTCGACAAGTAGAACAATGAATGGAACAGGTAGACGGTTGAAATCTTTGTATATATTGCTTCTATATAATCTAAGAAACATATATGCAAAGCATCCAATCAGGACCATTCGCCAATTTTTTGTACTTCAAGTTTAAGTGAACTACGAGCCCCATTGTTAATCCTTTAAAGGAAATTATTTGTAAATTTCGACAAGTAGAACAATGAATGGAACAGGTAGACGGTTGAAATCTTTGTATATATTGCTTCTATATAAACTAAGAAACATATATGCAAAGCATCCAAACAGTACAATTCGCCAATTTTTTGTTCTTCAAGTTTAAGTGAACTACGAGCCCCATTGTTAATACTTTAACGGAAATTATTTGTACCTTGCGAGAAGTAGAACAATGAATGGAACTGGTAGCCGGTTGAAATCAATGTATATATTGCTTCTATATAGTCTAAGAAACATATATGCAAAGCATCCAAACAGTACCATTCGCCAATTTTTTGTTCTTCAAGTTTAAGTGAACGACGAGTCCCATTGTTAATCCTTTATCGGAAATTAATTGTAACTTTCGACAAGTAGAACAGTGAATGGAACAGGTAGACGGTTGAAATCTTTGTATATATTGCTTCTATATAGTCTAAGAAACATATATGCAAAGCATCCAAACAGTACAATTCGCCAATTTTTTGTTCTTCAAGTTTAAGTGAACGACGAGTCCCATTGTTAATCCTTTAACGGAAATTAATTGTAACTTTCGACAAGTAGAACAGTGAATGGAACAGGTAGACGGTTGAAATCTTTGTATATATTGCTTCTATATAGTCTAAGAAACATATATGCAAAGCATCCAAACAGTACAATTCGCCAATTTATTGTTCTTCAAGTTTAAGTGAACAATGAGCCCCATTGTTAATCCTTTAAAGGAAATTATTTGTAACTTTCGACAAGTAGAACAATGAATGGAACAGGAAGACGGTTGAAATCTTTGTATATATTGCTTCTATATAGTCTAAGAAACATATATGCAAAGCATCCAAACAGTACAATTCGCCAATTTTTTGTTCTTCAAGTTTAAGTGAACAATGAGCACCAATGGTTAATCCTTTATCCGTAATTATTTGTAACTTTCGACAAGTAGAACAATGAATGGAACAGGTAGACGGTTGAAATCCTTGTATATATTGCGTCTATATAGTCTAAGAAACATATATGCAAAGCATCCAAACAGTACAATTCGACAATTTTTTGTTCTTCAAGTTTAGTGAACAATGAGCCCCAATGGTTAATCCTTTATCGGAAATTATTTGTAACTTTCGACAAGTAGAACAATGAATGGAACAGGTAGACGGTTGAAATCTTTGTATATATTGCTTCTATATATTCTATGAAACATATATGCAAAGCATCCAAACAGTACCATTCGCCAATTTTTTGTTCTTCAAGTTTAAGTGAACTACGAGCCCCATTGTTAATACTTTAACGGAAATTATTTGTACCTTGCGAGAAGTAGAACAATGAATGGAACTGGTAGCCGGTTGAAATCAATGTATATATTGCTTCTATATAGTCTAAGAAACATATATGCAAAGCATCCAAACAGTACCATTCGCCAATTTTTTGTTCTTCAAGTTTAAGTGAACGACGAGCCCCATTGTTAATCCTTTATCGGAAATTATTTGTAACTTTCGACAAGTAGAACAATGAGTGGAACAGGTAGACGGTTGAAATCTTTGTATATATTGCGTCTATATAGTCTAAGAAACATATAGGCAAAGCATCCAAACAGTACCATTCGCCAATTTTTTGTTGTTCAAGTTTAAGTGAACTACGAGCCCTATTGTTAATCATTTAAACGAAATTATTTGTAAATTTCGACAAGTAGAACAGTGAATGGAACAGGTAGACGGTTGAAATCAATGTATATATTGCTTCTATATAGTCTAAGAAACATATATGCAAAGCATCCAAACAGTACCACTCGCCAATTTTTTGTTCTTCAAGTTTAAGTGAACTACGAGCCCCATTGTTAATACTTTAACGGAAATTATTTGTACCTTGCGAGAAGTAGAACAATGAATGGAACTGGTAGCCGTTTGAAATCAATGTATATATTGCTTCTATATAGTCTAAGAAACATATATGCAAAGCATCCAAACAGTACCATTCGCCAATTTTTTGTTCTTCAAGTTTAAGTGAACGACGAGCCCCATTGTTAATCCTTTAACGGAAATTAATTGTAACTTTCGACAAGTAGAACAGTGAATGGAACAGGTAGACGGTTGAAATCAATGTATATATTGCTTCTATATAGTCTAAGAAACCTATATGCAAAGCATCTAAACAGTAACAATCGCCAATTTTTTGATCTTCAAGTTTAAGTGAACAGCGAGCCCCATTGATAATCATGAAATGGAAATTATTTGTAACTTTCTACAAGTAGAACTATGAATAGAACAGGTAGACGGGTGAAATCTTTGTATATATTGCTTCTATATATTCTATGAAACATATATGCAAAGCATCCAAACAGTACCATTCGCCAATTTTTTGTTCTTCAAGTTTAAGTGAACTACGAGCCCCATTGTTAATACTTTAACGGAAATTATTTGTACCTTGCGAGAAGTAGAACAATGAATGGAACTGGTAGCCGTTTGAAATCAATGTATATATTGCTTCTATATAGTCTAAGAAACATATATGCAAAGCATCCAAACAGTACCATTCGCCAATTTTTTGTTCTTCAAGTTTAAGTGAACGACGAGCCCCATTGTTAATCCTTTAACGGAAATTAATTGTAACTTTCGACAAGTAGAACAGTGAATGGAACAGGTAGACGGTTGAAATCTTTGTATATATTGCTTCTATATAGTCTAAGAAACATATACGCAAAGCATCCAAACAGTACCATTCGCCAATTTTTTGTTCTTCAAGTTTAAGTGAACAATGAGCCCCAATGGTTAATCCTTTATCGGAAATTACTTGTAAATTTCGACAAGTAGAACAATGAATGGAACAGGTAGACGGTTGAAATCTTTGTATATATTGCTTCTATATAGTCTACGAAACATATATGCAAAGCATCTAAACAGTAACAATCGCCAATTTTTTGTTCTTCAAGTTTAAGTGAACAATGAGCCCCAATGGTTAATCCTTTATCGGAAATTACTTGTAATTTTCGACAAGTGGAACAATGAATGGAACAGGTAGACGGTTGAAATCTTTGTATATATTGCTTCTATATAGTCTACGAAACATATATGCAAAGCATCCAAACAGTACAATTCGCCAATTTTTTGTTCTTCAAGTTTAAGTGAACTACGAGCCCCATTGTTAATACTTTAACGGAAATTATTTGTACCTTGCGAGAAGTAGAACAATGAATGGAACTGGTAGCCGGTTGAAATCAATGTATATATTGCTTCTATATAGTCTAAGAAACATATATGCAAAGCATCCAAACAGTACCATTCGCCAATTTTTTGTTCTTCAAGTTTAAGTGAACGACGAGTCCCATTGTTAATCCTTTAACGGAAATTAATTGTAACTTTCGACAAGTAGAACAGTGAATGGAACAGGTAGACGGTTGAAATCTTTGTATATATTGCTTCTATATAGTCTAAGAAACATATATGCAAAGCATCCAAACAGTACAATTCGCCAATTTATTGTTCTTCAAGTTTAAGTGAACAATGAGCCCCATTGTTAATCCTTTAAAGGAAATTATTTGTAACTTTCGACAAGTAGAACAATGAATGGAACAGGAAGACGGTTGAAATCTTTGTATATATTGCTTCTATATAGTCTAAGAAACATATATGCAAAGCATCCAAACAGTACAATTCGCCAATTTTTTGTTCTTCAAGTTTAAGTGAACAATGAGCACCAATGGTTAATCCTTTATCCGTAATTATTTGTAACTTTCGACAAGTAGAACAATGAATGGAACAGGTAGACGGTTGAAATCCTTGTATATATTGCGTCTATATAGTCTAAGAAACATATATGCAATGCATCCAAACAGTACAATTCGCCAATTTTTTGTTCTTCAAGTTTAAGTGAACAATGAGCACCAATGGTTAATCCTTTATCCGTAATTATTTGTAACTTTCGACAAGTAGAACAATGAATGGAACAGGTAGACGGTTGAAATCCTTGTATATATTGCGTCTATATAGTCTAAGAAACATATATGCAAAGCATCCAAACAGTACAATTCGACAATTTTTTGTTCTTCAAGTTTAGTGAACAATGAGCCCCAATGGTTAATCCTTTATCGGAAATTATTTGTAACTTTCGACAAGTAGAACAATGAATGGAACAGGTAGACGGTTGAAATCTTTGTATATATTGCTTCTATATAGTCTAAGAAACATATATGCAAAGCATCCAAACAGTACATTTCGCCAATTTTTTGTTCTTCAAGTTTAAGTGAACAATGAGCCCCATTGTTAATCCTTTATCGGAAATTATTTGTAAATTTCGACAAGTAGAACAATGAATGGAACAGGTAGACGGTTGAAATCTTTGTATATATTGCTTCTATATATTCTATGAAACATATATGCAAAGCATCCAAACAGTACCATCCGCCAATTTTTTGTTCTTCAAGTTTAAGTGAAGTACGAGCCCCATTGTTAATACTTTAACGGAAATTATTTGTACCTTGCGAGAAGTAGAACAATGAATGGAACTGGTAGCCGGTTGAAATCAATGTATATATTGCTTCTATATAGTCTAAGAAACATATATGCAAAGCATCCAAACAGTACCATTCGCCAATTTTTTGTTCTTCAAGTTTAAGTGAACGACGAGCCCCATTGTTAATCCTTTAACGGAAATTAATTGTAACTTTCGACAAGTAGAACAGTGAATGGAACAGGTAGACGGTTGAAATCTTTGTATATATTGCTTCTATATAGTCTAAGAAACATATATGCAAAGCATCCAAACAGTACAATTCGCCAATTTATTGTTCTTCAAGTTTAAGTGAACAACGAGCCCCATTGTTAATCCTTTAAAGGAAATTATTTGTAACTTTCGACAAGTAGAACAATGAATGGAACAGGTAGACGGTTGAAATCTTTGTATATATTGCATCTATATAGTCTAAGAAACATATGTGCAAATCATCCAAACAGTACAATTCGCCAATTTTTTGCTCTTCAAGTTTAAGTGAACTACGAGCCCCATTGTTAATCCTTTAAAGGAAATTATTTGTAAATTTCGGCAAGTAGAACAATGAATGGAACAGGTAGACGGTTGAAATCTTTGTATATATTGCTTCTATATAGTTTAAGAAACATATATGCAAATCATCCAAACAGTACAATTCGCCGATTATTTGATCTTCAAGTTTAAGTGAACTACGAGCCCCATTGTTAATACTTTAAGGGAAATTATTTGTAACTTGCGACAAGTAGAACAATGAATGGAGCAGGTAGACGGTTGAAATCAATGTATATATTGCTTCTTCATAGTCTAAGAAACATATATGCAAAGCATCCAAACAGTACCATTCGCCACTTTTTTGTTCTTCAAGTTTAAGTGAACAACGAGCCCCATTGTTAATCCTTTAAAGGAAATTATTTGTAAATTTCGACAAGTAGAACAATGATTGGAACACGTAGACGGTTGAAACCTTTGTATATATTGCTTCCATATAGTCTAAGAAACATGTACGCAAAGCATCCAAACAGTACAATTCGCCAATTTTTTGTTCTTCAAGTTTAAGTGAAATACGATCCCCATTGTTGATCCCTTAACGGAAATTATTTGTAACTTTCGACAAGTAGAACAGTGAATGGAACAGGTAGACGGTTGAAATCTTTGTATATATTGCTTCTTTATAGTATTAGAAACATATATGCAAAGCATCCAAACAGTACAATTCGCCAATTTTTTGTTCTTCAAGTTTAAGTGAACAATGAGCCCCAATGGTTAATCCGTTATCGGAAATTATTTGTAACTTTCGACAAGTAGAACAATGAATGGAACAGGTAGATGGTTGAAATCTTTGTATATATTGCTTCTATATAGTCTAAGAAACATATATGCAAAGCATCCAAACAGTACCATTCGCCAATTTTTTGTTCCTCAAGTTTAAGTGAACTACGAGCCCCATTGTTAATCCTTTAAAGGAAATTATTTGTAAATTTCGACAAGTAGAACAATGAATGGAACAGGTAGACTGTTGAAATCATTGTATATATTGCTTCTAAATAGTCTAAGAAACATATATGCAAAGCATCCAAACAGTACAATTCGCCAATTTTTTGTTCATCAAGTTTAAGTAAACTACGATCCCCATTGTTAATCCCTTGACGGAAATTATTTGTAACTTTCGACAAGTAGAACAATGAATGGAACAGGTAGACGGTTGAAATCATTGTATATATTGCTTCTATATAGTCTAAGAAACATATATGCAAAGCATCCAAACAGTACAATTCGCCAATTTTTTGTACTTCAAGTTTAAGTGAACTACGAGCCCCATTGTTAATCCTTTAAAGGAAATTATTTGTAATTTTTGACAAGTAGAACAATGAATGGAACAGGTAGACGGTTGAAATCATTGTATATATTGCTTCTATATAACCTACGAAACATATATGCAAAGCATCCAAACAGTACAATTCGACAATTTTTTGTTCTTCAAGTTTAGTGAACAATGAGCCCCAATGGTTAATCCTTTATCGGAAATTATTTGTAATTTTCGACAAGTAGAACAATGAATGGAACAGGTAGACGGTTGAAATCTTTGTATATATTGCTTCTATATAGTCTAAGAAACATATATGCAAAGCATACAAACAGTACAATTCGACAATTTTTTGTTCTTCTAGTTTAAGTGAACAACGAGCCCCATTGTTAATCCTTTAAAGGAAATTATTTGTAAATTTCGACAAGTAGAACAATGAATGGATCAGGTAGACGGTTGAAATCATTGTATATATTGCTACTATATAACCTACGAAACATATATGCAAAGCATCCAAACAGTACAATTCGCCAATTTTTTGTACTTCAAGTTTAAGTGAACTACGAGCCCCATTGTTAATCCTTTGAAGGAAATTATTTGTAAATTTCGGGAAGTAGAACAATGAATGGAACAGGTAGACTGTTGAAATCATTGTATATATTGCTTCTAAATAATCTAAGAAACATATATGCAAAGCATCCAAACAGTACAATTCGCCAATTTTTTGTTCTTCGAGTTTAAGTAAACTACGATCCCCATTGTTAATCCCTCGACGGAAATTATTTGTAACTTTCGACAAGTAGAACAATGAATGGAACAGGTAGACGGTTGAAATCATTGTATATATTGCTTCTATATAGTCTAAGAAACATATATGCAAAGCATACAAACAGTACAATTCGACAATTTTTTGTTCTTCAAGTTTAGAGAACAATGAGCCCCAATGGTTAATCCTTTATCGGAAATTATTTGTAATTTTCGACAAGTAGAACAATGAATGGAACAGGTAGACGGTTGAAATCTTTGTATATATTGCTTCTATATAATCTAAGAAACATATATGCAAAGCATCCAATCAGGACCATTCGCCAATTTTTTGTTCTTCTAGTTTAAGTGAACAACGAGCCCCATTGTTAATCCTTTAAAGGAAATTATTTGTAAATTTCGACAAGTAGAACAATGAATGGATCAGGTAGACGGTTGAAATCATTGTATATATTGCTTCTATATAACCTACGAAACATATATGCAAAGCATCCAAAAAGTACAATTCGCCAATTTTTTGTTCTTCAAGTTTAAGTGAACTACGAGCCCCATTGTTAATCCTTTAACGGAAATTAATTGTAACTTTCTACAAGTAGAACAATGATTGGAACACGCAGACGGTTGAAATCTTTGTATATATTGCTTCCATATAGTCTAAGAAACATATATGCAAAGCATCCAAACAGTACCATTCACCAATTTTTTGTTCTTCAAGTTTAAGTGAACAATGAGCCCCATTGTTAATCCTTTATCGGAAATTATTTGTAACTTTCGACAAGTAGAACATTGAATGGAACAGGTAGACGGTTGAAATCTTTGTATCTATTGCTTCTATATAGTATAAGAAACATATATGCAAAGCATCCAAACAGTACCATTCGCCAATTTTTTGTTCCTCAAGTTTAAGTGAACTACGAGCCCCATTGTTAATCCTTTAAAGGAAATTATTTGTAAATTTCGACAAGTAGAACAATGAATGGAACAGGTAGACTGTTGAAATCATTGTATATATTGCTTCTAAATAGTCTAAGAAACATATATGCAAAGCATCCAAACAGTACAATTCGCCAATTTTTTGTTCATCAAGTTTAAGTAAACTACGATCCCCATTGTTAATCCCTTGACGGAAATTATTTGTAACTTTCGACAAGTAGAACAATGAATGGAACAGGTAGACGGTTGAAATCATTGTATATATTGCTTCTATATAGTCTAAGAAACATATATGCAAAGCATCCAAACAGTACAATTCGCCAATTTTTTGTACTTCAAGTTTAAGTGAACTACGAGCCCCATTGTTAATCCTTTAAAGGAAATTATTTGTAATTTTCGACAAGTAGAACAATGAATGGAACAGGTAGACGGTTGAAATCATTGTATATATTGCTTCTATATAACCTACGAAACATATATGCAAAGCATCCAAACAGTACAATTCGACAATTTTTTGTTCTTCAAGTTTAGTGAACAATGAGCCCCAATGGTTAATCCTTTATCGGAAATTATTTGTAATTTTCGACAAGTAGAACAATGAATGGAACAGGTAGACGGTTGAAATCTTTGTATATATTGCTTCTATATAGTCTAAGAAACATATATGCAAAGCATACAAACAGTACAATTCGACAATTTTTTGTTCTTCTAGTTTAAGTGAACAACGAGCCCCATTGTTAATCCTTTAAAGGAAATTATTTGTAAATTTCGACAAGTAGAACAATGAATGGATCAGGTAGACGGTTGAAATCATTGTATATATTGCTACTATATAACCTACGAAACATATATGCAAAGCATCCAAACAGTACAATTCGCCAATTTTTTGTACTTCAAGTTTAAGTGAACTACGAGCCCCATTGTTAATCCTTTGAAGGAAATTATTTGTAAATTTCGGGAAGTAGAACAATGAATGGAACAGGTAGACTGTTGAAATCATTGTATATATTGCTTCTAAATAATCTAAGAAACATATATGCAAAGCATCCAAACAGTACAATTCGCCAATTTTTTGTTCTTCGAGTTTAAGTAAACTACGATCCCCATTGTTAATCCCTCGACGGAAATTATTTGTAACTTTCGACAAGTAGAACAATGAATGGAACAGGTAGACGGTTGAAATCATTGTATATATTGCTTCTATATAGTCTAAGAAACATATATGCAAAGCATACAAACAGTACAATTCGACAATTTTTTGTTCTTCAAGTTTAGAGAACAATGAGCCCCAATGGTTAATCCTTTATCGGAAATTATTTGTAATTTTCGACAAGTAGAACAATGAATGGAACAGGTAGACGGTTGAAATCTTTGTATATATTGCTTCTATATAATCTAAGAAACATATATGCAAAGCATCCAATCAGGACCATTCGCCAATTTTTTGTTCTTCTAGTTTAAGTGAACAACGAGCCCCATTGTTAATCCTTTAAAGGAAATTATTTGTAAATTTCGACAAGTAGAACAATGAATGGATCAGGTAGACGGTTGAAATCATTGTATATATTGCTTCTATATAACCTACGAAACATATATGCAAAGCATCCAAACAGTACAATTCGCCAATTTTTTGTTCTTCAAGTTTAAGTGAACAATGAGCCCCAATGGTTAATCCGTTATCGGAAATTATTTGTAACTTTCGACAAGTAGAACAATGAATGGAACAGGTAGATGGTTGAAATCTTTGTATATATTGCTTCTATATAGTCTAAGAAACATATATGCAAAGCATCCAAACAGTACCATTCGCCAATTTTTTGTTCCTCAAGTTTAAGTGAACTACGAGCCCCATTGTTAATCCTTTAAAGGAAATTATTTGTAAATTTCGACAAGTAGAACAATGAATGGAACAGGTAGACTGTTGAAATCATTGTATATATTGCTTCTAAATAGTCTAAGAAACATATATGCAAAGCATCCAAACAGTACAATTCGCCAATTTTTTGTTCATCAAGTTTAAGTAAACTACGATCCCCATTGTTAATCCCTTGACGGAAATTATTTGTAACTTTCGACAAGTAGAACAATGAATGGAACAGGTAGACGGTTGAAATCATTGTATATATTGCTTCTATATAGTCTAAGAAACATATATGCAAAGCATCCAAACAGTACAATTCGCCAATTTTTTGTACTTCAAGTTTAAGTGAACTACGAGCCCCATTGTTAATCCTTTAAAGGAAATTATTTGTAATTTTCGACAAGTAGAACAATGAATGGAACAGGTAGACGGTTGAAATCATTGTATATATTGCTTCTATATAACCTACGAAACATATATGCAAAGCATCCAAACAGTACAATTCGACAATTTTTTGTTCTTCAAGTTTAGTGAACAATGAGCCCCAATGGTTAATCCTTTATCGGAAATTATTTGTAATTTTCGACAAGTAGAACAATGAATGGAACAGGTAGACGGTTGAAATCTTTGTATATATTGCTTCTATATAGTCTAAGAAACATATATGCAAAGCATACAAACAGTACAATTCGACAATTTTTTTTTCTTCTAGTTTAAGTGAACAACGAGCCCCATTGTTAATCCTTTAAAGGAAATTATTTGTAAATTTCGACAAGTAGAACAATGAATGGATCAGGTAGACGGTTGAAATCATTGTATATATTGCTACTATATAACCTACGAAACATATATGCAAAGCATCCAAACAGTACAATTCGCCAATTTTTTGTACTTCAAGTTTAAGTGAACTACGAGCCCCATTGTTAATCCTTTGAAGGAAATTATTTGTAAATTTCGGGAAGTAGAACAATGAATGGAACAGGTAGACTGTTGAAATCATTGTATATATTGCTTCTAAATAATCTAAGAAACATATATGCAAAGCATCCAAACAGTACAATTCGCCAATTTTTTGTTCTTCGAGTTTAAGTAAACTACGATCCCCATTGTTAATCCCTCGACGGAAATTATTTGTAACTTTCGACAAGTAGAACAATGAATGGAACAGGTAGACGGTTGAAATCATTGTATATATTGCTTCTATATAGTCTAAGAAACATATATGCAAAGCATACAAACAGTACAATTCGACAATTTTTTGTTCTTCAAGTTTAGAGAACAATGAGCCCCAATGGTTAATCCTTTATCGGAAATTATTTGTAATTTTCGACAAGTAGAACAATGAATGGAACAGGTAGACGGTTGAAATCTTTGTATATATTGCTTCTATATAATCTAAGAAACATATATGCAAAGCATCCAATCAGGACCATTCGCCAATTTTTTGTTCTTCTAGTTTAAGTGAACTACGAGCCCCATTGTTAATCCTTTAAAGGAAATTATTTGTAATTTTTGACAAGTAGAACAATGAATGGAACAGGTAGACGGTTGAAATCATTGTATATATTGCTTCTATATAACCTACGAAACATATATGCAAAGCATCCAAACAGTACAATTCGACAATTTTTTGTTCTTCAAGTTTAGTGAACAATGAGCCCCAATGGTTAATCCTTTATCGGAAATTATTTGTAATTTTCGACAAGTAGAACAATGAATGGAACAGGTAGACGGTTGAAATCTTTGTATATATTGCTTCTATATAGTCTAAGAAACATATATGCAAAGCATACAAACAGTACAATTCGACAATTTTTTGTTCTTCTAGTTTAAGTGAACAACGAGCCCCATTGTTAATCCTTTAAAGGAAATTATTTGTAAATTTCGACAAGTAGAACAATGAATGGATCAGGTAGACGGTTGAAATCATTGTATATATTGCTACTATATAACCTACGAAACATATATGCAAAGCATCCAAACAGTACAATTCGCCAATTTTTTGTACTTCAAGTTTAAGTGAACTACGAGCCCCATTGTTAATCCTTTGAAGGAAATTATTTGTAAATTTCGGGAAGTAGAACAATGAATGGAACAGGTAGACTGTTGAAATCATTGTATATATTGCTTCTAAATAATCTAAGAAACATATATGCAAAGCATCCAAACAGTACAATTCGCCAATTTTTTGTTCTTCGAGTTTAAGTAAACTACGATCCCCATTGTTAATCCCTCGACGGAAATTATTTGTAACTTTCGACAAGTAGAACAATGAATGGAACAGGTAGACGGTTGAAATCATTGTATATATTGCTTCTATATAGTCTAAGAAACATATATGCAAAGCATACAAACAGTACAATTCGACAATTTTTTGTTCTTCAAGTTTAGAGAACAATGAGCCCCAATGGTTAATCCTTTATCGGAAATTATTTGTAATTTTCGACAAGTAGAACAATGAATGGAACAGGTAGACGGTTGAAATCTTTGTATATATTGCTTCTATATAATCTAAGAAACATATATGCAAAGCATCCAATCAGGACCATTCGCCAATTTTTTGTTCTTCTAGTTTAAGTGAACAACGAGCCCCATTGTTAATCCTTTAAAGGAAATTATTTGTAAATTTCGACAAGTAGAACAATGAATGGATCAGGTAGACGGTTGAAATCATTGTATATATTGCTTCTATATAACCTACGAAACATATATGCAAAGCATCCAAAAAGTACAATTCGCCAATTTTTTGTTCTTCAAGTTTAAGTGAACTACGAGCCCCATTGTTAATCCTTTAACGGAAATTAATTGTAACTTTCTACAAGTAGAACAATGATTGGAACACGCAGACGGTTGAAATCTTTGTATATATTGCTTCCATATAGTCTAAGAAACATATATGCAAAGCATCCAAACAGTACCATTCACCAATTTTTTGTTCTTCAAGTTTAAGTGAACAATGAGCCCCATTGTTAATCCTTTATCGGAAATTATTTGTAACTTTCGACAAGTAGAACATTGAATGGAACAGGTAGACGGTTGAAATCTTTGTATCTATTGCTTCTATATAGTATAAGAAACATATATGCAAAGCATCCAAACAGTACCATTCGCCAATTTTTTGTTCCTCAAGTTTAAGTGAACTACGAGCCCCATTGTTAATCCTTTAAAGGAAATTATTTGTAAATTTCGACAAGTAGAACAATGAATGGAACAGGTAGACTGTTGAAATCATTGTATATATTGCTTCTAAATAGTCTAAGAAACATATATGCAAAGCATCCAAACAGTACAATTCGCCAATTTTTTGTTCATCAAGTTTAAGTAAACTACGATCCCCATTGTTAATCCCTTGACGGAAATTATTTGTAACTTTCGACAAGTAGAACAATGAATGGAACAGGTAGACGGTTGAAATCATTGTATATATTGCTTCTATATAGTCTAAGAAACATATATGCAAAGCATCCAAACAGTACAATTCGCCAATTTTTTGTACTTCAAGTTTAAGTGAACTACGAGCCCCATTGTTAATCCTTTAAAGGAAATTATTTGTAATTTTCGACAAGTAGAACAATGAATGGAACAGGTAGACGGTTGAAATCATTGTATATATTGCTTCTATATAACCTACGAAACATATATGCAAAGCATCCAAACAGTACAATTCGACAATTTTTTGTTCTTCAAGTTTAGTGAACAATGAGCCCCAATGGTTAATCCTTTATCGGAAATTATTTGTAATTTTCGACAAGTAGAACAATGAATGGAACAGGTAGACGGTTGAAATCTTTGTATATATTGCTTCTATATAGTCTAAGAAACATATATGCAAAGCATACAAACAGTACAATTCGACAATTTTTTGTTCTTCTAGTTTAAGTGAACAACGAGCCCCATTGTTAATCCTTTAAAGGAAATTATTTGTAAATTTCGACAAGTAGAACAATGAATGGATCAGGTAGACGGTTGAAATCATTGTATATATTGCTACTATATAACCTACGAAACATATATGCAAAGCATCCAAACAGTACAATTCGCCAATTTTTTGTACTTCAAGTTTAAGTGAACTCCGAGCCCCATTGTTAATCCTTTGAAGGAAATTATTTGTAAATTTCGGGAAGTAGAACAATGAATGGAACAGGTAGACTGTTGAAATCATTGTATATATTGCTTCTAAATAATCTAAGAAACATATATGCAAAGCATCCAAACAGTACAATTCGCCAATTTTTTGTTCTTCGAGTTTAAGTAAACTACGATCCCCATTGTTAATCCCTCGACGGAAATTATTTGTAACTTTCGACAAGTAGAACAATGAATGGAACAGGTAGACGGTTGAAATCATTGTATATATTGCTTCTATATAGTCTAAGAAACATATATGCAAAGCATACAAACAGTACAATTCGACAATTTTTTGTTCTTCAAGTTTAGAGAACAATGAGCCCCAATGGTTAATCCTTTATCGGAAATTATTTGTAATTTTCGACAAGTAGAACAATGAATGGAACAGGTAGACGGTTGAAATCTTTGTATATATTGCTTCTATATAATCTAAGAAACATATATGCAAAGCATCCAATCAGGACCATTCGCCAATTTTTTGTTCTTCTAGTTTAAGTGAACAACGAGCCCCATTGTTAATCCTTTAAAGGAAATTATTTGTAAATTTCGACAAGTAGAACAATGAATGGATCAGGTAGACGGTTGAAATCATTGTATATATTGCTTCTATATAACCTACGAAACATATATGCAAAGCATCCAAACAGTACAATTCGCCAATTTTTTGTTCTTCAAGTTTAAGTGAACAATGAGCCCCAATGGTTAATCCGTTATCGGAAATTATTTGTAACTTTCGACAAGTAGAACAATGAATGGAACAGGTAGATGGTTGAAATCTTTGTATATATTGCTTCTATATAGTCTAAGAAACATATATGCAAAGCATCCAAACAGTACCATTCGCCAATTTTTTGTTCCTCAAGTTTAAGTGAACTACGAGCCCCATTGTTAATCCTTTAAAGGAAATTATTTGTAAATTTCGACAAGTAGAACAATGAATGGAACAGGTAGACTGTTGAAATCATTGTATATATTGCTTCTAAATAGTCTAAGAAACATATATGCAAAGCATCCAAACAGTACAATTCGCCAATTTTTTGTTCATCAAGTTTAAGTAAACTACGATCCCCATTGTTAATCCCTTGACGGAAATTATTTGTAACTTTCGACAAGTAGAACAATGAATGGAACAGGTAGACGGTTGAAATCATTGTATATATTGCTTCTATATAGTCTAAGAAACATATATGCAAAGCATCCAAACAGTACAATTCGCCAATTTTTTGTACTTCAAGTTTAAGTGAACTACGAGCCCCATTGTTAATCCTTTAAAGGAAATTATTTGTAATTTTCGACAAGTAGAACAATGAATGGAACAGGTAGACGGTTGAAATCATTGTATATATTGCTTCTATATAACCTACGAAACATATATGCAAAGCATCCAAACAGTACAATTCGACAATTTTTTGTTCTTCAAGTTTAGTGAACAATGAGCCCCAATGGTTAATCCTTTATCGGAAATTATTTGTAATTTTCGACAAGTAGAACAATGAATGGAACAGGTAGACGGTTGAAATCTTTGTATATATTGCTTCTATATAGTCTAAGAAACATATATGCAAAGCATACAAACAGTACAATTCGACAATTTTTTTTTCTTCTAGTTTAAGTGAACAACGAGCCCCATTGTTAATCCTTTAAAGGAAATTATTTGTAAATTTCGACAAGTAGAACAATGAATGGATCAGGTAGACGGTTGAAATCATTGTATATATTGCTACTATATAACCTACGAAACATATATGCAAAGCATCCAAACAGTACAATTCGCCAATTTTTTGTACTTCAAGTTTAAGTGAACTACGAGCCCCATTGTTAATCCTTTGAAGGAAATTATTTGTAAATTTCGGGAAGTAGAACAATGAATGGAACAGGTAGACTGTTGAAATCATTGTATATATTGCTTCTAAATAATCTAAGAAACATATATGCAAAGCATCCAAACAGTACAATTCGCCAATTTTTTGTTCTTCGAGTTTAAGTAAACTACGATCCCCATTGTTAATCCCTCGACGGAAATTATTTGTAACTTTCGACAAGTAGAACAATGAATGGAACAGGTAGACGGTTGAAATCATTGTATATATTGCTTCTATATAGTCTAAGAAACATATATGCAAAGCATACAAACAGTACAATTCGACAATTTTTTGTTCTTCAAGTTTAGAGAACAATGAGCCCCAATGGTTAATCCTTTATCGGAAATTATTTGTAATTTTCGACAAGTAGAACAATGAATGGAACAGGTAGACGGTTGAAATCTTTGTATATATTGCTTCTATATAATCTAAGAAACATATATGCAAAGCATCCAATCAGGACCATTCGCCAATTTTTTGTTCTTCTAGTTTAAGTGAACAACGAGCCCCATTGTTAATCCTTTAAAGGAAATTATTTGTAAATTTCGACAAGTAGAACAATGAATGGATCAGGTAGACGGTTGAAATCATTGTATATATTGCTTCTATATAACCTACGAAACATATATGCAAAGCATCCAAAAAGTACAATTCGCCAATTTTTTGTTCTTCAAGTTTAAGTGAACTACGAGCCCCATTGTTAATCCTTTAACGGAAATTAATTGTAACTTTCTACAAGTAGAACAATGATTGGAACACGCAGACGGTTGAAATCTTTGTATATATTGCTTCCATATAGTCTAAGAAACATATATGCAAAGCATCCAAACAGTACCATTCACCAATTTTTTGTTCTTCAAGTTTAAGTGAACAATGAGCCCCATTGTTAATCCTTTATCGGAAATTATTTGTATCTTTCGACAAGTAGAACATTGAATGGAACAGGTAGACGGTTGAAATCTTTGTATCTATTGCTTCTATATAGTATAAGAAACATATATGCAAAGCATCCAAACAGTACCATTCGCCAATTTTTTGTTCTTCAAGTTTAAGTGAACTGCGAGCTCCATTGTTAATCCTTTAAAGGAAATTATTTGTAACTTTCGACAAGTAGAACAATGAATGGAACAGGTAGACTGTTGAAATCATTGTATACATTGCTTCTATATAGTCTAAGAAACATTTATGCAAAGCATCCAAACAGTACAATTCGCCAATTTTTTGTTCTTCAAGTTTAAGTAAACTACGATCCCCATTGTTAATCCCTTAACGGAAATTATTTGTAACTTTCGACAAGTAGAACAGTGAATGGAACAGGTAGACGGTTGAAATCTTTGTATATATTGCTTCTATATAGTATAAGAAACATATATGCAAAGCATCCAAACAGTACCATTCGCCAACTTTTTGTTCTTCAAGTTTAAGTGAACAATGAGCCCCAATGGTTAATCCTTTATCGGAAATTATTTGTAACTTTCGACAAGTAGAACATTGAATGGAACAGGTAGACGGTTGAAATCTTTGTATCTATTGCTTCTATATAGTATAAGAAACATATATGCAAAGCATCCAAACAGTACCATTCGCCAATTTTTTGTTCTTCAAGTTTAAGTGAACTGCGAGCTCCATTGTTAATCCTTTAAAGGAAATTATTTGTAACTTTCGACAAGTAGAACAATGAATGGAACAGGTAGACTGTTGAAATCATTGTATATATTGCTTCTATAAATTCTATGAAACATATATGCAAAGCATCCAAACAGTACCATTCGCCAATTTTTTGTTCTTCAAGTTTAAGTGAACTACGAGCCCCATTGTTAATACTTTAACGGAAATTATTTGTACCTTGCGAGAAGTAGAACAATGAATGGAACTGGTAGCCGGTTGAAATCAATGTATATATTGCTTCTATATAGTCTAAGAAACATATATGCAAAGCATCCAAACAGTACAATTCGACAATTTTTTGTTCTTCAAGTTTAGTGAACAATGAGCCCCAATGGTTAATCCTTTATCGGAAATTATTTGTAATTTTCGACAAGTAGAACAATGAATGGAACAGGTAGACGGTTGAAATCATTGTATATATTGCTTCTATATAGTCTAAGAAACATATATGCAAAGCATACAAACAGTACAATTCGACAATTTTTTGTTCTTCAAGTTTAGAGAACAATGAGCCCCAATGGTTAATCCTTTATCGGAAATTATTTGTAATTTTCGACAAGTAGAACAATGAATGGAACAGGTAGACGGTTGAAATCTTTGTATATATTGCTTCTATATAATCTAAGAAACATATATGCAAAGCATCCAATCAGGACCATTCGCCAATTTTTTGTTCTTCTAGTTTAAGTGAACAACGAGCCCCATTGTTAATCCTTTAAAGGAAATTATTTGTAAATTTCGACAAGTAGAACAATGAATGGATCAGGTAGACGGTTGAAATCATTGTATATATTGCTTCTATATAACCTACGAAACATATATGCAAAGCATCCAAACAGTACAATTCGCCAATTTTTTGTTCTTCAAGTTTAAGTGAACTACGAGCCCCATTGTTAATCCTTTAACGGAAATTAATTGTAACTTTCTACAAGTAGAACAATGATTGGAACACGCAGACGGTTGAAATCTTTGTATATATTGCTTCCATATAGTCTAAGAAACATATATGCAAAGCATCCAAACAGTACCATTCACCAATTTTTTGTTCTTCAAGTTTAAGTGAACAATGAGCCCCATTGTTAATCCTTTATCGGAAGTTATTTGTAACTTTCGACAAGTAGAACATTGAATGGAACAGGTAGACGGTTGAAATCTTTGTATCTATTGCTTCTATATAGTATAAGAAACATATATGCAAAGCATCCAAACAGTACCATTCGCCAATTTTTTGTTCTTCAAGTTTAAGTGAACTGCGAGCTCCATTGTTAATCCTTTAAAGGAAATTATTTGTAACTTTCGACAAGTAGAACAATGAATGGAACAGGTAGACTGTTGAAATCATTGTATATATTGCTTCTATATAGTCTAAGAAACATTTATGCAAAGCATCCAAACAGTACAATTCGCCAATTTTTTGTTCTTCAAGTTTAAGTAAACTACGATCCCCATTGTTAATCCCTTAACGGAAATTATTTGTAACTTTCGACAAGTAGAACAGTGAATGGAAAAGGTAGACGGTTGAAATCTTTGTATATATTGCTTCTATATAGTATAAGAAACATATATGCAAAGCATCCAAACAGTACCATTCGCCAACTTTTTGTTCTTCAAGTTTAAGTGAACAATGAGCCCCAATGGTTAATCCTTTATCGGAAATTATTTGTAACTTTCGACAAGTAGAACATTGAATGGAACAGGTAGACGGTTGAAATCTTTGTATCTATTGCTTCTATATAGTATAAGAAACATATATGCAAAGCATCCAAACAGTACCATTCGCCAATTTTTTGTTCTTCAAGTTTAAGTGAACTGCGAGCTCCATTGTTAATCCTTTAAAGGAAATTATTTGTAACTTTCGACAAGTAGAACAATGAATGGAACAGGTAGACTGTTGAAATCATTGTATATATTGCTTCTATATAGTCTAAGAAACATTTATGCAAAGCATCCAAACAGTACAATTCGCCAATTTTTTGTTCTTCAAGTTTAAGTAAACTACGATCCCCATTGTTAATCCCTTAACGGAAATTATTTGTAACTTTCGACAAGTAGAACAGTGAATGGAACAGGTAGACGGTTGAAATCTTTGTATATATTGCTTCTATATAGTATAAGAAACATATATGCAAAGCATCCAAACAGTACAATTCGCCAATTTTTTGTTCTTCAAGTTTAAGTAAACTACGATCCCCATTGTTAATCCCTTAACGGAAATTATTTGTAACTTTCGACAAGTAGAACAGTGAGTGGAACAGGTAGACGGTTGAAATCTTTGTATATATTGCTTCTATATAGTATAAGAAACATATATGCAAAGCATCCAAACAGTACCATTCGCCAACTTTTTGTTCTTCAAGTTTAAGTGAACAATGAGCCCCAATGGTTAATCCTTTATCGGAAATTATTTGTAACTTTCGACAAGTAGAACAATGAATGGAACAGGTAGACGGTTGAAATCTTTGTATATATTGCTTCTATATAGTCTAAGAAACATATATGCAAATCATCCAAACAGTACAATTCGCCAACTTCTTGTTCTTCAAGTTTAAGTAAACTACGATCCCCATTGTTAATCCCTTAACGGAAATTATTTGTAACTTTCGACAAGTAGAACAGTGAATGGAACAGGTAGACGGTTGAAATCTTTGTATATATTGCTTCTATATACTCTAAGAAACATATATGCAAATCATCCAAACAGTACAATTCGCCAATTATTTGATCTTCAAGTTTAAGTGAACTACGAGCCCCATTGTTAATACTTTAACGGAAATTATTTGTAACTTGCGACAAGTAGAACAATGAATGGAACAGGTAGACGGTTGAAATCAATGTATATATTGCTTCCTTATAGTCTAAGAAACATATATGCAAAGCATCCAAACAGTACCATTCGCCACTTTTTTGTTCTTCAAGTTTAAGTGAACAATGAGCCCCAATGGTTAATCCTTTATCGGTAATTGTTTGTAATTTTCGACAAGTAGAACAATGAATGGAACAGGTAGACTGTTGAAATCATTGTATATATTGCTTCTATATAGTCTAAGAAACATATATGCAAAGCATCCAAACAGTACCATTCGCCAATTTTTTGTTCTTCAAGTTTAAGTGAACTACGAGCCCCATTGTTAATCCTTTAAAGGAAATTATTTGTAAATTTCGACAAGTACAACAGTGAATGGAACAGGTAGACGGTTGAAATCTTTGTATATATTGCTTCTTTATAGTATAAGAAACATATATGCAAAGCATCCAAACAGTACAATTCGCCAATTTTTTGTTCTTCAAGTTTAAGTGAACAATGAGCCCCAATGGTTAATCCGTTATCGGAAATTATTTGTAACTTTCGACAAGTAGAACAATGAATGGAACAGGTAGATGGTTGAAATCTTTGTATATATTGCTTCTATATAGTCTAAGAAACATATATGCAAAGCATCCAAACAGTACCATTCGCCATTTTTTTGTTCTTCAAGTTTAAGTTAACTACGAGCCCCATTGTTAATCCTTTAAAGGAAATAATTTGTAAATTTCGACAAGTAGAACAATGAATGGAACAGGTAGACTGTTGAAATCGTTGTATATATTGCTTCTAAATAGTCTAAGAAACATATATGCAAAGCATCCAAACAGTACAATTCGCCAATTTTTTGTTCTTCAAGTTTAAGTAAACTACGATCCCCATTGTTAATCCCTCGACGGAAATTATTTGTAACTTTCGACAAGTAGAACAATGAATGGAACAGGTAGACGGTTGAAATCATTGTATATATTGCTTCTATATAGTCTAAGAAACATATATGCAAAGCATACAAACAGTACAATTCGACAATTTTTTGTTCTTCAAGTTTAGAGAACAATGAGCCCCAATGGTTAATCCTTTATCGGAAATTATTTGTAATTTACGACAAGTAGAACAATGAATGGAACAGGTAGACGGTTGAAATCTTTGTATATATTGCTTCTATATAATCTAAGAAACATATATGCAAAGCATCCAAACAGTACAATTCGCCAATTTTTTGTTCTTCAAGTTTAAGTGAACTACGAGCCCCATTGTTAATCCTTTAACGGAAATTAATTGTAACTTTCTACAAGTAGAACAATGATTGGAACACGCAGACGGTTGAAATCTTTGTATATATTGCTTCCATATAGTCTAAGAAACATATATGCAAAGCATCCAAACAGTACCATTCACCAATTTTTTGTTCTTCAAGTTTAAGTGAACAATGAGCCCCATTGTTAATCCTTTATCGGAAATTATTTGTAACTTTCGACAAGTAGAACATTGAATGGAACAGGTAGACGGTTGAAATCTTTGTATCTGTTGCTTCTATATAGTATAAGAAACATATATGCAAAGCATCCAAACAGTACCATTCGCCAATTTTTTGTTCTTCAAGTTTAAGTGAACTGCGAGCTCCATTGTTAATCCTTTAAAGGAAATTATTTGTAACTTTCGACAAGTAGAACAATGAATGGAACAGGTAGACTGTTGAAATCATTGTGTATATTGCTTCTATATAGTCTAAGAAACATTTATGCAAAGCATCCAAACAGTACAATTCGCCAATTTTTTGTTCTTCAAGTTTAAGTAAACTACGATCCCCATTGTTAATCCCTTAACGGAAATTATTTCTAACTTTCGACAAGTAGAACATTGAATGGAACAGGTAGACGGTTGAAATCTTTGTATCTATTGCTTCTATATAGTATAAGAAACATATATGCATAGCATCCAAACAGTACCATTCGCCAATTTTTTGTTCTTCAAGTTTAAGTGAACTGCGAGCTCCATTGTTAATCCTTTAAAGGAAATTATTTGTAACTTTCGACAAGTAGAACAATGAATGGAACAGGTAGAATGTTGAAATCATTGTATATATTGCTTCTATATAGTCTAAGAAACATTTATGCAAAGCATCCAAACAGTACAATTCGCCAATTTTTTGTTCTTCAAGTTTAAGTAAACTACGTTCCCCATTGTTAATCCCTTAACGGAAATTATTTGTAACTTTCGACAAGTAGAACAGTGAATGGAACAGGTAGACGGTTGAAATCTTTGTATATATTGCTTCTATATAGTATAAGAAACATATATGCAAAGCATCCAAACAGTACAATTCGCCAATTTTTTGTTCTTCAAGTTTAAGTAAACTACGATCCCCATTGTTAATCCCTTAACGGAAATTATTTGTAACTTTCGACAAGTAGAACAGTGAATGGAACAGGTAGACGGTTGAAATCTTTGTATATATTGCTTCTATATAGTATAAGAAACATATATGCAAAGCATCCAAACAGTACCATTCGCCAACTTTTTGTTCTTCAAGTTTAAGTGAACAATGAGCCCCAATGGTTAATCCTTTATCGGAAATTATTTGTAACTTTCGACAAGTAGAACATTGAATGGAACAGGTAGACGGTTGAAATCATTGTATATATTGCTTCTATATAGTCTAAGAAACATATATGCAAAGCATACAAACAGTACAATTCGACAATTTTTTGTTCTTCAAGTTTAGTGAACAATGAGCCCCAATGGTTAATCCTTTATCGGAAATTATTTGTAATTTTCGACAAGTAGAACAATGAATGGAACAGGTAGACGGTTGAAATCTTTGTATATATTGCTTCTATATAACCTACGAAACATATATGCAAAGCATCCAATCAGTACCATTCGCCAATTTTTTGTTCTTCTAGTTTAAGTGAACAACGAGCCCCATTGTTAATCCTTTAAAGGAAATTATTTGTAAATTTCGACAAGTAGAACAATGAATGGATCAGGTAGACGGTTGAAATCATTGTATATATTGCTTCTATATAACCTACGAAACATATATGCAAAGCATCCAAACAGTACAATTCGCCAATTTTTTGTACTTCAAGTTTAAGTGAACTACGAGCCCCATTGTTAATCCTTTAAAGGAAATTATTTGTAAATTTCGGGAAGTAGAACAATGAATGGAACAGGTAGACTGTTGAAATCATTGTATATATTGCTTCTAAATAGTCTAAGAAACATATATGCAAAGCATCCAAACAGTACAATTCGCCAATTTTTTGTTCTTCGAGTTTAAGTAAACTACGATCCCCATTGTTAATCCCTCGACGGAAATTATTTGTAACTTTCGACAAGTAGAACAATGAATGGAACAGGTAGACGGTTGAAATCATTGTATATATTGCTTCTATATAGTCTAAGAAACATATATGCAAAGCATACAAACAGTACAATTCGACAATTTTTTGTTCTTCAAGTTTAGAGAACAATGAGCCCCAATGGTTAATCCTTTATCGGAAATTATTTGTAATTTTCGACAAGTAGAACAATGAATGGAACAGGTAGACGGTTGAAATCTTTGTATATATTGCTTCTATATAATCTAAGAAACATATATGCAAAGCATCCAATCAGGACCATTCGCCAATTTTTTGTTCTTCTAGTTTAAGTGAACAACGAGCCCCATTGTTAATCCTTTAAAGGAAATTATTTGTAAATTTCGACAAGTAGAACAATGAATGGATCAGGTAGACGGTTGAAATCATTGTATATATTGCTTCTATATAACCTACGAAACATATATGCAAAGCATCCAAACAGTACAATTCGCCAATTTTTTGTTCTTCAAGTTTAAGTGAACTACGAGCCCCATTGTTAATCCTTTAACGGAAATTAATTGTAACTTTCTACAAGTAGAACAATGATTGGAACACGCAGACGGTTGAAATCTTTGTATATATTGCTTCCATATAGTCTAAGAAACATATATGCAAAGCATCCAAACAGTACCATTCACCAATTTTTTGTTCTTCAAGTTTAAGTGAACAATGAGCCCCATTGTTAATCCTTTATCGGAAGTTATTTGTAACTTTCGACAAGTAGAACATTGAATGGAACAGGTAGACGGTTGAAATCTTTGTATCTATTGCTTCTATATAGTATAAGAAACATATATGCAAAGCATCCAAACAGTACCATTCGCCAATTTTTTGTTCTTCAAGTTTAAGTGAACTGCGAGCTCCATTGTTAATCCTTTAAAGGAAATTATTTGTAACTTTCGACAAGTAGAACAATGAATGGAACAGGTAGACTGTTGAAATCATTGTATATATTGCTTCTATATAGTCTAAGAAACATTTATGCAAAGCATCCAAACAGTACAATTCGCCAATTTTTTGTTCTTCAAGTTTAAGTAAACTACGATCCCCATTGTTAATCCCTTAACGGAAATTATTTGTAACTTTCGACAAGTAGAACAGTGAATGGAACAGGTAGACGGTTGAAATCTTTGTATATATTGCTTCTATATAGTATAAGAAACATATATGCAAAGCATCCAAACAGTACAATTCGCTAATTTTTTGTTCTTCAAGTTTAAGTAAACTACGATCCCCATTGTTAATCCCTTAACGGAAATTATTTGTAACTTTCGACAAGTAGAACAGTGAGTGGAACAGGTAGACGGTTGAAATCTTTGTATATATTGCTTCTATATAGTATAAGAAACATATATGCAAAGCATCCAAACAGTACCATTCGCCAACTTTTTGTTCTTCAAGTTTAAGTGAACAATGAGCCCCAATGGTTAATCCTTTATCGGAAATTATTTGTAACTTTCGACAAGTAGAACAATGAATGGAACAGGTAGACGGTTGAAATCTTTGTATATATTGCTTCTATATAGTCTAAGAAACATATATGCAAATCATCCAAACAGTACAATTCGCCAACTTCTTGTTCTTCAAGTTTAAGTAAACTACGATCCCCATTGTTAATCCCTTAACGGAAATTATTTGTAACTTTCGACAAGTAGAACAGTGAATGGAATAGGTAGACGGTTGAAATCTTTGTATATATTGCTTCTATATACTCTAAGAAACATATATGCAAATCATCCAAACAGTACAATTCGCCAATTATTTGATCTTCAAGTTTAAGTGAACTACGAGCCCCATTGTTAATACTTTAACGGAAATTATTTGTAACTTGCGACAAGTAGAACAATGAATGGAACAGGTAGACGGTTGAAATCAATGTATATATTGCTTCCTTATAGTCTAAGAAACATATATGCAAAGCATCCAAACAGTACCATTCGCCACTTTTTTGTTCTTCAAGTTTAAGTGAACAATGAGCCCCAATGGTTAATCCTTTATCGGTAATTGTTTGTAATTTTCGACAAGTAGAACAATGAATGGAACAGGTAGACTGTTGAAATCATTGTATATATTGCTTCTATATAGTCTAAGAAACATATATGCAAAGCATCCAAACAGTACCATTCGCCAATTTTTTGTTCTTCAAGTTTAAGTGAACTACGAGCCCCAATGTTAATCCTTTAAAGGAAATTATTTGTAAATTTCGACAAGTACAACAGTGAATGGAACAGGTAGACGGTTGAAATCTTTGTATATATTGCTTCTTTATAGTATAAGAAACATATATGCAAAGCATCCAAACAGTACAATTCGCCAATTTTTTGTTCTTCAAGTTTAAGTGAACAATGAGCCCCAATGGTTAATCCGTTATCGGAAATTATTTGTAACTTTCGACAAGTAGAACATTGAATGGAACAGGTAGACGGTTGAAATCTTTGTATCTATTGCTTCTATATAGTATAAGAAACATATATGCAAAGCATCCAAACAGTACCATTCGCCAATTTTTTGTTCTTCAAGTTTAAGTGAACTGCGAGCTCCATTGTTAATCCTTTAAAGGAAATTATTTGTAACTTTCGACAAGTAGAACAATGAATGGAACAGGTAGACTGTTGAAATCATTGTGTATATTGCTTCTATATAGTCTAAGAAACATTTATGCAAAGCATCCAAACAGTACAATTCGCCAATTTTTTGTTCTTCAAGTTTAAGTAAACTACGATCCCCATTGTTAATCCCTTAACGGAAATTATTTCTAACTTTCGACAAGTAGAACATTGAATGGAACAGGTAGACGGTTGAAATCTTTGTATCTATTGCTTCTATATAGTATAAGAAACATATATGCATAGCATCCAAACAGTACCATTCGCCAATTTTTTGTTCTTCAAGTTTAAGTGAACTGCGAGCTCCATTGTTAATCCTTTAAAGGAAATTATTTGTAACTTTCGACAAGTAGAACAATGAATGGAACAGGTAGAATGTTGAAATCATTGTATATATTGCTTCTATATAGTCTAAGAAACATTTATGCAAAGCATCCAAACAGTACAATTCGCCAATTTTTTGTTCTTCAAGTTTAAGTAAACTACGTTCCCCATTGTTAATCCCTTAACGGAAATTATTTGTAACTTTCGACAAGTAGAACAGTGAATGGAACAGGTAGACGGTTGAAATCTTTGTATATATTGCTTCTATATAGTATAAGAAACATATATGCAAAGCATCCAAACAGTACAATTCGCCAACTTTTTGTTCTTCAAGTTTAAGTGAACAATGAGCCCCAATGGTTAATCCTTTATCGGAAATTATTTGTAACTTTCGACAAGTAGAACAATGAATGGAACAGGTAGACGGTTGAAATCTTTGTATATATTGCTTCTATATAGTCTAAGAAACATATATGCAAATCATCCAAACAGTACAATTCGCCAACTTCTTGTTCTTCAAGTTTAAGTAAACTACGATCCCCATTGTTAATCCCTTAATGGAAATTATTTGTAACTTTCGACAAGTAGAACAGTGAATGGAACAGGTAGACAGTTGAAATCTTTGTATATATTGCTTCTATATACTCTAAGAAACATATATGCAAATCATCCAAACAGTACAATTCGCCAATTATTTGATCTTCAAGTTTATGTGAACTACGAGCCCCATTGTTAATACTTTAACGGAAATTATTTGTAACTTGCGACAAGTAGAACAATGAATGGAACAGGTAGACGGTTGAAATCAATGTATATATTGCTTCCTTATAGTCTAAGAAACATATATGCAAAGCATCCAAACAGTACCATTCGCCACTTTTTTGTTCTTGAAGTTTAAGTGAACAATGAGCCCCAATGGTTAATCCTTTATCGGTAATTGTTTGTAATTTTCGACAAGTAGAACAATGAATGGAACAGGTAGACTGTTGAAATCATTGTATATATTGCTTCTATATAGTCTAAGAAACATACACTACCGGCCAAAAGTTTGGAATCACTTGCTGATTTCGGTCATAATCGATTACACCGATAAACTTTGAAATGATCCTTTGTTATTATATCAGATATTAACATGCTGCATTATGATTTTAGAGATTTCGGCATGTTCTTATGCCCATAATGTTCTTGTATAGGTTATACACCCAGTTTAAGACAATGCACGGAATGAACTTTCATACTGTCGGGAAAGATGTTCTGTTGTCGGCTTATATAGAAACCCATGATTCTTTTGTTCTCCAATAAGCGTTAAGTATTACAATAGTAGATTCCTATTGGCTGACTTTGGGACCGAAAAAATATATAAATAGAGCATTTGTCATACATTGTCATCATTCTCATCAACAAAGGAGTTGAAGAGTTATCAGCAGTAATAATTTGACTTTAGTATTTTAAAATAGCAAGAAGAAAAGAAATTAGCATTGAAACTCGAAGTGCAATTGTTACACTTAGAAAGGAAGGTTATTCTTTGCGGATTATTGCAAAGAAATTGAAAGTGTCATACAAGGGCGTGCAGTGTACAGTAAAACGTTTCGTGAATACTGGCAGTTTGAAAGACAAATCACGATCAGGAAGACCCAAAATTACATCAAGGACTGAAGATGTGAGAATAAATATTATTTGCAAGCGGAACAGACGACTAACGGCCTCAGAAATTCGTGCAAGATTGAATGACAGTAGACCGAATCCAGTATCTCTAACAACAGTGAAAAGGCGACTAAGAGCTGCAGGTTTAAACGGCCGTCTGGCAATCAGGAAACCATTGCTGTCGCAAAAAAATCGTAAAATGCGGTTAGATTGGGCACGAAATCACAAAAATTGGACACCTGCGGATTGGGGCAGTGTCCTCTGGAGTGATGAATCAAAGTTTCAAATATTTGGGTCCCACCGAAGGATATTTGTCCGCCGATCTGTACAAGAAAAAATGTTGCCAGAGTGTATTGTACCCACTGTCAAACATGGTGGCGGTTCAGTTATGGTGTGGGGATGTTTCTCAGCCGTTGGAGTAGGAAATCTAATAAAAATAGAAGGTACAATGAAAAAAGAAGACTATAAACAAATACTTGAGCAGCACGCCATACCATCAGGTCACCGATTAATAGGTAGAAATTTATTTTATTATGCAGCAAGATAATGATCCTAAGCACTCCTCTAAATTGTGCAAGGGATTTCTATTGCAAAAAGAAACGGAAGGTTTCTTGAGAAATATGACATGGCCAGCACAATCTCCAGACCTGAACCCAATAGAGCTTTTGTGGGAAGAACTCGATCGGAATATCCGGCTGCACTGTCCAACTTCACACGGACATCTATGGCAACTTCTACAAGAAGCATGGAAAGATATAAAATTAGAAACACTCGAAAAACTAATTGCCCGGATGCCCAGAATATGTCAGGCTGTCATTAAAAGTTAAGGTGGTTTTTTTGATGAAAAGGCAGTTTGAAGAAAAATACTCATTCCTCGATAGAAAAAAAATAATACAAACTGTAAAACATGCTAGTTATAAGTTTTTCAATAAATAAAATGTCTTTAGTTACTCTAAAGTCATTAACTTTCTTATAAATGACCTGTTTCTCTAAATTTATGTAGTGATTCCAAACTTTTGGCCGGTAGTGTATATGCAAAGCATCCAAACAGTACCATTCGCCAATTTTTTGTTCTTCAAGTTTAAGTGAACTACGAGCCCCATTATTAATCCTTTAAAGGAAATTATTTGTAAATTTCGACAAGTACAACAGTGAATGGAACAGGTACCCGGTTGAAATCTTTGTATATATTGCTTCTTTATAGTATAAGAAACATATATGCAAAGCATCCAAACAGTATCATTCGCCAATTTTTTGTCCTTCAAGTTTAAGTGAACAATGAGCCCCAATGGTTAATCCTTTATCGGTAATTGTTTGTAATTTTCGACAAGTAGAACAATGAATGGAACAGGTAGACTGTTGAAATCATTGTATATATTGCTTCTATATAGTCTAAGAAACATATATGCAAAGCAACCAAACAGTACCATTCGCCAATTTTTTGTTCTTCAAGTTTAAGTGAACTACGAGCCCCATTGTTAATCTTTTAAAGGAAATTATTTGTAAATTTCGACAAGTAGAACAGTGAATGGAACAGGTAGACGGTTGAAATCTTTGTATATATTGCTTCTTTATAGTATAAGAAACATATATGCAAAGCATCCAAACAGTACAATTCGCCAATTTTTTGTTCTTCAAGTTTAAGTGAACAATGAGCCCCAATGGTTAATCCGTTATCGGAAATTATTTGTAACTTTTGACAAGTAGAACAATGAATGGAAAAGGTAGACGGTTGAAATCTTTGTATATATTGCTTCTATATAGTCTAAGAAACATATATGCAAAGCATCCAAACAGTACCATTCGCCAATTTTTTGTTCTTAACGTTTAAGTGAACAATGAGCACCAATGGTTAATCCTTTATCGGAAATTATTTGTAATTTTCGACAAGTAGAACAATGAATGGAACAGTTAGACGGTTGAAATCTTTGTATATATTGCTTCTATATAGTCTACGAAACATATATGCAAAGCATCCAAACAGTACAATTCGCCAATTTTTTGTTCTTCAAGTTTAAGTGAACTACGATCCCCTTTGTTAATCCCTTAACGGAAATTATTTGTAACTTTCGACAAGTAGAACAGTGAATGGAACAGGTAGACGATTGAAATCTTTGTATATATTGCTTCTATATAGTATAAGAAACATATACGCAAAGCATCCAAACAGTACCATTCGCCAATTTTTTGTTCTTCATGTTTAAGTGAACTACGAGCCCCATTGTTAATCCTTTATCGGAAATTATTTGTAACTTTCGGCAAGTGGAACAATGAATCGAACAGGTAGACGGTTGAAATCTTTGTATATATTGCTTCTATATAATCTAAGAAACATATATGCAAAGCATCCAAACAGTACAATTCGCCAATTATTTCATCTTCAAGTTTAAGTGAACTACGAGCCCCATTGTTAACACTTTAACGGAAATTATTTGTAACTTGCGACAAGTAGATCAATGAATGGAACAGGTAGGCGGTTGAAATCAATGTATATATTGCTTCTATATAGTCTAAGAAACATATATGCAAAGCATCGAAACAGTACAATTCGCCAATTTTTTGTTCTTCAAGTTTAAGTAAACTACGATCCCCATTGTTAATCCCTCGACGGAAATTATTTGTAACTTTCGACAAGTAGAACAATGAATGGAACAGGTAGACGGTTGAAATCATTGTATATATTGCTTCTATATAGTCTAAGAAACATATATGCAAAGCATACAAACAGTACAATTCGACAATTTTTTGTTCTTCAAGTTTAGAGAACAATGAGCCCCAATGGTTAATCCTTTATCGTAAATTATTTGTAATTTTCGACAAGTAGAACAATGAATGAAACAGGTAGACGGTTGAAATCTTTGTATATATTGCTTCTATATAATCTAAGAAACATATATGCAAAGCATCCAATCAGTACCATTCGCCAATTTTTTGTGCTTCTAGTTTAAGTGAACTACGAGCCCCATTGTTAACACTTTAACGGAAATTATTTGTAACTTGCGACAAGTAGATCAATGAATGGAACAGGTAGACGGTTGAAATCAATGTATATATTGCTTCTATATAGTCTAAGAAACATATATGCAAAGCATCCAAACAGTACAATTCGCCAATTTTTTGTTCTTCAAGTTTAAGTAAACTACGATCCCCATTGTTAATCCCTCGACGGAAATTATTTGTAACTTTCGACAAGTAGAACAATGAATGGAACAGGTAGACGGTTGAAATCATTGTATATATTGCTTCTATATAGTCTAAGAAACATATATGCAAAGCATACAAACAGTACAATTCGACAATTTTTTGTTCTTCAAGTTTAGAGAACAATGAGCCCCAATGGTTAATCCTTTATCGTAAATTATTTGTAATTTTCGACAAGTAGAACAATGAATGAAACAGGTAGACGGTTGAAATCTTTGTATATATTGCTTCTATATAATCTAAGAAACATATATGCAAAGCATCCAATCAGTACCATTCGCCAATTTTTTGTTCTTCTAGTTTAAGTGAACAACGAGCCCCATTGTTAATCCTTTAAAGGAAATTATTTGTAAATTTCGACAAGTAGAACAATGAATGGATCAGGTAGACGGTTGAAATCATTGTATATATTGCTTCCATATAGTTTAAGAAACATGTACGCAAAGCATCCAAACAGTACCATTCGCCAATTTTTTGTTCTTCAAGTTTAAGTAAACTACGATCCCCATTGTTAATCCCTTAACGGAAATTATTTGTAACTTTCGACAAGTAGAACAGTGAATGGAACAGGTAGACGGTTGAAATCTTTATATATATTGCTTCTATATAGTATCGGAAACATATATGCAAAGCATCCAAACAGTACAATTCGCCAATTTTTTGTTCTTCAAGTTTAAGTGAACAATGAGCCCCAATGGTTAATCCGTTATCGGAAATTATTTCTAGCTTTCGACAAGTAGAACAATGAATGGAACAGGTAGACGGTTGAAATCTTTGTATATATTGCTTCTATATAATCTAAGAAACATATATGCAAAGCATCTAAACAGTAACAATCGCCAATTTTTTGATCTTCAAGTTTAAGTGAACAGCGAGCCCCATTGATAATCATGAAATGGAAATTATTTGTAACTTTCTACAAGTAGAACAATGAATAGTACAGGTAGACGGGTGAAATCTTTCTATATATTGCTTCTAAATAGTCTAAGAAACATATATGCAAAGCATCCAAACAGTACCATTCGCCAATTTTTTGTTCTTCAAGTTTAAGTGAACAATGAGACCCATTGTTAATCCTTTATCGGAAATTATTCGTAACTTTCGACAAGTAGATCAATGAATGGAACAGGTACACGGTTGAAATCAATGTATATATTGCTTCTATATAGTCTAAGAAACATATATGCAAAGCATCCAAACAGTACAATTCGCCAATTTTTTGTTCTTCAAGTTTAAGTAAACTACGATCCCCATTGTTAATCCCTCGACGGAAATTATTTGTAACTTTCGACAAGTAGAACAATGAATGGAACAGGTAGACGGTTGAAATCATTGTATATATTGCTTCTATATAGTCTAAGAAACATATATGCAAAGCATACAAACAGTACAATTCGACAATTTTTTGTTCTTCAAGTTTAGAGAACAATGAGCCCCAATGGTTAATCCTTTATCTTAAATTATTTGTAATTTTCGACAAGTAGAACAATGAATGAAACAGGTAGACGGTTGAAATCTTTGTATATATTGCATCTATATAATCTAAGAAACATATATGCAAAGCATCCAATCAGTACCATTCGCCAATTTTTTGTTCTTCTAGTTTAAGTGAACAACGAGCCCCATTGTTAATCCTTTAAAGGAAATTATTTGTAAATTTCGACAAGTAGAACAATGAATGGATCAGGTAGACGGTTGAAATCATTGTATATATTGCTTCTATATAGTCTAAGAAACATATATGCAAATCATCCAAACAGTGCAATTCGCCAATTATTTGATCTTCAAGTTTAAGTGAACTACGAGCCCCATTGTTAATACTTTAACGGAAATTATTTGTAACTTGCGACAAGTAGAACAATGAATGGAACAGGTAGACGGTTGAAATCAATGTATATATTGCTTCTATATAACCTACGAAACATATATGCAAAGCATCCAAACAGTACAATTCGCCAATTTTTTGTTCTTCAAGTTTAAGTGAACTACGAGCCCCATTGTTAATCCTTTAACGGAAATTAATTGTAACTTTCGACAAGTAGAACAATGAATGGAACAGGTAGACGGTTGAAATCATTGTATATATTGCTTCTATATAGTCTAAGAAACATATATGCAAAGCATACAAACAGTACAATTCGACAATTTTTTGTTCTTCAAGTTTAGAGAACAATGAGCCCCAATGGTTAATCCTTTATCGTAAATTATTTGTAATTTTCGACAAGTAGAACAATGAATGAAACAGGTAGACGGTTGAAATCTTTGTATATATTGCTTCTATATAATCTAAGAAACATATATGCAAAGCATCCAATCAGTACCATTCGCCAATTTTTTGTTCTTCTAGTTTAAGTGAACAACGAGCCCCATTGTTAATCCTTTAAAGGAAATTATTTGTAAATTTCGACAAGTAGAACAATGAATGGATCAGGTAGACGGTTGAAATCATTGTATATATTGCTTCCATATAGTTTAAGAAACATGTACGCAAAGCATCCAAACAGTACCATTCGCCAATTTTTTGTTCTTCAAGTTTAAGTAAACTACGATCCCCATTGTTAATCCCTTAACGGAAATTATTTGTAACTTTCGACAAGTAGAACAGTGAATGGAACAGGTAGACGGTTGAAATCTTTATATATATTGCTTCTATATAGTATCGGAAACATATATGCAAAGCATCCAAACAGTACAATTCGCCAATTTTTTGTTCTTCAAGTTTAAGTGAACAATGAGCCCCAATGGTTAATCCGTTATCGGAAATTATTTCTAGCTTTCGACAAGTAGAACAATGAATGGAACAGGTAGACGGTTGAAATCTTTGTATATATTGCTTCTATATAATCTAAGAAACATATATGCAAAGCATCTAAACAGTAACAATCGCCAATTTTTTGATCTTCAAGTTTAAGTGAACAGCGAGCCCCATTGATAATCATGAAATGGAAATTATTTGTAACTTTCTACAAGTAGAACAATGAATAGTACAGGTAGACGGGTGAAATCTTTCTATATATTGCTTCTAAATAGTCTAAGAAACATATATGCAAAGCATCCAAACAGTACCATTCGCCAATTTTTTGTTCTTCAAGTTTAAGTGAACAATGAGACCCATTGTTAATCCTTTATCGGAAATTATTCGTAACTTTCGACAAGTAGATCAATGAATGGAACAGGTAGACGGTTGAAATCAATGTATATATTGCTTCTATATAGTCTAAGAAACATATATGCAAAGCATCCAAACAGTACAATTCGCCAATTTTTTGTTCTTCAAGTTTAAGTAAACTACGATCCCCATTGTTAATCCCTCGACGGAAATTATTTGTAACTTTCGACAAGTAGAACAATGAATGGAACAGGTAGACGGTTGAAATCATTGTATATATTGCTTCTATATAGTCTAAGAAACATATATGCAAAGCATACAAACAGTACAATTCGACAATTTTTTGTTCTTCAAGTTTAGAGAACAATGAGCCCCAATGGTTAATCATTTATCGTAAATTATTTGTAATTTTCGACAAGTAGAACAATGAATGAAACAGGTAGACGGTTGAAATCTTTGTATATATTGCATCTATATAATCTAAGAAACATATATGCAAAGCATCCAATCAGTACCATTCGCCAATTTTTTGTTCTTCTAGTTTAAGTGAACAACGAGCCCCATTGTTAATCCTTTAAAGGAAATTATTTGTAAATTTCGACAAGTAGAACAATGAATGGATCAGGTAGACGGTTGAAATCATTGTATATATTGCTTCTATATAGTCTAAGAAACATATATGCAAATCATCCAAACAGTGCAATTCGCCAATTATTTGATCTTCAAGTTTAAGTGAACTACGAGCCCCATTGTTAATACTTTAACGGAAATTATTTGTAACTTGCGACAAGTAGAACAATGAATGGAACAGGTAGACGGTTGAAATCTTTGTATATATTGCTTCTATATAATCTAAGAAACATATATGCAAAGCATCCAATCAGTACCATTCGCCAATTTTTTGTTCTTCTAGTTTAAGTGAACTACGAGCCCCATTGTTAACACTTTAACGGAAATTATTTGTAACTTGCGACAAGTAGATCAATGAATGGAACAGGTAGACGGTTGAAATCAATGTATATATTGCTTCTATATAGTCTAAGAAACATATATGCAAAGCATCCAAACAGTACAATTCGCCAATTTTTTGTTCTTCAAGTTTAAGTAAACTACGATCCCCATTGTTAATCCCTCGACGGAAATTATTTGTAACTTTCGACAAGTAGAACAATGAATGGAACAGGTAGACGGTTGAAATCATTGTATATATTGCTTCTATATAGTCTAAGAAACATATATGCAAAGCATACAAACAGTACAATTCGACAATTTTTTGTTCTTCAAGTTTAGAGAACAATGAGCCCCAATGGTTAATCCTTTATCGTAAATTATTTGTAATTTTCGACAAGTAGAACAATGAATGAAACAGGTAGACGGTTGAAATCTTTGTATATATTGCTTCTATATAATCTAAGAAACATATATGCAAAGCATCCAATCAGTACCATTCGCCAATTTTTTGTTCTTCTAGTTTAAGTGAACAACGAGCCCCATTGTTAATCCTTTAAAGGAAATTATTTGTAAATTTCGACAAGTAGAACAATGAATGGATCAGGTAGACGGTTGAAATCATTGTATATATTGCTTCCATATAGTTTAAGAAACATGTACGCAAAGCATCCAAACAGTACCATTCGCCAATTTTTTGTTCTTCAAGTTTAAGTAAACTACGATCCCCATTGTTAATCCCTTAACGGAAATTATTTGTAACTTTCGACAAGTAGAACAGTGAATGGAACAGGTAGACGGTTGAAATCTTTATATATATTGCTTCTATATAGTATCGGAAACATATATGCAAAGCATCCAAACAGTACAATTCGCCAATTTTTTGTTCTTCAAGTTTAAGTGAACAATGAGCCCCAATGGTTAATCCGTTATCGGAAATTATTTCTAGCTTTCGACAAGTAGAACAATGAATGGAACAGGTAGACGGTTGAAATCTTTCTATATATTGCTTCTAAATAGTCTAAGAAACATATATGCAAAGCATCCAAACAGTACCATTCGCCAATTTTTTGTTCTTCAAGTTTAAGTGAACAATGAGACCCATTGTTAATCCTTTATCGGAAATTATTCGTAACTTTCGACAAGTAGATCAATGAATGGAACAGGTACACGGTTGAAATCAATGTATATATTGCTTCTATATAGTCTAAGAAACATATATGCAAAGCATCCAAACAGTACAATTCGCCAATTTTTTGTTCTTCAAGTTTAAGTAAACTACGATCCCCATTGTTAATCCCTCGACGGAAATTATTTGTAACTTTCGACAAGTAGAACAATGAATGGAACAGGTAGACGGTTGAAATCATTGTATATATTGCTTCTATATAGTCTAAGAAACATATATGCAAAGCATACAAACAGTACAATTCGACAATTTTTTGTTCTTCAAGTTTAGAGAACAATGAGCCCCAATGGTTAATCCTTTATCTTAAATTATTTGTAATTTTCGACAAGTAGAACAATGAATGAAACAGGTAGACGGTTGAAATCTTTGTATATATTGCATCTATATAATCTAAGAAACATATATGCAAAGCATCCAATCAGTACCATTCGCCAATTTTTTGTTCTTCTAGTTTAAGTGAACAACGAGCCCCATTGTTAATCCTTTAAAGGAAATTATTTGTAAATTTCGACAAGTAGAACAATGAATGGATCAGGTAGACGGTTGAAATCATTGTATATATTGCTTCTATATAGTCTAAGAAACATATATGCAAATCATCCAAACAGTGCAATTCGCCAATTATTTGATCTTCAAGTTTAAGTGAACTACGAGCCCCATTGTTAATACTTTAACGGAAATTATTTGTAACTTGCGACAAGTAGAACAATGAATGGAACAGGTAGACGGTTGAAATCAATGTATATATTGCTTCTATATAACCTACGAAACATATATGCAAAGCATCCAAACAGTACAATTCGCCAATTTTTTGTTCTTCAAGTTTAAGTGAACTACGAGCCCCATTGTTAATCCTTTAACGGAAATTAATTGTAACTTTCTACAAGTAGAACAATGATTGGAACACGCAGACGGTTGAAATCTTTGTATATATTGCTTCCATATAGTCTAAGAAACATATATGCAAATCATCCAAACAGTACAATTCGCCAATTATTTGATCTTCAAGTTTAAGTGAACTACGAGCCCCATTGTTAATACTTTAACGGAAATTACTTGTAACTTGCGACAAGTAGAACAATGAATGGAACAGGTAGACGGTTGAAATCAATGTATATATTGTTTCATTATAGTCTAAGAAACATATATGCAAAGCATCCAAACAGTACATTTCGCCAATTTTTTGTTCTTCAAGTTTAAGTAAACTACGATCCCCATTGTTAATCCCTTAACGGAAATTATTTGTAACTTTCGACAAGTAGAACAATGAATGGAACAGGTAGACGGTTGAAATCTTTGTATATATTGCTTCTATATAGTCTAAGAAACATATATGCAAATCATCCAAACAGTACAATTCGCCAACTTCTTGTTCTTCAAGTTTAAGTAAACTACGATCCCCATTGTTAATCCCTTAACGGAAATTATTTGTAACTTTCGACAAGTAGAAAAGTGAATGGAACAGGTAGACGGTTGAAATCTTTGTATATATTGCTTCTATATAGTCTAAGAAACATATATGCAAATCATCCAAACAGTACAATTCGCCAATTATTTGATCTTCAAGTTTAAGTGAACTACGAGCCCCATTGTTAATACTTTAACGGAAATTATTTGTAACTTGCGACAAGTAGAACAATGAATGGAACAGGTAGACGGTTGAAATCAATGTATATATTGTTTCCTTATAGTCTAAGAAACATATATGCAAAGCATCCAAACAGTACCATTCGCCACTTTTTTGTTCTTCAAGTTTAAGTGAACAATGAGCCCCAATGGTTAATCCTTTATCGGTAATTGTTTGTAATTTTCGACAAGTAGAACAATGAATGGAACAGGTAGACTGTTGAAATCATTGTATATATTGCTTCTATATAGTCTAAGAAACATATATGCAAAGCAACCAAACAGTACCATTCGCCAATTTTTTGGTCTTCAACTTTAAGTGAACAATGAGCCCCAATGGTTAATCCTTTATCGGAAATTATTTGTAATTTTCGACAAGTAGAACAATGAATGGAACAGGTAGACGGTTGAAATATTTGTATATACTGCTTCTATATAATTTAAGAAACATATATTCAAAGCATCCAAACAGTACCATTCGCAAATTTTTTGGTCTTCAACTTTAAGTGAACAATGAGCCCCAATGGTTAATCCTTTATCGGAAATTATTTGTAATTTTCGACAAGTAGAACAATGAATGGAACAGGTAGACGGTTGAAATATTTGTATATATTGCGTCTATATAGTCTAAGAAACATCAAGGCAAAGCATCCAAACAGTACCATTCGCCAATTTTCTGTTCTTCAAGTTTAAGTGAACTACGAGCCCCATTGTTAATCCTTTAAAGGAAATTATTTGTAAATTTCGACAAGTAGAACAATGAATGGAACAGGTAGACGGTTGAAATCAGTGTATATATTGCTTCTATATAGTCTAAGAAACATATATGCAAATCATCCAAACAGTACCATTCGCCAATTTTTCGTTTTTCAAGTTTAAGTGAACTACGATCCCCATTGTTAATCCCTTAACGGAAATTATTTGTAACTTTCGACAAGTAGAACAGTGAATGGAACAGGTAGACGATTGAAATCTTTGTATATATTGCTTCTATATAGTATAAGAAACATATACGCAAAGCATCCAAACAGTACCATTCGCCAATTTTTTGTTCTTCATGTTTAAGTGAACTACGAGCCCCATTGTTAATCCTTTATCGGAAATTATTTGTAACTTTCGGCAAGTGGAACAATGAATCGAACAGGTAGACGGTTGAAATCTTTGTATATATTGCTTCTATATAATCTAAGAAACATATATGCAAAGCATCCAAACAGTACAATTCGCCAATTATTTCATCTTCAAGTTTAAGTGAACTACGAGCCCCATTGTTAACACTTTAACGGAAATTATTTGTAACTTGCGACAAGTAGAACAATGAGTGGAACAGTTAACGGTTGAAATCAATGTATATATTGCTTCTATATAGTCTAAGAAACATATATGCAAAGCATCCAAAGAGTACCATTCGCCAATTTTTTGTTCTTCAAGATTAAGTGATCAACGAGCCCCATTGTTATTCCATTAAAGGAAATTATTTGTAATTGTCGACAAGTAGAACAAAGAATAGAACAGTTAGAAGGTTGAAATATTTGTATATATTGCTTCTATATAGTCTAAGAAACATATAAGCAAAGCATCCAAACAGTACCATTCGCCAATTTTTTGTTCTTCTAGTTTAAGTGAACAACGAGCCCCATTGTTAATCCTTTAAAGGAAATTATTTGTAAATTTCGACAAGTAGAACAATGAATGGATCAGGTAGACGGTTGAAATCATTGTATATATTGCTTCTATATAGTCTAAGAAACATATATGCAAATCATCCAAACAGTACAATTCGCCAATTTTTTGGTCTTCAACTTTAAGTGAACAATGAGCCCCAATGGTTAATCCTTTATCGGAAATTATTTGTAATTTTCGACAAGAAGAACAATGAATGGAACAGGTAGACGGTTGAAATCAATGTATATATTGCTTCTATATAGTCTAAGAAACATATATGCAAAGCATCCAAAGAGTACCATTCGCCAATTTTTTGTTCTTCAAGATTAAGTGATCAACGAGCCCCATTGTTATTCCATTAAAGGAAATTATTTGTAATTGTCGACAAGTAGAACAATGAATGGAACAGGTAGACGGTTGAAATCATTGTATATATTGCTTCTATATAGTCTAAGAAACATACATGCAAAGCATCCAAACAGTACCATTCGCGAATTTATTGTTCTTCAAGTTTAAGTGAACAACGAGCCCGATTGTTAATCCTTTATCGGAAATTATTTGTAAATTTCGACAAGTAGAACAATGATTGGAACACGTGGACGGTTGAAATCTTTGTATATATTGCTTCCATATAGTCTAAGAAACTTGTACACAAAGCATCCAAACAGTACCATTCGCCATTTTTTTGTTCTTCAAGTTTAAGTGAACAATGAGCCCCAATGGTTAATCCTTTATCCGTAATTATTTGTAACTTTCGACAAGTAGAACAATGAATGGAACAGGTAGACGGTTGAAATCCTTGTATGTATTGCGCCTATATAGTCTAAGAAACATATATGCAAAGCATCCAAACAGTACAATTCTCCAATTTTTTGTTCTTCAAGTTTAAGTGAACAATGAGCCCCAATGGTTAATCATTTATCCGTAATTATTTGTAACTTTCGACAAGTAGAACAATGAATGGAACAGGTAGCCGGTTGAAATCAATGTATATATTGCTTCTAAATAGTCTAAGAAACATATATGCAAAGAATCCAAACAGTACAATTCGCCAATTTTTTGTTCTTCAAGTTTAAGTGAATTACGAGCCCCATTGTTAATCCTTTAAAGGAAATTATTTGTAACTTTCGACAAGTAGAACAATGAATGGAACAGGTAGACGGTTGAAATCTTTGTATATATTGCTTCTAAATAGTCTAAGAAACATATATGCAAAGAATCCAAACAGTACAATTCGCCAATTTTTTGTTCTTCAAGTTTAAGTGAATTACGAGCCCCATTGTTAATCCTTTAAAGGAAATTATTTGTAACTTTCGACAAGTAGAACAATGAATGGAACAGGTAGACGGTTGAAATCTTTGTATATATTGCGTCTATATAGTCTAAGAAACACATAGGCAAAGCATCCAAACAGTACCATTCGCCAATTTTTTGTTCTTCAAGTTTAAGTGAAAAATGAGCCCCAATGGTTAATCCTTTATCGGAAATTATTTGTAATTTTCGACAAGTAGAACAATGAATGGAACAGGTAGACGGTTGAAATCATTGTATATATTGCTTCTATATAGTCTAAGAAACATATATGCAAATCATCCAAACAGTACAATTCGCCAATTATTTGATCTTCAAGTTTAAGTGAACTACGAGCCCCATTGTTAATACTTTAACGGAAATTATTTGTAACTTGCGACAAGTAGAACAATGAATGGAACAGGTAGACGGTTGAAATCAATGTATATATTGCTTCTATATAGTCTAAGAAACATATATGCAAAGCATCCAAAGAGTACCATTCGCCAATTTTTTGTTCTTCAAGATTAAGTGATCAACGAGCCCCATTGTTATTCCATTAAAGGAAATTATTTGTAATTGTCGACAAGTAGAACAAAGAATAGAACAGTTAGAAGGTTGAAATATTTGTATATATTGCTTCTATATAGTCTAAGAAACATATATGCAAAGCATCCAAACAGTACCATTCGCCAATTTTTTGTTCTTCTAGTTTAAGTGAACAACGAGCCCCATTGTTAATCCTTTAAAGGAAATTATTTGTAAATTTCGACAAGTAGAACAATGAATGGATCAGGTAGACGGTTGAAATCATTGTATATATTGCTTCTATATAGTCTAAGAAACATATATGCAAATCATCCAAACAGTACAATTCGCCAATTTTTTGGTCTTCAACTTTAAGTGAACAATGAGCCCCAATGGTTAATCCTTTATCGGAAATTATTTGTAATTTTCGACAAGAAGAACAATGAATGGAACAGGTAGACGGTTGAAATCAATGTATATATTGCTTCTATATAGTCTAAGAAACATATATGCAAAGCATCCAAAGAGTACCATTCGCCAATTTTTTTTTCTTCAAGATTAAGTGATCAACGAGCCCCATTGTTATTCCATTAAAGGAAATTATTTGTAATTGTCGACAAGTAGAACAATGAATGGAACAGGTAGACGGTTGAAATCATTGTATATATTGCTTCTATATAGTCTAAGAAACATACATGCAAAGCATCCAAACAGTACCATTCGCGAATTTATTGTTCTTCAAGTTTAAGTGAACAACGAGCCCCATTGATAATCATGGATGGGAAATTATTTCTAAATTTCGACAAGTAGAACAATGATTGGAACACGTAGACGGTTGAAATCTTTGTATATATTGCTTCCATATAGTCTAAGAAACTTGTACACAAAGCATCCAAACAGTACCATTCGCCATTTTTTTGTTCTTCAAGTTTAAGTGAACAATGAGCCCCAATGGTTAATCCTTTATCGGAAATTATTTGTAACTTTCGACAAGTAGAACAATGTATGGATCAGGTAGACGGTTGAAATCTTTATATATATTGCTTCTATATAGTCTAATAAACTTATATGCAAAGCATCCAAACAGTACCATTCGCCAATTTTTTGTTCATCAAGTTTAAGTGAACAACAAGCCCCATTGATATTCATGAAACGGAAATTATTTGTAACTTTCTACAAGTAGAACAATGAATAGAACTGGTAGACGGGTGAAATCTTTCTATATGTTGCTTCTATATAGTCTAAGAAACATATATGCAAAGCATCCAAACAGTACCATTCGCCAATTTTTTGTTCTTCAAGTGTAAGTGAACTACGAGCCCCATTGTTAATCCTTTAAAGGAAATTATTTGTAAATTTCGACAAGTAGAACAATGAATGGAACAGGTAGACGGTTGAAATCATTATATATATTGCTTCTATATAGTCTTAGAAACATATATGCAAAGCATCCAAACAGTACCATTCGCCAATTTTTTGTTCTTCAAGTTTAAGTGAACAATGAGCCCCATTGTTAATCCTTTAACGGAAATTAATTGTAACTTTCTACAAGTAAAACAATGATTGGGACACGTAGACGGTTGAAATCTTTGTATATATTGCTTCTATATAATCTAAGAAACATATATGCAAAGCATCCAAACAGAACCATTCGCCAATTTTTTGTTCTTAAAGGTTAAGTGAACAATGAGCCCCATTGTTAATCCTTTATCGGAAATTATTTGTAACTTTCGACAAGTAGAACAATGAATGGAACAGGTAGACGGTTGAAATCTTTGTATATATTGCTTCCATCTAGTGTAAGAAACAAATATGCAAAGCATCCAAACAGTACAATTCGCCAATTTATTGTTCTTCAAGTTTAAGTGAACAACGAGCCCCATTGTTAATCCTTTAAAGGAAATTATTTGTAAATTACGACAAGTAGAACAATGATTGGAACACGTAGACGGTTGAAATCTTTGTATATATTGCTTCCATATAGTCTAAGAAACATGTACGCAAAGCATCCAAACAGTACCATTCGCCAATTTTTTGTTCTTCAAGTTTAAGTGAACTACGAGCCCCATTGTTAATCCATCAACGGAAATTATTTGTAACTTTCCACAAGAAGAACAATAAATAGAACAGGTAGACGGTTGCAATCTTTGTATATGTTGCTTCTATATAGTCTAAGGAACCTATATGCAAAGCATCTAAACAGTAACATTCGCCAATTTTTTGATCTTCAAGTTTAAGTGAACAATGAGCCCCATTGTTAATCCTTTATCGGAAATTATTTCTAACTTTCGACAAGTAGAACAATGAATGGAACACGTAGACGGTTGAAATCTTTGTATATATTGCTTCTATATAGTCTAAGAAACATATATGCAAAGCATCCAAACAGTACAATTCGCCAATTTATTGTTCTTCAAGTTTAAGTGAACAACGAGCCCCATTGTTAATCCTTTAAAGGAAATTATTTGTAAATTTCGACAAGTAGAACAATGATTGGAACACGTAGACGGTTGAAATCTTTGTATATATTGCTTCCATATAGTCTAAGAAACATATATGCAAAGCATCCAAACAGAACCATTCGCCAATTTTTTGTTCTTAAAGGTTAAGTGAACAATGAGCCCCATTGTTAATCCTTTATCGGAAATTATTTGTAACTTTCGACAAGAAGAACAATGAATGGAACAGGTAGACGGTTGAAATCTTTGTATATATTGCTTCCATCTAGTGTAAGAAACAAATATGCAAAGCATCCAAACAGTACAATTCGCCAATTTATTGTTCTTCAAGTTTAAGTGAACAACGAGGCCCATTGATAATCATGAAACGGAAATTATTTGTAACTTTCGACATGTAGAACAATGAATGAAACAGGTAGACGGTTGAAATATTATTATATATTGCTTCCATATAGTCTAAGAAACATATATGCAAAGCATCCAAACAGTACCATTCGCCAATTTTTTGTTCTTCAAGTTTAAGTGAACAATGGGCCCCATTGTTACTCCTTTATCGGAAATTATTTGTAACTTTCGACAAGTAGAACAATGAATGGAACAGGTAGACGGTTGAAATCTTTTTATATATTGCTTCTATATAGTCTAAGAAACATATATGCAAAGCATCCAAACAGTACCATTCGCCAATTTTTTGTTCTTCAAGTTTAAGTAAACTACGATCCCCATTGTTAATCCCTTAACGGAAATTATTTGTAACTTTCGACAAGTAGAACAATGAATGGAACAGGTAGACGGTTGAAATCTTTGTATATATTGCTTCTATATAGTCTAAGAAACATATATGCAAAGCATCCAAACAGTACCATTCGCCAATTTTTTGTTCTTCAAGTTTAAGTGAACAACGAGCCCCATTGTTAATCCTTTAAAGGAAATTATTTGTAAATTTCGACAAGCAGAACAATGATTGGAACACGTAGACGGTTGAAATCTTTGTATATATTGCTTCCATATAGTCTAAGAAACATATATGCAAAGCATCCAAACAGTACCATTCGCCAATTTTTTGTTCTTCAAGTTTAAGTGAACAACGAGCCCCATTGTTAATCCTTTAAAGGAAATTATTTGTAAATTTCGACAAGCAGAACAATGATTGGAACACGTAGACGGTTGAAATCTTTGTATATATTGCTTCCATATAGTCTAAGAAACATGTACGCAAAGCATCCAAACAGTACCATTCGCCAATTTTCTGTTCTTCAAGTTTAAGTGAACAATGAGCCCCAATGGTTAATCCTTTATCGGAAATTATTTGTAACTTTCGACAAGTGGAACATTGAATGGAACAGGTAGACGGTTGAAATCTTTCTATATATTGCTTCTATATAGTATAAGAAACATATATGCAAAGCATCCAAACAGTACAATTCGCCAATTTTTGGTTTTTCAAGTTTAATTTAACTACGAGCCCCATTGTTAATCCTTTAAAGGAAATTATTTGTAAATTTCGACAAGTAGAACAATGAATAGATCATGTAGACGGTTAAAATCATTGTATAAATTGCTTCTATATAGTCTACGAAACATATATGCAAAGCATCCAAACAGTACAATTCGCCAATTTTTTGTTCTTCAAGTTTAAGTGAACTACGAGCCCCATTGTTAATCCTTTAACGGAAATTAATTGTAACTTTCTACAAGTAGAACAATGATTGGAACACGTAGACGGTTGAAATCTTTGTATATATTGCTTCCATATAGTCTAAGAAACATATATGCAAAGCATCCAAACAGTACCATTCGCGAATTTATTGTTCTTCAAGTTTAAGTGAACAACGAGCCCCATTGATAATCATGAAAGGGAAATTATTTCTAAATTTCAACAAGTAGAACAATGATTGGAACAGGTAGACGGGTGAAATCCTTCTATATATTGCTTCTATATAGTCTAAGAAACATTTATGCAAAGCATCCAAACAGTACAATTCGCCAATTTTTTTGTTCTTCAAGTTTAAGTGAACTACGAGCTCCATTGTTAATCCTTTATCGGAAATTATTTGTAATTTTCGACAAATAGAACAATGAATGGAACAGGTAGACGGTTGAAATCTTTGTATATATTGCTTCTATATAGTCTAAGAAACATATATGCAAAGCATCCAAACAGTACCATTCGCCAATTTATTGTTCTTCAAGTTTAAGTGAACAACGAGCCCCATTGTTAATCCCTTAACGGAAATTATTTGTAACTTTCGACAAGTAGAACAATGAATGGAACAGGTAGACGGTTGAAATCAATGTATATATTGCTTCTATATAGTCTAAGAAACATATATGCAAAGCATCCAAACAGTACCACTCGCCAATTTTTTGTTCTTCAAGTTTAAGTGAACTACGAGCCCCATTGTTAATCCTTTAAAGGAAATTATTTGTAAATTTCGGCAAGTAGAACAATGAATGGAACACGTAGACGGTTGAAATCTTTTTATATATTGCTTCCATATAGTCTAAGAAACATGTACGCAAAGCATCCAAACAGTACCATTCGCCAATTTTTTGTTCTTCAAGTTTAAGTGAACTACGAGCCCCATTCTTAATCCTTTAACGGAAATTAATTGTAACTTACCACAAGTAGAACAATGATTGGAACACGCAGACGGTTGAAATCTTTGTATATATTGCTTCCATATAGTCTAAGAAACATATATGCAAAGCATCCAAACAGTACCATTCGCCAATTTTTTGTTCTTCAAGTTTAAGTAAACTACGATCCCCATTGTTAATCCCTTAACGGAAATTATTTGTAACTTTCGACAATTAGAACATTGAATGGAACAGGTAGACGGTTGAAATCAATGTATATATTGCTTCTATATAGTCTAAGAAACATATATGCAAAGCATCCAAACAGTACCATTCGCCAATTTTTTGTTCTTCAAGTTTAAGTAAACTACGATCCCCATTGTTAATCCCTTAACGGAAATTATTTGTAACTTTCGACAATTAGAACATTGAATGGAACAGGTAGACGGTTGAAATCAATGTATATATTGCTTCTATATAGTCTAAGAAACATATATGCAAAGCATCCAAACAGTACCATTCGCCAATTTTTTGTTCTTCAAGTTTAAGTGAACTACGAGCCCCATTGTTAATCCTTTAAAGGAAATTATTTGTAAATTTCGGCAAGTAGAACAATGAATGGAACACGTAGACGGTTGAAATCTTTGTATATATTGCTTCCATATAGTCTAAGAAACATGTACGCAAAGCATCCAAACAGTACCATTCGCCAATTTTTTGTTCTTCAAGTTTAAGTGAACTACGAGCCGCATTGTTAATCCTTTAACGGAAATTAATTGTAACTTACTACAAGTAGAACAATGATTGGAACACGCAGACGGTTGAAATCTTTGTATATATTGCTTCCATATAGTCTAAGAAACATATATGCAAAGCATCCAAACAGTACCATTCGCCAATTTTTTGTTCTTCAAGTTTAAGTGAACAACAAGCCCCATTGATAATCATGAAATGGAAATTATTTGTAACTTTCGACATGTAGATCAATGAATGGAACAGGTAGACGGTTGAAATATTTGTATATATTGCTTCCGTATAGTCTAAGAAACATATATGCAAAGCATCAAAACAGTACCATTCGCCAATTTTTTGTTCTTCAAGGTTAAGTGAACAATGAGCCCGATTGTTAATCCTTTATCGGAAATTATTTGTAAATTTCGACAAGTAGAACAATGATTGGAACACGTGGACGGTTGAAATCTTTGTATATATTGCTTCCATATAGTATAAGAAACATATATTCAAAGCATCCAAACAGTACAATTCGCCAATTTTTTGTTCTTCAAGTTTAAGTGAACAATGAGCCCCAATGGTTAATCCTTTATCGGAAATTATTTGTAACTTTCGACAAGTGGAACAATGAATGGAACAGGTAGACGGTTGAAATCTTTGTATATATTGCTTCTATATAGTCTAAGAAACATATATGCAAAGCATCCAAACAGTACAATTCGCCAATTTTTGGTTTTTCAAGTTTAATTGAACTACGAGCCCCATTGTTAATCCTTTAAAGGAAATTATTTGTAAATTTCGACAAGTAGAACAATGAATGGATCATGTAGACGGTTAAAATCATTGTATAAATTGCTTCTATATAGTCTACGAAACATATATGCAAAGCATCCAAACAGTACAATTCGCCAATTTTTTGTTCTTCAAGTTTAAGTGAACTACGAGCCCCATTGTTAATCCTTTAACGGAAATTAATTGTAACTTTCTACAAGTAGAACAATGATTGGAACACGTAGACGGTTGAAATCTTTGTATATATTGCTTCCATATAGTCTAAGAAACATATATGCAAAGCATCCAAACAGTACCATTCGCCAATTTTTTGTTCTTCAAGTTTAAGTAAACTACGATCCCCATTGTTAATCCCTTAACGGAAATTATTTGTAACTTTCGACAAGTAGAACAATGAATGGAACAGGTAGACGTTTGAAATCAATGTATATATTGCTTCTATATAGTCTAAGAAACATATATGCAAAGCATCCAAACAGTACCATTCGCCAATTTTTTGTTCTTCAAGTTTAAGTGAACTACGAGCCCCATTGTTAATCCTTTAAAGGAAATTATTTGTAAATTTCGGCAAGTAGAACAATGAATGGAACACGTAGACGGTTGAAATCTTTGTATATATTGCTTCCATATAGTCTAAGAAACATGTACGCAAAGCATCCAAACAGTACCATTCGCCAATTTTTTGTTCTTCAAGTTTAAGTGAACTACGAGCCGCATTGTTAATCCTTTAACGGAAATTAATTGTAACTTACTACAAGTAGAACAATGATTGGAACACGCAGACGGTTGAAATCTTTGTATATATTGCTTCCATATAGTCTAAGAAACATATATGCAAAGCATCCAAACAGTACCATTCGCCAATTTTTTGTTCTTCAAGTTTAAGTAAACTACGATCCCCATTGTTAATCCCTTAACGGAAATTATTTGTAACTTTCGACAAGTAGAACATTGAATGGAACAGGTAGACGGTTGAAATCAATGTATATATTGCTTCTATATAGTCTAAGTAACATATATGCAAAGCATCCAAACAGTACCATTCGCCAATTTTTTGTTCTTCAAGTTTAAGTGAACAACGAGCCCCATTGATAATCATGAAACGGAAATTATTTGTAACTTTCGACATGTTGATCAATGAATGGAACAGGTAGACGGTTGAAATATTTGTATATATTGCTTCCGTATAGTCTAAGAAACATATATGCAAAGCATCAAAACAGTACCATTCGCCAATTTTTTGTTCTTCAAGGTTAAGTGAACAATGAGCCCGATTGTTAATCCTTTATCGGAAATTATTTGTAAATTTCGACAAGTAGAACAATGATTGAAACACGTGGACGGTTGAAATCTTTGTATATATTGCTTCCATATAGTATAAGAAACATATATTCAAAGCATCCAAACAGTACAATTCGCCAATTTTTTGTTCTTCAAGTTTAAGTGAACAATGAGCCCCAATGGTTAATCCTTTATCGGAAATTATTTGTAACTTTCGACAAGTGGAACAATGAATGGAACAGGTAGACGGTTGAAATCTTTGTATATATTGCTTCTATATAGTCTAAGAAACATATATGCAAAGCATCCAAACAGTACAATTCGCCAATTTTTGGTTTTTCAAGTTTAATTGAACTACGAGCCCCATTGTTAATCCTTTAAAGGAAATTATTTGTAAATTACGACAAGTAGAACAATGAATGGATCATGTAGACGGTTAAAATCATTGTATAAATTGCTTCTATATAGTCTACGAAACATATATGCAAAGCATCCAAACAGTACAATTCGCCAATTTTTTGTTCTTCAAGTTTAAGTGAACTACGAGCCCCATTGTTAATCCTTTAACGGAAATTAATTGTAACTTTCTACAAGTAGAACAATGATTGGAACACGTAGACGGTTGAAATCTTTGTATATATTGCTTCCATATAGTCTAAGAAACATATATGCAAAGCATCCAAACAGTACCATTCGCCAATTTTTTGTTCTTCAAGTTTAAGTAAACTACGATTCCCATTGTTAATCCCTTAACGGAAATTATTTGTAACTTTCGACAAGTAGAACAATGAATGGAACAGGTAGACGGTTGAAATCAATGTATATATTGCTTCTATATAGTCTAAGAAACATATATGCAAAGCATCCAAACAGTACCATTCGCCAATTTTTTGTTCTTCAAGTTTAAGTGAACTACGAGCCCCATTGTTAATCCTTTAAAGGAAATTATTTGTAAATTTCGGCAAGTAGAACAATGAATGGAACACGTAGACGGTTGAAATCTTTGTATATATTGCTTCCATATAGTCTAAGAAACATGTACGCAAAGCATCCAAACAGTACCATTCGCCAATTTTTTGTTCTTCAAGTTTAAGTGAACTACGAGCCGCATTGTTAATCCTTTAACGGAAATTAATTGTAACTTACTACAAGTAGAACAATGATTGGAACACGCAGACGGTTGAAATCATTGTATATATTGCTTCCATATAGTCTAAGAAACATATATGCAAAGCATCCAAACAGTACCATTCGCCAATTTTTTGTTCTTCAAGTTTAAGTAAACTACGATCCCCATTGTTAATCCCTTAACGGAAATTATTTGTAACTTTCGACAAGTAGAACAATGAATGGAACAGGTAGACGGTTGAAATCAATGTATATATTGCTTCTATATAGTCTAAGAAACATATATGCAAAGCATCCAAACAGTACCATTCGCCAATTTTTTGTTCTTCAAGTTTAAGTGAACAACGAGCCCCATTGATAATCATGAAACGGAAATTATTTGTAACTCTCGACATGTAGATCAATGAATGGAACAGGTAGACGGTTGAAATATTTGTATATATTGCTTCCGTATAGTCTAAGAAACATATATGCAAAGCATCAAAACAGTACCATTCGCCAATTTTTTGTTCTTGAAGGTTAAGTGAACAATGAGCCCGATTGTTAATCCTTTATCGGAAATTATTTGTAAATTTCGACAAGTAGAACAATGATTGGAACACGTGGACGGTTGAAATCTTTGTATATATTGCTTCCATATAGTATATGAAACATATATTCAAAGCATCCAAACAGTACAATTCGCCAATTTTTTGTTCTTCAAGTTTAAGTGAACAATGAGCCCCAATGGTTAATCCTTTATCGGAAATTATTTGTAACTTTCGACAAGTGGAACAATGAATGGAACAGGTAGACGGTTGAAATCTTTGTATATATTGCTTCTATATAGTCTAAGAAACATATATGCGAAGCATCCAAACAGTACAATTCGCCAATTTTTGGTTTTTCAAGTTTAATTGAACTACGAGCCCCATTGTTAATCCTTTAAAGGAAATTATTTGTAAATTTCGACAAGCAGAACAATGAATGGATCATGTAGACGGTTAAAATCATTGTATAAATTGCTTCTATATAGTCTACGAAACATATATGCAAAGCATCCAAACAGTACAATTCGCCAATTTTTTGTTCTTCAAGTTTAAGTGAACTACGAGCCCCATTGTTAATCCTTTAACGGAAATTAATTGTAACTTTCTACAAGTAGAACAATGATTGGAACACGTAGACGGTTGAAATCATTGTATATATTGCTTCCATATAGTCTAAGAAACATATATGCAAAGCATCCAAACAGTACCATTCGCCAATTTTTTGTTCTTCAAGTTTAAGTGAACAACGAGCCCCATTGTTAATCCTTTAAAGGAAATTATTTGTAAATTTCGACAAGCAGAACAATGATTGGAACACGTAGACGGTTGAAATATTATTATATATTGCTTCCATATAGTCTAAGAAACATATATGCAAAGCATCCAAACAGTACCATTCGCCAATTTATTGTTCTTCAACTTTAAGTGAACAACGAGCCCCATTGTTAATCCCTTAACGGAAATTATTTGTAACTTTCGACAAGTAGAACAATGAATGGAACAGGTAGACGGTTGAAATCAATGTATATATTGCTTCTATATAGTCTAAGAAACATATATGCAAAGCATCCAAACAGTACCATTCGCCAATTTTTTGCTCTTCAAGTTTAAGTGAACTACGAGCCCCATTGTTAATCCTTTAAAGGAAATTATTTGTAAATTTCGGCAAGTAGAACAATGAATGGAACACGTAGACGGTTGAAATCTTTGTATATATTGCTTCCATATAGTCTAAGAAACATGTACGCAAAGCATCCAAACAGTACCATTCGCCAATTTTTTGTTCTTCAAGGTTAAGTGAACAATGAGCCCGATTGTTAATCCTTTATCGGAAATTATTTGTAAATTTCGACAAGTAGAACAATGATTGGAACACGTGGACGGTTGAAATCTTTGTATATATTGCTTCCATATAGTATAAGAAACATATATTCAAAGCATCCAAACAGTACAATTCGCCAATTTTTTGTTCTTCAAGTTTAAGTGAACAATGAGCCCCAATGGTTAATCCTTTATCGGAAATTATTTGTAACTTTCGACAAGTGGAACAATGAATGGAACAGGTAGACGGTTGAAATCTTTGTATATATTGCTTCTATATAGTCTAAGAAACATATATGCAAAGCATCCAAACAGTACAATTCGCCAATTTTTGGTTTTTCAAGTTTAATTGAACTACGAGCCCCATTGTTAATCCTTTAAAGGAAATTATTTGTAAATTTCGACAAGTAGAACAATGAATGGATCATGTAGACGGTTAAAATCATTGTATAAATTGCTTCTATATAGTCTACGAAACATATATGCAAAGCATCCAAACAGTACAATTCGCCAATTTTTTGTTCTTCAAGTTTAAGTGAACTACGAGCCCCATTGTTAATCCTTTAACGGAAATTAATTGTAACTTTCTACAAGTAGAACAATGATTGGAACACGTAGACGGTTGAAATCTTTGTATATATTGCTTCCATATAGTCTAAGAAACATATATGCAAAGCATCCAAACAGTACCATTCGCCAATTTTTTGTTCTTCAAGTTTAAGTGAACAACGAGCCCCATTGTTAATCCTTTAAAGGAAATTATTTGTAAATTTCGACAAGCAGAACAATGATTGGAACACGTAGACGGTTGAAATATTATTATATATTGCTTCCATATAGTCTAAGAAACATATATGCAAAGCATCCAAAGAGTACCATTCGCCAATTTATTGTTCTTCAAGTTTAAGTGAACAATGAGCCCCAATGGTTAATCCTTTATCGGAAATTATTTGTAACTTTCGACAAGTAGAACAATGAATGGAACAGGTAGACGGTTGAAATATTTGTATATATTGCTTCTATAGAGTCTAAGAAACATATATGCAAAGCATCCAAACAGTACCATTCGCCAATTTTTTGTTCTTCAAGTTTAAGTGAACTACGAGCCCCATTGATAATCCTTTAAAGGAAATTATTTGTAACTTTCTACAAGTAGAACAATAATTGGAACACGTAGACGGTTGAAATCTTTGTATATATTGCTTCTATATAGACTAAGAAACATATATGCAAAGCATCCAAACAGTACCATTCGCCAATTTTTTGTTCTTCAAGTTTAAGTGAACAATGAGCCCCAATGGTTAATCCTTTATCGAAAATTATTTGTAACTTTCGACAAGTAGAACAATGAATGGAACAGGTAGACGGTTGAAATATTTGTATATATTGCTTCCGTATAGTCTAAGAAACATGTACGCAAAGCATCCAAACAGTACAATTCGCCAATTTATTGTTCTTCTAGTTTAAGTGAACAACGAGGCCCATTGATAATCATGAAACGGAAATTATTTGTAACTTTCGACGAGAAGAACAATAAATCGAACAGGTAGACGGTTGCAATCTTTGTATATGTTGCTTCTATATAGTCTAAGGAACCTATATGCAAAGCATCTAAACAGTAACATTCGCCAATTTTTAGATCTTCAAATTTAAGTGAACAATGAGCCCCATTGTTAATCCTTTATCGGAAATTATTTCTAACTTTCGGCAAGTAGAACAATGAATGGAACACGTAGACGGTTGAAATCTTTGTATATATTGCTTCTATATAGACTAAGAAACATATATGCAAAGCATCCAAACAGTACAATTCGCCAATTTATTGTTCTTCAAGTTTAAGTGAACAACGAGCCCCATTGTTCATCCTTTAAAGGAAATTATTTGTAAATTTCGACAAGTAGAACAATGATTGGAACACGTAGACGGTTAAAATATTATTATATATTGCTTCCATATAGTCTAAGAAACATATATGCAAAGCATCCAAACAGTACCATTCGCCAATTTTTTGTTCTTCAAGTTTAAGTGAACAATGAGCCCCATTGTTACTCCTTTATCGGAAATTATTTGTAACTTTCGACAAGTAGAACAATGAATGGAACAGGTAGACGGTTGAAATCTTTTTATATATTGCTTCTATATAGACTAAGAAACATATATGCAAAGCATCCAAACAGTACCATTCGCCAATTTTTTGTTCTTCAAGTTTAAGTGAACAACGAGCCCCATTGATAATCATGAAACTGAAATTATTTGTAACTTTCGACATGTAGAACAATGAATGGAACAGGTAGACGTTTGAAATCATTATATATATTGCTTCTATATAGTCTAAGAAACATATATGCAAAGCATCCAAACAGTACAAATCGCCAATTTATTGTTCTTCAAGTTTAAGTGAACAACGAGCCCCATTGTTAATCCTTTAAAGGAAATTATTTGTAATTTTCGACAAGTAGAACAATGTATGGAACAGGTAGACGGTTGAAATCTTTGTATATATTGCTTCTATATAGTCTAAGAAACATATATGCAAAGCATCCACACAGTACCATTCGACAATTTTTTGTTCTTCAAGTTTAAGTGAACTACGAGCCCCATTGTTAATCCTTTAAAGGAAATTATTTGTAAATTTCGACAAGTAGAACAATGAATGGAACAGGTAGACGGTCGAAATCTTTGTTTATAATGCTTCTATATAGTCTAAGAAACATATATGCAAAGCATCCAAACAGTACAATTCGCCAATTTTTTGTTCTTCAAGTTTAAGTGAACTACGAGCCCCATTATTAATCCTTTAACGGAAATTAATTGTAACTTTCTACAAGTAGAACAATGAATGGAACAGGTAGACGGTTGAAATCAATGTATATATTGCTTCTATATAGTCTAAGAAACATATATGCAAAGCATCCAAACAGTACCATTCGCCAATTTTTTGTTCTTCAAGTTTAAGTGAACTACGAGCCCCATTGTTAATCCTTTAAAGGAAATTATTTGTAAATTTCGACAAGTAGAACAATGAATAGAACTAGTAGACGGTTGAAATCTTTGTATATGTTGCTTCTATATAGTCTAAGAAACATATATGCAAAGCATCCAAACAGTACAAATCGCCAATTTATTGTTCTTCAAGTTTAAGTGAACAACGAGCCCCATTGTTAATCCTTTAAAGGAAATTATTTGTAATTTTCGACAAGTAGAACAATGTATGGAACAGGTAGACGGTTGAAATCTTTGTATATATTGCTTCTATATAGTCTAAGAAACATATATGCAAAGCATCCAAACAGTACCATTCGACCATTTTTTGTTCTTCAAGTTTAAGTGAACTACGAGCCCAATTGTTAATCCTTTAAAGGAAATTATTTGTAAATTTCGACAAGTAGAACAATGAATGGAACAGGTAGACGGTCGAAATCTTTGTATATAATGCTTCTATATAGTCTAAGAAACATATATGCAAAGCATCCAAACAGTACAATTCGCCAATTTTTTGTTCTTCAAGTTTAAGTGAACTACGAGCCCCATTATTAATCCTTTAACGGAAATTAATTGTAACTTTCTACAAGTAGAACAATGAATGGAACAGGTAGACGGTTGAAATCAATGTATATATTGCTTCTATATAGTCTAAGAAACATATATGCAAAGCATCCAAACAGTACCATTCGCCAATTTTTTGTTCTTCAAGTTTAAGTGAACTACGAGCCCCATTGTTAATCCTTTAAAGGAAATTATTTGTAAATTTCGACAAGTAGAACAATGAATAGAACTAGTAGACGGTTGAAATCTTTGTATATGTTGCTTCTATATAGTCTAAGAAACATATATGCAAAGCATCCAAACAGTACAAATCGCCAATTTATTGTTCTTCAAGTTTAAGTAAACAACGAGCCCCATTGTTAATCCTTTAAAGGAAATTATTTGTAAATTTCGACAAGTAGAACAATGAATGGAACAGGTAGACGGTTGAAATCTTTGTATATAATGCTTCTATATTGTCTAAGAAACATGTATGCAAAGCATCCAAACAGTACAATTCGACAATTTTTTGTTCTTCAAGTTTAGTGAACAATGAGCCCCAATGGTTAATCCTTTAACGAAAATTATTTGTAATTTTCGACAAGTAGAACAATGAATGGAACAGGTAGACGGTTGAAATCAATGTATATATTGCTTCTATATAGTCTAAGAAACATATATGCAAAGCATCCAAACAGTAACATTCGCCAATTTTTTGTTCTTCAAGTTTAAGTGAACAATGAGCCCCATTGATAATCATGAAACGGAAATTATTTGTAACTTTCGACAAGTACAACAATGAATAGAACTAGTAGACGGTTGAAATCTTTGTATATATTGCTTCTATATAGTCTAAGAAACATATATGCAAAGCATCCAAACAGTACCATTCGCCAATTTTTTGTTCTTCATGTTTAAGTGAACACGAGCCCCATTGTTAATCCTTTAAAGGAAGTTATTTGTAAATTTCAACAAGGAGAACAATGAATGGAACAGGTAGACGGTTGAAATCTTTGTATATATTGCTTCTATATAATCTAAGAAACATATATGCAATGCATCCAAACAGTACAATTCGCCAATTTTTTGTTCCTCAAGTTTAAGTGAACTACGAGCCCCATTGTTAATCCTTTAACGGAAATTAATTGTAACTTTCTACAAGTAGGACAATGATTGGAACACTTAGACGGTTGAAATCTTTGTATATATTGCTTCTATATAGTCTAAGAAACATATACGCAAAGCATCCAAACAGTACCATTCGCCAATTTTTTGTTCTTCAAGTTTAAGTGAACAATGAGCCCCAATGGTTAATCCTTTATCGGAAATTACTTGTAAATTTCGACAAGTAGAACAATGAATGGAACAGGTAGACGGTTGAAATCTTTGTATATATTGCTTCTATATAGTCTACGAAACATATATGCAAAGCATCTAAACAGTAACAATCGCCAATTTTTTGTTCTTCAAGTTTAAGTGAACAATGAGCCCCAATGGTTAATCCTTTATCGGAAATTACTTGTAATTTTCGACAAGTGGAACAATGAATGGAACAGGTAGACGGTTGAAATCTTTGTATATATTGCTTCTATATAGTCTACGAAACATATATGCAGAGCATCCAGACAGTACCATTCGCCAATTTTTTGTTCTTCAAGTTTAAGTGAACAACGAGCCCCATTGTTAATCCTTTAAAGGCAATTATTTGTAATTTTCGAAAAGTAGAACAATGAATGGAACAGGTAGACTGTTGAAATCATTGTATATATTGCTTCTATATAGTCTAAGAAACATATATGCAGAGCATCCAGACAGTACCATTCGCCAATTTTTTGTTCTTCAAGTTTAAGTGAACAACGAGCCCCATCGTTAATCCTTTAAACGAAATTATTTGTAAATTTCGAAATGTAGAACAATGATTGGAACACGTAGACGGTTGAAATCTTTGTATATATTGCTTCCATATAGTCTAAGAAACTTGTACGCAAAGCATCCAAACAGTACCATTCGCCATTTTTTTGTTCTTCAAGTTTAAGTGAACAATGAGCCCCAATGGTTAATCCTTTATCGGAAATTATTTGTAACTTTCGACAAGTAGAACAATGTATGGATCAGGTAGACGGTTGAAATCTTTGTATATATTGCATCTATATAGTCTACGAAACCTATATGCAAAGCATCTAAACAGTAACAATCGCGAATTTTTTGATCTTCATGTTTAAGTGAACAGCGAGCCCCATTGATAATCATGAAATGGAAATTATTTGTAGCTTTCTACAAGTAGAACAATGAATAGTACAGGTAGACGGGTGAAATCTTTCTATATATTGCTTCTAAATAGTCTAAGAAACATATATGCAAAGTATCCAAACAGTACAATTCGCCAATTTTTTGTTCTTCAAGTTTAAGTGAACAACGAGCCCCATTGATAATCATGAAACGGAAATTATTTGTAACTTTCTACAAGTAGAACAATGAATAGAACAGGTAGACGGTTGAAATCTTTGTATATATTGCTTCCATATAGTCTAAGAAACATGTACGAAAAGTATCCAAACAGTACCATTCGCCAATTTATTGTTCTTCAAGTTTAAGTGAACAATGAGCCCCAATGGTTAATCCTTTATCGGAAATTATTTGTAATTTTCGACAAGTAGAACAATGAATGGAACAGGTAGACGGTTGAAATCTTTGTATATATTGCTTCTATATAATCTAAGAAACATATATGCAAAGCATCCAAACAGTACCATTCGCCAATTTTTTGTTCTTCAAGTTTAAGTGAACAACGAGCCCCATTGATAATCATGAAACGGAAATTATTTGTAACTTTCTACAAGTAGAACAATGAATAGAACAGGTAGACGGTTGAAATATTTGTATATATTGCTTCTATATAGTCTAACAAACCTATATGCAAAGCATCTAAACAGTAACATTCGCCAATTTTTTGATCTTCAAGTTTAAGTGAACAGCGAGCCCCATTGATAATCCTTTATCGGAAATTATTTGTAACTTTCGACAAGTAGAACAATGGATGGAACAGGTAGACGGTTGAAATCTTTGTATATATTGCTTCTATATAGTCTAAGAAACATATATGCAAAGCATCCAAACAGTACAATTCGCCAATTTATTGTTCTTCAAGTTTTAGTGAACAACGAGCCCCATTGTTAATACTTTAAAAGAAATTATTTGTAAATTTCGACAAGTAGAACAATGATTGGAACACGTAGACGGTTGAAATCTTTGTATATATTGCTTCCATATAGTCTAAGAAACATATATGCAAAGCATCCAAAGAGTACCATTCGCCAATTTTTTGTTCTTCAAGTTTAAGTGAACAACGGGCCCCATCGTTAATCCTTTAAAGGAAATTATTTGTAAATTTCGAAAAGTAGAACAATGATTGGAACACGTAGACGGTTGAAATCTTTGTATATATTGCTTCCATATAGTCTAAGAAACTTGTACGCAAAGCATCCAAACAGTACCATTCGCCATTTTTTTGTTCTTCAAGTTTAAGTGAACAATGAGCCCCAATGGTTAATCCTTTATCGGAAATTATTTGTAACTTTCGACAAGTAGAACAATGTATGGATCAGGTAAACGGTTGAAATCTTTGTATATATTGCTTCTATATAGTCTACGAAACCTATATGCAAAGCATCTAAACAGTAACAATCGCGAATTTTTTGATCTTCATGTTTAAGTGAACAGCGAGCCCCATTGATAATCATGAAATGGAAATTATTTGTAGCTTTCTACAAGTAGAACAATGAATAGTACAGGTAGACGGGTGAAATCTTTCTATATATTGCTTCTAAATAGTCTAAGAAACATATATGCAAAGTATCCAAACAGTACAATTCGCCAATTTTTTGCTCTTCAAGTTTAAGTGAACTACGAGCCCCATTGTTAATCATTTAAAGGAAATTATTTGTAAATTTCGGCAAGTAGAACAATGAATGGAATAGGTAGACGGTTGAAAACATTGTATATATTGCTTCTATATAGTCTAAGAAACATATATGCAAAGCATCCAAACGGTACAATTCGCCAATTTTTTGTTCTTCAAGTTTAAGTAAACTACGATCCCCATTGTTAATCCCTTAACGGAAATTATTTGTAACTTTCGACAAGTAGAACAGTGAATGGAACAGGTAGACGGTTGAAATCTTTGTATATATTGCTTCAATATAGTATAAGAAACATATATGCAAAGCATCCAAACAGTACTATTCGCAAATTTTTTGTTCTTCAAGTTTAAGTGAACAACGGGCCCCATCGTTAATCCTTTAAAGGAAATTATTTGTAAATTTCGAAAAGTAGAACAATGATTGGAACACGTAGACGGTTGAAATCTTTGTATATATTGCTTCCATATAGTCTAAGAAACTTGTACGCAAAGCATCCAAACAGTACCATTCGCCATTTTTTTGTTCTTCAAGTTTAAGTGAACAATGAGCCCCAATGGTTAATCCTTTATCGGAAATTATTTGTAACTTTCGACAAGTAGAACAATGTATGGATCAGGTAAACGGTTGAAATCTTTGTATATATTGCTTCTATATAGTCTACGAAACCTATATGCAAAGCATCTAAACAGTAACAATCGCGAATTTTTTGATCTTCATGTTTAAGTGAACAGCGAGCCCCATTGATAATCATGAAATGGAAATTATTTGTAGCTTTCTACAAGTAGAACAATGAATAGTACAGGTAGACGGGTGAAATCTTTCTATATATTGCTTCTAAATAGTCTAAGAAACATATATGCAAAGTATCCAAACAGTACAATTCGCCAATTTTTTGCTCTTCAAGTTTAAGTGAACTACGAGCCCCATTGTTAATCATTTAAAGGAAATTATTTGTAAATTTCGGCAAGTAGAACAATGAATGGAATAGGTAGACGGTTGAAAACATTGTATATATTGCTTCTATATAGTCTAAGAAACATATATGCAAAGCATCCAAACGGTACAATTCGCCAATTTTTTGTTCTTCAAGTTTAAGTAAACTACGATCCCCATTGTTAATCCCTTAACGGAAATTATTTGTAACTTTCGACAAGTAGAACAGTGAATGGAACAGGTAGACGGTTGAAATCTTTGTATATATTGCTTCAATATAGTATAAGAAACATATATGCAAAGCATCCAAACAGTACTATTCGCCAATTTTTTGCTCTTCAAGTTTAAGTGAACAATGAGCCCCAATGGTTAATCCTTTATCGGAAATTATTTGTAACTTTCGACAAGTAGAACAATGTATGGATCAGGTAAACGGTTGAAATCTTTGTATATATTGCTTCTATATAGTCTACGAAACCTATATGCAAAGCATCCAAACAGTACAATTCGCCAATTTTTTGGTCTTCAAGTTTAAGTGAACTACGAGCCCCATTGTTAATCCTTTAACGGAAATTAATTGTAACTTTCTACAAGTAGAACAATGATTGGAACACGCAGACGGTTGAAATATTTGTATATTATGCTTCTATATAGTCTAAGAAACATATATGCAAAGCATCCAAACAGTACTATTCGCCAATTTTTTGTTCTTCAAGTTTAAGTGAACAATGAGCCCCAATGGTTAATCCTTTATCGGAAATTATTTGTAAATTTCGGCAAGTAGAACAATGAATGGAATAGGTAGACGGTTGAAAACATTGTATATATTGCTTCTATATAGTCTAAGAAACATATATGCAAAGCATCCAAACAGTACAATTCGCCAATTTTTTGTTCTTCAAGTTTAAGTAAACTACGATCCCCATTGTTAATCCCTTAACGGAAATTATTTGTAACTTTCGACAAGTAGAACAGTGAATGGAACAGGTAGACGGTTGAAATCTTTGTATATATTGCTTCTATATAGTATAAGAAGCATATATGCAAAGCATCCAAACAGTACTATTCGCCAATTTTTTGTTCTTCAAGTTTAAGTGAACAATGAGCCCCAATGGTCAATCCGTTATCGGAAATTATTTGTAACTTTCGACAAGTAGAACAATGAATGGAACAGGTAGACGGTTGAAATCCTTGTATATATTGCGTCTATATAATCTAAGAAACATATATGCAAAGCATCCAAACAGTGTCATTCGCCAATTTTTTGTTCTTCAAGTTTAAGTGAACTGCGAGCCCCATTGTTAATCCTTTAAAGGAAATTATTTGTAAATTTCGACAAGTAGAACAATGAATGGAACAGGTAGATTGTTGAAATCATTGTATATATTGCTTCTATATAGTCTAAGAAACATATATGCAAAGCATCCAAACAGTACCATTCGCCAATTTTTTGTTCTTCAAGTTTAAGTGAACAATGAGCCCCATTGTTAATCCTTTATCGGAGATTATTTGTAACTTTCGACAAGTAGAACATTGAATGGAACAGGTAGACGGTTGAAATCTTTGTATATATTGCTTCTATATAGTATAAGAAACATATATGCAAAGCATCCAAACAGTACAATTCGCCAATTTTTTGGTCTTCAAGTTTAAGTGAACTACGAGCCCCATTGTTAATCCTTTAACGGAAATTAATTGTAACTTTCTACAAGTAGAACAATGATTGGAACACGCAGACGGTTGAAATATTTGTATATATTGCTTCCATATAGTCTAAGAAACATATATGCAAAGCATCCAGACAGTACCATTCGCCAATTTTTTGTTCTTCAAGTTTAAGTGAACAATGAGCCCCATTGTTAATCCTTTATCGGAGATTATTTGTAACTTTCGACAAGTAGAACAATGAATGGAACAGGTAGCCGGTTGAAATCTTTGTATATATTGCTTCTATATAGTCTAAGAAACATATATGCAAAGCATCCAAACAGTACAATTCGCCAATTTTTTGTTCTTCAAGTTTAAGTGAACAATGAGCCCCAATGGTTAATCCTTTATCGGTAATTATTTGTAACTTTCGACAAGTAGAACAATGAATGGAACAGGTAACCGGTTGAAATCAATGTAAATATTTCGTCTATATAGTCTAAGAAACATGTACGCAAAGCATCCAAACAGTACCATTCGCCAATTTTTTGTTCTTCAAGTTTAAGTGAACTACGAGCCCCATTGTTAATCCTTTAAAGGAAATTATTTGTAAATTTCGACAAGTAGAACAATGAATGGAACAGGTAGACTGTTGAAATCATTGTATATATTGCTTCTATATAGTCTAAGAAACATATATATAGGACTGGATTACGCAGAGGTTGGGTAATTAAACGTTAAGTAACCAGAACTATTTTAATAGGTAGAAAAGATCAGTAAGATACAAAAACGATGTCGTCCACCCGCACGCACTCTCGACACTCCTCCCCATGCACGCTTCTTTTGTTCCAGCTCGTATGTCGCTCTCTCTCTCTCTCTCATTCATCCAGTGTCTCTCTCTCTCTCTCTTTCATTCTCTCTCTCATACCACGTACACACACATTGTCGCCTTCCTACATTCGGCCATCCTGCGAATCTTCGGTCCCCGAAGATAACGAATTTTCTTCGAGCTGATATGACTTTATGAAATCTGCTGCAGTCTGGTGATTCTCGGTCCTTCTCCGTCTCCTATCAGGCTTACCTCGGTCGCTAATAAACCGTACTGGCTTGCCGAAAATCTTCTGCTGGTCTTTCAATCTCATCAATACTTCCGTTGCACTCATCGGCCCGACGTGGTCGATGTGAGACGTGTTCAGGGGCGCATCTTCCTTCGAAATTGGCATCAGAAATCCCTCCTTTCTTCCTTGCTTCTTTTTTGCTATCCGACACGGCACACAACAATCAACGAATCTCTTTGCTTTTTCTTCTAGGCGGGGAATGTAATATTCATTTTCAATGTCTTTCACCATTTTTAAAACACCAAAATGCCCGTTCGCATGAGCCGTCTTAATTAATTCAAATTCCAAACACTTCAGAACCACAATTAAACTCACACCCGCTTTTCGTTTCACCAATACATCATTCTCGAGCATATAATCTTCATACGGTTGCTTTTCTACAATTATTCGGATCGCACGCAGTTTTTCGTCCGTTAATTGTCTTTCTTTTATTGTTGCGGCTAACGTGTTTTGAATCGCTAATACAGAAATACGACTAATTGTAAGCGCATCAACGTGTGCAAGTCTACTGCCTTGTCGGTGTTCGACTTCAAAATCATAGTCCTGCAACAACAATGCCCAACGCGCAACCTTAGCAGATAAATTCTGTTTCGTTAACGTTTTTGTAAGCGCGTTGCAATCGGTTATCAACTTAAATCTAAGACCTAACAAATAAACCCGTAATTTTTTAACTGCGTTTATTACCGCTAGAACCTTTAACTCGTAAGAATGGTACCGTTTTTCCGCGTCCGTAGTCTTCTTACTATAGAAATAAACAGGATTCAACGTATCTTCGCTCGGTAGTCGCTGTAGCAGAATCGCTCCATACCCATGCATACTAGCGTCCGTGTGTAGCTCGGTGACAGCTGTTGGATCGTAAATACGCAACAACGGTTTCGACACAAGTATATCATTCAGTCTCCCGAACGCGCGCTCACACTCATTCGTCCACACAAAACTGACATTCTTTTTCGTCAAATCTACCAAAGATCGTGTTATCTGAGCGTAACCCTCTACAAATTTCCTGAAGAATCCGGTTAAGCCTAAACATCTCTGTATTTCTTTACAGTTCCGCGGGGTGGGAAAACATCGCACCGCTCTTACTTTTGCCTGAGCAGGAGCGATCCTTCCATCTTCAATTTCATGACCAAGAAACTCTATCCGCCGTTTCAAAAATTGGCACTTATTCCCGTTAATTTGTAATCGACTTTCGGCTGCAACTTTTAGTGTTAAATTTAATTTTGAGACAGCATCGAAATCATCTGTTCCTGGAATAACTAGATCGTCGACATATGTAAATACTACTTTAAGATTAATATGATCCTTGAACACCTCGACAATAAAACGTAAGAAACTTGTAGGACTATTACACAAACCGAACGGTGTCTTATTGAATTCAAATTGCTGCAACAGAATGATACTTTTCTCAAGCCGATCTGTAATCTGTTCGTTTGAAATATCTTTTTCTTTGGGCGCTAGTCTTCTTGGTCTTGAAACAACAGGCATATTATCGCTTAACCTAATTTGCGTTTCAACGGTAGTCTTTACTTCCTCCGCGGGCGAATACGATTCGACTATTTTTCCTAATTCGCTTGCAAACGGATTTTTAATATCTAATTCGCTATCGGTTACCACGTAAATATTTTTCAGTTCATCAATTATGTTCATACCCTTGTTTTTCTCCTCCTCGCCGTATTCCCCTACGTCCATCTGCTCACCTACATTCACACTCTCGTTTTCACTTTCAGGCATCTTACGCATTTTCATAACCCGCCCCTTAGAGATACACACTTCTACTTTTCGTAAAAAGTCTTTGCCCAGGATAACCTCATACGGTATCGCATCCGACGGCACTACGTATATTTTCGTTACATAAACATCTTCATCTACGCTTATCTCTTCGTCGAACGATCCCATCACTTTAACATTTGCGTTTCCCGCACCGGTGATGCTAATCACAGTGTCATTCAAGTCTACATATCTAATTTCGCGATATTTATCAGCCCGCATTAAACTAACGTCACTTCCAGAATCAACTAAAGCATTAAATTTCTTTTTTCGGATTTCGACTTCTTTTAGTTCCTTGGAACTCACTATACAGTTAACTCTTACCTCCTTTTTACACCACTTCGAGATATGACCGAACTCGCTGCATTTAAAACATTTCGGGCCTTTCCCCTTTTCCGGACAATTGTACACGTTGTGCTCGATTGATCCACACACATAACACCTTCTTTCTTTGACTCTTTCAGCTACGTTCTTCTCTCTTGAACCGTCGTTGGTATTTCTATCCATCCTTTTAGAAAATTTTATCTTCTGTTTCATTGTGTCATAGATCTCCAGATTATTCTTCAGCTCTCTTATCGAGCGCGACTGATAAAGGATGACTTTGTTGTTCTCGTCATCTACGATGCCGTCGATGACGTGCTCTATCAGGGCTTTCTCTTCTACTTTACCCATTGCAGCTATTTCTTGCATCGCGTAAATGTACTGTCGGCCACTTTCGGTCGGTCGACGTTTTCTTCTGGACAACTGCGCGTGAATTGTCGCACTGCTGACCTCGATCTTAAATTCACGGATCAGTTTTTTTTCTGAGGGTGGTCCATGACGTCACTCCCTTTTCCGTGCCTATAAACTGTCTCGCCGATCCTGAAAGCATTCGCTTTCCATAGATCAGCTTTTGTAAATCGTTCCAATTCAACAATGCAGCCATATCTTCGAAATCGGAAACCCATTTAGTGACCGATAATTGATTGTCGCCCGTAAAATGTTGAAAGCTTTCTTCAACATCTCGAATCGAAAATGGCATTGCAGTGTCACGTCGTCGTCTATTTCTATCTTCTTCTACTTCTTCGGCGTCGTCGTCGCCGTCGCTTTCCTCTTCGTCACTATCTTCTCCTTCGTCGTCAGTTGTTTTATTTAGAACGAACTTCTTTAATCTTTCCCGTAATTCTTCCTTTTTCCCAATCACCGATAGTCCTCGTTTTTTCAGCTCCTCCTTCAGCTGCTTCACCTTCATCGTTTCAATTTCACTAGCCGTCAAATCTGCTACTTCTACTACTGTATTGTCACCTTCTTCGTCGGTGCTGCGTGCTGCGAGGCTTTCTTGTTCGCTCGCCATTTCTACACGTGCTCCTCGATTCTTCCAACTTTACCACTTTAGCGACGCTTTTGTATCCTTCACCGATCCTTCTATCCCGGACGAGCCCCCAAATATAGGACTGGATTACGCAGAGGTTGGGTAATTAAACGTTAAGTAACCAGAACTATTTTAATAGGTAGAAAAGATCAGTAAGATACAAAAACGATGTCGTCCACTCGCACGCACTCTCGACACTCCTCCCCATGCACGCTTCTTTTGTTCCAGCTCGTATGTCGCTCTCTCTCTCTCTCATTCATCCAGTGTCTCTCTCTCTCTCTCTTTCATTCTCTCTCTCATACCACGTACACACACATTGTCGCCTTCCTACATATATGCAAAGCATCCAAACAGTACCATTCGCCAATTTTTTGTTCTTCAAGTTTAAGTGAACTACGAGCCCCATTGTTAATCCTTTAAAGGAAATTATTTGTAAATTTCGACAAGTAGAACAATGAATGGAACAGGTAGACTGTTGAAATCATTGTATATATTGCTTCTATATAGTCTAAGAAACATATATGCAAAGCATCGAAACAGTACAATTCGCCAATTTTTTGTTCTTCAAGTTTAAGTGAACAACGAGCCCCATTGATAATCATGAAACGGAAATTATTTGTAACTTTCTACAAGTAGAACAATGAATAGAACAGGTAAACGGTTGAAATCTTTGTACATGATGCTTCTATATAGTCTAAGAAACATATATGCAAAGCATCCAAACAGTACCAGTCGCCAGTTTTTTGTTCTTCAAGTTTAAGCGAACTACGAGCCCCATTGTTAATCCTTTAACGGAAATTATTTGTAACTTTCGACAAGTAGAACAATGAATGGAACAGGCAGACGGTTGAAATCAAAGTATATATTGCTTCTATATAGTCTAAGAAACATATATGCAAAGCATCGAAACAGTACAATTCGCCAATTTTTTGTTCTTCAAGTTTAAGTGAACAACGAGCCCCATTGATAATCATGAAATGGAAATTATTTGTATCTTTCTACAAGTAGAACAATGAATAGAACGGGTAGACGGCAGAAATCTTTGTATATGTTGCTTCTATATAGTCTAAGAAACCTATATGCAAAGCATCTAAACAGTAACATTCGCCAATTTTTTGATCTTCAAGTTTAAGTGAACTACGAGCCCCATTGTTAATACTTTAACGGAAATTATTTGTAATTTTCGACAAGTAGAACAATGAATGGAACAGGTAGACGGTTGAAATCAATGTATATATTGGTTCTATATAGTCTAAGAAACATATATGCAAAGCGTCCAAACAGTACAAGTCGCCAATTTTTTATTCTTCAAGTTTAAGTGAACAACGAGCCCCATTGATAATCAGGAAACGGAAATTATTTGTAACTTTCTACAAGTAGAACTATGAATAGAACAGGTAGACGGGTGAAATCTTTGTATATGTTGCTTCTATATAGTCTAAGAAACTTATATGCAAAGCATCTAAACAGTAACAATCGCCAATTTTTTGATCTTCAAGTTTAAGTGAACAGCGAGCCCCATTGATAATCATGAAACGGAAATTATTTGTAACTTTCTACAAGTAGAACAATGAATAGTACAGGTAGACGGGTGAAATCTTTCTATATATTGCTTCTAAATAGTCTAAGAAACATATATGCAAAGTATCCAAACAGTACAATTCGCTAATTTTTTGCTCTTCAAGTTTAAGTGAACTACGAGCCCCATTGTTAATCATTTAAAGGAAATTATTTGTAAATTTCGGCAAGTAGAACAATGAATGGAATAGGTAGACGGTTGAAAACATTGTATATATTGCTTCTATATAGTCTAAGAAACATATATGCAAAGCATCCAAACGGTACAATTCGCCAATTTTTTGTTCTTCAAGTTTAAGTGAACAATGAGCCCCAATGGTTAATCCTTTATCGGAAATTATTTGTAACTTTCGACAAGTAGAACAATGTATGGATCAGGTAAACGGTTGAAATCTTTGTATATATTGCTTCTATATAGTCTACGAAACCTATATGCAAAGCATCCAAACAGTACAATTCGCCAATTTTTTGGTCTTCAAGTTTAAGTGAACTACGAGCCCCATTGTTAATCCTTTAACGGAAATTAATTGTAACTTTCTACAAGTAGAACAATGATTGGAACACGCAGACGGTTGAAATATTTGTATATTATGCTTCTATATAGTCTAAGAAACATATATGCAAAGCATCCAAAGAGTACCATTCGCCAATTTTTTGTTCTTCAAGTTTAAGTGAACAACGGGCCCCATCGTTAATCATTTAAAGGAAATTATTTGTAAATTTCGAAAAGTAGAACAATGATTGGAACACGTAGACGGTTGAAATCTTTGTATATATTGCTTCCATATAGTCTAAGAAACTTGTACGCAAAGCATCCAAACAGTACCATTCGCCATTTTTTTGTTCTTCAAGTTTAAGTGAACAATGAGCCCCAATGGTTAATCCTTTATCGGAAATTATTTGTAACTTTCGACAAGTAGAACAATGTATGGATCAGGTAAACGGTTGAAATCTTTGTATATATTGCTTCTATATAGTCTACGAAACCTATATGCAAAGCATCTAAACAGTAACAATCGCGAATTTTTTGATCTTCATGTTTAAGTGAACAGCGAGCCCCATTGATAATCATGAAATGGAAATTATTTGTAGCTTTCTACAAGTAGAACAATGAATAGTACAGGTAGACGGGTGAAATCTTTCTATATATTGCTTCTAAATAGTCTAAGAAACATATATGCAAAGTATCCAAACAGTACAATTCGCCAATTTTTTGCTCTTCAAGTTTAAGTGAACTACGAGCCCCATTGTTAATCATTTAAAGGAAATTATTTGTAAATTTCGGCAAGTAGAACAATGAATGGAATAGGTAGACGGTTGAAAACATTGTATATATTGCTTCTATATAGTCTAAGAAACATATATGCAAAGCATCCAAACGGTACAATTCGCCAATTTTTTGTTCTTCAAGTTTAAGTAAACTACGATCCCCATTGTTAATCCCTTAACGGAAATTATTTGTAACTTTCGACAAGTAGAACAGTGAATGGAACAGGTAGACGGTTGAAATCTTTGTATATATTGCTTCTATATAGTATAAGAAACATATATGCAAAGCATCCAAACAGTACTATTCGCCAATTTTTTGTTCTTCAAGTTTAAGTGAACAATGAGCCCCAATGGTTAATCCTTTATCGGAAATTATTTGTAAATTTCGGCAAGTAGAACAATGAATGGAATAGGTAGACGGTTGAAAACATTGTATATATTGCTTCTATATAGTCTAAGAAACATATATGCAAAGCATCCAAACAGTACAATTCGCCAATTTTTTGTTCTTCAAGTTTAAGTAAACTACGATCCCCATTGTTAATCCCTTAACGGAAATTATTTGTAACTTTCGACAAGTAGAACAGTGAATGTAACAGGTAGACGGTTGAAATCTTTGTATATATTGCTTCTATATAGTATAAGAAGCATATATGCAAAGCATCCAAACAGTACTATTCGCCAATTATTTGTTCTTCAAGTTTAAGTGAACAATGAGCCCCAATGGTCAATCCGTTATCGGAAATTATTTGTAACTTTCGACAAGTAGAACAATGAATGGAACAGGTAGACGGTTGAAATCCTTGTATATATTGCGTCTATATAATCTAAGAAACATATATGCAAAGCATCCAAACAGTGCCATTCGCCAATTTTTTGTTCTTCAAGTTTAAGTGAACTGCGAGCCCCATTGTTAATCCTTTAAAGGAAATTATTTGTAAATTTCGACAAGTAGAACAATGAATGGAACAGGTAGATTGTTGAAATCATTGTATATATTGCTTCTATATAGTCTAAGAAACATATATGCAAAGCATCCAAACAGTACCATTCGCCAATTTTTTGTTCTTCAAGTTTAAGTGAACAATGAGCCCCATTGTTAATCCTTTATCGGAGATTATTTGTAACTTTCGACAAGTAGAACATTGAATGGAACAGGTAGACGGTTGAAATCTTTGTATATATTGCTTCTATATAGTATAAGAAACATATATGCAAAGCATCCAAACAGTACAATTCGCCAATTTTTTGGTCTTCAAGTTTAAGTGAACTACGAGCCCCATTGTTAATCCTTTAACGGAAATTAATTGTAACTTTCTACAAGTAGAACAATGATTGGAACACGCAGACGGTTGAAATATTTGTATATATTGCTTCCATATAGTCTAAGAAACATATATGCAAAGCATCCAGACAGTACCATTCGCCAATTTTTTGTTCTTCAAGTTTAAGTGAACAATGAGCCCCATTGTTAATCCTTTATCGGAGATTATTTGTAACTTTCGACAAGTAGAACAATGAATGGAACAGGTAGCCGGTTGAAATCTTTGTATATATTGCTTCTATATAGTCTAAGAAACATATATGCAAAGCATCCAAACAGTACAATTCGCCAATTTTTTGTTCTTCAAGTTTAAGTGAACAATGAGCCCCAATGGTTAATCCTTTATCGGTAATTATTTGTAACTTTCGACAAGTAGAACAATGAATGGAACAGGTAACCGGTTGAAATCAATGTAAATATTGCGTCTATATAGTCTAAGAAACATGTACGCAAAGCATCCAAACAGTACCATTCGCCAATTTTTTGTTCTTCAAGTTTAAGTGAACTACGAGCCCCATTGTTAATCCTTTAAAGGAAATTATTTGTAAATTTCGACAAGTAGAACAATGAATGGAACAGGTAGACTGTTGAAATCATTGTATATATTGCTTCTATATAGTCTAAGAAACATATATATAGGACTGGATTACGCAGAGGTTGGGTAATTAAACGTTAAGTAACCAGAACTATTTTAATAGGTAGAAAAGATCAGTAAGATACAAAAACGATGTCGTCCACCCGCACGCACTCTCGACACTCCTCCCCATGCACGCTTCTTTTGTTCCAGCTCGTATGTCGCTCTCTCTCTCTCTCATTCATCCAGTGTCTCTCTCTCTCTCTCTTTCATTCTCTCTCTCATACCACGTACACACACATTGTCGCCTTCCTACATTCGGCCATCCTGCGAATCTTCGGTCCCCGAAGATAACGAATTTTCTTCGAGCTGATATGACTTTATGAAATCTGCTGCAGTCTGGTGATTCTCGGTCCTTCTCCGTCTCCTATCAGGCTTACCTCGGTCGCTAATAAACCGTACTGGCTTGCCGAAAATCTTCTGCTGGTCTTTCAATCTCATCAATACTTCCGTTGCACTCATCGGCCCGACGTGGTCGATGTGAGACGTGTTCAGGGGCGCATCTTCCTTCGAAATTGGCATCAGAAATCCCTCCTTTCTTCCTTGCTTCTTTTTTGCTATCCGACACGGCACACAACAATCAACGAATCTCTTTGCTTTTTCTTCTAGGCGGGGAATGTAATATTCATTTTCAATGTCTTTCACCATTTTTAAAACACCAAAATGCCCGTTCGCATGAGCCGTCTTAATTAATTCAAATTCCAAACACTTCAGAACCACAATTAAACTCACACCCGCTTTTCGTTTCACCAATACATCATTCTCGAGCATATAATCTTCATACGGTTGCTTTTCTACAATTATTCGGATCGCACGCAGTTTTTCGTCCGTTAATTGTCTTTCTTTTATTGTTGCGGCTAACGTGTTTTGAATCGCTAATACAGAAATACGACTAATTGTAAGCGCATCAACGTGTGCAAGTCTACTGCCTTGTCGGTGTTCGACTTCAAAATCATAGTCCTGCAACAACAATGCCCAACGCGCAACCTTAGCAGATAAATTCTGTTTCGTTAACGTTTTTGTAAGCGCGTTGCAATCGGTTATCAACTTAAATCTAAGACCTAACAAATAAACCCGTAATTTTTTAACTGCGTTTATTACCGCTAGAACCTTTAACTCGTAAGAATGGTACCGTTTTTCCGCGTCCGTAGTCTTCTTACTATAGAAATAAACAGGATTCAACGTATCTTCGCTCGGTAGTCGCTGTAGCAGAATCGCTCCATACCCATGCATACTAGCGTCCGTGTGTAGCTCGGTGACAGCTGTTGGATCGTAAATACGCAACAACGGTTTCGACACAAGTATATCATTCAGTCTCCCGAACGCGCGCTCACACTCATTCGTCCACACAAAACTGACATTCTTTTTCGTCAAATCTACCAAAGATTGTGTTATCTGAGCGTAACCCTCTACAAATTTCCTGAAGAATCCGGTTAAGCCTAAACATCTCTGTATTTCTTTACAGTTCCGCGGGGTGGGAAAACATCGCACCGCTCTTACTTTTGCCTGAGCAGGAGCGATCCTTCCATCTTCAATTTCATGACCAAGAAACTCTATCCGCCGTTTCAAAAATTGGCACTTATTCCCGTTAATTTGTAATCGACTTTCGGCTGCAACTTTTAGTGTTAAATTTAATTTTGAGACAGCATCGAAATCATCTGTTCCTGGAATAACTAGATCGTCGACATATGTAAATACTACTTTAAGATTAATATGATCCTTGAACACCTCGACAATAAAACGTAAGAAACTTGTAGGACTATTACACAAACCGAACGGTGTCTTATTGAATTCAAATTGCTGCAACAGAATGATACTTTTCTCAAGCCGATCTGTAATCTGTTCGTTTGAAATATCTTTTTCTTTGGGCGCTAGTCTTCTTGGTCTTGAAACAACAGGCATATTATCGCTTAACCTAATTTGCGTTTCAACGGTAGTCTTTACTTCCTCCGCGGGCGAATACGATTCGACTATTTTTCCTAATTCGCTTGCAAACGGATTTTTAATATCTAATTCGCTATCGGTTACCACGTAAATATTTTTCAGTTCATCAATTATGTTCATACCCTTGTTTTTCTCCTCCTCGCCGTATTCCCCTACGTCCATCTGCTCACCTACATTCACACTCTCGTTTTCACTTTCAGGCATCTTACGCATTTTCATAACCCGCCCCTTAGAGATACACACTTCTACTTTTCGTAAAAAGTCTTTGCCAAGGATAACCTCATACGGTATCGCATCCGACGGCACTACGTATATTTTCGTTACATAAACATCTTCATCTACGCTTATCTCTTCGTCGAACGATCCCATCACTTTAACATTTGCGTTTCCCGCACCGGTGATGCTAATCACAGTGTCATTCAAGTCTACATATCTAATTTCGCGATATTTATCAGCCCGCATTAAACTAACGTCACTTCCAGAATCAACTAAAGCATTAAATTTCTTTTTTCGGATTTCGACTTCTTTTAGTTCCTTGGAACTCACTATACAGTTAACTCTTACCTCCTTTTTACACCACTTCGAGATATGACCGAACTCGCTGCATTTAAAACATTTCGGGCCTTTCCCCTTTTCCGGACAATTGTACACGTTGTGCTCGATTGATCCACACACATAACACCTTCTTTCTTTGACTCTTTCAGCTACGTTCTTCTCTCTTGAACCGTCGTTGGTATTTCTATCCATCCTTTTAGAAAATTTTATCTTCTGTTTCATTGTGTCATAGATCTCCAGATTATTCTTCAGCTCTCTTATCGAGCGCGACTGATAAAGGATGACTTTGTTGTTCTCGTCATCTACGATGCCGTCGATGACGTGCTCTATCAGGGCTTTCTCTTCTACTTTACCCATTGCAGCTATTTCTTGCATCGCGTAAATGTACTGTCGGCCACTTTCGGTCGGTCGACGTTTTCTTCTGGACAACTGCGCGTGAATTGTCGCACTGCTGACCTCGATCTTAAATTCACGGATCAGTTTTTTTCTGAGGGTGGTCCATGACGTCACTCCCTTTTCCGTGCCTATAAACTGTCTCGCCGATCCTGAAAGCATTCGCTTTCCATAGATCAGCTTTTGTAAATCGTTCCAATTCAACAATGCAGCCATATCTTCGAAATCGGAAACCCATTTAGTGACCGATAATTGATTGTCGCCCGTAAAATGTTGAAAGCTTTCTTCAACATCTCGAATCGAAAATGGCATTGCAGTGTCACGTCGTCGTCTATTTCTTTCTTCTTCTACTTCTTCGGCGTCGTCGTCGCCGTCGCTTTCCTCTTCGTCACTATCTTCTCCTTCGTCGTCAGTTGTTTTATTTAGAACGAACTTCTTTAATCTTTCCCGTAATTCTTCCTTTTTCCCAATCACCGATAGTCCTCGTTTTTTCAGCTCCTCCTTCAGCTGCTTCACCTTCATCGTTTCAATTTCACTAGCCGTCAAATCTGCTACTTCTACTACTGTATTGTCACCTTCTTCGTCGGTGCTGCGTGCTGCGAGGCTTTCTTGTTCGCTCGCCATTTCTACACGTGCTCCTCGATTCTTCCAACTTTACCACTTTAGCGACGCTTTTGTATCCTTCACCGATCCTTCTATCCCGGACGAGCCCCCAAATATAGGACTGGATTACGCAGAGGTTGGGTAATTAAACGTTAAGTAACCAGAACTATTTTAATAGGTAGAAAAGATCAGTAAGATACAAAAACGATGTCGTCCACTCGCACGCACTCTCGACACTCCTCCCCATGCACGCTTCTTTTGTTCCAGCTCGTATGTCGCTCTCTCTCTCTCTCATTCATCCAGTGTCTCTCTCTCTCTCTCTCTTTCATTCTCTCTCTCATACCACGTACACACACATTGTCGCCTTCCTACATATATGCAAAGCATCCAAACAGTACAATTCGCCAATTTTTTGTTCTTCAAGTTTAAGTGAACTACGAGCCCCATTGTTAATCCTTTAAAGGAAATTATTTGTAAATTTCGACAAGTAGAACAATGAACGGAACAGGTAGACTGTTGAAATCATTGTATATATTGCTTCTATATAGTCTAAGAAACATATATGCAAAGCATCGAAACAGTACAATTCGCCAATTTTTTGTTCTTCAAGTTTAAGTGAACAACGAGCCCCATTGATAATCATGAAACGGAAATTATTTGTAACTTTCTACAAGTAGAACAATGAATAGAACAGGTAAACGGTTGAAATCTTTGTACATGATGCTTCTATATAGTCTAAGAAACATATATGCAAAGTATCCAAACAGTACCAGTCGCCAGTTTTTTGTTCTTCAAGTTTAAGCGAACTACGAGCCCCATTGTTAATCCTTTAACGGAAATTATTTGTAACTTTCGACAAGTAGAACAATGAATGGAACAGGCAGACGGTTGAAATCAAAGTATATATTGCTTCTATATAGTCTAAGAAACATATATGCAAAGCATCGAAACAGTACAATTCGCCAATTTTTTGTTCTCCAAGTTTAAGTGAACAACGAGCCCCATTGATAATCATGAAATGGAAATTATTTGTATCTTTCTACAAGTAGAACAATGAATAGAACGGGTAGACGGCAGAAATCTTTGTATATGTTGCTTCTATATAGTCTAAGAAACCTATATGCAAAGCATCTAAACAGTAACATTCGCCAATTTTTTGATCTTCAAGTTTAAGTGAACTACGAGCCCCATTGTTAATACTTTAACGGAAATTATTTGTAACTTTCGACAAGTAGAACAATGAATGGAACAGGCAGACGGTTGAAATCAAAGTATATATTGCTTCTATATAGTCTAAGAAACATATATGCAAAGCATCGAAACAGTACAATTCGCCAATTTTTTGTTCTTCAAGTTTAAGTGAACAGCGAGCCCCATTGATAATCATGAAACGGAAATTATTTGTAACTTTCTACAAGTAGAACAATGAATAGTACAGGTAGACGGGTGAAATCTTTCTATATATTGCTTCTAAATAGTCTAAGAAACATATATGCAAAGCATCCAAACAGTACAATTCGCCAATTTTTTGTTCTTCAAATTTAAGTGAAATACGAGCCCCATTGTTAATCATTAAAGGAAATTATTTGTAAATTTCGACAAGTAGAACAATGAATGGAACAGGTAGACGGTTGAAATCATTGTATATATTGCTTCTATATAGTCTAAAAAACATATATGCAAAGCATCCAGACAGTACCATTCGCCAATTTTTTGTTCTTCAAGTTTAAGTGAACAATGAGCCCCATAGTTAATCCTTTATCGGAAATTATTTGTAACTTTCGACAAGTAGAACAATGAATGGAATTGGTAGACGGTTGAAATAATTGTATATATTGCTTCCATATAGTCTATGAAACATATGTGCTAATCATCCAAGCAGTACCATTTGCCAATTTTTTGTTCTTCAAGTTTAAGTGAACTACGAGCCCCATTGTTAATCCTTTAAAGGAAATTATTTGTAAATTTCGACAAGTAGAACAATGAATAGAACAGGTAGTCTGTTGAAATATTTGTATATATTGCTTCTATATAGTCTAGGAAACCTATATGCAAAGCATCCAAACTGTAACATTCGCCAATTTTTTGTTCTTCAAGTTTATGTGAACTACGAGCCCCAATGTTAATCCTTTAACAGAAATTATATGTAATTTTCGACAAGAAGAACAATGAATAGAACAGGTCGTTTGTTGAAATCTTTGTATATATTGCTTCCATATAGTCTAAGAAACATATATGCAAAGCATCGAAACAGTACAATTCGCCAATTTTTTGTTCTTCAAGTTTAAGTGAACAATGAGCCCCATTGTTAATCCTATATCGGAAATTATTTGTAACTTTCTACAAGTAGAACATTGAATGGAACAGGTAGACGGTTGAAATCTTTGTATATATTGCTTCTATATAGTATAAGAAACATATATGCAAAGCATCCAAACAGTACAATTCGCCAATTTTTGGTTCTTCAAGTTTAAGTGAACTGCGAGCCCCATTGTTATTCCTTTAAAGGAAATTATTTGTAAATTGCGACAAGTAGAACAATGAATGGATCAGTTAGACGGTTGAAATCAATGTATATATTGCTTCTATATAATCTACGAAACATATATGCATAGCATCCAAACAGTACAATTCGCCAATTTTTTGTTCTTCAAGTTTAAGTGAACTACGAGCCCCATTGTTAATCCTTTAACGGAAATTAATTGTAACTTTCTACAAGTAGAACAATGATTGGAACACGTAGACGGTTGAAATCTTTGTATATATTGCTTCCATTTAGTCTAAGAAACATGTACGCAAAGCATCCAAACAGTACCATTCGCCAATTTATTGTTCTTCAAGTTTCAGTGAACAACGAGCCCCATTGTTAATCCTTTAAAGGAAATTATTTGTAAATTTCGACAAGTAGAACAATGAATGGAACAGGTAGACGGTTGAAATCTTTGTATATATTGCTTCTATATAATCTAAGAAACATATATGCAAAGCATCCAAACAGTACCATTCGCCAATTTTTTATTCTTCAATTTTAAGTGATCTACGAGCCCCATTGTTAATCCTTTAAAGGAAATTATTTGTAACTTGCGACAAGTAGAACAATGAATGGAACAGGTAGACGGTTGAAATCTTTGTATATATTGCTTCTATATAATCTAAGAAACATATATGCAAAGCATCCAAACAGTACCATTCGCCAATTTTTTGTTCTTCAAGTTGAAGTGAACAATGAGCCCCATTGTTAATCCTTTATCGGAAATTATTTGTAACTTTCTACAAGTAGAACAATGATTGGAACACGTAGACGGTTGAAATCTTTGTATATATTGCTTCCATATAGTCTAAGAAACATATCTGCAAAGCATCCAAACAGTACCATTCGCCAATTTTTTGTTCTTCAAGTTTAAGTGACCAATGAGCCCCATTGTTAATCCTTTATTGGAAATTATTTGTAACTTTCGACAAGGAGAACAATGAATGGAACAGGCAGACGGTTGAATTCTTTGTATATATTGCTTCTATATAGTCTAAGAAACATATATGCAAAGCATCCAAACAGTACCATTCGCCAATTTTTTGTTCTTCAATTTTAAGTGATCTACGAGCCCCATTGTTAATCCTTTAAAGGAAATTATTTGTAAATTTCGACAAGTGGAACAATGAATGGAACAGGTAGACTGTTGAAATCATTGTATATATTGCTTCTATATAATCTAAGAAACATATATGCAAAGCATCTAAACAGTAACAATCGCCAATTTTTTGATCTTCAAGTTTAAGTGATCAGCGAGCCCCATTGATAATCATGAAATGGAAATTATTTGTAACTTTCTACAAGTAGAACAATGTATAGTACAGGTAGACGGTTGAAATCTTTGTATATATTGCTTCTAAATAGTCTAAGAAACGTTTATGCAAAGCATCCAAACAGTACAATTCGCCAATTTTTGGTTCTTCAAGTTTAAGTGAACTACAAGCCCCATTGTTAATCCTTTAAAGGAAATTATTTGTAAATTGCGACAAGTAGAACAATGAATGGATCAGTTAGACGGTTGAAATCAATGTATATATTGCTTCTATATAATCTACGAAACATATATGCATAGCATCCAAACAGTACAATTCGCCAATTTTTTGTTCTTCAAGTTTAAGTGAACTACGAGCCCCATTGTTAATCCTTTAACGGAAATTAATTGTAACTTTCTACAAGTAGAACAATGATTGGAACACGTAGACGGTTGAAATCATTGTATATATTCCTTCCATATAGTCTAAGAAACATGTACGCAAAGCATCCAAACAGTACCATTCGCCAATTTTTTGTTCTTCAAGTTTAAGTGAACAATGAGCCCCAATGGTTAATCCTTTATCGGAAATTACTTGTAACTTTCGACAAGTAGAACAATGAATGGAACAGGTAGACGGTTGAAATCCTTGTATATATTGCGTCTATATAGTCTAAGAAACATATATGCAAAGCATCCAAACAGTACCATTCGCCAATTTTTTGTTCTTCAAGTTTAAGTGAACTACGAGCCCCATTGTTAATCCTTTAAAGGAAATTATTTGTAAATTTCGACAAGTAGAACAATGAATGGAACAGGTAGACTGTTGAAATCATTGTATATATTGCTTCTATATAGTCTAAGAAACATATATACAAAGCATCGAAACAGTACCATTCGCCAATTTTTTGTCCTTCAAGTTTAAGTGAACAATGAGCCCCATTGTTAATCCTTTATCGGAAATTATTTTTAACTTTCGACAAGTAGAACAATGAATGGAACAGGTAGACGGTTGAAATCTTTGTATATATTGCTTCTATATACTCTAAGAAACATATATGCAAAGCATCCAAACAGTACAATTCGCCAATTTATTGTTCTTCAAGTTTTAGTGAACAACGAGCCCCATTGTTAATCCTTTAAAGGAAATTATTTGTAAATTTCGACAAGTAGAACAATGAATGGAACACGTAGACGGTTGAAATCTTTGTATATATTGCTTCCATATAGTCTAAGAAACATATATGCAAAGCATCCAAACAGTACCATTCGCCAATTTTTTGTTCTTCAAGATTAAGTGAACTACGAGCCCCATTGATAATCATGAAAGGGAAATTATTTGTAACTTTCTATAAGTAGAACAATGAATAGAACAGTTAGACAGTTGAAATCTTTGTATATATTGCTTCTATATAGTTTAAGAAACATATATGCAAAGCATCCAAACAGTACAATTCGCCAATTTATTGTTCTTCAAGTTTAAGTGAACAACGAGCCCCATTGTTAATCCTTTAAAGGAAATTATTTGTAAATTTCGACAAGTAGAACAATGAATGGAACAGGTAGACTGTTGAAATCATTGTATATATTGCTTCAGTATAGCCTAAGAAACATATATGCAAAGCATCCAAATAGTACAATTCGACAATTTTTTGTTCTTCAAGTTTAAGTGAACAATGAGCCCCATTGTTAATCCTTTATCGGAAATTATTTGTAACTTTCGACAAGTAGAAGAGTGAATGGAACAGGTAGACGGTTGAAATCTTTGTATATATTGCTTCTATATAGTATAAGAAACATATATGCAAAGCATCCAAACAGTACAATTCGCCAATTTTTTGTTCTTCAAGTTTAAGTAAACTACGATCCCCATTGTTAATCCCTTAACGGAAATTATTTGTGACTTTCGACAAGTAGAACAATGAATGGAACAGGTAGACGGTTGAAATCAATGTATATATTGCTTCTATATAGTCTAAGAAACGTATATGCTAAGCATCCAAACAGTACAATTCGCCAATTTTTTGGTCTTCAAGTTTAAGTGAACTACGAGCCCCATTGTTAATCCTTTAACGGAAATTAATTGTAACTTTCTACAAGTAGAACAATGATTGGAACACGCAGACGGTTGAAATCTTTGTATATATTGCTTCCATATAGTCTAAGAAACATATATGCAAAGCATCCAAACAGTACCATTCTCCAATTTTTTGTTCTTCAAGTTTAAGTGAACAATGAGCCCCATTGTTAATCCTTTATCGGAAATTATTTGTAACTTTCGACAAGTAGAACAATGAATGGAACAGGTACACGGTTGAAATCTTTGTATATATTGCTTCTATATAATCTAAGAAACATATATGCAAAGCATCCAAACAGTACAATTCGCCAATTATTTCATCTTCAAGTTTAAGTGAACTACGAGCCCCATTGTTAATACTTTAACGGAAATTAATTGTAACTTTCTACAAGTAGAACAATGATTGGAACACGCAGACGGTTGAAATCTTTGTATATATTGCTTCCATATAGTCTAAGAAACATATATGCAAAGCATCCAAACAGTACCATTCGCCAATTTTTTGTTCTTCAAGTTTAAGTGAACAATGAGCCCCATTGTTAATCCTTTATCGGAGATTATTTGTAACTTTCGACAAGTAGAACATTGAATGGAACAGGTAGACGGTTGAAATCTTTGTATATATTGCTTCTATATAGTATAAGAAACATATATGCAAAGCATCCAAACAGTACAATTCGCCAATTTTTTGGTCTTCAAGTTTAAGTGAACTACGAACCCCATTGTTAATCCTTTAACGGAAATTAATTGTAACTTTCTACAAGTAGAACAATGATTGGAACACGCAGACGGTTGAAATCTTTGTATATATTGCTTCCATATAGTCTAAGAAACATATATGCAAAGCATCCAAACAGTACCATTCGCCAATTTTTTGTTCTTCAAGTTTAAGTGAACAATGAGCCCCATTGTTAATCCTTTATCGGAGATTATTTGTAACTTTCGACAAGTAGAACATTGAATGGAACAGGTAGACGGTTGAAATCTTTGTATATATTGCTTCTATATAGTATAAGAAACATATATGCAAAGCATCCAAACAGTACAATTCGCCAATTTTTTGTACTTCAAGTTTAAGTGAACAATCAGCCCCAATGGTTAATCCGTTATCGGAAATTATTTGTAACTTTCGACAAGTAGAACAATGAATGGAACAGGTAGACGGTTGAAATCTTTGTATATATTGCTTCTATATAGTCTATGAAACATATATGCAAAGCATCCAAACAGTACCATTTGCCAATTTTTTGTTCTTCAAGTTTAAGTGAACTACGAGCCCCATTGTTAATCCTTTAAAGGAAATTATTTGTAAATTTCGGCAAGTAGAACAATGAATGGAACAGGTACACGGTTGAAATCTTTGTATATATTGCTTCTATATAATCTAAGAAACATATATGCAAAGCATCCAAACAGTACCATTCGCCAATTTTTTGTTCTTCAAGTTTAAGTGAACTACGAGCCCCATTGTTAATCCTTTAAAGGAAATTATTTGTAAATTTCGACAAGTAGAACAATGAATGGAACAGGTAGACGGTTGAAATCAATGTATATATTGCTTCTATATAGTCTAAGAAACATATATGCAAAGCATCCAAACAGTACCATTCGCCAATTTTTTGTTCTTCAAGTTTAAGTGAACTACGAGCCCCATTGTTAATCCTTTAACGGAAATTAATTGTAACTTTCTACGAGTAGAACAATGATTGGAACACGTAGACGGTTGAAATCTTTGTATATATTGCTTCCATATAGTCTAAGAAACATGTACGCAAAGCATCCAAACAGTACCATACGCCAATTTTTTGTTCTTCAAGTTTAAGTAAACTACGATCCCCATTGTTAAGCCCTTAACGGAAATTATTTGTAACTTTCGACAAGTAGAACAATGAATGGAACAGGTAGACGGTTGAAATCTTTGTATATATTGCTTCCATATAATCTAAGAAACATATATGCAAATCATCCAAACAGTACAATTCGCCAATTATTTCATCTTCAAGTTTAAGTGAACTACGAGCCCCATTGTTAATCCTTTATCGGAAATTATTTGTAAATTTCGACAAGTAGAACATTGAATGAAACAGGTAGACGGTTGAAATCTTTGTATATATTGCTTCTATATAGTATAAGAAACATATATGCAAAGCATCCAAACAGTACAATTCGCCAATTTTTTGATCTTCAAGTTTAAGTGATCAGCGAGCGCCATTGATAATCATGAAATGGAAATTATTTGTAACTTTCTACAAGTAGAACAATGAATAGTACAGGTAGACGGTTGAAATCTTTGTCTATATTGCTTCTAAATAGTCTAAGAAACGTATATGCAAAGCATCCAAACAGTACAATTCGCCAATTTTTGGTTCTTCAAGTTTAAGTGAACTGCGAGCCCCATTGTTATTCCTTTAAAGGAAATTATTTGTAAATTGCGACAAGTAGAACAATGAATGGATCAGTTAGACGGTTGAAATAAATGTATATATCGCTTCTATATAATCTACGAAACATATATGCATAGCATCCAAACAGTACAATTCGCCAATTTTTTGTTCTTCAAGTTTAAGTGAACTACGAGCCCCATTGTTAATCCTTTAACGGAAATTAATTGTAACTTTCTACAAGTAGAACAATGATTGGAACACGTAGACGGTTGAAATCTTTGTATATATTGCTTCCATATAGTCTAAGAAACATGTACGCAAAGCATCCAAACAGTACCATTCGCCAATTTATTGCTCTTCAAGTTTAAGTGAACTACGAGCCCCATTGTTAATCCTTTAAAGGAAATTATTTGTAAATTTCGGCAAGTAGAACAATGAATGGAATAGGTAGACGGTTGAAATCATTGTATATATTGCTTCAATATAGTCTAAGAAACATATCTGCAAATCATCCAAACAGAACAATTAGCCAATTTTTTGTTTTTCAAGTTTAAGTGAACAATGAGCCCCAATGGTTAATCCTTTATCGGAAATTACTTGTAATTTTCGACAAGTAGAACAATGAATGGAACAGGTAGACGGTTGAAATCTTTGTATATATTGCTTCTATATAATCTAAGAAACATATATTCAAAGCATCCAAACAGTACCATTCGCCAATTTTTTGTTCTTCAAATTTAAGTGAACTACGAGCCCCATTGTTAATCCTTTAAAGGAAATTATTTGTAAATTTCGACAAGTAGAACAATGAATGGAACAGGTAGACGGTTGAAATCTTTGTATATATTGCTTCTATATAGTCTAAGAAACATATATGCAAAGCATCCAAGCAGTACAATTCGCCAATTATTTGTTCTTCAAGTTTAAGTGAACAATGAGCCCCAATGGTTAATCCTTTATCGGAAATTATTTGTAACTTTCGACAAGTAGAACAATGAATGGAACAGGTAGACGCTTGAAATCTTTGTATATATTGCTTCTATATAGTCTAAGAAACATATATGCAAAGCATCCAAACAGTACAATTCGCCAATTTATTGTTCTTCAAGTTTAAGTGAACAATGAGCCCCATTGTTAATCCTTTAAAGGAAATTATTTGTAAATTTCGACAAGTAGAACAATGAATGGAACAGGTAGACTGTTGAAATCATTGTATATATTGCTTCTATATAGTCTAAGAAACATATATGCATAGCGTCCAAACAGTACAATTCGCCAACTTTTTGCTCTTCAAGTTTAAGTGAACTACGAGCCCCATTGTTAATCCTTTAAAGGAAATTATTTGTCAATTTCGGCAAGTAGAGCAATGAATGGAATAGGTAGACGGTTGAAATCATTGTATATATTGCTTCTATATAGTCTAAGAAACATATCTGCAAATCATCCAAACAGTACAATTCGCCAATTATTTGATCTTCAAGTTTAAGTGAACTACGAGCCCCATTGTTAATACTTTAACGGAAATTATTTGTAACTTGCGACAAGTAGAACAATGAATGGATCATGTAGACGGTTGAAATCATTGTATATATTGCTTCTATATAGTCTACGAAACATATATGCAAAGCATCCAAACAGTACCATTCGCCAATTTTTTGTTCTTCAAGTTTAAGTGAACTACGAGCCCCATTGTAAATCCTTTAAAGGAAATTATTTGTAACTTTCGACAAGTAGAACAATGAATGGAACAGGTAGACTGTTGAAATCATTGTATATATTGCTTCTATATAGTCTAAGAAACATATATGCAAAGCATCCAAACAGTACAATTCGCCAATTTATTGCTCTTCAAGTTTAAGTGAACTACGAGCCCCATTGTTAATCCTTTAAAGGAAATTATTTGTAACTTTCGACAAGTAGAACAATGAATGGAACAGGTAGACTGTTGAAATAATTGTATATATTGCTTCTACATAGTCTAAGAAACATATATGCAAAGCATCCAAACAGTACAATTCGCCAATTTTTTGTTCTTCAAGTTTAAGTAAACTACGATCCCCATTGTTAATCCCTTAACGGAAATTATTTGTGACTTTCGACAAGTAGAACAATGAATGGAACAGGTAGACGGTTGAAATCTTTGTATATATTGCTTCTATATAATCTAAGAAACATATATGCAAAGCATCCAAACAGTACCATTCGCCAATTTTTTGTTCTTCAAGTTTAAGTGAGCTACGAGCCCCATTGTTAATCCTTTAAAGGAAATTATTTGTAAATTTCGACAAGTAGAACAATGAATGGAACAGGTAGACTGTTGAAATCATTGTATATATTGCTTCTATATAGTCTAAGAAACATATATGCATAGCGTCCAAACAGTACAATTCGCCAACTTTTTGCTCTTCAAGTTTAAGTGAACTACGAGCCCCATTGTTAATCCTTTAAAGGAAATTATTTGTAACTTTCGACAAGTAGAACAATGAATGGAACAGGTAGACTGTTGAAATCATTGTATATATTGCTTCTACATAGTCTAAGAAACATATATGCAAAGCATCCAAACAGTACAATTCGCCAATTTTTTGTTCTTCAAGTTTAAGTAAACTACGATCCCCATTGTTAATCCCTTAACGGAAATTATTTGTGACTTTCGACAAGTAGAACAATGAATGGAACAGGTAGACGGTTGAAATCAATGTATATATTGCTTCTATATAGTCTAAGAAACATAAATGCAAAGCATCCAAACAGTACCATTCGCCAATTTTTTGTTCTTCAAGTTTAAGTGAACTACGAGCCCCATTGTTAATCCTTTAAAGGAAATTATTTGTAAATTTCGACAAGTAGAACAATGAATGGAACAGGTAGACTGTTGAAATCATTGTATATATTGCTTCTATATAGTCTAAGAAACATATATGCAAAGCATCCAAACAGTACAATTCGCCAATTTTTTGCTCTTCAAGTTTAAGTGAACTACGAGCCCCATTGTTAATCCTTTAAAGGAAATTATTTGTAAATTTCGGCAAGTAGAACAATGAATGGAATAGGTAGACGGTTGAAATCATTGTATATATTGCTTCTATATAGTCTAAGAAACATATCTGCAAATCATCCAAACAGTACAATTCGCCAATTATTTGATCTTCAAGTTTAAGTGAACTACGAGCCCCATTGTTAATCCTTTAAAGGAAATTATTTGTAAATTTCGACAAGTAGAACAATGAACGGAACAGGTAGACTGTTGAAATCATTGTATATATTGCTTCTATATAGTCTAAGAAACATATATGCAAAGCATCGAAACAGTACAATTCGCCAATTTTTTGTTCTTCAAGTTTAAGTGAACAACGAGCCCCATTGATAATCATGAAACGGAAATTATTTGTAACTTTCTACAAGTAGAACATTGAATGAAACAGGTAGACGGTTGAAATCTTTGTATATATTGCTTCTATATAGTATAAGAAACATATATGCAAAGCATCCAAACAGTACAATTCGCCAATTTTTTGTTCTTCAAGTTTAAGTGAACAATGAGCCCCAATGCTTAATCCGTTATCGGAAATTATTTGTAACTTCCGACAAGTACAACAATGAATGGAACAGGTAGACGGTTGAAATCTTTGTATATATTGCTTCTATATAGTCTAAGAAACATATATGCAAAGCATCCAAACAGTACCATTCGCCAATTTTTTGTTCTTCAAGTTTAAGTGAACTACGAGCCCCATTGTTAATCCTTTAAAGGAAATTATTTGTAAATTTCGACAAGTAGAACAATGAATGGAACAGGTAGACGGTTGAAATCTTTGTATATATTGCTTCTATATAGTCTAAGAAACATATATGCAAAGCATCCAAGCAGTACAATTCGCCAATTATTTGTTCTTCAAGTTTAAGTGAACAATGAGCCCCAATGGTTAATCCTTTACCGGAAATTATTTGTAACTTTCGTCAAGTAGAACAATGAATGGAACAGGTAGACGCTTGAAATCTTTGTATATATTGCTTCTATATAGTCTAAGAAACATATATGCAAAGCATCCAAACAGTACAATTCGCCAATTTATTGTTCTTCAAGTTTAAGTGAACAATGAGCCCCATTGTTAATCCTTTAAAGGAAATTATTTGTAAATTTCGACAAGTAGAACAATGAATGGAACAGGTAGACTGTTGAAATCATTGTATATATTGCTTCTATATAGTCTAAGAAACATATATGCATAGCGTCCAAACAGTACAATTCGCCAACTTTTTGCTCTTCAAGTTTAAGTGAACTACGAGCCCCATTGTTAATCCTTTAAAGGAAATTATTTGTCAATTTGGGCAAGTAGAGCAATGAATGGAATAGGTAGACGGTTGAAATCATTGTATATATTGCTTCTATATAGTCTAAGAAACATATCTGCAAATCATCCAAACAGTACAATTCGCCAATTATTTGATCTTCAAGTTTAAGTGAACTACGAGCCCCATTGTTAATACTTTAACGGAAATTATTTGTAACTTGCGACAAGTAGAACAATGAATGGAACAGGTAGACGGATGAAATCAATGTATATATTGCTTCTATATAGTCTAAGAAACATATATGCAAAGCATCCAAACAGTACCATTCGCCAATTTTTTGTTCGTCAAGTTCAAGTGAACAACGAGCCCCATTGTTAATCCTTTAAAGGAAATTATTTGTAAATTTCGACAAGTAGAACATTGAATGAAACAGGTAGACGGTTGAAATCTTTGTATATATTGCTTCTATATAGTATAAGAAACATATATGCAAAGCATCCAAACAGTACAATTCGCCAATTTTTTGTTCTTCAAGTTTAAGTGAACAATGAGCCCCAATGCTTAATCCGTTATCGGAAATTATTTGTAACTTCCGACAAGTACAACAATGAATGGAACAGGTAGACGGTTGAAATCTTTGTATATATTGCTTCTATATAGTATAAGAAACATATATGCAAAACATCCAAACAGTACCATTCGCCAATTTTTTGTTCTTCAAGTTTAAGTGAACTACGAGCCCCATTGTTAATCCTTTAAAGGAAATTATTTGTAAATTTCGACAAGTAGAACAATGAATGGAACAGGTAGACGGTTGAAATCTTTGTATATATTGCTTCTATATAGTCTAAGAAACATATATGCAAAGTATCCAAGCAGTACAATTCGCCAATTATTTGTTCTTCAAGTTTAAGTGAACAATGAGCCCCAATGGTTAATCCTTTATCGGAAATTATTTGTAACTTTCGACAAGTAGAACAATGAATGGAACAGGTAGACGGTTGAAATCTTTGTATATATTGCTTCTATATAGTCTAAGAAACATATATGCAAAGCATCCAAACAGTACAATTCGTCAATTTATTGTTCTTCAAGTTTAAGTGAACAATGAGCCCCATTGTTAATCCTTTAAAGGAAATTATTTGTAAATTTCGACAAGTAGAACAATGAATGGAACAGGTAGACTGTTGAAATCATTGTATATATTGCTTCTATATAGTCTAAGAAACATATATGCATAGCGTCCAAACAGTACAAATCGCCAACTTTTTGCTCTTCAAGTTTAAGTGAACTACGAGCCCCATTGTTAATCCTTTAAAGGAAATTATTTGTCAATTTCGGCAAGTAGAGCAATGAATGGAATAGGTAGACGGTTGAAATCATTGCATATATTGCTTCTATATAGTCTAAGAAACATATCTGCAAATCATCCAAACAGTACAATTCGCCAATTATTTGATCTTCAAGTTTAAGTGAACTACGAGCCCCATTGTTAATACTTTAACGGAAATTATTTGTAACTTGCGACAAGTAGAACAATGAATGGATCATGTAGACGGTTGAAATCATTGTATATATTGCTTCTATATAGTCTACGAAACATATATGCAAAGCATCCAAACAGTACCATTCGTCAATTTTTTGTTCTTCAAGTTTAAGTGAACTACGAGCCCCATTGTAAATCCTTTAAAGGAAATTATTTGTAACTTTCGACAAGTAGAACAATGAATGGAACAGGTAGACTGTTGAAATCATTGTATATATTGCTTCTATATAGTCTAAGAAACATATATGCAAAGCATCTAAACGGTAACAATCGCCAATTTTTTGATCTTCAAGTTTAAGTGAACAGCGAGCCCCATTGATAATCATGAAATGGAAATTATTTGTAAGTTTCTACATGTAGAACAATGAATAGTACAGGTAGACGGGTGAAATCTTTCTATATATTGCTTCTAAATAGTCTAAGAAACATATATGAAAAGCATCCAAACAGTACAATTCGCCAATTTTTTGTTCTTCAAGTTTAAGTGAACTACGAGCCCCATTGTTAATCCTTTAAAGGAAATTATTTCTAAATTTCGACAAGTAGAACAATGAATGGATCATGTAGACGGTTGAAATCATTGTATATATTGCTTCTATATATTCTACGAAACATATATGCAAAGCATCCAAACAGTACCATTCGCCAATTTTTTGTTCTTCAAGTTTAAGTGAATTACGAGCCCCATTGTTAATCCTTTAAAGGAAATTATTTGTAACTTTCGACAAGTAGAACAATGAATGGAACAGGTAGACGGTTGAAATCTTTGTATATATTGCTTCTATATAATCTAAGAAACATATATGCAAAGCATCCAGACAGTACCATTCGCCAATTTTTTGTTCTTCAAGTTTAAGTGAACTACGAGCCCCATTGTTAATCCTTTAAAGGAAATTATTTGTAAATTTCGACAAGTAGAACATTGAATGGATCATGTGGACGGTTGGAATCATGGTATATATTGCTTCAATATAGTCTAAGAAACATATATGCAAAGCATCCAAACAGTACCATTCGCCAATTTTTTGTTCTTCAAGTTTAAGTGAACTACGAGCCCCATTGTTAATCCTTTAAAGGAAATTATTTGTAAATTTCGACAAGTAGAACAATGAACGGAACAGGTAGACTTTGAAATAATTGTATATATTGCTTCTATATAGTCTAAGAAACATATATGCAAAGCATCCAAACAGTACAATTCGCCAATTTTTTGTTCTTCAAGTTTAAGTAAACTACGATCCCCATTGTTAATCCCTTAACGGAAATTATTTGTGACTTTCGACAAGTAGAACAATGAATTGAACAGGTAGACGGTTAAAATCAATGTATATATTGCTTCTATATAGTCTAAGAAACATATATGCAAAGCATCCAAACAGTACCATTCGCCAATTTTTTGTTCTTCAAGTTTAAGTGAACTACGAGACCCATAGTTAATCCTTTAAAGGAAATTATTTGTAAATTTCGACAAGTAAAACAATGAATGGGTCAGGTAGACGGTTGAAATCATTGTATATATTGCTTCTATATAATCTACGAAACATATATGCAAATCATCCAAACAGTACAATTCACGAATTTTTTGTTCTTCAAGTTTAAGTGAACTACGAGCCCCATTGTTAATCCTTTATTGGAAATTATTTGTAATTTTCGACAAGTAGAACAATGAATGGAACAGGTAGACGGTTGAAATCTTTGTATATATTGCTTCTATATAATCTAAGAAACATATATGCAAAGCATCCAAACAGTACCATTCGCCAATTTTTAGTTCTTCAAGTTTAAGTGAACTACGAGCACCATTGTTAATCCTTTAACGGAAATTATTTGTAACTTTCGACAAGTAGAACAATGAATGGAACAGGTAGACGTTTGAAATCCTTGTATATATTGCGTCTATATAGTCTAAGAAACATATATGCAAAGCATCCAAACAGTACAATTCGCCAATTATTTGATCTTCAAGTTTAAGTGAACTACGAGCCCCATTTTTAATACTTTAACGGAAATTATTTGTAACTTTCTACAAGTAGAACAATGAATAGAACAGGTAGACGGTTGAAATCTTTGTATATGTTGCTTCTATATAGTCTAAGAAACTTATATGCAAAGCATCTAAACAGTAACAATCGCCAATTTTTTGATCTTCAAGTTTAAATGAACAGCGAGCCCCATTGATAATCATGAAATGGAAATTATTTGTAACTTTCTACAAGTAGAACAATGAATAGTACAGGTAGACGGGTGAAATCTTTCTATATATTGCGTCTATATAGTCTAAGAAACATACATGCAAAGCATCCAAACAGTACCATTCGCCAATTTTTTGTTCTTCAAGTGTATGTGAACAATGAGCCCCAATGGTTAATCCTTTATCGGAAATTATTTGTAATTTTCGACAAGTAGAACAATGAATGGAACAGGTAGACGGTTGAAATCTTTGTATATATTGCTTCTATATAATCTAAGATACATATATGCAAAGCATCCAAACAGTACCATTCGCCAATTTTTAGTTCTTCAAGTTTAAGTGAACTACGAGCCCCATTGTTAATCCTTTAACGGAAATTATTTGTAACTTTCGACAAGTAGAACAATGAATGGAACAGGTAGACGTTTGAAATCCTTGTATATATTGCGTCTATATAGTCTAAGAAACATATATGCAAAGCATCCAAACAGTACAATTCGCCAATTATTTGATCTTCAAGTTTAAGTGAACTACGAGCCCCATTTTTAATACTTTAACGGAAATTATTTGTAACTTTCTACAAGTAGAACAATGAATAGAACAGGTAGACGGTTGAAATCTTTGTATATGTTGCTTCTATATAGTCTAAGAAACTTATATGCAAAGCATCTAAACAGTAACAATCGCCAATTTTTTGATCTTCAAGTTTAAGTGAACAGCGAGCCCCATTGATAATCATGAAATGGAAATTATTTGTAACTTTCTACAAGTACAACAATGAATAGTACAGGTAGACGGGTGAAATCTTTCTATATATTGCTTCTAAATAGTCTAAGAAACATATATGCATAGCATCCAAACAGTACCATTCGCCAATTTTTTGTTCTTCAAGTTTAAGTGAACAACGAGCCCCATTGTTAATCCTTTAAAGGAAATTATTTGTAAATTTCGACAAGTAGAACAATGAATGGATCAGGTAGACGGTTGAAATAATTGTATATATTGCTTCTATATAATCTACGAAACATATATGCAAAGCATCCAAACAGTACAATTCGCCAATTTTTTGTTCTTCAAGTTTAAGTGAACAATGAGCCCCAATGGTTAATCCTTTATCGGAAATTATTTGTAACTTTCGACAAGTAGAACAATGAATGGAACAGGTAGACGGTTGAAATCATTGTATATATTGCTTCTATATAGTCTAAGAAACATATATGCAAAGCATCCAAACAGTACAATTCGCCAATTTTTAGTTCTCCAAGTTTAAGTGAACAACGAGCCCCATTGATAATCATGAAATGGAAATTATTTGTAACTTTCTACAAGTAGAACGATGAATAGTACTGGTAGACGGGTGAAATCTTTCTATATATTGCTTCTAAATAGTCAAAGAAACATATATGCAAAGCATCCAAACAGTACAATTCGCCAATTTTTTGTTCTTCAAGTTTCAGTGAACTACGAGCCACATTGTTAATCCTTTAAAGGAAATTATTTGTAAATTTCGACAAGTAGAACAATGAATGGATCAGGTAGACGGTTGAAATAATTGTATATATTGCTTCTATATAATCTACGAAACATATATGCAAAGCATCCAAACAGTACAATTCGCCAATTTTTTGTTCTTCAAGTTTAAGTGAACAATGAGCCCCAATGGTTAATCCTTTATCGGAAATTATTTGTAACTTTCGACAAGTAGAACAATGAATGGAACAGGTAGACGGTTGAAATCATTGTATATATTGCTTCTATATAGTCTAAGAAACATATATGCAAAGCATCCAAACAGTACAATTCGCCAATTTTTAGTTCTTCAAGTTTAAGTGAACTACGACCCCATTGTTAATCTTTTAACGGAAATTATTTGTAACTTTCGACAAGTAGAACAATGAATGGAACAGGTAGACGTTTGAAATCCTTGTATATATTGCGTCTATATAGTATAAGAAACATATATGCAAAGCATCCAAACAGTACAATTCGCCAATTTATTGTTCTTCAAGTTTAAGTGAACAACGAGCCCCATTGTTAATCCTTTAAAGGAAATTATTTGTAAATTTCGGCAAGTAGAACAATGAATGGAATAGGTAGACGGTTGAAATCATTGTATATATTGCTTCTATATAGTGTAAGAAACATATATGCAAAGCATCCAAACAGTACCATTCGCCAATTTTTTATTCTTCAAGATTAAGTGAACTACGAGCCCCATTGATAATCATGAAAGGGAAATTATTTGTAACTTTCTACAAGTAGAACAATGAATAGAACAGTTAGACTGTTGAAATCTTTGTATATATTGCTTCTATATAGTTTAAGAAACATATATGCAAAGCGTCCAAACAGTACAAGTCGCCAATTTTTTGATCTTCATGTTTAAGTGAACAGCGAGCCCCATTGATAATCATGAAATGGAAATTATTTGTAGCTTTCTACAAGTAGAATAATGAATAGTACAGGTAGACGGGTGAAATCTTTCTATATATTGCTTCTAAATAGTCTAAGAAACATATATGCAAAGTATCCAAACAGTACAATTCGCCAATTTTTTGTTCTTCAAGTTTAAGTGAACAACGAGCCCCATTGATAATCATGAAACGGAAATTATTTGTAACTTTCTACAAGTAGAACAATGAATAGAACAGGTAGACGGTTGAAATCTTTGTATATATTGCTTCCATATAGTCTAAGAAACATGTACGAAAAGTATCCAAACAGTACCATTCGCCAATTTATTGTTCTTCAAGTTTAAGTGAACAATGAGCCCCAATGGTTAATCCTTTATCGGAAATTATTTGTAATTTTCGACAAGTAGAACAATGAATGGAACAGGTAGACGGTTGAAATCTTTGTATATATTGCTTCTATATAATCTAAGAAACATATATGCAAAGCATCCAAACAGTACCATTCGCCAATTTTTTGTTCTTCAAGTTTAAGTGAACAACGAGCCCCATTGATAATCATGAAACGGAAATTATTTGTAACTTTCTACAAGTAGAACAATGAATAGAACAGGTAGACGGTTGAAATATTTGTATATATTGCTTCTATATAGTCTAACAAACCTATATGCAAAGCATCTAAACAGTAACATTCGCCAATTTTTTGATCTTCAAGTTTAAGTGAACAGCGAGCCCCATTGATAATCCTTTATCGGAAATTATTTGTAACTTTCGACAAGTAGAACAATGGATGGAACAGGTAGACGGTTGAAATCTTTGTATATATTGCTTCTATATAGACTAAGAAACATATATGCAAAGCATCCAAACAGTACAATTCGCCAATTTATTGTTCTTCAAGTTTAAGTGAACAACGAGCCCCATTGTTAATACTTTAAAAGAAATTATTTGTAAATTTCGACAAGTAGAACAATGATTGGAACACGTAGACGGTTGAAATCTTTGTATATATTGCTTCCATATAGTCTAAGAAACATATATGCAAAGCATCCAAAGAGTACCATTCGCCAATTTTTTGTTCTTCAAGTTTAAGTGAACAACGGGCCCCATCGTTAATCCTTTAAAGGAAATTATTTGTAAATTTCGAAAAGTAGAACAATGATTGGAACACGTAGACGGTTGAAATCTTTGTATATATTGCTTCCATATAGTCTAAGAAACTTGTACGCAAAGCATCCAAACAGTACCATTCGCCATTTTTTTGTTCTTCAAGTTTAAGTGAACAATGAGCCCCAATGGTTAATCCTTTATCGGAAATTATTTGTAACTTTCGACAAGTAGAACAATGTATGGATCAGGTAAACGGTTGAAATCTTTGTATATATTGCTTCTATATAGTCTACGAAACCTATATGCAAAGCATCTAAACAGTAACAATCGCGAATTTTTTGATCTTCATGTTTAAGTGAACAGCGAGCCCCATTGATAATCATGAAATGGACATTATTTGTAGCTTTCTACAAGTAGAACAATGAATAGTACAGGTAGACGGGTGAAATCTTTCTATATATTGCTTTTAAATAGTCTAAGAAACATATATGCAAAGTATCCAAACAGTACAATTCGCCAATTTTTTGCTCTTCAAGTTTAAGTGAACTACGAGCCCCATTGTTAATCATTTAAAGGAAATTATTTGTAAATTTCGGCAAGTAGAACAATGAATGGAATAGGTAGACGGTTGAAAACATTGTATATATTGCTTCTATATAGTCTAAGAAACATATATGCAAAGCATCCAAACGGTACAATTCGCCAATTTTTTGTTCTTCAAGTTTAAGTAAACTACGATCCCCATTGTTAATCCCTTAACGGAAATTATTTGTAACTTTCGACAAGTAGAACAGTGAATGGAACAGGTAGACGGTTGAAATCTTTGTATATATTGCTTCTATATAGTATAAGAAACATATATGCAAAGCATCCAAACAGTACTATTCGCCAATTTTTTGTTCTTCAAGTTTAAGTGAACAATGAGCCCCAATGGTTAATCCTTTATCGGAAATTATTTGTAACTTTCGACAAGTAGAACAATGTATGGATCAGGTAAACGGTTGAAATCTTTGTATATATTGCTTCTATATAGTCTACGAAACCTATATGCAAAGCATCCAAACAGTACAATTCGCCAATTTTTTGGTCTTCAAGTTTAAGTGAACTACGAGCCCCATTGTTAATCCTTTAACGGAAATTAATTGTAACTTTCTACAAGTAGAACAATGATTGGAACACGCAGACGGTTGAAATATTTGTATATATTGCTTCTATATAGTCTAAGAAACATATATGCAAAGCATCCAAAGAGTACCATTCGCCAATTTTTTGTTCTTCAAGTTTAAGTGAACAACGGGCCCCATCGTTAATCCTTTAAAGGAAATTATTTGTAAATTTCGAAAAGTAGAACAATGATTGGAACACGTAGACGGTTGAAATCTTTGTATATATTGCTTCCATATAGTCTAAGAAACTTGTACGCAAAGCATCCAAACAGTACCATTCGCCATTTTTTTGTTCTTCAAGTTTAAGTGAACAATGAGCCCCAATGGTTAATCCTTTATCGGAAATTATTTGTAACTTTCGACAAGTAGAACAATGTATGGATCAGGTAAACGGTTGAAATCTTTGTATATATTGCTTCTATATAGTCTACGAAACCTATATGCAAAGCATCTAAACAGTAACAATCGCGAATTTTTTGATCTTCATGTTTAAGTGAACAGCGAGCCCCATTGATAATCATGAAATGGAAATTATTTGTAGCTTTCTACAAGTAGAACAATGAATAGTACAGGTAGACGGGTGAAATCTTTCTATATATTGCTTCTAAATAGTCTAAGAAACATATATGCAAAGTATCCAAACAGTACAATTCGCCAATTTTTTGCTCTTCAAGTTTAAGTGAACTACGAGCCCCATTGTTAATCATTTAAAGGAAATTATTTGTAAATTTCGGCAAGTAGAACAATGAATGGAATAGGTAGACGGTTGAAAACATTGTATATATTGCTTCTATATAGTCTAAGAAACATATATGCAAAGCATTCAAACGGTACAATTCGCTAATTTTTTGTTCTTCAAGTTTAAGTAAACTACGATCCCCATTGTTAATCCCTTAACGGAAATTATTTGTAACTTTCGACAATTAGAACAGTGAATGGAACAGGTAGACGGTTGAAATCTTTGTATATATTGCTTCTATATAGTATAAGAAACATATATGCAAAGCATCCAAACAGTACTATTCGCCAATTTTTTGTTCTTCAAGTTTAAGTGAACAATGAGCCCCAATGGTTAATCCTTTATCGGAAATTATTTGTAAATTTCGGCAAGTAGAACAATGAATGGAATAGGTAGACGGTTGAAAACATTGTATATATTGCTTCTATATAGTCTAAGAAACATATATGCAAAGCATCCAAACAGTACAATTCGCCAATTTTTTGTTCTTCAAGTTTAAGTAAACTACGATCCCCATTGTTAATCCCTTAACGGAAATTATTTGTAACTTTCGACAAGTAGAACAGTGAATGGAACAGGTAGACGGTTGAAATCTTTGTATATATTGCTTCTATATAGTATAAGAAGCATATATGCAAAGCATCCAAACAGTACTATTCGCCAATTTTTTGTTCTTCAAGTTTAAGTGAACAATGAGCCCCAATGGTCAATCCGTTATCGGAAATTATTTGTAACTTTCGACAAGTAGAACAATGAATGGAACAGGTAGACGGTTGAAATCCTTGTATATATTGCGTCTATATAATCTAAGAAACATATATGCAAAGCATCCAAACAGTGTCATTCGCCAATTTTTTGTTCTTCAAGTTTAAGTGAACTGCGAGCCCCATTGTTAATCCTTTAAAGGAAATTATTTGTAAATTTCGACAAGTAGAACAATGAATGGAACAGGTAGATTGTTGAAATCATTGTATATATTGCTTCTATATAGTCTAAGAAACATATATATAGGACTGGATTACGCAGAGGTTGGGTAATTAAACGTTAAGTAACCAGAACTATTTTAATAGGTAGAAAAGATCAGTAAGATACAAAAACGATGTCGTCCACCCGCACGCACTCTCGACACTCCGCCCCATGCACGCTTCTTTTGTTCCAGCTCGTATGTCGCTCTCTCTCTCTCTCATTCATCCAGTGTCTCTCTCTCTCTCTCTTTCATTCTCTCTCTCATACCACGTACACACACATTGTCGCCTTCCTACATTCGGCCATCCTGCGAATCTTCGGTCCCCGAAGATAACGAATTTTCTTCGAGCTGATATGACTTTCTGAAATCTGCTGCAGTCTGGTGATTCTCGGTCCTTCTCCGTCTCCTATCAGGCTTACCTCGGTCGCTAATAAACCGTACTGGCTTGCCGAAAATCTTCTGCTGGTCTTTCAATCTCATCAATACTTCCGTTGCACTCATCGGCCCGACGTGGTCGATGTGAGACTTGTTCAGGGGCGCATCTTCCTTCGAAATTGGCATCAGAAATCCCTCCTTTCTTCCTTGCTTCTTTTTTGCTATCCGACACGGCACACAACAATCAACGAATCTCTTTGCTTTTTCTTCTAGGCGGGGAATGTAATATTCATTTTCAATGTCTTTCACCATTTTTAAAACACCAAAATGCCCGTTCGCATGAGCCGTCTTAATTAATTCAAATTCCAAACACTTCAGAACCACAATTAAACTCACACCCGCTTTTCGTTTCACCAATACATCATTCTCGAGCATATAATCTTCATACGGTTGCTTTTCTACAATTATTCGGATCGCACGCAGTTTTTCGTCCGTTAATTGTCTTTCTTTTATTGTTGCGGCTAACGTGTTTTGAATCGCTAATACAGAAATACGACTAATTGTAAGCGCATCAACGTGTGCAAGTCTACTGCCTTGTCGGTGTTCGACTTCAAAATCATAGTCCTGCAACAACAATGCCCAACGCGCAACCTTAGCAGATAAATTCTGTTTCGTTAACGTTTTTGTAAGCGCGTTGCAATCGGTTATCAACTTAAATCTAAGACCTAACAAATAAACCCGTAATTTTTTAACTGCGTTTATTACCGCTAGAACCTTTAACTCGTAAGAATGGTACCGTTTTTCCGCGTCCGTAGTCTTCTTACTATAGAAATAAACAGGATTCAACGTATCTTCGCTCGGTAGTCGCTGTAGCAGAATCGCTCCATACCCATGCATACTAGCGTCCGTGTGTAGCTCGGTGACAGCTGTTGGATCGTAAATACGCAACAACGGTTTCGACACAAGTATATCATTCAGTCTCCCGAACGCGCGCTCACACTCATTCGTCCACACAAAACTGACATTCTTTTTCGTCAAATCTACCAAAGATTGTGTTATCTGAGCGTAACCCTCTACAAATTTCCTGAAGAATCCGGTTAAGCCTAAACATCTCTGTATTTCTTTACAGTTCCGCGGGGTGGGAAAACATCGCACCGCTCTTACTTTTGCCTGAGCAGGAGCGATCCTTCCATCTTCAATTTCATGACCAAGAAACTCTATCCGCCGTTTCAAAAATTGGCACTTATTCCCGTTAATTTGTAATCGACTTTCGGCTGCAACTTTTAGTGTTAAATTTAATTTTGAGACAGCATCGAAATCATCTGTTCCTGGAATAACTAGATCGTCGACATATGTAAATACTACTTTAAGATTAATATGATCCTTGAACACCTCGACAATAAAACGTAAGAAACTTGTAGGACTATTACACAAACCGAACGGTGTCTTATTGAATTCAAATTGCTGCAACAGAATGATACTTTTCTCAAGCCGATCTGTAATCTGTTCGTTTGAAATATCTTTTTCTTTGGGCGCTAGTCTTCTTGGTCTTGAAACAACAGGCATATTATCGCTTAACCTAATTTGCGTTTCAACGGTAGTCTTTACTTCCTCCGCGGGCGAATACGATTCGACTATTTTTCCTAATTCGCTTGCAAACGGATTTTTAATATCTAATTCGCTATCGGTTACCACGTAAATATTTTTCAGTTCATCAATTATGTTCATACCCTTGTTTTTCTCCTCCTCGCCGTATTCCCCTACGTCCATCTGCTCACCTACATTCACACTCTCGTTTTCACTTTCAGGCATCTTACGCATTTTCATAACCCGCCCCTTAGAGATACACACTTCTACTTTTCGTAAAAAGTCTTTGCCAAGGATAACCTCATACGGTATCGCATCCGACGGCACTACGTATATTTTCGTTACATAAACATCTTCATCTACGCTTATCTCTTCGTCGAACGATCCCATCACTTTAACATTTGCGTTTCCCGCACCGGTGATGCTAATCACAGTGTCATTCAAGTCTACATATCTAATTTCGCGATATTTATCAGCCCGCATTAAACTAACGTCACTTCCAGAATCAACTAAAGCATTAAATTTCTTTTTTCGGATTTCGACTTCTTTTAGTTCCTTGGAACTCACTATACAGTTAACTCTTACCTCCTTTTTACACCACTTCGAGATATGACCGAACTCGCTGCATTTAAAACATTTCGGGCCTTTCCCCTTTTCCGGACAATTGTACACGTTGTGCTCGATTGATCCACACACATAACACCTTCTTTCTTTGACTCTTTCAGCTACGTTCTTCTCTCTTGAACCGTCGTTGGTATTTCTATCCATCCTTTTAGAAAATTTTATCTTCTGTTTCATTGTGTCATAGATCTCCAGATTATTCTTCAGCTCTCTTATCGAGCGCGACTGATAAAGGATGACTTTGTTGTTCTCGTCATCTACGATGCCGTCGATGACGTGCTCTATCAGGGCTTTCTCTTCTACTTTACCCATTGCAGCTATTTCTTGCATCGCGTAAATGTACTGTCGGCCACTTTCGGTCGGTCGACGTTTTCTTCTGGACAACTGCGCGTGAATTGTCGCACTGCTGACCTCGGTCTTAAATTCACGGATCAGTTTTTTTCTGAGGGTGGTCCATGACGTCACTCCCTTTTCCGTGCCTATAAACTGTCTCGCCGATCCTGAAAGCATTCGCTTTCCATAGATCAGCTTTTGTAAATCGTTCCAATTCAACAATGCAGCCATATCTTCGAAATCGGAAACCCATTTAGTGACCGATAATTGATTGTCGCCCGTAAAATGTTGAAAGCTTTCTTCAACATCTCGAATCGAAAATGGCATTGCAGTGTCACGTCGTCGTCTATTTCTTTCTTCTTCTACTTCTTCGGCGTCGTCGTCGCCGTCGCTTTCCTCTTCGTCACTATCTTCTCCTTCGTCGTCAGTTGTTTTATTTAGAACGAACTTCTTTAATCTTTCCCGTAATTCTTCCTTTTTCCCAATCACCGATAGTCCTCGTTTTTTCAGCTCCTCCTTCAGCTGCTTCACCTTCATCGTTTCAATTTCACTAGCCGTCAAATCTGCTACTTCTACTACTGTATTGTCACCTTCTTCGTCGGTGCTGCGTGCTGCGAGGCTTTCTTGTTCGCTCGCCATTTCTACACGTGCTCCTCGATTCTTCCAACTTTACCACTTTAGCGACGCTTTTGTATCCTTCACCGATCCTTCTATCCCGGACGAGCCCCCAAATATAGGACTGGATTACGCAGAGGTTGGGTAATTAAACGTTAAGTAACCAGAACTATTTTAATAGGTAGAAAAGATCAGTAAGATACAAAAACGATGTCGTCCACTCGCACGCACTCTCGACACTCCTCCCCATGCACGCTTCTTTTGTTCCAGCTCGTATGTCGCTCTCTCTCTCTCTCATTCATCCAGTGTCTCTCTCTCTCTCTCTCTTTCATTCTCTCTCTCATACCACGTACACACACATTGTCGCCTTCCTACATATATGCAAAGCATCCAAACAGTACAATTCGCCAATTTTTTGTTCTTCAAGTTTAAGTGAACTACGAGCCCCATTGTTAATCCTTTAAAGGAAATTATTTGTAAATTTCGACAAGTAGAACAATGAACGGAACAGGTAGACTGTTGAAATCATTGTATATATTGCTTCTATATAGTCTAAGAAACATATATGCAAAGCATCGAAACAGTACAATTCGCCAATTTTTTGTTCTTCAAGTTTAAGTGAACAACGAGCCCCATTGATAATCATGAAACGGAAATTATTTGTAACTTTCTACAAGTAGAACAATGAATAGAACAGGTAAACGGTTGAAATCTTTGTACATGATGCTTCTATATAGTCTAAGAAACATATATGCAAAGTATCCAAACAGTACCAGTCGCCAGTTTTTTGTTCTTCAAGTTTAAGCGAACTACGAGCCCCATTGTTAATCCTTTAACGGAAATTATTTGTAACTTTCGACAAGTAGAACAATGAATGGAACAGGCAGACGGTTGAAATCAAAGTATATATTGCTTCTATATAGTCTAAGAAACATATATGCAAAGCATCGAAACAGTACAATTCGCCAATTTTTTGTTCTCCAAGTTTAAGTGAACAACGAGCCCCATTGATAATCATGAAATGGAAATTATTTGTATCTTTCTACAAGTAGAACAATGAATAGAACGGGTAGACGGCAGAAATCTTTGTATATGTTGCTTCTATATAGTCTAAGAAACCTATATGCAAAGCATCTAAACAGTAACATTCGCCAATTTTTTGATCTTCAAGTTTAAGTGAACTACGAGCCCCATTGTTAATACTTTAACGGAAATTATTTGTAACTTTCGACAAGTAGAACAATGAATGGAACAGGCAGACGGTTGAAATCAAAGTATATATTGCTTCTATATAGTCTAAGAAACATATATGCAAAGCATCGAAACAGTACAATTCGCCAATTTTTTGTTCTTCAAGTTTAAGTGAACAGCGAGCCCCATTGATAATCATGAAACGGAAATTATTTGTAACTTTCTACAAGTAGAACAATGAATAGTACAGGTAGACGGGTGAAATCTTTCTATATATTGCTTCTAAATAGTCTAAGAAACATATATGCAAAGCATCCAAACAGTACAATTCGCCAATTTTTTGTTCTTCAAATTTAAGTGAAATACGAGCCCCATTGTTAATCATTAAAGGAAATTATTTGTAAATTTCGACAAGTAGAACAATGAATGGAACAGGTAGACGGTTGAAATCATTGTATATATTGCTTCTATATAGTCTAAAAAACATATATGCAAAGCATCCAGACAGTACCATTCGCCAATTTTTTGTTCTTCAAGTTTAAGTGAACAATGAGCCCCATAGTTAATCCTTTATCGGAAATTATTTGTAACTTTCGACAAGTAGAACAATGAATGGAATTGGTAGACGGTTGAAATAATTGTATATATTGCTTCCATATAGTCTATGAAACATATGTGCTAATCATCCAAGCAGTACCATTTGCCAATTTTTTGTTCTTCAAGTTTAAGTGAACTACGAGCCCCATTGTTAATCCTTTAAAGGAAATTATTTGTAAATTTCGACAAGTAGAACAATGAATAGAACAGGTAGTCTGTTGAAATATTTGTATATATTGCTTCTATATAGTCTAGGAAACCTATATGCAAAGCATCCAAACTGTAACATTCGCCAATTTTTTGTTCTTCAAGTTTATGTGAACTACGAGCCCCAATGTTAATCCTTTAACAGAAATTATATGTAATTTTCGACAAGAAGAACAATGAATAGAACAGGTCGTTTGTTGAAATCTTTGTATATATTGCTTCCATATAGTCTAAGAAACATATATGCAAAGCATCGAAACAGTACAATTCGCCAATTTTTTGTTCTTCAAGTTTAAGTGAACAATGAGCCCCATTGTTAATCCTATATCGGAAATTATTTGTAACTTTCTACAAGTAGAACATTGAATGGAACAGGTAGACGGTTGAAATCTTTGTATATATTGCTTCTATATAGTATAAGAAACATATATGCAAAGCATCCAAACAGTACAATTCGCCAATTTTTGGTTCTTCAAGTTTAAGTGAACTGCGAGCCCCATTGTTATTCCTTTAAAGGAAATTATTTGTAAATTGCGACAAGTAGAACAATGAATGGATCAGTTAGACGGTTGAAATCAATGTATATATTGCTTCTATATAATCTACGAAACATATATGCATAGCATCCAAACAGTACAATTCGCCAATTTTTTGTTCTTCAAGTTTAAGTGAACTACGAGCCCCATTGTTAATCCTTTAACGGAAATTAATTGTAACTTTCTACAAGTAGAACAATGATTGGAACACGTAGACGGTTGAAATCTTTGTATATATTGCTTCCATTTAGTCTAAGAAACATGTACGCAAAGCATCCAAACAGTACCATTCGCCAATTTATTGTTCTTCAAGTTTCAGTGAACAACGAGCCCCATTGTTAATCCTTTAAAGGAAATTATTTGTAAATTTCGACAAGTAGAACAATGAATGGAACAGGTAGACGGTTGAAATCTTTGTATATATTGCTTCTATATAATCTAAGAAACATATATGCAAAGCATCCAAACAGTACCATTCGCCAATTTTTTATTCTTCAATTTTAAGTGATCTACGAGCCCCATTGTTAATCCTTTAAAGGAAATTATTTGTAACTTGCGACAAGTAGAACAATGAATGGAACAGGTAGACGGTTGAAATCTTTGTATATATTGCTTCTATATAATCTAAGAAACATATATGCAAAGCATCCAAACAGTACCATTCGCCAATTTTTTGTTCTTCAAGTTGAAGTGAACAATGAGCCCCATTGTTAATCCTTTATCGGAAATTATTTGTAACTTTCTACAAGTAGAACAATGATTGGAACACGTAGACGGTTGAAATCTTTGTATATATTGCTTCCATATAGTCTAAGAAACATATCTGCAAAGCATCCAAACAGTACCATTCGCCAATTTTTTGTTCTTCAAGTTTAAGTGACCAATGAGCCCCATTGTTAATCCTTTATTGGAAATTATTTGTAACTTTCGACAAGGAGAACAATGAATGGAACAGGCAGACGGTTGAATTCTTTGTATATATTGCTTCTATATAGTCTAAGAAACATATATGCAAAGCATCCAAACAGTACCATTCGCCAATTTTTTGTTCTTCAATTTTAAGTAATCTACGAGCCCCATTGTTAATCCTTTAAAGGAAATTATTTGTAAATTTCGACAAGTGGAACAATGAATGGAACAGGTAGACTGTTGAAATCATTGTATATATTGCTTCTATATAATCTAAGAAACATATATGCAAAGCATCTAAACAGTAACAATCGCCAATTTTTTGATCTTCAAGTTTAAGTGATCAGCGAGCCCCATTGATAATCATGAAATGGAAATTATTTGTAACTTTCTACAAGTAGAACAATGTATAGTACAGGTAGACGGTTGAAATCTTTGTATATATTGCTTCTAAATAGTCTAAGAAACGTTTATGCAAAGCATCCAAACAGTACAATTCGCCAATTTTTGGTTCTTCAAGTTTAAGTGAACTACAAGCCCCATTGTTAATCCTTTAAAGGAAATTATTTGTAAATTGCGACAAGTAGAACAATGAATGGATCAGTTAGACGGTTGAAATCAATGTATATATTGCTTCTATATAATCTACGAAACATATATGCATAGCATCCAAACAGTACAATTCGCCAATTTTTTGTTCTTCAAGTTTAAGTGAACTACGAGCCCCATTGTTAATCCTTTAACGGAAATTAATTGTAACTTTCTACAAGTAGAACAATGATTGGAACACGTAGACGGTTGAAATCATTGTATATATTCCTTCCATATAGTCTAAGAAACATGTACGCAAAGCATCCAAACAGTACCATTCGCCAATTTTTTGTTCTTCAAGTTTAAGTGAACAATGAGCCCCAATGGTTAATCCTTTATCGGAAATTACTTGTAACTTTCGACAAGTAGAACAATGAATGGAACAGGTAGACGGTTGAAATCCTTGTATATATTGCGTCTATATAGTCTAAGAAACATATATGCAAAGCATCCAAACAGTACCATTCGCCAATTTTTTGTTCTTCAAGTTTAAGTGAACTACGAGCCCCATTGTTAATCCTTTAAAGGAAATTATTTGTAAATTTCGACAAGTAGAACAATGAATGGAACAGGTAGACTGTTGAAATCATTGTATATATTGCTTCTATATAGTCTAAGAAACATATATACAAAGCATCGAAACAGTACCATTCGCCAATTTTTTGTCCTTCAAGTTTAAGTGAACAATGAGCCCCATTGTTAATCCTTTATCGGAAATTATTTTTAACTTTCGACAAGTAGAACAATGAATGGAACAGGTAGACGGTTGAAATCTTTGTATATATTGCTTCTATATACTCTAAGAAACATATATGCAAAGCATCCAAACAGTACAATTCGCCAATTTATTGTTCTTCAAGTTTTAGTGAACAACGAGCCCCATTGTTAATCCTTTAAAGGAAATTATTTGTAAATTTCGACAAGTAGAACAATGAATGGAACACGTAGACGGTTGAAATCTTTGTATATATTGCTTCCATATAGTCTAAGAAACATATATGCAAAGCATCCAAACAGTACCATTCGCCAATTTTTTGTTCTTCAAGATTAAGTGAACTACGAGCCCCATTGATAATCATGAAAGGGAAATTATTTGTAACTTTCTATAAGTAGAACAATGAATAGAACAGTTAGACAGTTGAAATCTTTGTATATATTGCTTCTATATAGTTTAAGAAACATATATGCAAAGCATCCAAACAGTACAATTCGCCAATTTATTGTTCTTCAAGTTTAAGTGAACAACGAGCCCCATTGTTAATCCTTTAAAGGAAATTATTTGTAAATTTCGACAAGTAGAACAATGAATGGAACAGGTAGACTGTTGAAATCATTGTATATATTGCTTCAGTATAGCCTAAGAAACATATATGCAAAGCATCCAAATAGTACAATTCGACAATTTTTTGTTCTTCAAGTTTAAGTGAACAATGAGCCCCATTGTTAATCCTTTATCGGAAATTATTTGTAACTTTCGACAAGTAGAAGAGTGAATGGAACAGGTAGACGGTTGAAATCTTTGTATATATTGCTTCTATATAGTATAAGAAACATATATGCAAAGCATCCAAACAGTACAATTCGCCAATTTTTTGTTCTTCAAGTTTAAGTAAACTACGATCCCCATTGTTAATCCCTTAACGGAAATTATTTGTGACTTTCGACAAGTAGAACAATGAATGGAACAGGTAGACGGTTGAAATCAATGTATATATTGCTTCTATATAGTCTAAGAAACGTATATGCTAAGCATCCAAACAGTACAATTCGCCAATTTTTTGGTCTTCAAGTTTAAGTGAACTACGAGCCCCATTGTTAATCCTTTAACGGAAATTAATTGTAACTTTCTACAAGTAGAACAATGATTGGAACACGCAGACGGTTGAAATCTTTGTATATATTGCTTCCATATAGTCTAAGAAACATATATGCAAAGCATCCAAACAGTACCATTCTCCAATTTTTTGTTCTTCAAGTTTAAGTGAACAATGAGCCCCATTGTTAATCCTTTATCGGAAATTATTTGTAACTTTCGACAAGTAGAACAATGAATGGAACAGGTACACGGTTGAAATCTTTGTATATATTGCTTCTATATAATCTAAGAAACATATATGCAAAGCATCCAAACAGTACAATTCGCCAATTATTTCATCTTCAAGTTTAAGTGAACTACGAGCCCCATTGTTAATACTTTAACGGAAATTAATTGTAACTTTCTACAAGTAGAACAATGATTGGAACACGCAGACGGTTGAAATCTTTGTATATATTGCTTCCATATAGTCTAAGAAACATATATGCAAAGCATCCAAACAGTACCATTCGCCAATTTTTTGTTCTTCAAGTTTAAGTGAACAATGAGCCCCATTGTTAATCCTTTATCGGAGATTATTTGTAACTTTCGACAAGTAGAACATTGAATGGAACAGGTAGACGGTTGAAATCTTTGTATATATTGCTTCTATATAGTATAAGAAACATATATGCAAAGCATCCAAACAGTACAATTCGCCAATTTTTTGGTCTTCAAGTTTAAGTGAACTACGAACCCCATTGTTAATCCTTTAACGGAAATTAATTGTAACTTTCTACAAGTAGAACAATGATTGGAACACGCAGACGGTTGAAATCTTTGTATATATTGCTTCCATATAGTCTAAGAAACATATATGCAAAGCATCCAAACAGTACCATTCGCCAATTTTTTGTTCTTCAAGTTTAAGTGAACAATGAGCCCCATTGTTAATCCTTTATCGGAGATTATTTGTAACTTTCGACAAGTAGAACATTGAATGGAACAGGTAGACGGTTGAAATCTTTGTATATATTGCTTCTATATAGTATAAGAAACATATATGCAAAGCATCCAAACAGTACAATTCGCCAATTTTTTGTACTTCAAGTTTAAGTGAACAATCAGCCCCAATGGTTAATCCGTTATCGGAAATTATTTGTAACTTTCGACAAGTAGAACAATGAATGGAACAGGTAGACGGTTGAAATCTTTGTATATATTGCTTCTATATAGTCTATGAAACATATATGCAAAGCATCCAAACAGTACCATTTGCCAATTTTTTGTTCTTCAAGTTTAAGTGAACTACGAGCCCCATTGTTAATCCTTTAAAGGAAATTATTTGTAAATTTCGGCAAGTAGAACAATGAATGGAACAGGTACACGGTTGAAATCTTTGTATATATTGCTTCTATATAATCTAAGAAACATATATGCAAAGCATCCAAACAGTACCATTCGCCAATTTTTTGTTCTTCAAGTTTAAGTGAACTACGAGCCCCATTGTTAATCCTTTAAAGGAAATTATTTGTAAATTTCGACAAGTAGAACAATGAATGGAACAGGTAGACGGTTGAAATCAATGTATATATTGCTTCTATATAGTCTAAGAAACATATATGCAAAGCATCCAAACAGTACCATTCGCCAATTTTTTGTTCTTCAAGTTTAAGTGAACTACGAGCCCCATTGTTAATCCTTTAACGGAAATTAATTGTAACTTTCTACGAGTAGAACAATGATTGGAACACGTAGACGGTTGAAATCTTTGTATATATTGCTTCCATATAGTCTAAGAAACATGTACGCAAAGCATCCAAACAGTACCATACGCCAATTTTTTGTTCTTCAAGTTTAAGTAAACTACGATCCCCATTGTTAAGCCCTTAACGGAAATTATTTGTAACTTTCGACAAGTAGAACAATGAATGGAACAGGTAGACGGTTGAAATCTTTGTATATATTGCTTCCATATAATCTAAGAAACATATATGCAAATCATCCAAACAGTACAATTCGCCAATTATTTCATCTTCAAGTTTAAGTGAACTACGAGCCCCATTGTTAATCCTTTATCGGAAATTATTTGTAAATTTCGACAAGTAGAACATTGAATGAAACAGGTAGACGGTTGAAATCTTTGTATATATTGCTTCTATATAGTATAAGAAACATATATGCAAAGCATCCAAACAGTACAATTCGCCAATTTTTTGATCTTCAAGTTTAAGTGATCAGCGAGCGCCATTGATAATCATGAAATGGAAATTATTTGTAACTTTCTACAAGTAGAACAATGAATAGTACAGGTAGACGGTTGAAATCTTTGTCTATATTGCTTCTAAATAGTCTAAGAAACGTATATGCAAAGCATCCAAACAGTACAATTCGCCAATTTTTGGTTCTTCAAGTTTAAGTGAACTGCGAGCCCCATTGTTATTCCTTTAAAGGAAATTATTTGTAAATTGCGACAAGTAGAACAATGAATGGATCAGTTAGACGGTTGAAATAAATGTATATATCGCTTCTATATAATCTACGAAACATATATGCATAGCATCCAAACAGTACAATTCGCCAATTTTTTGTTCTTCAAGTTTAAGTGAACTACGAGCCCCATTGTTAATCCTTTAACGGAAATTAATTGTAACTTTCTACAAGTAGAACAATGATTGGAACACGTAGACGGTTGAAATCTTTGTATATATTGCTTCCATATAGTCTAAGAAACATGTACGCAAAGCATCCAAACAGTACCATTCGCCAATTTATTGCTCTTCAAGTTTAAGTGAACTACGAGCCCCATTGTTAATCCTTTAAAGGAAATTATTTGTAAATTTCGGCAAGTAGAACAATGAATGGAATAGGTAGACGGTTGAAATCATTGTATATATTGCTTCAATATAGTCTAAGAAACATATCTGCAAATCATCCAAACAGAACAATTAGCCAATTTTTTGTTTTTCAAGTTTAAGTGAACAATGAGCCCCAATGGTTAATCCTTTATCGGAAATTACTTGTAATTTTCGACAAGTAGAACAATGAATGGAACAGGTAGACGGTTGAAATCTTTGTATATATTGCTTCTATATAATCTAAGAAACATATATTCAAAGCATCCAAACAGTACCATTCGCCAATTTTTTGTTCTTCAAATTTAAGTGAACTACGAGCCCCATTGTTAATCCTTTAAAGGAAATTATTTGTAAATTTCGACAAGTAGAACAATGAATGGAACAGGTAGACGGTTGAAATCTTTGTATATATTGCTTCTATATAGTCTAAGAAACATATATGCAAAGCATCCAAGCAGTACAATTCGCCAATTATTTGTTCTTCAAGTTTAAGTGAACAATGAGCCCCAATGGTTAATCCTTTATCGGAAATTATTTGTAACTTTCGACAAGTAGAACAATGAATGGAACAGGTAGACGCTTGAAATCTTTGTATATATTGCTTCTATATAGTCTAAGAAACATATATGCAAAGCATCCAAACAGTACAATTCGCCAATTTATTGTTCTTCAAGTTTAAGTGAACAATGAGCCCCATTGTTAATCCTTTAAAGGAAATTATTTGTAAATTTCGACAAGTAGAACAATGAATGGAACAGGTAGACTGTTGAAATCATTGTATATATTGCTTCTATATAGTCTAAGAAACATATATGCATAGCGTCCAAACAGTACAATTCGCCAACTTTTTGCTCTTCAAGTTTAAGTGAACTACGAGCCCCATTGTTAATCCTTTAAAGGAAATTATTTGTCAATTTCGGCAAGTAGAGCAATGAATGGAATAGGTAGACGGTTGAAATCATTGTATATATTGCTTCTATATAGTCTAAGAAACATATCTGCAAATCATCCAAACAGTACAATTCGCCAATTATTTGATCTTCAAGTTTAAGTGAACTACGAGCCCCATTGTTAATACTTTAACGGAAATTATTTGTAACTTGCGACAAGTAGAACAATGAATGGATCATGTAGACGGTTGAAATCATTGTATATATTGCTTCTATATAGTCTACGAAACATATATGCAAAGCATCCAAACAGTACCATTCGCCAATTTTTTGTTCTTCAAGTTTAAGTGAACTACGAGCCCCATTGTAAATCCTTTAAAGGAAATTATTTGTAACTTTCGACAAGTAGAACAATGAATGGAACAGGTAGACTGTTGAAATCATTGTATATATTGCTTCTATATAGTCTAAGAAACATATATGCAAAGCATCCAAACAGTACAATTCGCCAATTTATTGCTCTTCAAGTTTAAGTGAACTACGAGCCCCATTGTTAATCCTTTAAAGGAAATTATTTGTAACTTTCGACAAGTAGAACAATGAATGGAACAGGTAGACTGTTGAAATAATTGTATATATTGCTTCTACATAGTCTAAGAAACATATATGCAAAGCATCCAAACAGTACAATTCGCCAATTTTTTGTTCTTCAAGTTTAAGTAAACTACGATCCCCATTGTTAATCCCTTAACGGAAATTATTTGTGACTTTCGACAAGTAGAACAATGAATGGAACAGGTAGACGGTTGAAATCTTTGTATATATTGCTTCTATATAATCTAAGAAACATATATGCAAAGCATCCAAACAGTACCATTCGCCAATTTTTTGTTCTTCAAGTTTAAGTGAGCTACGAGCCCCATTGTTAATCCTTTAAAGGAAATTATTTGTAAATTTCGACAAGTAGAACAATGAATGGAACAGGTAGACTGTTGAAATCATTGTATATATTGCTTCTATATAGTCTAAGAAACATATATGCATAGCGTCCAAACAGTACAATTCGCCAACTTTTTGCTCTTCAAGTTTAAGTGAACTACGAGCCCCATTGTTAATCCTTTAAAGGAAATTATTTGTAACTTTCGACAAGTAGAACAATGAATGGAACAGGTAGACTGTTGAAATCATTGTATATATTGCTTCTACATAGTCTAAGAAACATATATGCAAAGCATCCAAACAGTACAATTCGCCAATTTTTTGTTCTTCAAGTTTAAGTAAACTACGATCCCCATTGTTAATCCCTTAACGGAAATTATTTGTGACTTTCGACAAGTAGAACAATGAATGGAACAGGTAGACGGTTGAAATCAATGTATATATTGCTTCTATATAGTCTAAGAAACATAAATGCAAAGCATCCAAACAGTACCATTCGCCAATTTTTTGTTCTTCAAGTTTAAGTGAACTACGAGCCCCATTGTTAATCCTTTAAAGGAAATTATTTGTAAATTTCGACAAGTAGAACAATGAATGGAACAGGTAGACTGTTGAAATCATTGTATATATTGCTTCTATATAGTCTAAGAAACATATATGCAAAGCATCCAAACAGTACAATTCGCCAATTTTTTGCTCTTCAAGTTTAAGTGAACTACGAGCCCCATTGTTAATCCTTTAAAGGAAATTATTTGTAAATTTCGGCAAGTAGAACAATGAATGGAATAGGTAGACGGTTGAAATCATTGTATATATTGCTTCTATATAGTCTAAGAAACATATCTGCAAATCATCCAAACAGTACAATTCGCCAATTATTTGATCTTCAAGTTTAAGTGAACTACGAGCCCCATTGTTAATACTTTAACGGAAATTATTTGTAACTTGCGACAAGTAGAACAATGAATGGAACAGGTAGACGGATGAAATCAATGTATATATTGCTTCTATATAGTCTAAGAAACATATATGCAAAGCATCCAAACAGTACCATTCGCCAATTTTTTGTTCGTCAAGTTTAAGTGAACAACGAGCCCCATTGTTAATCCTTTAAAGGAAATTATTTGTAAATTTCGACAAGTAGAACATTGAATGAAACAGGTAGACGGTTGAAATCTTTGTATATATTGCTTCTATATAGTATAAGAAACATATATGCAAAGCATCCAAACAGTACAATTCGCCAATTTTTTGTTCTTCAAGTTTAAGTGAACAATGAGCCCCAATGCTTAATCCGTTATCGGAAATTATTTGTAACTTCCGACAAGTACAACAATGAATGGAACAGGTAGACGGTTGAAATCTTTGTATATATTGCTTCTATATAGTCTAAGAAACATATATGCAAAGCATCCAAACAGTACCATTCGCCAATTTTTTGTTCTTCAAGTTTAAGTGAACTACGAGCCCCATTGTTAATCCTTTAAAGGAAATTATTTGTAAATTTCGACAAGTAGAACAATGAATGGAACAGGTAGACGGTTGAAATCTTTGTATATATTGCTTCTATATAGTCTAAGAAACATATATGCAAAGCATCCAAGCAGTACAATTCGCCAATTATTTGTTCTTCAAGTTTAAGTGAACAATGAGCCCCAATGGTTAATCCTTTACCGGAAATTATTTGTAACTTTCGTCAAGTAGAACAATGAATGGAACAGGTAGACGCTTGAAATCTTTGTATATATTGCTTCTATATAGTCTAAGAAACATATATGCAAAGCATCCAAACAGTACAATTCGCCAATTTATTGTTCTTCAAGTTTAAGTGAACAATGAGCCCCATTGTTAATCCTTTAAAGGAAATTATTTGTAAATTTCGACAAGTAGAACAATGAATGGAACAGGTAGACTGTTGAAATCATTGTATATATTGCTTCTATATAGTCTAAGAAACATATATGCATAGCGTCCAAACAGTACAATTCGCCAACTTTTTGCTCTTCAAGTTTAAGTGAACTACGAGCCCCATTGTTAATCCTTTAAAGGAAATTATTTGTCAATTTGGGCAAGTAGAGCAATGAATGGAATAGGTAGACGGTTGAAATCATTGTATATATTGCTTCTATATAGTCTAAGAAACATATCTGCAAATCATCCAAACAGTACAATTCGCCAATTATTTGATCTTCAAGTTTAAGTGAACTACGAGCCCCATTGTTAATACTTTAACGGAAATTATTTGTAACTTGCGACAAGTAGAACAATGAATGGAACAGGTAGACGGATGAAATCAATGTATATATTGCTTCTATATAGTCTAAGAAACATATATGCAAAGCATCCAAACAGTACCATTCGCCAATTTTTTGTTCGTCAAGTTCAAGTGAACAACGAGCCCCATTGTTAATCCTTTAAAGGAAATTATTTGTAAATTTCGACAAGTAGAACATTGAATGAAACAGGTAGACGGTTGAAATCTTTGTATATATTGCTTCTATATAGTATAAGAAACATATATGCAAAGCATCCAAACAGTACAATTCGCCAATTTTTTGTTCTTCAAGTTTAAGTGAACAATGAGCCCCAATGCTTAATCCGTTATCGGAAATTATTTGTAACTTCCGACAAGTACAACAATGAATGGAACAGGTAGACGGTTGAAATCTTTGTATATATTGCTTCTATATAGTATAAGAAACATATATGCAAAACATCCAAACAGTACCATTCGCCAATTTTTTGTTCTTCAAGTTTAAGTGAACTACGAGCCCCATTGTTAATCCTTTAAAGGAAATTATTTGTAAATTTCGACAAGTAGAACAATGAATGGAACAGGTAGACGGTTGAAATCTTTGTATATATTGCTTCTATATAGTCTAAGAAACATATATGCAAAGTATCCAAGCAGTACAATTCGCCAATTATTTGTTCTTCAAGTTTAAGTGAACAATGAGCCCCAATGGTTAATCCTTTATCGGAAATTATTTGTAACTTTCGACAAGTAGAACAATGAATGGAACAGGTAGACGGTTGAAATCTTTGTATATATTGCTTCTATATAGTCTAAGAAACATATATGCAAAGCATCCAAACAGTACAATTCGTCAATTTATTGTTCTTCAAGTTTAAGTGAACAATGAGCCCCATTGTTAATCCTTTAAAGGAAATTATTTGTAAATTTCGACAAGTAGAACAATGAATGGAACAGGTAGACTGTTGAAATCATTGTATATATTGCTTCTATATAGTCTAAGAAACATATATGCATAGCGTCCAAACAGTACAAATCGCCAACTTTTTGCTCTTCAAGTTTAAGTGAACTACGAGCCCCATTGTTAATCCTTTAAAGGAAATTATTTGTCAATTTCGGCAAGTAGAGCAATGAATGGAATAGGTAGACGGTTGAAATCATTGCATATATTGCTTCTATATAGTCTAAGAAACATATCTGCAAATCATCCAAACAGTACAATTCGCCAATTATTTGATCTTCAAGTTTAAGTGAACTACGAGCCCCATTGTTAATACTTTAACGGAAATTATTTGTAACTTGCGACAAGTAGAACAATGAATGGATCATGTAGACGGTTGAAATCATTGTATATATTGCTTCTATATAGTCTACGAAACATATATGCAAAGCATCCAAACAGTACCATTCGTCAATTTTTTGTTCTTCAAGTTTAAGTGAACTACGAGCCCCATTGTAAATCCTTTAAAGGAAATTATTTGTAACTTTCGACAAGTAGAACAATGAATGGAACAGGTAGACTGTTGAAATCATTGTATATATTGCTTCTATATAGTCTAAGAAACATATATGCAAAGCATCTAAACGGTAACAATCGCCAATTTTTTGATCTTCAAGTTTAAGTGAACAGCGAGCCCCATTGATAATCATGAAATGGAAATTATTTGTAAGTTTCTACATGTAGAACAATGAATAGTACAGGTAGACGGGTGAAATCTTTCTATATATTGCTTCTAAATAGTCTAAGAAACATATATGAAAAGCATCCAAACAGTACAATTCGCCAATTTTTTGTTCTTCAAGTTTAAGTGAACTACGAGCCCCATTGTTAATCCTTTAAAGGAAATTATTTCTAAATTTCGACAAGTAGAACAATGAATGGATCATGTAGACGGTTGAAATCATTGTATATATTGCTTCTATATATTCTACGAAACATATATGCAAAGCATCCAAACAGTACCATTCGCCAATTTTTTGTTCTTCAAGTTTAAGTGAATTACGAGCCCCATTGTTAATCCTTTAAAGGAAATTATTTGTAACTTTCGACAAGTAGAACAATGAATGGAACAGGTAGACGGTTGAAATCTTTGTATATATTGCTTCTATATAATCTAAGAAACATATATGCAAAGCATCCAGACAGTACCATTCGCCAATTTTTTGTTCTTCAAGTTTAAGTGAACTACGAGCCCCATTGTTAATCCTTTAAAGGAAATTATTTGTAAATTTCGACAAGTAGAACATTGAATGGATCATGTGGACGGTTGGAATCATGGTATATATTGCTTCAATATAGTCTAAGAAACATATATGCAAAGCATCCAAACAGTACCATTCGCCAATTTTTTGTTCTTCAAGTTTAAGTGAACTACGAGCCCCATTGTTAATCCTTTAAAGGAAATTATTTGTAAATTTCGACAAGTAGAACAATGAACGGAACAGGTAGACTTTGAAATAATTGTATATATTGCTTCTATATAGTCTAAGAAACATATATGCAAAGCATCCAAACAGTACAATTCGCCAATTTTTTGTTCTTCAAGTTTAAGTAAACTACGATCCCCATTGTTAATCCCTTAACGGAAATTATTTGTGACTTTCGACAAGTAGAACAATGAATTGAACAGGTAGACGGTTAAAATCAATGTATATATTGCTTCTATATAGTCTAAGAAACATATATGCAAAGCATCCAAACAGTACCATTCGCCAATTTTTTGTTCTTCAAGTTTAAGTGAACTACGAGACCCATAGTTAATCCTTTAAAGGAAATTATTTGTAAATTTCGACAAGTAGAACAATGAATGGAATAGGTAGACTGTTGAAATCATTGTATATATTGCTTCTATATAGTCTAAGAAACATATATGCATAGCGTCCAAACAGTACAATTCGCCAATTTTTTGCTCTTCAAGTTTAAGTGAACTACGAGCCCCATTATTAATCCTTTAAAGGAAATTATTTGTAAATTTCGGCAAGTAGAACAATGAATGGAATAGGTAGACGGTTGAAATCATTGTATATATTGCTTCTATATAGTCTAAGAAACATATCTGCAAATCATCCAAACAGTACAATTCGCCAACTTTTTGTTCTTCAAGTTTAAGTGAACTACGAGCCCCATTGTTAATCCTTTATCGGAAATTATTTGTAACTTTCGACAAGTAGAACTATGAGTGGAACAGGTAGACGGTTGAAATCAATGTATATATTGCTTCTATATAGTCTAAGAAACATATATGCAAAGCACCCAAACAGTACAATTCGCCAATTTTTTGTTCTTCAAGTTTAAGTAAACTACGATCCCCATTGTTAATCCCTTAACGGAAATTATTTGATACTGTCGACAAGTAGAACAATGAATGGAACAGGTAGACGGTTGAAATCATTGTATATATTGCTTCTATATAGTCTAAGAAACATATATGCAAAGCATCCAAATAGTACAATTCGACAATTTTTTGTTCTTCAAGTTTAAGTGAACAATGAGCCCCATTGTTAATCCTTTATCGGAAATTATTTGTAACTTTCGACAAGTAGAACAGTGAATGGAACAGGTAGACGGTTGAAATCTTTGTATATATTGCTTCTATATAGTATAAGAAACATATATGCAAAGCATCCAAACAGTACAATTCGCCAATTTTTTGTTCTTCAAGTTTAAGTGAACAATGAGCCCCAATCGTTAATCCTTTATCGGAAATTATTTGTAACTTTCGACAAGTAGAACAATGAATGGAACAGGTAGACGTTTGAAATCCTTGTATATATTGCGTCTATATAGTCTAAGAAACATATATGCAAAGCATCCAAACAGTACAATTCGCCAATTTATTGTTCTTCAAGTTTAAGTGAACAACGAGCCCCATTGTTAATCCTTTAAAGGAAATTATTTGTAAATTTCGGCAAGTAGAACAATGAATGGAATAGGTAGACGGTTGAAATCATTGTATATATTGCTTCTATATAGTCTAAGAAACATATATGCAAAGCATCCAAACAGTACAATTCGCCAATTTCTTGTTCTCCAAAGTTTAAGTGAACAACGAGCCCCATTGTTAATCCTTTAAAGGAAATTATTTGTAAATTTCGACAAGTAGAACAATGATTGGAACACGTAGACGGTTGAAATCTTTGTACATATTGCTTCCATATAGTCTAAGAAACATGTACGCAAAGCATCCAAACAGTACCATTTGCCAATTTTTTGTTCTTCAAGTTTAAGTGAACAATGAGCCCCAATGGTTAATCCTTTATCGGAAATTATTTGTAACTTTCGACAAGTAGAACAATGAATAGAACAGGTAGACGGTTGAAGTCTTTGTATATATTGCTTCTATATAGTATAAGAAACATATATGCAAAGCATCCAAACAGTACAATTCGCCAATTTTTTGTTCTTCAAGTTTAAGTGAACAATGAGCCCCAATCGTTAATCCTTTATCGGAAATGATTTGTAACTTTCGACAAGTAGAACAGTGAATGGAACAGGTAGACGGTTGAAATCTTTGTATATATTGCTTCTATATAGTATAAGAAACATATATGCAAAGCATCCAAACAGTACAATTCGCCAATTTTTTGTTCTTCAAGTTTAAGTGAACAATGAGCCCCAATCGTTAATCCTTTATCGGAAATTATTTGTAACTTTCGACAAGTAGAACAATGAATGGAACAGGTAGACGTTTGAAATCCTTGTATATATTGCGTCTATATAGTCTAAGAAACATATATGCAAAGCATCCAAACAGTACAATTCGCCAATTTATTGTTCTTCAAGTTTAAGTGAACAACGAGCCCCATTGTTAATCCTTTAAAGGAAATTATTTGTAAATTTCGGCAAGTAGAACAATGAATGGAATAGGTAGACGGTTGAAATCATTGTATATATTGCTTCTATATAGTCTAAGAAACATATATGCAAAGCATCCAAACAGTACAATTCGCCAATTTCTTGTTCTCCAAAGTTTAAGTGAACAACGAGCCCCATTGTTAATCCTTTAAAGGAAATTATTTGTAAATTTCGACAAGTAGAACAATGATTGGAACACGTAGACGGTTGAAATCTTTGTACATATTGCTTCCATATAGTCTAAGAAACATGTACGCAAAGCATCCAAACAGTACCATTTGCCAATTTTTTGTTCTTCAAGTTTAAGTGAACAATGAGCCCCAATGGTTAATCCTTTATCGGAAATTATTTGTAACTTTCGACAAGTAGAACAATGAATGGAACAGGTAGACGTTTGAAATCCTTGTATATATTGCGTCTATATAGTCTAAGAAACATATATGCAAAGCATCCAAACAGTACAATTCGCCAATTTATTGTTCTTCAAGTTTAAGTGAACAACGAGCCCCATTGTTAATCCTTTAAAGGAAATTATTTGTAAATTTCGGCAAGTAGAACAATGAATGGAATAGGTAGACGGTTGAAATCATTGTATATATTGCTTCTATATAGTCTAAGAAACATATATGCAAAGCATCCAAACAGTACAATTCGCCAATTTCTTGTTCTCCAAAGTTTAAGTGAACAACGAGCCCCATTGTTAATCCTTTAAAGGAAATTATTTGTAAATTTCGACAAGTAGAACAATGATTGGAACACGTAGACGGTTGAAATCTTTGTACATATTGCTTCCATATAGTCTAAGAAACATGTACGCAAAGCATCCAAACAGTACCATTTGCCAATTTTTTGTTCTTCAAGTTTAAGTGAACAATGAGCCCCAATGGTTAATCCTTTATCGGAAATTATTTGTAACTTTCGACAAGTAGAACAATGAATAGAACAGGTAGACGGTTGAAGTCTTTGTATATATTGCTTCTATATAGTATAAGAAACATATATGCAAAGCATCCAAACAGTACAATTCGCCAATTTTTTGTTCTTCAAGTTTAAGTGAACAATGAGCCCCAATCGTTAATCCTTTATCGGAAATTATTTGTAACTTTCGACAAGTAGAACAGTGAATGGAACAGGTAGACGGTTGAAATCTTTGTATATATTGCTTCTATATAGTATAAGAAACATATATGCAAAGCATCCAAACAGTACAATTCGCCAATTTTTTGTTCTTCAAGTTTAAGTGAACAATGAGCCCCAATCGTTAATCCTTTATCGGAAATTATTTGTAACTTTCGACAAGTAGAACAATGAATGGAACAGGTAGACGTTTGAAATCCTTGTATATATTGCGTCTATATAGTCTAAGAAACATATATGCAAAGCATCCAAACAGTACAATTCGCCAATTTATTGTTCTTCAAGTTTAAGTGAACAACGAGCCCCATTGTTAATCCTTTAAAGGAAATTATTTGTAAATTTCGGCAAGTAGAACAATGAATGGAATAGGTAGACGGTTGAAATCATTGTATATATTGCTTCTATATAGTCTAAGAAACATATATGCAAAGCATCCAAACAGTACAATTCGCCAATTTCTTGTTCTCCAAAGTTTAAGTGAACAACGAGCCCCATTGTTAATCCTTTAAAGGAAATTATTTGTAAATTTCGACAAGTAGAACAATGATTGGAACACGTAGACGGTTGAAATCTTTGTACATATTGCTTCCATATAGTCTAAGAAACATGTACGCAAAGCATCCAAACAGTACCATTTGCCAATTTTTTGTTCTTCAAGTTTAAGTGAACAATGAGCCCCAATGGTTAATCCTTTATCGGAAATTATTTGTAATTTTCGACAAGTAGAACAATGAATAGAACAGGTAGACGGTTGAAGTCTTTGTATATGTTGCTTCTATATAGTCTAAGAAACATATATGCAAAGCATCCAAACAGTACAATTCACCAATGTATTGTTCTTCAAGTTTAAGTGAACAACGAGCCCCATTGTTAATCCTTTAAAGGAAATTATTTGTAAATTTCGGCAAGTAGAACAATGAATGGAATAGGTAGACGGTTGAAATCATTGTATATATTGCTTCTATATAGTCTAAGAAACATATATGCAAAGCATCCAAACAGTACAATTCGCCAATTTCTTGTTCTCCAAAGTTTAAGTGAACAACGAGCCCCATTGTTAATCCTTTAAAGGAAATTATTTGTAAATTTCGACAAGTAGAACAATGATTGGAACAAGTAGACGGTTGAAATCTTTGTATATATTGCTTCCATATAGTCTAAGAAACATGTACGCAAAGCATCCAAACAGTACCATTTGCCAATTTTTTGTTCTTCAAGTTTAAGTGAACAATGAGCCCCAATGGTTAATCCTTTATCGGAAATTATTTGTAACTTTCGACAAGTAGAACAATGAATGGAACAGGTAGACGGTTGAAATCATTGTATATATTGCTTCTATATAGTCTAAGAAACATATATGCAAAGCATCCAAACAGTACAATTCGCCAATTTTTAGTTCTTCAAGTTTAAGTAAACTACGATCCCCATTGTTAATCCCTTAACGGAAATTATTTGTAACTTTCGACAAGTAGAACAATGAATGGAACAGGTAGACGGTTGAAATCATTGTATATATTGCTTCTATATGATCTAAGAGAAACATATGCAAAGCATCCAAACAGTACAATTCGCCAATTATTTCATCTTCATGATTAAATGAACTACGAGCCCCATTGTTAATCCTTTAAAGGAAATTATTTGTAAATTTCGACAAGTAGAATAATGAATGGATCATGTAGCCGGTTGAAATCATTGTATATATTGCTTCCATATAGTCTAAGAAACATATCTGCATTTCATCCAAACAGTACAATTCGCCAATTATTTGATCTTCAAATTTAAGTGAACTACGAGCCCCATTGTTAATACTTTAACGGAAATTATTTGTAACTTGCGACAAGTAGAACAATGAATGGAACAGGTAGACGGTTGAAGTCAATGTATATATTGCTTCTAAATAGTCTAAGAAACATATATGCAAAGCATCCAAACAGTACAATTCGCCAATTTTTTGTTCTTCAAGTTTAAGTGAACTACGAGCCCCATTGTTAATCCTTTAAAGGAAATTATTTGTAAATTTCGACAAGTAAAACAATGAATGGGTCAGGTAGACGGTTGAAATCATTGTATATATTGCTTCTATATAATCTACGAAACATATATGCAAATCATCCAAACAGTACAATTCACGAATTTTTTGTTCTTCAAGTTTAAGTGAACTACGAGCCCCATTGTTAATCCTTTAACGGAAATTAATTGTAACTTTCTACAAGTAGAACAATGATTGGAACACGTAGACGGTTGAAATCTTTGTATATATTGCTTCCATATAGTCTAAGAAACATATATGCAAAGCATCCAAACAGTACCATTCGCCAATTTTTTGTTCTTCAAGTGTATGTGGACAATGAGCCCCAATGGTTAATCCTTTATTGGAAATTATTTGTAATTTTCGACAAGTAGAACAATGAATGGAACAGGTAGACGGTTGAAATCTTTGTATATATTGCTTCTATATAATCTAAGAAACATATATGCAAAGCATCCAAACGGTACCATTCGCCAATTTTTAGTTCTTCAAGTTTAAGTGAACTACGAGCACCATTGTTAATCCTTTAACGGAAATTATTTGTAACTTTCGACAAGTAGAACAATGAATGGAACAGGTAGACGTTTGAAATCCTTGTATATATTGCGTCTATATAGTCTAAGAAACATATATGCAAAGCATCCAAACAGTACAATTCGCCAATTATTTGATCTACAAGTTTAAGTGAACTACGAGCCCCATTTTTAATACTTTAACGGAAATTATTTGTAACTTTCTACAAGTAGAACAATGAATAGAACAGGTAGACGGTTGAAATCTTTGTATATGTTGCTTCTATATAGTCTAAGAAACTTATATGCAAAGCATCTAAACAGTAACAATCGCCAATTTTTTGATCTTCAAGTTTAAATGAACAGCGAGCCCCATTGATAATCATGAAATGGAAATTATTTGTAACTTTCTACAAGTAGAACAATGAATAGTACAGGTAGACGGGTGAAATCTTTCTATATATTGCTTCTAAATAGTCAAAGAAACATATATGCAAAGCATCCAAAAAGTACAATTCGCCAATTTTTTGTTCTTCAAGTTTCAGTGAACTACGAGCCACATTGTTAATCCTTTAAAGGAAATTATTTGTAAATTTCGACAAGTAGAACAATGAATGGATCAGGTAGACGGTTGAAATAATTGTATATATTGCTTCTATATAATCTACGAAACATATATGCAAAGCATCCAAACAGTACAATTCGCCAATTTTTTGTTCTTCAAGTTTAAGTGAACAATGAGCCCCAATGGTTAATCCTTTATCGGAAATTATTTGTAACTTTCGACAAGTAGAACAATGAATGGAACAGGTAGACGGTTGAAATCATTGTATATATTGCTTCTATATAGTCTAAGAAACATATATGCAAAGCATCCAAACAGTACAATTCGCCAATTTTTAGTTCTTCAAGTTTAAGTGAACTACGACCCCATTGTTAATCTTTTAACGGAAATTATTTGTAACTTTCGACAAGTAGAACAATGAATGGAACAGGTAGACGTTTGAAATCCTTGTATATATTGCGTCTATATAGTATAAGAAACATATATGCAAAGCATCCAAACAGTACAATTCGCCAATTTTTTGTTCTTCAAGTTTAAGTGAACTACGAGCCACACTGTTAATCCTTTAAAGGAAATTATTTGTAAATTTCGACAAGTAGAACAAAGAATGGAACAGGTAGACGGTTGAAATCCTTGTATATATTGCGTCTATATAGTATAAGAAACATATATGCAAAGCATCCAAACAGTACAATTCGCCAATTATTTGATCTTCAAGTTTAAGTGAACTACGAGCCCCATTTTTAATACTTTAACGGAAATTATTTGTAACTTTCTACAAGTAGAACAATGAATAGAACAGGTAGACGGTTGAAATCTTTGTATATGTTGCTTCTATATAGTCTAAGAAACTTATATGCAAAGCATCTAAACAGTAACAATCGCCAATTTTTTGATCTTCAAGTTTAAGTGAACAGCGGGCCCCATTGATAATCATGAAATGGAAATTATTTGTAACTTTCTACAAGTAGAACAATGAATAGTACAGGTAGACGGGTGAAATCTTTATATATTGCTTCTAAATAGTCTAAGAAACATATATGCAAAGCATCCAAACAGTACAATTCGCCAATTTTTTGTTCTTCAAGTTTAAGTGAACTACGAGCCACACTGTTAATCCTTTAAAGGAAATTATTTGTAAATTTCGACAAGTAGAACAAAGAATGGAACAGGTAGACGGTTGAAATCCTTGTATATATTGCGTCTATATAGTATAAGAAACATATATGCAAAGCATCCAAACAGTACAATTCGCCAATTTATTGTTCTTCAAGTTTAAGTGAACTACGAGCCCCATTGTTAATCCTTTAAAGGAAATTATTTGTAAATTTCGACAAGTAGAACAAAGAATGGAACAGGTAGACGGTTGAAATCCTTGTATATATTGCTTCTATATAGTCTACGAAACATATATGCAAAGCATCCAAACAGTACCATTCGCCAATTTTTTGTTCTTCAAGTTTAAGTGAACTACGAGCCCCATTGTTAATCCTTTAAAGGAAATTATTTGTAACTTTCGACAAGTAGAACAATGAATGGAACAGGTAGACTGTTGAAATAATTGTATATATTGCTTCTACATAGTCTAAGAAACATATATGCAAAGCATCCAAACAGTACAATTCGCCAATTTTTTGTTCTTCAAGTTTAAGTAAACTACGATCCCCATTGTTAATCCCTTAACGGAAATTATTTGTGACTTTCGACAAGTAGAACAATGAATGGAACAGGTAGACGGTTGAAATCAATGTATATATTGCTTCTATATAGTCTAAGAAACATAAATGCAAAGCATCCAAACAGTACCATTCGCCAATTTTTTGTTCTTCAAGTTTAAGTGAACTACGAGCTCCATTGTTAATCCTTTAAAGGAAATTATTTGTAAATTTCGACAAGTAGAACAATGAATGGAACAGGTAGACTGTTGAAATCATTGTATATATTGCTTCTATATAGTCTAAGAAACATATATGCAAAGCATCCAAACAGTACCATTCGCCAATTTTTTATTCTTCAAGTTTAAGTGAACTACGAGACCCATTGTTAATCCTTTAAAGGAAATTATTTGTAAATTTCGACAAGTAGAACAATGAATGGATCAGGTAGGCGGTTGAAATCATTGTATATGTTGCTTCTATATAGCCTACGAAACACATATGTAAAGCATCCAAACAGTACAATTCGCCAATTTTTTATTCTTCAAGTTTAAGTGAACAATGAGCCCCAATGGTTAATCCGTTATCGGAAATTATTTGTAACTTTCGACAAGTAGAACAATGAATGGAACAGGAGGACTGTTGAAATCTTTGTATATATTGCTTCTATATAGTCTAAGAAACACATATGCAAAGCATCCAAACAGTACCATTCGCCAATTTTTTGTTCTTCAAGTTTATGTGAACTACGAGCCCCATTGTTAATCCTTTAAAGGAAATTATTTGTAAATTTCGACAAGTAGAACAATGAATGGAACAGGTAGACTGTTGAAATCATTGTATATATTGCTTCTATATAGTCTAAGAAACATATATGCAAAGCATCCAAACAGTACAATTCGCCAATTTTTTGTTCTTCAAGTTTAAGTAAACTACGATCCCCATTGTTAATCCCTTAACGGAAATTATTTGTGACTTTCGACAAGTAGAACAATGAATTGAACAGGTAGACGGTTAAAATCAATGTATATATTGCTTCTATATAGTCTAAGAAACATATATGCAAAGCATCCAAACAGTACCATTCGCCAATTTTTTGTTCTTCAAGTTTAAGTGAACTACGAGACCCATAGTTAATCCTTTAAAGGAAATTATTTGTAAATTTCGACAAGTAGAACAATGAATGGAATAGGTAGACTGTTGAAATCATTGTATATATTGCTTCTATATAGTCTAAGAAACATATATGCATAGCGTCCAAACAGTACAATTCGCCAATTTTTTGCTCTTCAAGTTTAAGTGAACTACGAGCCCCATTATTAATCCTTTAAAGGAAATTATTTGTAAATTTCGGCAAGTAGAACAATGAATGGAATAGGTAGACGGTTGAAATCATTGTATATATTGCTTCTATATAGTCTAAGAAACATATCTGCAAATCATCCAAACAGTACAATTCGCCAACTTTTTGTTCTTCAAGTTTAAGTGAACTACGAGCCCCATTGTTAATCCTTTATCGGAAATTATTTGTTACTTTCGACAAGTAGAACAATGAATGGAACTGGTAGACGGTTGAAATCTTTTTACATATTGCTTCTATATAGTCTAAGAAACATATATGCAAAGCATCCAAACAGTACAATTCGCCAATTTTTTGTTCTTCAAGTTTAAGTGAACTACGAGCCCCATTGTTAATCCTTTATCGGAAATTATTTGTAACTTTCGACAAGTAGAACAATGAATGGAACTTGTAGACGGTTGAAATCTTTTTATATATTGCTTCTATATAGTCTAAGAAACATATATGCAAAGCATCCAAACAGTACAATTCGCCAATTTTTTGTTCTTCAAGTTTAAGTGAGCAATGAGCCCCATTGTTAATCCTTTATCGGAAATTATTTGTAACTTTCAACAAGTAGAACTATGAGTGGAACAGGTAGACGGTTGAAATCAATGTATATATTGCTTCTATATAGTCTAAGAAACATATATGCAAAGCACCCAAACAGTACAATTCGCCAATTTTTTGTTCTTCAAGTTTAAGTAAACTACGATCCCCATTGTTAATCCCTTAACGGAAATTATTTGATACTGTCGACAAGTAGAACAATGAATGGAACAGGTAGACGGTTGAAATCTTTGTATATGTTGCTTCTATATAGTCTAAGAAACTTATATGCAAAGCATCTAAACAGTAACAATCGCCAATTTTTTGATCTTCAAGTTTAAGTGAACAGCGAGCCCCATTGATAATCATGAAATGGAAATTATTTGTAACTTTCTACAAGTAGAACAATGAATAGTACAGGTAGACGGGTGAAATCTTTCTATATATTGCGTCTATATAGTCTAAGAAACATATATGCAAAGCATCCAAACAGTACAATTCGCCAATTTTTTGTTCTTCAAGTTTAAGTGAACTACGAGCCCCATTGTTAATCCTTCAAAGGAAATTATTTGTAAATTTCGACAAGTAAAACAATGAATGGGTCAGGTAGACGGTTGAAATCATTGTATATATTGCTTCTATATAATCTACGAAACATATATGCAAATCATCCAAACAGTACAATTCACGAATTTTTTGTTCTTCAAGTTTAAGTGAACTACGAGCCCCATTGTTAATCCTTTATTGGAAATTATTTGTAATTTTCGACAAGTAGAACAATGAATGGAACAGGTAGACGGTTGAAATCTTTGTATATATTGCTTCTATATAATCTAAGAAACATATATGCAAAGCATCCAAACAGTACCATTCGCCAATTTTTAGTTCTTCAAGTTTAAGTGAACTACGAGCACCATTGTTAATCCTTTAACGGAAATTATTTGTAACTTTCGACAAGTAGAACAATGAATGGAACAGGTAGACGTTTGAAATCCTTGTATATATTGCGTCTATATAGTCTAAGAAACATATATGCAAAGCATCCAAACAGTACAATTCGCCAATTATTTGATCTTCAAGTTTAAGTGAACTACGAGCCCCATTTTTAATACTTTAACGGAAATTATTTGTAACTTTCTACAAGTAGAACAATGAATAGAACAGGTAGACGGTTGAAATCTTTGTATATGTTGCTTCTATATAGTCTAAGAAACTTATATGCAAAGCATCTAAACAGTAACAATCGCCAATTTTTTGATCTTCAAGTTTAAATGAACAGCGAGCCCCATTGATAATCATGAAATGGAAATTATTTGTAACTTTCTACAAGTAGAACAATGAATAGTACAGGTAGACGGGTGAAATCTTTCTATATATTGCGTCTATATAGTCTAAGAAACATACATGCAAAGCATCCAAACAGTACCATTCGCCAATTTTTTGTTCTTCAAGTGTATGTGAACAATGAGCCCCAATGGTTAATCCTTTATCGGAAATTATTTGTAATTTTCGACAAGTAGAACAATGAATGGAACAGGTAGACGGTTGAAATCTTTGTATATATTGCTTCTATATAATCTAAGATACATATATGCAAAGCATCCAAACAGTACCATTCGCCAATTTTTAGTTCTTCAAGTTTAAGTGAACTACGAGCCCCATTGTTAATCCTTTAACGGAAATTATTTGTAACTTTCGACAAGTAGAACAATGAATGGAACAGGTAGACGTTTGAAATCCTTGTATATATTGCGTCTATATAGTCTAAGAAACATATATGCAAAGCATCCAAACAGTACAATTCGCCAATTATTTGATCTTCAAGTTTAAGTGAACTACGAGCCCCATTTTTAATACTTTAACGGAAATTATTTGTAACTTTCTACAAGTAGAACAATGAATAGAACAGGTAGACGGTTGAAATCTTTGTATATGTTGCTTCTATATAGTCTAAGAAACTTATATGCAAAGCATCTAAACAGTAACAATCGCCAATTTTTTGATCTTCAAGTTTAAGTGAACAGCGAGCCCCATTGATAATCATGAAATGGAAATTATTTGTAACTTTCTACAAGTACAACAATGAATAGTACAGGTAGACGGGTGAAATCTTTCTATATATTGCTTCTAAATAGTCTAAGAAACATATATGCATAGCATCCAAACAGTACCATTCGCCAATTTTTTGTTCTTCAAGTTTAAGTGAACAACGAGCCCCATTGTTAATCCTTTAAAGGAAATTATTTGTAAATTTCGACAAGTAGAACAATGAATGGATCAGGTAGACGGTTGAAATAATTGTATATATTGCTTCTATATAATCTACGAAACATATATGCAAAGCATCCAAACAGTACAATTCGCCAATTTTTTGTTCTTCAAGTTTAAGTGAACAATGAGCCCCAATGGTTAATCCTTTATCGGAAATTATTTGTAACTTTCGACAAGTAGAACAATGAATGGAACAGGTAGACGGTTGAAATCATTGTATATATTGCTTCTATATAGTCTAAGAAACATATATGCAAAGCATCCAAACAGTACAATTCGCCAATTTTTAGTTCTCCAAGTTTAAGTGAACAACGAGCCCCATTGATAATCATGAAATGGAAATTATTTGTAACTTTCTACAAGTAGAACGATGAATAGTACTGGTAGACGGGTGAAATCTTTCTATATATTGCTTCTAAATAGTCAAAGAAACATATATGCAAAGCATCCAAACAGTACAATTCGCCAATTTTTTGTTCTTCAAGTTTCAGTGAACTACGAGCCACATTGTTAATCCTTTAAAGGAAATTATTTGTAAATTTCGACAAGTAGAACAATGAATGGATCAGGTAGACGGTTGAAATAATTGTATATATTGCTTCTATATAATCTACGAAACATATATGCAAAGCATCCAAACAGTACAATTCGCCAATTTTTTGTTCTTCAAGTTTAAGTGAACAATGAGCCCCAATGGTTAATCCTTTATCGGAAATTATTTGTAACTTTCGACAAGTAGAACAATGAATGGAACAGGTAGACGGTTGAAATCATTGTATATATTGCTTCTATATAGTCTAAGAAACATATATGCAAAGCATCCAAACAGTACAATTCGCCAATTTTTAGTTCTTCAAGTTTAAGTGAACTACGACCCCATTGTTAATCTTTTAACGGAAATTATTTGTAACTTTCGACAAGTAGAACAATGAATGGAACAGGTAGACGTTTGAAATCCTTGTATATATTGCGTCTATATAGTATAAGAAACATATATGCAAAGCATCCAAACAGTACAATTCGCCAATTTATTGTTCTTCAAGTTTAAGTGAACAACGAGCCCCATTGTTAATCCTTTAAAGGAAATTATTTGTAAATTTCGGCAAGTAGAACAATGAATGGAATAGGTAGACGGTTGAAATCATTGTATATATTGCTTCTATATAGTGTAAGAAACATATATGCAAAGCATCCAAACAGTACCATTCGCCAATTATTTGTTCTTCAAGTATAAGTGAACAATGAGCCCCAATGGTTAATCCTTTATCGGAAATTATTTGTATCTTTCGACAAGTAGAACAATGAATGGTACAGGTAGACGGTTGAGATCTTTGTATATATTGCTTCTATATAGTCTAAGAAACATATATGCAAAGCATCTAAACAGTAACATTCGCCAATTTTTTGTTCTTCAAGTTTAAGTGAACAACGAACCCCATTGATAATCATGAAATGGAAATTATTTGTAACTTTCTACAAGTAGAACAATGAATGATACAGATAGACGGTTGAGATCTTTGTATATATTGCTTCTATATAGTCTAAGAAACATATATGCAAAGCATCTAAACAGTAACATTCGCCAATTTATTGTTCTTCAAGTTTAAGTGAACAACGAGCCCCATTGTTAATCCTTTAAAGGAAATTATTTGTAAATTTCGACAAGTAGAACAATGATTGGAACACTTAGACGGTTGAAATCTTTGTATATATTGCTTCCATATAGTCTAAGAAACAGGTACGCAAAGCATCCAAACAGTACCATTCGCCAATTTTTTGTTCTTCAAGTTTAAGTGAACTACGAGCCCCATTGTTAATCCTTTAAAGGAAATTATTTGTATATTTCGACAAGTAGAACAATGAATGGAACAGGTAGACGGTTGAAATAATTGTTTATATTGCTTCTATATAGTCTAAGAAACATATATGCAAAGCATCAAATCAGTACAATTTGCCAATTTAATGTTCTTCAAGTTTAAGTGAACAACGAGCCACATTGATAATCCTTTAAAGGAAATTATTTGTAAATTTCGACAAGTAGAACAATGATTGGAACACGTAGACGGTTGAAATCTTTGTATATATTACTTCCATATAGTCTAAGAAACATGTACGCAAAGCATCCAAACAGTACCATTCGCCAATTTTTTGTTCTTCAAGTTTAAGTGAACAATGAGCCCCAATCGTTAATCCTTTATCGGAAATTATTTGCAATTTTCGACAAGTAGAACAATGAATGGAACACGTAGACGGCTGAAATCTTTGTATATGTTGCTTCTATATAGTCTAAGAAACATATATGCAAAGGATCCAAACTGTACCATTCGCCAATTTTTTGTTCTTCAAGTTTAAGTGAACAACGAGCCCAATTGACAATCATGAAACTGTAATTATTTGTAACTTTCTACAAGTAGAACAATGAATAGTACAGGTATACGAGTGAAATCTTTCTATATATTGCTTCTATATAGTCTAAGAAACATATATGCAAAGAATCCAAACAGTACAATTCGCCAATTTTTTGTTCTTCAAGTATAAGTGAACAATGAGCCCCAATGGTTAATCCTTTATCGGAAATTATTTGTATCTTTCGACAAGCAGAACAATGAATGGTACAGGTAGACGGTTGAGATCTTTGTTTATATTGCTTCTATATAGTCTAAGAAACATATATGCAAAGCATCTAAACAGTAACATTCGCCAATTTTTTGTTCTTCAAGTTTAAGTGAACAACGAACCCCATTGATAATCATGAAATGGAAATTATTTGTAACTTTCTACAAGTAGAACAATGAATGGAACAGGTAGTCGGTTGAAATCATTGTATATATTGCTTCTATATAGTCTCAGAAACATATATGCAAAGCATCCAATCAGTACAATTTGCCAATTTATTGTTCTTCAAGTTTAAGTGAACAACGAGCCCCATTATTAATCCTTTAAAGGAAATTATTTGTAAATTTCTACAAGTAGAACAATGATTGGAACACGTAGACGGTTGAAATATTTGAATATATTGCTTCCATATAGTCTAAGAAACATATTGCAAAGCATCCAAACTGTACCATTCGCTAATTTTTTGTTCTTCAAGTTTAAGTGAACAACGAGCCCCATTGTTATCCTTTAAAGGAAATTATTTGTAAGTTTCGACAAGTAGAACAATGATTGGAACACGTAGACGGTTGAAATCTTTGTATATATTGCTTCCATATAGTCTAAGAAACATGTACGCAAAGCATCCAAACAGTACCATTCGCCAATTTTTTGTTCTTCAAGTTTAAGTGAACAATGAGCCCCATTGTTAATCCTTTATCGGAAATCATTAGTAATTTTCGACAAGTAGAACAATGAATGGAACACGTAGACGGCTGAAATCTTTGTATATATTGCTTCTATATAGTCTACGAAACATATATGCAAAGGATCCAAACTGTACCATTCGCCAATTTTTTGTTCTTCAAGTTTAAGTGAACAACGAGCCCCATTGACAATCATGAAACGGTAATTATTTGTAAGTTTCTACAAGTAGAACAATGAATAGAACAGGTAGACGGTTGAAATCTTTGTATATGCTGCTTCTATATAGTCTAAGAAACCTATATGCAAAGCATCTAAACAGTAACATTCGCCAATTTTTGTATCTTCAAGTATTAGTGAACAACAAGCCCCATTGATAATCATGAAATGGAAATTATTTGTAACTTTCTACAAGTAGAACAATGAATAGTACAGGTAGACGGGTGAAATGTTTCTATATATTGCTTCTATATAGTCTAATAAACATATATGCAAAGAATCCAAACAGTACAATTCGCCAATTTTTTGTTCTTCAAGTATAAGTGAACAATCAGCCCCAATGGTTAATCCTTTATCGGAAATTATTTGTAATTTTCAACAAGTAGAACAATGATTGGAACACGTAGACGGTTGAAATCTTTGTATATATTACTTCCATATAGTCTAAGAAACATGTACGCAAAGCATTCAAACAGTACCATTCGCCAATTTTTTGTTCTTCAAGTTTAAGTGAACAATGAGCCCCAATCGTTAATCCTTTATCGGAAATTATTTGCAATTTTCGACAAGTAGAACAATGAATGGAACACGTAGACGGCTGAAATCTTTGTATATATTGCTTCTATATAGTCTAAGAAACATATATGCAAAGGATCAAAACTGTACCATTCGCCAATTTTTTGTTCTTCAAGTTTAAGTGAACAACGAGCCCCATTGACAATCATGAAACGGTAATTATTTGTAAGTTTCTACAAGTAGAACAATGAATAGAACAGGTAGACGGTTGAAATCTTTGTATATGCTGCTTCTATATAGTCTAAGAAACCTATATGCAAAGCATCTAAACAGTAACATTCGCCAATTTTTGTATCTTCAAGTATTAGTGAACAACAAGCCCCATTGATAATCATGAAATGGAAATTATTTGTAACTTTCTACAAGTAGAACATGAATAGTACAGGTATACGAGTGAAATCTTTCTATGTATTGCTTCTATATAGTCTAAGAAACATATATGCAAAGAATCCAAACACTACAATTCGCCAATTTTTTGTTCTTCAAGTATAAGTGAACAATGAGCCCCAATGGTTAATCCTTTATCGGAAATTATTTGTATCTTTCGACAAGTAGAACAATGAATGGTACAGGTAGACGGTTGAGATCTTTGTATATATTGCTTCTATATAGTCTAAGAAACATATATGCAAAGCATCTAAACAGTAACATTCGCCAATTTATTGTTCTTCAAGTTTAAGTGAACAACGAGCCCCATTGACAATCATGAAACGGTAATTATTTGTAAGTTTCTACAAGTAGAACAATGAATAGAACAGGTAGACGGTTGAAATCTTTGTATATGCTGCTTCTATATAGTCTAAGAAACCTATATGCAAAGCATCTAAACAGTAACATTCGCCAATTTTTGTATCTTCAAGTATTAGTGAACAACAAGCCCCATTGATAATCATGAAATGGAAATTATTTGTAACTTTCTACAAGTAGAACAATGAATAGTACAGGTAGACGGGTGAAATGTTTCTATATATTGCTTCTATATAGTCTAAGAAACATATATGCAAAGAATCCAAACAGTACAATTCGCCAATTTTTTGTTCTTCAAGTATAAGTGAACAATGAGCCCCAATGGTTAATCCTTTATCGGAAATTATTTGTATCTTTCGACAAGTAGAACAATGAATGGTACAGGTAGACGGTTGAGAACTTTGTATATATTGCTTCTATATAGTCTAAGAAACATATATGCAAAGCATCTAAACAGTAACATTCGCCAATTTTTTGTTCTTCAATTTTAAGTGAACAACGAACCCCATTGATAATCATGAAATGGAAATTATTTTTAACTTTCTACAAGTAGAACAATGAATGGTACAGGTAGACGGTTGAGATCTTTGTATATATTGCTTCTATATAGTCTAAGAAACATATATGCAAAGCATCTAAACAGTAACATTCGCCAATTTATTGTTCTTCAAGTTTAAGTGAACAACGAGCCCCATTGTTAATCCTTTAAAGGAAATTATTTGTAAATTTCGACAAGTAGAACAATGATTGGAACACTTAGACGGTTGAAATCTTTGTATATATTGCTTCCATATAGTCTAAGAAACATGTACGCAAAGTATCCAAACAGTACCATACGCCAATTTTTTCTTCTTCAAGTTTAAGTGAACAACGAACCCCATTGATAATCATGAAATGGAAATTATTTGTAACTTTCGACAAGTAGAACAATGAATGGAACAGGTAGACGGTTGAAATCTTTGTATATATTGCTTCCATATAGTCTAAGAAACATGTACGCAAAGCATCCAAACAGTACAATTCGCCAATTTTTTGTTCTTCAAGTATAAGTGAACAATGAGCCCCAATGGTTAATCCTTTATCGGAAATTATTTGTATCTTTCGACAAGTAGAACAATGAATGGTACAGGTAGACGGTTGAGATCTTTGTATATATTGCTTCTATATAGTCTAAGAAACATATATGCAAAGCATCTAAACAGTAACATTCGCCAATTTTTTCTTCTTCAAGTTTAAGTGAACAACGAACCCCATTGATAATCATGAAATGGAAATTATTTGTAACTTTCTACAAGTAGAACAATGAATAGTACAGGTAGACGGGTGAAATCTTTCTATATATTGCTTCTATATAGTCTAAGAAACATATATGCAAAGAATCCAAACAGTACAATTCGCCAATTTTTTGTTCTTCAAGTATAAGTGAACAATGAGCCCCAATGGTTAATCCTTTATCGGAAATTATTTGTATCTTTCGACAAGTAGAACAATGAATGGTACAGGTAGACGGTTGAGAACTTTGTATATATTGCTTCTATATAGTCTAAGAAACATATATGCAAAGCATCTAAACAGTAACATTCGCCAATTTATTGTTCTTCAAGTTTAAGTGAACAACGAGACCCATTGTTAATCATTTAAAGGAAATTATTTGTAAATTTCTACAAGTAGAACAATGATTGAAACACTTAGACGGTTGAATTCTTTGTATATATTGCTTCCATATAGTCTAAGAAACCTATATGCAAAGCATCTAAACAGTAACATTCGCCAATTTTTTGTTCTTCAAGTTTAAGTGAACAACGAACCCCATTGATAATCATGAAATGGAAATTATTTGTAACTTTATACAAGTAGAACAATGAATGGAACAGGTAGTCGGTTGAAATCATTGTATATATTGCTTCTATATTGTCTCAGAAACATATATGCAGAGCATCCAATCAGTGCAATTTGCCAATTTATTGTTCTTCAAGTTTAAGTGAACAACGAGCCCCATTATTAATCCTTTAAAGGAAATTATTTGTAAATTTCGACAAGTAGAACAATGAATGGTACAGGTAGACGGTTGAGAACTTTGTATATATTGCTTCTATATAGTCTAAGAAACATATATGCAAAGCATCTAAACAGTAACATTCGCCAATTTTTTGTTCTTCAAGTTTAAGTGAACAACGAACCCCATTGATAATCATGAAATGGAAATTATTTGTATCTTTCGACAAGTAGAACAATGAATGGAACAGGTAGACGGTTGAAATCTTTGTATATATTGCTTCCATATAGTCTAAGAAACATGTACGCAAAGCATCCAAACAGTACCATTCGCCAATTTTTTGTTCTTCAAGTTTAAATGAACAATGAGCCCCATTGTTAATCCTTTATCGGAAATTATTTGTAATTTTCGACAAGTAGAACAATGAATGGAAAAGGTAGACGGTTGTAATCTTTGTATATATTGCTTCCATATAGTCTAAGAAACTTGTACGCAAAGCATCCAAACAGTACCATTCGCCAATTTTTTGTTCTTCAAGTTTAAGTGAACAATGAGCCCCATTGTTAATCCTTTATCGGAAATTATTTGTAATTTTCGACAAGTAGAACAATGAATGGAAAAGGTAGACGGTTGTAATCTTTGTATATATTGCTTCTATATAGTCTAAGAAACATATATGCAAAGCATCCAAACAGTACAATTCGCCAATTATTTGTTCTTCAAGTATAAGTGAACAATGAGCCCCAATGGTTAATCCTTTATCGGAAATTATTTGTATCTTTCGACAAGTAGAACAATGAATGGTACAGGTAGACGGTTGAGATCTTTGTATATATTGCTTCTATATAGTCTAAGAAACATATATGCAAAGCATCTAAACAGTAACATTCGCCAATTTTTTGTTCTTCAAGTTTAAGTGAACAACGAACCCCATTGATAATCATGAAATGGAAATTATTTGTAACTTTCTACAAGTAGAACAATGAATGATACAGGTAGACGGTTGAGATCTTTGTATATATTGCTTCTATATAGTCTAAGAAACATATATGCAAAGCATCTAAACAGTAACATTCGCCAATTTTTGTATCTTCAAGTATTAGTGAACAACAAGCCCCACTGATAATCATGAAATGGAAATTATTTGTAACTTTCTACAAGTAGAACAATGAATAGTACAGGTAGACGGGTGAAATCTTTCTATATATTGCTTCTATATAGTCTAAGAAACATATATGCAAAGCATCCAAACAGTACAATTCGCCAATTTTTTGTTCTTCAAGTATAAGTGAACAATGAGCCCCAATGGTTAATCCTTTATCGGAAATTATTTGTATCTTTCGACAAGTAGAACAATGAATGGTACAGGTAGACGGTTGAGATCTTTGTATATATTGCTTCTATATAGTCTAAGAAACATATATGCAAAGCATCTAAACAGTAACATTCGCCAATTTTTTCTTCTTCAAGTTTAAGTGAACAACGAACCCCATTGATAATCATGAAATGGAAATTATTTGTAACTTTCTACAAGTAGAACAATGAATGGTACAGGTAGACGGTTGAGATCTTTGTATATATTGCTTCTATATAGTCTAAGAAACATATATGCAAAGCATCTAAACAGTAACATTCGCCAATTTATTGTTCTTCAAGTTTAAGTGAACAACGAGACCCATTGTTAATCCTTTAAAGGAAATTATTTGTAAATTTCGACAAGTAGAACAATGATTGAAACACTTAGACGGTTGAATTCTTTGTATATATTGCTTCCATATAGTCTAAGAAACCTATATGCAAAGCATCTAAACAGTAACATTCGCCAATTTTTTGTTCTTCAAGTTTAAGTGAACAACGAACCCCATTGATAATCATGAAATGGAAATTATTTGTAACTTTCTACAAGTAGAACAATGAATGGAACAGGTAGTCGGTTGAAATCATTGTATATATTGCTTCTATATAGTCTCAGAAACATATATGCAAATGATCCAAACTGTACCATTCGCTAATTTTTTGTTCTTCAAGTTTAAGTGAACAGCGAGCCCCATTGTTATCCTTTAAAGGAAATTATTTCTAAATTTCGACAAGTAGAACAATGATTGGAACAAGTAGACGGCTGAAATCTTTGTATATATTGCTTCCATATAGTCTAAGGAACATGAACGCAAAGCATCCAAACAGTACCATTCGCCAATTTTTTGTTCTTCAAGTTCAAGTGAACAATGAGCCCCATTGTTAATCCTTTATCGGAAATTATTAGTAATTTTCGACAAGTAGAACAATGAATGGAACACGTAGACGGTTGAAATCTTTGTATATATTGCTTCTATATAGTCTAAGAAACATATATGCAAATGATCCAAACTGTACCATTCGCCAATTTTTTGTTCTTCAAGTTTAAGTGAACAACGAGCCCCATTGACAATCATGAAACGGTAATTATTTGTAAGTTTCTACAAGTAGAACAATGAATAGAACAGGTAGACGGTTGAAATCTTTGTATATGCTGCTTCTATATAGTCTAAGAAACCTATATGCAAAGCATCTAAACAGTAACATTCGCCAATTTTTGTATCTTCAAGTATTAGTGAACAACAAGCCCCATTGATAATCATGAAATGGAAATTATTTGTAACTGTCTACAAGTAGAACATGAATAGTACAGGTATACGAGTGAAATCTTTCTATATATTGCTTCTATATAGTCTAAGATACATATATGCAAAGCATCCAAGCTGTACAATTCGCCAATTTATTGTTCTTCAAGTTTAAGTGAACAACGAGCCCCATTCTTAATCCTTTAAAGGAAATTATTTCTAAATTTCGACAAGTAGAACAATGATTGGAACACGTAGACGGTTGAAATCTTTGAATATATTACTTCCATATAGTCTAAGAAACATATTGCAAAGCATCCAAACTGTACCATTCGCTAATTTTTTGTTCTTCAAGTTTAAGTGAACAACGAGCCCCATTGTTAATCCTTTAAAGGAAATTATTTGTAAATTTCGACAAGTAGAACAATGAATGGAACACGTAGACGGTTGAAATCTTTGTATATATTGCGTCTATATAATCTAAGAAACATATATGCAAAGCATCTAAACAGTAACATTCGCCAATTTTTTGATCTTCAAGTTTAAGTGAACAACGAACCCCATTGATAATCATGAAATGGAAATTATTTGTAACTTTCTACAAGTAGAACAATGAATAGTACAGGTAGACGGGTGAAATCTTTCTATATATTGCTTCTATATAGTCTAAGAAACATATATGCAAAGAATCCAAACAGTACAATTCGCCAATTTTTTGTTCTTCAAGTATAAGTGAACAATGAGCCCCAATGGTTAATCCTTTATCGGAAATTATTTGTATCTTTCGACAAGTAGAACAATGAATGGTACAGGTAGACGGTTGAGAACTTTGTATATATTGCTTCTATATAGTCTAAGAAACATATATGCAAAGCATCTAAACAGTAACATTCGCCAATTTATTGTTCTTCAAGTTTAAGTGAACAACGAGACCCATTGTTAATCATTTAAAGGAAATTATTTGTAAATTTCTACAAGTAGAACAATGATTGAAACACTTAGACGGTTGAATTCTTTGTATATATTGCTTCCATATAGTCTAAGAAACCTATATGCAAAGCATCTAAACAGTAACATTCGCCAATTTTTTGTTCTTCAAGTTTAAGTGAACAACGAACCCCATTGATAATCATGAAATGGAAATTATTTGTAACTTTATACAAGTAGAACAATGAATGGAACAGGTAGTCGGTTGAAATCATTGTATATATTGCTTCTATATAGTCTCAGAAACATATATGCAGAGCATCCAATCAGTGCAATTTGCCAATTTATTGTTCTTCAAGTTTAAGTGAACAACGAGCCCCATTATTAATCCTTTAAAGGAAATTATTTGTAAATTTCGACAAGTAGAACAATGAATGGTACAGGTAGACGGTTGAGAACTTTGTATATATTGCTTCTATATAGTCTAAGAAACATATATGCAAAGCATCTAAACAGTAACATTCGCCAATTTTTTGTTCTTCAAGTTTAAGTGAACAACGAACCCCATTGATAATCATGAAATGGAAATTATTTGTATCTTTCGACAAGTAGAACAATGAATGGAACAGGTAGACGGTTGAAATCTTTGTATATATTGCTTCCATATAGTCTAAGAAACATGTACGCAAAGCATCCAAACAGTACCATTCGCCAATTTTTTGTTCTTCAAGTTTAAATGAACAATGAGCCCCATTGTTAATCCTTTATCGGAAATTATTTGTAATTTTCGACAAGTAGAACAATGAATGGAAAAGGTAGACGGTTGTAATCTTTGTATATATTGCTTCCATATAGTCTAAGAAACTTGTACGCAAAGCATCCAAACAGTACCATTCGCCAATTTTTTGTTCTTCAAGTTTAAGTGAACAATGAGCCCCATTGTTAATCCTTTATCGGAAATTATTTGTAATTTTCGACAAGTAGAACAATGAATGGAAAAGGTAGACGGTTGTAATCTTTGTATATATTGCTTCTATATAGTCTAAGAAACATATATGCAAAGCATCCAAACAGTACAATTCGCCAATTATTTGTTCTTCAAGTATAAGTGAACAATGAGCCCCAATGGTTAATCCTTTATCGGAAATTATTTGTATCTTTCGACAAGTAGAACAATGAATGGTACAGGTAGACGGTTGAGATCTTTGTATATATTGCTTCTATATAGTCTAAGAAACATATATGCAAAGCATCTAAACAGTAACATTCGCCAATTTTTTGTTCTTCAAGTTTAAGTGAACAACGAACCCCATTGATAATCATGAAATGGAAATTATTTGTAACTTTCTACAAGTAGAACAATGAATGATACAGATAGACGGTTGAGATCTTTGTATATATTGCTTCTATATAGTCTAAGAAACATATATGCAAAGCATCTAAACAGTAACATTCGCCAATTTATTGTTCTTCAAGTTTAAGTGAACAACGAGCCCCATTGTTAATCCTTTAAAGGAAATTATTTGTAAATTTCGACAAGTAGAACAATGATTGGAACACTTAGACGGTTGAAATCTTTGTATATATTGCTTCCATATAGTCTAAGAAACAGGTACGCAAAGCATCCAAACAGTACCATTCGCCAATTTTTTGTTCTTCAAGTTTAAGTGAACTACGAGCCCCATTGTTAATCCTTTAAAGGAAATTATTTGTATATTTCGACAAGTAGAACAATGAATGGAACAGGTAGACGGTTGAAATAATTGTTTATATTGCTTCTATATAGTCTAAGAAACATATATGCAAAGCATCAAATCAGTACAATTTGCCAATTTAATGTTCTTCAAGTTTAAGTGAACAACGAGCCACATTGATAATCCTTTAAAGGAAATTATTTGTAAATTTCGACAAGTAGAACAATGATTGGAACACGTAGACGGTTGAAATCTTTGTATATATTACTTCCATATAGTCTAAGAAACATGTACGCAAAGCATCCAAACAGTACCATTCGCCAATTTTTTGTTCTTCAAGTTTAAGTGAACAATGAGCCCCAATCGTTAATCCTTTATCGGAAATTATTTGCAATTTTCGACAAGTAGAACAATGAATGGAACACGTAGACGGCTGAAATCTTTGTATATGTTGCTTCTATATAGTCTAAGAAACATATATGCAAAGGATCCAAACTGTACCATTCGCCAATTTTTTGTTCTTCAAGTTTAAGTGAACAACGAGCCCCATTGACAATCATGAAACTGTAATTATTTGTAACTTTCTACAAGTAGAACAATGAATAGTACAGGTATACGAGTGAAATCTTTCTATATATTGCTTCTATATAGTCTAAGAAACATATATGCAAAGAATCCAAACAGTACAATTCGCCAATTTTTTGTTCTTCAAGTATAAGTGAACAATGAGCCCCAATGGTTAATCCTTTATCGGAAATTATTTGTATCTTTCGACAAGCAGAACAATGAATGGTACAGGTAGACGGTTGAGATCTTTGTTTATATTGCTTCTATATAGTCTAAGAAACATATATGCAAAGCATCTAAACAGTAACATTCGCCAATTTTTTGTTCTTCAAGTTTAAGTGAACAACGAACCCCATTGATAATCATGAAATGGAAATTATTTGTAACTTTCTACAAGTAGAACAATGAATGGAACAGGTAGTCGGTTGAAATCATTGTATATATTGCTTCTATATAGTCTCAGAAACATATATGCAAAGCATCCAATCAGTACAATTTGCCAATTTATTGTTCTTCAAGTTTAAGTGAACAACGAGCCCCATTATTAATCCTTTAAAGGAAATTATTTGTAAATTTCTACAAGTAGAACAATGATTGGAACACGTAGACGGTTGAAATATTTGAATATATTGCTTCCATATAGTCTAAGAAACATATTGCAAAGCATCCAAACTGTACCATTCGCTAATTTTTTGTTCTTCAAGTTTAAGTGAACAACGAGCCCCATTGTTATCCTTTAAAGGAAATTATTTGTAAGTTTCGACAAGTAGAACAATGATTGGAACACGTAGACGGTTGAAATCTTTGTATATATTGCTTCCATATAGTCTAAGAAACATGTACGCAAAGCATCCAAACAGTACCATTCGCCAATTTTTTGTTCTTCAAGTTTAAGTGAACAATGAGCCCCATTGTTAATCCTTTATCGGAAATCATTAGTAATTTTCGACAAGTAGAACAATGAATGGAACACGTAGACGGCTGAAATCTTTGTATATATTGCTTCTATATAGTCTACGAAACATATATGCAAAGGATCCAAACTGTACCATTCGCCAATTTTTTGTTCTTCAAGTTTAAGTGAACAACGAGCCCCATTGACAATCATGAAACGGTAATTATTTGTAAGTTTCTACAAGTAGAACAATGAATAGAACAGGTAGACGGTTGAAATCTTTGTATATGCTGCTTCTATATAGTCTAAGAAACCTATATGCAAAGCATCTAAACAGTAACATTCGCCAATTTTTGTATCTTCAAGTATTAGTGAACAACAAGCCCCATTGATAATCATGAAATGGAAATTATTTGTAACTTTCTACAAGTAGAACAATGAATAGTACAGGTAGACGGGTGAAATGTTTCTATATATTGCTTCTATATAGTCTAATAAACATATATGCAAAGAATCCAAACAGTACAATTCGCCAATTTTTTGTTCTTCAAGTATAAGTGAACAATCAGCCCCAATGGTTAATCCTTTATCGGAAATTATTTGTAATTTTCAACAAGTAGAACAATGATTGGAACACGTAGACGGTTGAAATCTTTGTATATATTACTTCCATATAGTCTAAGAAACATGTACGCAAAGCATTCAAACAGTACCATTCGCCAATTTTTTGTTCTTCAAGTTTAAGTGAACAATGAGCCCCAATCGTTAATCCTTTATCGGAAATTATTTGCAATTTTCGACAAGTAGAACAATGAATGGAACACGTAGACGGCTGAAATCTTTGTATATATTGCTTCTATATAGTCTAAGAAACATATATGCAAAGGATCAAAACTGTACCATTCGCCAATTTTTTGTTCTTCAAGTTTAAGTGAACAACGAGCCCCATTGACAATCATGAAACGGTAATTATTTGTAAGTTTCTACAAGTAGAACAATGAATAGAACAGGTAGACGGTTGAAATCTTTGTATATGCTGCTTCTATATAGTCTAAGAAACCTATATGCAAAGCATCTAAACAGTAACATTCGCCAATTTTTGTATCTTCAAGTATTAGTGAACAACAAGCCCCATTGATAATCATGAAATGGAAATTATTTGTAACTTTCTACAAGTAGAACATGAATAGTACAGGTATACGAGTGAAATCTTTCTATGTATTGCTTCTATATAGTCTAAGAAACATATATGCAAAGAATCCAAACACTACAATTCGCCAATTTTTTGTTCTTCAAGTATAAGTGAACAATGAGCCCCAATGGTTAATCCTTTATCGGAAATTATTTGTATCTTTCGACAAGTAGAACAATGAATGGTACAGGTAGACGGTTGAGATCTTTGTATATATTGCTTCTATATAGTCTAAGAAACATATATGCAAAGCATCTAAACAGTAACATTCGCCAATTTATTGTTCTTCAAGTTTAAGTGAACAACGAGCCCCATTGACAATCATGAAACGGTAATTATTTGTAAGTTTCTACAAGTAGAACAATGAATAGAACAGGTAGACGGTTGAAATCTTTGTATATGCTGCTTCTATATAGTCTAAGAAACCTATATGCAAAGCATCTAAACAGTAACATTCGCCAATTTTTGTATCTTCAAGTATTAGTGAACAACAAGCCCCATTGATAATCATGAAATGGAAATTATTTGTAACTGTCTACAAGTAGAACATGAATAGTACAGGTATACGAGTGAAATCTTTCTATATATTGCTTCTATATAGTCTAAGATACATATATGCAAAGCATCTAAACAGTACAATTCGCCAATTTTTTGTTCTTCAAGTATAAGTGAACAATGAGCCCCAATGGTTAATCCTTTATCGGAAATTATTTGTAATTTTCAACAAGTAGAACAATGATTGGAACACGTAGACGGTTGAAATCTTTGTATATATTACTTCCATATAGTCTAAGAAACATGTACGCAAAGCATTCAAACAGTACCATTCGCCAATTTTTTGTTCTTCAAGTTTAAGTGAACAATGAGCCCCAATCGTTAATCCTTTATCGGAAATTATTTGCAATTTTCGACAAGTAGAACAATGAATGGAACACGTAGACGGCTGAAATCTTTGTATATATTGCTTCTATATAGTCTAAGAAACATATATGCAAAGGATCAAAACTGTACCATTCGCCAATTTTTTGTTCTTCAAGTTTAAGTGAACAACGAGCCCCATTGACAATCATGAAACGGTAATTATTTGTAAGTTTCTACAAGTAGAACAATGAATAGAACAGGTAGACGGTTGAAATCTTTGTATATGCTGCTTCTATATAGTCTAAGAAACCTATATGCAAAGCATCTAAACAGTAACATTCGCCAATTTTTGTATCTTCAAGTATTAGTGAACAACAAGCCCCATTGATAATCATGAAATGGAAATTATTTGTAACTTTCTACAAGTAGAACATGAATAGTACAGGTATACGAGTGAAATCTTTCTATGTATTGCTTCTATATAGTCTAAGAAACATATATGCAAAGAATCCAAACACTACAATTCGCCAATTTTTTGTTCTTCAAGTATAAGTGAACAATGAGCCCCAATGGTTAATCCTTTATCGGAAATTATTTGTATCTTTCGACAAGTAGAACAATGAATGGTACAGGTAGACGGTTGAGATCTTTGTATATATTGCTTCTATATAGTCTAAGAAACATATATGCAAAGCATCTAAACAGTAACATTCGCCAATTTATTGTTCTTCAAGTTTAAGTGAACAACGAGCCCCATTGACAATCATGAAACGGTAATTATTTGTAAGTTTCTACAAGTAGAACAATGAATAGAACAGGTAGACGGTTGAAATCTTTGTATATGCTGCTTCTATATAGTCTAAGAAACCTATATGCAAAGCATCTAAACAGTAACATTCGCCAATTTTTGTATCTTCAAGTATTAGTGAACAACAAGCCCCATTGATAATCATGAAATGGAAATTATTTGTAACTGTCTACAAGTAGAACATGAATAGTACAGGTATACGAGTGAAATCTTTCTATATATTGCTTCTATATAGTCTAAGATACATATATGCAAAGCATCCAAGCTGTACAATTCGCCAATTTATTGTTCTTCAAGTTTAAGTGAACAACGAGCCCCATTCTTAATCCTTTAAAGGAAATTATTTCTAAATTTCGACAAGTAGAACAATGATTGGAACACGTAGACGGCTGAAATCTTTGTATATATTGCTTCCATATAGTCTAAGGAACATGAACGCAAAGCATCCAAACAGTACCATTCGCCAATTTTTTGTTCTTCAAGTTTAAGTGAACAACGAGCCCCATTGACAATCATGAAACGGTAATTATTTGTAAGTTTCTACAAGTAGAACAATGAATAGAACAGGTAGACGGTTGAAATCTTTGTATATGCTGCTTCTATATAGTCTAAGAAACATATATGCAAAGCATCCAAACAGTACCATTCGCCAATTTGTTGTTCTTCAAGTTGAAGTGAATAACGAGCCCCATTGATAATCATGAAATGGAAATTATTTGTAACTTTCTACAAGTAGAACAATGAATAGTAAAGGTAGACGGGTGAAATCTTTCTATATATTGCTTCTATGTAGTCTAAGAAACATATACGCAAAGCATCCAAACAGAACAATTCGCCAATTTTTTTTCTTCAAGTTTAAGTGAACTACGAGCCGCATTGTTAATCCTTTAAAGGAAATTATTTGTAAATTTCGACAAGTAGAACAATGATTGGAACACGTAGACGGTTGAAATCTTTGAATATATTGCTTCCATATAGTCTAAGAAACATATTGCAAAGCATCCAAACTGTACCATTCGCTAATTTTTTGTTCTTAAAGTTTAAGTGAACAATGAGCCCCAATCGTTAATCCTTTATCGGAAATTATTTGCAATTTTCGACAAGTAGAACAATGAATGGAACACGTAGACGGCTGAAATCTTTGTATATATTGCTTCTATATAGTCTAAGAAACATATATGCAAAGGATCAAAACTGTACCATTCGCCAATTTTTTGTTCTTCAAGTTTAAGTGAACAACGAGCCCCATTGACAATCATGAAACGGTAATTATTTGTAAGTTTCTACAAGTAGAACAATGAATAGAACAGGTAGACGGTTGAAATCTTTGTATATGCTGCTTCTATATAGTCTAAGAAACCTATATGCAAAGCATCTAAACAGTAACATTCGCCAATTTTTGTATCTTCAAGTATTAGTGAACAACAAGCCCCATTGATAATCATGAAATGGAAATTATTTGTAACTTTCTACAAGTAGAACATGAATAGTACAGGTATACGAGTGAAATCTTTCTATGTATTGCTTCTATATAGTCTAAGAAACATATATGCAAAGGATCCAAACTGTACCATTCGCCAATTATTTGTTCTTCAAGTATAAGTGAACAATGAGCCCCAATGGTTAATCCTTTATCGGAAATTATTTGTATCTTTCGACAAGTAGAACAATGAATGGTACAGGTAGACGGTTGAGATCTTTGTATATATTGCTTCTATATAGTCTAAGAAACATATATGCAAAGCATCTAAACAGTAACATTCGCCAATTTTTTGTTCTTCAAGTTTAAGTGAACAACGAACCCCATTGATAATCATGAAATGGAAATTATTTGTAACTTTCTACAAGTAGAACAATGAATGATACAGGTAGACGGTTGAGATCTTTGTATATATTGCTTCTATATAGTCTAAGAAACATATATGCAAAGCATCTAAACAGTAACATTCGCCAATTTTTGTATCTTCAAGTATTAGTGAACAACAAGCCCCACTGATAATCATGAAATGGAAATTATTTGTAACTTTCTACAAGTAGAACAATGAATAGTACAGGTAGACGGGTGAAATCTTTCTATATATTGCTTCTATATAGTCTAAGAAACATATATGCAAAGCATCCAAACAGTACAATTCGCCAATTTTTTGTTCTTCAAGTATAAGTGAACAATGAGCCCCAATGGTTAATCCTTTATCGGAAATTATTTGTATCTTTCGACAAGTAGAACAATGAATGGTACAGGTAGACGGTTGAGATCTTTGTATATATTGCTTCTATATAGTCTAAGAAACATATATGCAAAGCATCTAAACAGTAACATTCGCCAATTTTTTCTTCTTCAAGTTTAAGTGAACAACGAACCCCATTGATAATCATGAAATGGAAATTATTTGTAACTTTCTACAAGTAGAACAATGAATGGTACAGGTAGACGGTTGAGATCTTTGTATATATTGCTTCTATATAGTCTAAGAAACATATATGCAAAGCATCTAAACAGTAACATTCGCCAATTTATTGTTCTTCAAGTTTAAGTGAACAACGAGACCCATTGTTAATCCTTTAAAGGAAATTATTTGTAAATTTCGACAAGTAGAACAATGATTGAAACACTTAGACGGTTGAATTCTTTGTATATATTGCTTCCATATAGTCTAAGAAACCTATATGCAAAGCATCTAAACAGTAACATTCGCCAATTTTTTGTTCTTCAAGTTTAAGTGAACAACGAACCCCATTGATAATCATGAAATGGAAATTATTTGTAACTTTCTACAAGTAGAACAATGAATGGAACAGGTAGTCGGTTGAAATCATTGTATATATTGCTTCTATATAGTCTCAGAAACATATATGCAAATGATCCAAACTGTACCATTCGCTAATTTTTTGTTCTTCAAGTTTAAGTGAACAGCGAGCCCCATTGTTATCCTTTAAAGGAAATTATTTCTAAATTTCGACAAGTAGAACAATGATTGGAACAAGTAGACGGCTGAAATCTTTGTATATATTGCTTCCATATAGTCTAAGGAACATGAACGCAAAGCATCCAAACAGTACCATTCGCCAATTTTTTGTTCTTCAAGTTCAAGTGAACAATGAGCCCCATTGTTAATCCTTTATCGGAAATTATTAGTAATTTTCGACAAGTAGAACAATGAATGGAACACGTAGACGGTTGAAATCTTTGTATATATTGCTTCTATATAGTCTAAGAAACATATATGCAAATGATCCAAACTGTACCATTCGCCAATTTTTTGTTCTTCAAGTTTAAGTGAACAACGAGCCCCATTGACAATCATGAAACGGTAATTATTTGTAAGTTTCTACAAGTAGAACAATGAATAGAACAGGTAGACGGTTGAAATCTTTGTATATGCTGCTTCTATATAGTCTAAGAAACCTATATGCAAAGCATCTAAACAGTAACATTCGCCAATTTTTGTATCTTCAAGTATTAGTGAACAACAAGCCCCATTGATAATCATGAAATGGAAATTATTTGTAACTGTCTACAAGTAGAACATGAATAGTACAGGTATACGAGTGAAATCTTTCTATATATTGCTTCTATATAGTCTAAGATACATATATGCAAAGCATCCAAGCTGTACAATTCGCCAATTTATTGTTCTTCAAGTTTAAGTGAACAACGAGCCCCATTCTTAATCCTTTAAAGGAAATTATTTCTAAATTTCGACAAGTAGAACAATGATTGGAACACGTAGACGGTTGAAATCTTTGAATATATTACTTCCATATAGTCTAAGAAACATATTGCAAAGCATCCAAACTGTACCATTCGCTAATTTTTTGTTCTTCAAGTTTAAGTGAACAACGAGCCCCATTGTTAATCCTTTAAAGGAAATTATTTGTAAATTTCGACAAGTAGAACAATGAATGGAACACGTAGACGGTTGAAATCTTTGTATATATTGCGTCTATATAATCTAAGAAACATATATGCAAAGCATCTAAACAGTAACATTCGCCAATTTTTTGATCTTCAAGTTTAAGTGAACAACGAACCCCATTGATAATCATGAAATGGAAATTATTTGTAACTTTCTACAAGTAGAACAATGAATAGTACAGGTAGACGGGTGAAATCTTTCTATATATTGCTTCTATATAGTCTAAGAAACATATATGCAAAGAATCCAAACAGTACAATTCGCCAATTTTTTGTTCTTCAAGTATAAGTGAACAATGAGCCCCAATGGTTAATCCTTTATCGGAAATTATTTGTATCTTTCGACAAGTAGAACAATGAATGGTACAGGTAGACGGTTGAGAACTTTGTATATATTGCTTCTATATAGTCTAAGAAACATATATGCAAAGCATCTAAACAGTAACATTCGCCAATTTATTGTTCTTCAAGTTTAAGTGAACAACGAGACCCATTGTTAATCATTTAAAGGAAATTATTTGTAAATTTCTACAAGTAGAACAATGATTGAAACACTTAGACGGTTGAATTCTTTGTATATATTGCTTCCATATAGTCTAAGAAACCTATATGCAAAGCATCTAAACAGTAACATTCGCCAATTTTTTGTTCTTCAAGTTTAAGTGAACAACGAACCCCATTGATAATCATGAAATGGAAATTATTTGTAACTTTATACAAGTAGAACAATGAATGGAACAGGTAGTCGGTTGAAATCATTGTATATATTGCTTCTATATAGTCTCAGAAACATATATGCAGAGCATCCAATCAGTGCAATTTGCCAATTTATTGTTCTTCAAGTTTAAGTGAACAACGAGCCCCATTATTAATCCTTTAAAGGAAATTATTTGTAAATTTCGACAAGTAGAACAATGAATGGTACAGGTAGACGGTTGAGAACTTTGTATATATTGCTTCTATATAGTCTAAGAAACATATATGCAAAGCATCTAAACAGTAACATTCGCCAATTTTTTGTTCTTCAAGTTTAAGTGAACAACGAACCCCATTGATAATCATGAAATGGAAATTATTTGTATCTTTCGACAAGTAGAACAATGAATGGAACAGGTAGACGGTTGAAATCTTTGTATATATTGCTTCCATATAGTCTAAGAAACATGTACGCAAAGCATCCAAACAGTACCATTCGCCAATTTTTTGTTCTTCAAGTTTAAATGAACAATGAGCCCCATTGTTAATCCTTTATCGGAAATTATTTGTAATTTTCGACAAGTAGAACAATGAATGGAAAAGGTAGACGGTTGTAATCTTTGTATATATTGCTTCCATATAGTCTAAGAAACTTGTACGCAATGCATCCAAACAGTACCATTCGCCAATTTTTTGTTCTTCAAGTTTAAGTGAACAATGAGCCCCATTGTTAATCCTTTATCGGAAATTATTTGTAATTTTCGACAAGTAGAACAATGAATGGAAAAGGTAGACGGTTGTAATCTTTGTATATATTGCTTCTATATAGTCTAAGAAACATATATGCAAAGCATCCAAACAGTACAATTCGCCAATTATTTGTTCTTCAAGTATAAGTGAACAATGAGCCCCAATGGTTAATCCTTTATCGGAAATTATTTGTATCTTTCGACAAGTAGAACAATGAATGGTACAGGTAGACGGTTGAGATCTTTGTATATATTGCTTCTATATAGTCTAAGAAACATATATGCAAAGCATCTAAACAGTAACATTCGCCAATTTTTTGTTCTTCAAGTTTAAGTGAACAACGAACCCCATTGATAATCATGAAATGGAAATTATTTGTAACTTTCTACAAGTAGAACAATGAATGATACAGATAGACGGTTGAGATCTTTGTATATATTGCTTCTATATAGTCTAAGAAACATATATGCAAAGCATCTAAACAGTAACATTCGCCAATTTATTGTTCTTCAAGTTTAAGTGAACAACGAGCCCCATTGTTAATCCTTTAAAGGAAATTATTTGTAAATTTCGACAAGTAGAACAATGACTGGAACACTTAGACGGTTGAAATCTTTGTATATATTGCTTCCATATAGTCTAAGAAACAGGTACGCAAAGCATCCAAACAGTACCATTCGCCAATTTTTTGTTCTTCAAGTTTAAGTGAACTACGAGCCCCATTGTTAATCCTTTAAAGGAAATTATTTGTATATTTCGACAAGTAGAACAATGAATGGAACAGGTAGACGGTTGAAATAATTGTTTATATTGCTTCTATATAGTCTAAGAAACATATATGCAAAGCATCAAATCAGTACAATTTGCCAATTTAATGTTCTTCAAGTTTAAGTGAACAACGAGCCACATTGATAATCCTTTAAAGGAAATTATTTGTAAATTTCGACAAGTAGAACAATGATTGGAACACGTAGACGGTTGAAATCTTTGTATATATTACTTCCATATAGTCTAAGAAACATGTACGCAAAGCATCCAAACAGTACCATTCGCCAATTTTTTGTTCTTCAAGTTTAAGTGAACAATGAGCCCCAATCGTTAATCCTTTATCGGAAATTATTTGCAATTTTCGACAAGTAGAACAATGAATGGAACACGTAGACGGCTGAAATCTTTGTATATGTTGCTTCTATATAGTCTAAGAAACATATATGCAAAGGATCCAAACTGTACCATTCGCCAATTTTTTGTTCTTCAAGTTTAAGTGAACAACGAGCCCCATTGACAATCATGAAACTGTAATTATTTGTAACTTTCTACAAGTAGAACAATGAATAGTACAGGTATACGAGTGAAATCTTTCTATATATTGCTTCTATATAGTCTAAGAAACATATATGCAAAGAATCCAAACAGTACAATTCGCCAATTTTTTGTTCTTCAAGTATAAGTGAACAATGAGCCCCAATGGTTAATCCTTTATCGGAAATTATTTGTATCTTTCGACAAGCAGAACAATGAATGGTACAGGTAGACGGTTGAGATCTTTGTTTATATTGCTTCTATATAGTCTAAGAAACATATATGCAAAGCATCTAAACAGTAACATTCGCCAATTTTTTGTTCTTCAAGTTTAAGTGAACAACGAACCCCATTGATAATCATGAAATGGAAATTATTTGTAACTTTCTACAAGTAGAACAATGAATGGAACAGGTAGTCGGTTGAAATCATTGTATATATTGCTTCTATATAGTCTCAGAAACATATATGCAAAGCATCCAATCAGTACAATTTGCCAATTTATTGTTCTTCAAGTTTAAGTGAACAACGAGCCCCATTATTAATCCTTTAAAGGAAATTATTTGTAAATTTCTACAAGTAGAACAATGATTGGAACACGTAGACGGTTGAAATATTTGAATATATTGCTTCCATATAGTCTAAGAAACATATTGCAAAGCATCCAAACTGTACCATTCGCTAATTTTTTGTTCTTCAAGTTTAAGTGAACAACGAGCCCCATTGTTATCCTTTAAAGGAAATTATTTGTAAGTTTCGACAAGTAGAACAATGATTGGAACACGTAGACGGTTGAAATCTTTGTATATATTGCTTCCATATAGTCTAAGAAACATGTACGCAAAGCATCCAAACAGTACCATTCGCCAATTTTTTGTTCTTCAAGTTTAAGTGAACAATGAGCCCCATTGTTAATCCTTTATCGGAAATCATTAGTAATTTTCGACAAGTAGAACAATGAATGGAACACGTAGACGGCTGAAATCTTTGTATATATTGCTTCTATATAGTCTACGAAACATATATGCAAAGGATCCAAACTGTACCATTCGCCAATTTTTTGTTCTTCAAGTTTAAGTGAACAACGAGCCCCATTGACAATCATGAAACGGTAATTATTTGTAAGTTTCTACAAGTAGAACAATGAATAGAACAGGTAGACGGTTGAAATCTTTGTATATGCTGCTTCTATATAGTCTAAGAAACCTATATGCAAAGCATCTAAACAGTAACATTCGCCAATTTTTGTATCTTCAAGTATTAGTGAACAACAAGCCCCATTGATAATCATGAAATGGAAATTATTTGTAACTTTCTACAAGTAGAACAATGAATAGTACAGGTAGACGGGTGAAATGTTTCTATATATTGCTTCTATATAGTCTAATAAACATATATGCAAAGAATCCAAACAGTACAATTCGCCAATTTTTTGTTCTTCAAGTATAAGTGAACAATCAGCCCCAATGGTTAATCCTTTATCGGAAATTATTTGTAATTTTCAACAAGTAGAACAATGATTGGAACACGTAGACGGTTGAAATCTTTGTATATATTACTTCCATATAGTCTAAGAAACATGTACGCAAAGCATTCAAACAGTACCATTCGCCAATTTTTTGTTCTTCAAGTTTAAGTGAACAATGAGCCCCAATCGTTAATCCTTTATCGGAAATTATTTGCAATTTTCGACAAGTAGAACAATGAATGGAACACGTAGACGGCTGAAATCTTTGTATATATTGCTTCTATATAGTCTAAGAAACATATATGCAAAGGATCAAAACTGTACCATTCGCCAATTTTTTGTTCTTCAAGTTTAAGTGAACAACGAGCCCCATTGACAATCATGAAACGGTAATTATTTGTAAGTTTCTACAAGTAGAACAATGAATAGAACAGGTAGACGGTTGAAATCTTTGTATATGCTGCTTCTATATAGTCTAAGAAACCTATATGCAAAGCATCTAAACAGTAACATTCGCCAATTTTTGTATCTTCAAGTATTAGTGAACAACAAGCCCCATTGATAATCATGAAATGGAAATTATTTGTAACTTTCTACAAGTAGAACATGAATAGTACAGGTATACGAGTGAAATCTTTCTATGTATTGCTTCTATATAGTCTAAGAAACATATATGCAAAGAATCCAAACACTACAATTCGCCAATTTTTTGTTCTTCAAGTATAAGTGAACAATGAGCCCCAATGGTTAATCCTTTATCGGAAATTATTTGTATCTTTCGACAAGTAGAACAATGAATGGTACAGGTAGACGGTTGAGATCTTTGTATATATTGCTTCTATATAGTCTAAGAAACATATATGCAAAGCATCTAAACAGTAACATTCGCCAATTTATTGTTCTTCAAGTTTAAGTGAACAACGAGCCCCATTGACAATCATGAAACGGTAATTATTTGTAAGTTTCTACAAGTAGAACAATGAATAGAACAGGTAGACGGTTGAAATCTTTGTATATGCTGCTTCTATATAGTCTAAGAAACCTATATGCAAAGCATCTAAACAGTAACATTCGCCAATTTTTGTATCTTCAAGTATTAGTGAACAACAAGCCCCATTGATAATCATGAAATGGAAATTATTTGTAACTGTCTACAAGTAGAACATGAATAGTACAGGTATACGAGTGAAATCTTTCTATATATTGCTTCTATATAGTCTAAGATACATATATGCAAAGCATCTAAACAGTACAATTCGCCAATTTTTTGTTCTTCAAGTATAAGTGAACAATGAGCCCCAATGGTTAATCCTTTATCGGAAATTATTTGTAATTTTCAACAAGTAGAACAATGATTGGAACACGTAGACGGTTGAAATCTTTGTATATATTACTTCCATATAGTCTAAGAAACATGTACGCAAAGCATTCAAACAGTACCATTCGCCAATTTTTTGTTCTTCAAGTTTAAGTGAACAATGAGCCCCAATCGTTAATCCTTTATCGGAAATTATTTGCAATTTTCGACAAGTAGAACAATGAATGGAACACGTAGACGGCTGAAATCTTTGTATATATTGCTTCTATATAGTCTAAGAAACATATATGCAAAGGATCAAAACTGTACCATTCGCCAATTTTTTGTTCTTCAAGTTTAAGTGAACAACGAGCCCCATTGACAATCATGAAACGGTAATTATTTGTAAGTTTCTACAAGTAGAACAATGAATAGAACAGGTAGACGGTTGAAATCTTTGTATATGCTGCTTCTATATAGTCTAAGAAACCTATATGCAAAGCATCTAAACAGTAACATTCGCCAATTTTTGTATCTTCAAGTATTAGTGAACAACAAGCCCCATTGATAATCATGAAATGGAAATTATTTGTAACTTTCTACAAGTAGAACATGAATAGTACAGGTATACGAGTGAAATCTTTCTATGTATTGCTTCTATATAGTCTAAGAAACATATATGCAAAGAATCCAAACACTACAATTCGCCAATTTTTTGTTCTTCAAGTATAAGTGAACAATGAGCCCCAATGGTTAATCCTTTATCGGAAATTATTTGTATCTTTCGACAAGTAGAACAATGAATGGTACAGGTAGACGGTTGAGATCTTTGTATATATTGCTTCTATATAGTCTAAGAAACATATATGCAAAGCATCTAAACAGTAACATTCGCCAATTTATTGTTCTTCAAGTTTAAGTGAACAACGAGCCCCATTGACAATCATGAAACGGTAATTATTTGTAAGTTTCTACAAGTAGAACAATGAATAGAACAGGTAGACGGTTGAAATCTTTGTATATGCTGCTTCTATATAGTCTAAGAAACCTATATGCAAAGCATCTAAACAGTAACATTCGCCAATTTTTGTATCTTCAAGTATTAGTGAACAACAAGCCCCATTGATAATCATGAAATGGAAATTATTTGTAACTGTCTACAAGTAGAACATGAATAGTACAGGTATACGAGTGAAATCTTTCTATATATTGCTTCTATATAGTCTAAGATACATATATGCAAAGCATCCAAGCTGTACAATTCGCCAATTTATTGTTCTTCAAGTTTAAGTGAACAACGAGCCCCATTCTTAATCCTTTAAAGGAAATTATTTCTAAATTTCGACAAGTAGAACAATGATTGGAACACGTAGACGGCTGAAATCTTTGTATATATTGCTTCCATATAGTCTAAGGAACATGAACGCAAAGCATCCAAACAGTACCATTCGCCAATTTTTTGTTCTTCAAGTTTAAGTGAACAACGAGCCCCATTGACAATCATGAAACGGTAATTATTTGTAAGTTTCTACAAGTAGAACAATGAATAGAACAGGTAGACGGTTGAAATCTTTGTATATGCTGCTTCTATATAGTCTAAGAAACATATATGCAAAGCATCCAAACAGTACCATTCGCCAATTTGTTGTTCTTCAAGTTGAAGTGAATAACGAGCCCCATTGATAATCATGAAATGGAAATTATTTGTAACTTTCTACAAGTAGAACAATGAATAGTAAAGGTAGACGGGTGAAATCTTTCTATATATTGCTTCTATGTAGTCTAAGAAACATATACGCAAAGCATCCAAACAGAACAATTCGCCAATTTTTTTTCTTCAAGTTTAAGTGAACTACGAGCCGCATTGTTAATCCTTTAAAGGAAATTATTTGTAAATTTCGACAAGTAGAACAATGATTGGAACACGTAGACGGTTGAAATCTTTGAATATATTGCTTCCATATAGTCTAAGAAACATATTGCAAAGCATCCAAACTGTACCATTCGCTAATTTTTTGTTCTTAAAGTTTAAGTGAACAATGAGCCCCAATCGTTAATCCTTTATCGGAAATTATTTGCAATTTTCGACAAGTAGAACAATGAATGGAACACGTAGACGGCTGAAATCTTTGTATATATTGCTTCTATATAGTCTAAGAAACATATATGCAAAGGATCAAAACTGTACCATTCGCCAATTTTTTGTTCTTCAAGTTTAAGTGAACAACGAGCCCCATTGACAATCATGAAACGGTAATTATTTGTAAGTTTCTACAAGTAGAACAATGAATAGAACAGGTAGACGGTTGAAATCTTTGTATATGCTGCTTCTATATAGTCTAAGAAACCTATATGCAAAGCATCTAAACAGTAACATTCGCCAATTTTTGTATCTTCAAGTATTAGTGAACAACAAGCCCCATTGATAATCATGAAATGGAAATTATTTGTAACTTTCTACAAGTAGAACATGAATAGTACAGGTATACGAGTGAAATCTTTCTATGTATTGCTTCTATATAGTCTAAGAAACATATATGCAAAGGATCCAAACTGTACCATTCGCCAATTTTTTGTTCTTCAAGTTTAAGTGAACAACGAGCCCCATTGACAATCATGAAACGGTAATTATTTGTAAGTTTCTACAAGTAGAACAATGAATAGAACAGGTAGACGGTTGAAATCTTTGTATATGCTGCTTCTATATAGTCTAAGAAACCTATATGCAAAGCATCTAAACAGTAACATTCGCCAATTTTTGTATCTTCATGTATTAGTGAACAACAAGCCCCATTGATAATCATGAAATGGAAATTATTTGTAACTGTCTACAAGTAGAACATGAATAGTACAGGTATACGAGTGAAATCTTTCTATATATTGCTTCTATATAGTCTAAGATACATATATGCAAAGCATCCAAGCTGTACAATTCGCCAATTTATTGTTCTTCAAGTTTAAGTGAACAACGAGCCCCATTCTTAATCCTTTAAAGGAAATTATTTCTAAATTTCGACAAGTAGAACAATGATTGGAGCACGTAGACGGTTGAAATCTTTGAATATATTACTTCCATATAGTCTAAGAAACATATTGCAAAGCATCCAAACTGTACCATTCGCTAATTTTTTGTTCTTCAAGTTTAAGTGAACAACGAGCCCCATTGTTAATCCTTTAAAGGAAATTATTTGTAAATTTCGACAAGTAGAACAATGAATGGAACACGTAGACGGTTGAAATCTTTGTATATATTGCGTCTATATAATCTAAGAAACATATATGCAAAGCATCTAAACAGTACAATTCGCCAATTTTTTGTTCTTCAAGTTCAAGTGAACAATGATCCCCATTGTTAATCCTTTATCGGAAATTATTTGTAATTTTCGACAAGTAGAACAATGAATAGAACAGGTATACGGTTGAAATCTTTGAATATATTGCTTCAATATAGTCTAAGAAACATATATGCAAAGCATCCAAACAGTACCATTCGCCAATTTGTTCTTCTTCAAGTTGAAGTGAATACCGAGCCCCATTGATAATCATGAAATGGAAATTATTTGTAACTTTCTACAAGTAGAACAATGAATAGTAAAGGTAGACGGGTGAAATCTTTCTATATATTGCTTCTATATAGTCTAAGAAACATATACGCAAAGCATCCAAACAGAACAATTCGCCAATTTTTTTTCTTCAAATTGAAGTGAACTACGAGCCGCATTGTTAATCCTTTAAAGGAAATTATTTGTAAATTTCGACAAGTAGAACAATGATTGGAACACGTAGACGGTTGAAATCTTTGAATATATTACTTCCATATAGTCTAAGAAACATATTGCAAAGCATCCAAACTGTACCATTCGCTAATTTTTTGTTCTTCAAGTTTAAGTGAACAACGAGCCCCATTGTTAATCCTTTAAAGGAAATTATTTGTAAATTTCGACAAGTAGAACAATGAATGGAACAGGTAGACGGTTGAAATCTTTGTATATATTGCGTCTATATTATCTAAGAAACATATATGCAAAGCATCTAAACAGTACAATTCGCCAATTTTTTGTTCTTCAAGTTCAAGTGAACAATGAGCCCCATTGTTAATCCTTTATCGGAAATTATTTGTAATTTTCGACAAGTAGAACAATGAATGGAACAGGTATACGGTTGAAATCTTTGTATATATTGCTTCAATATAGTCTAAGAAACATATATGCAAAGCATCCAAACAGTACCATTCGCCAATTTGTTCTGCTTCAAGTTGAAGTGAATAACGAGCCCCATTGATAATCATGAAATGGAAATTGTTTGTAACTTTCTACAAGTAGAACAATGAATAGTAAAGGTAGACGGGTGAAATCTTTCTATATATTGCTTCTATATAGTCTAAGAAACATATACGCAAAGCATCCAAACAGAACAATTCGCCAATTTTTTTTCTTCAAGTTTAAGTGAACTACGAGCCGCATTGTTAATCCTTTAAAGGAAATTATTTGTAAATTTCGACAAGTAGAACAATGATTGGAACACGTAGACGGTTGAAATCTTTGAATATATTACTTCCATATAGTCTAAGAAACATATTGCAAAGCATCCAAACTGTACCATTCGCTAATTTTTTGTTCTTCAAGTTTAAGTGAACAACGAGCCCCATTGTTAATCCTTTAAAGGAAATTATTTGTAAATTTCGACAAGTAGAACAATGAATGGAACACGTAGACGGTTGAAATCTTTGTATATATTGCGTCTATATAATCTAAGAAACATATATGCAAAGCATCTAAACAGTACAATTCGCCAATTTTTTGTTCTTCAAGTTCAAGTGAACAATGAGCCCCATTGTTAATCCTTTATCGGAAATTATTTGTAATTTTCGACAAGTAGAACAATGAATGGAACAGGTATACGGTTGAAATCTTTGTATATATTGCTTCAATATAGTCTAAGAAACATATATGCAAAGCATCCAAACAGTACCATTCGCCAATTTGTTCTTCTTCAAGTTGAAGTGAATAACGAGCCCCATTGATAATCATGAAATGGAAATTATTTGTAACTTTCTACAAGTAGAACAATGAATAGTAAAGGTAGACGGGTGAAATCTTTCTATATATTGCTTCTATATAGGCTAAGAAACATATACGCAAAGCATCCAAACAGAACAATTCGCCAATTTTTTTTCTTCAAATTTAAGTGAACTACGAGCCGCATTGTTAATCCTTTAAAGGAAATTATTTGTAAATTTCGACAAGTAGAACAATGATTGGAACACGTAGACGGTTGAAATCTTTGAATATATTACTTCCATATAGTCTAAGAAACATATTGCAAAGCATCCAAACTGTACCATTCGCTAATTTTTTGTTCTTCAAGTTTAAGTGAACAACGAGCCCCATTGTTAATCCTTTAAAGGAAATTATTTGTAAATTTCGACAAGTAGAACAGTGAATGGAACAGGTAGACGGTTGAAATCTTTGTATATATTGCGTCTATATTATCTAAGAAACATATATGCAAAGCATCTAAACAGTACAATTCGCCAATTTTTTGTTCTTCAAGTTCAAGTGAACAATGAGCCCCATTGTTAATCCTTTATCGGAAATTATTTGTAATTTTCGACAAGTAGAACAATGAATGGAACAGGTATACGGTTGAGATCTTTGTATATATTGCTTCAATATAGTCTAAGAAACATATATGCAAAGCATCCAAACAGTACCATTCGCCAATTTGTTCTTCTTCAAGTTGAAGTGAATAACGAGCCCCATTGATAATCATGAAATGGAAATTATTTGTAACTTTCTACAAGTAGAACAAAGAATAGTAAAGGTAGACGGGTGAAATCTTTCTATATATTGCTTCTATATAGTCTAAGAAACATATACGCAAAGCATCCAAACAGAACAATTCGCCAATTTTTTTTCTTCAAGTTTAAGTTAACTACGAGCCGCATTGTTAATCCTTTAAAGGAAATTATTTGTAAATTTCGACAAGTAGAACAATGATTGGAACACGTAGACGGTTGAAATCTTTGAATATATTACTTCCATATAGTCTAAGAAACATATCGCAAAGCATCCAAACAGTACCATTCGCCAATTTTTTGTTCTTCAAGTTTAAGTGAACTACGAGCCCCAATTTTAATCCTTTAAAGGAAATTATTTCTAACTTTCTACAAGTAGAACAATGAATAGAACGGGTAGACGGTAGAAATCTTTGTATATGTTGCTTCTATATAGTCTAAGAAACCTATATGCAAAGCATCTAAACAGTAACATTCGCCAATTTTTTGATCTTCAAGTTTAAGTGAACAACGAACCCCATTGATAATCATGAAATGGAAATTATTTGTAACTTTCTACAAGTAGAACAATGAATAGTACAGGTAGACGGGTGAAATCTTTCTATATATTGCTTCTATATAGTCTAAGAAACATATATGCAAAGAATCCAAACAGTACAATTCGCCAATTTTTTGTTCTTCAAGTATAAGTGAACAATGAGCCCCAATGGTTAATCCTTTATCGGAAATTATTTGTATCTTTCGGCAAGTAGAACAGTGAATGGTACAGGTAGACGGTTGAGAACTTTGTATATATTGCTTCTATATGGTCTAAGAAACATATATGCAAAGCATCTAAACAGTAACATTCGCCAATTTTTTGTTCTTCAAGTTTAAGTGAACAACGAACCCCATTGATAATCATGAAATGGAAATTATTTGTAACTTTCGACAAGTAGAACAATGAATGGAACAGGTAGACGGTTGAAATCTTTGTATATATTGCTTCCATATAGTCTAAGAAACATGTACGCAAAGCATCCAAACAGTACCATTCGCCAATTTTTTGTTCTTCAAGTTTAAATGAACAATGAGCCCCATTGTTAATCCTTTATCGGAAATTATTTGTAATTTTCGACAAGTAGAACAATGAATGGAAAAGGTAGACGGTTGTAATCTTTGTATATATTGCTTCCATATAGTCTAAGAAACTTGTACGCAAAGCATCCAAACAGTACCATTCGCCAATTTTTTGTTCTTCAAGTTTAAGTGAACAATGAGCCCCATTGTTAATCCTTTATCGGAAATTATTTGTAATTTTCGACAAGTAGAACAATGAATGGAAAAGGTAGACGGTTGTAATCTTTGTATATATTGCTTCTATATAGTCTAAGAAACATATATGCAAAGCATCCAAACAGTACAATTCGCCAATTATTTGTTCTTCAAGTATAAGTGAACAATGAGCCCCAATGGTTAATCCTTTATCGGAAATTATTTGTGTCTTTCGACAAGTAGAACAATGAATGGTACAGGTAGACGGTTGAGATCTTTGTATATATTGCTTCTATATAGTCTAAGAAACATATATGCAAAGCATCTAAACAGTAACATTCGCCAATTTTTTGTTCTTCAAGTTTAAGTGAACAATGAACCCCATTGATAATCATGAAATGGAAATTATTTGTAACTTTCTACAAGTAGAACAATGAATGATACAGGTAGACGGTTGAGATCTTTGTATATATTGCTTCTATATAGTCTAAGAAACATATATGCAAATCATCTAAACAGTAACATTCGCCAATTTATTGTTCTTCAAGTTTAAGTGAACAACGAGCCCCATTGTTAATCCTTTAAAGGAAATTATTTGTAAATTTCGACAAGTAGAACAATGATTGGAACACTTAGACGGTTGAAATCTTTGTATATATTGCTTCCATATAGTCTAAGAAACAGGTACGCAAAGCATCCAAACAGTACCATTCGCCAATTTTTTGTTCTTCAAGTTTAAGTGAACTACGAGCCCCATTGTTAATCCTTTAAAGGAAATTATTTGTATATTTCGACAAGTAGAACAATGAATGGAACAGGTAGACGGTTGAAATAATTGTATATATTGCTTCTATATAGTCTAAGAAACATATATGCAAAGCATCAAATCAGTACAATTTGCCAATTTAATGTTCTTCAAGTTTAAGTGAACAACGAGCCACATTGTTAATCCTTTAAAGGAAATTATTTGTAAATTTCGACAAGTAGAACAATGATTGGAACACGTAGACGGTTGAAATCTTTGTATATATTACTTCCATATAGTCTAAGAAACATGTACGCAAAGCATCCAAACAGTACCATTCGCCAATTTTTTGTTCTTCAAGTTTAAGTGAACAATGAGCCCCAATCGTTAATCCTTTATCGGAAATTATTTGCAATTTTCGACAAGTAGAACAATGAATGGAACACGTAGACGGCTGAAATCTTTGTATATGTTGCTTCTATATAGTCTAAGAAACATATATGCAAAGGATCCAAACTGTACCATTCGCCAATTTTTTGTTCTTCAAGTTTAAGTGAACAACGAGCCCCATTGACAATCATGAAACTGTAATTATTTGTAAGTTTCTACAAGTAGAACAATGAATAGATCAGGTAGACGGTTGAAATCTTTATATATGCTGCTTCTATATAGTCTAAGAAACCTATATGCAAAGCATCTAAACAGTAACATTCGCCAATTTTTGTATCTTCAAGTATTAGTGAACAACAAGCCCCATTGATAATCATGAAATGGAAATTATTTGTAACTTTCTACAAGTAGAACAATGAATAGTACAGGTATACGAGTGAAATCTTTCTATATATTGCTTCTATATAGTCTAAGAAACATATATGCAAAGAATCCAAACAGTACAATTCGCCAATTTTTTGTTCTTCAAGTATAAGTGAACAATGAGCCCCAATGGTTAATCCTTTATCGGAAATTATTTGTATCTTTCGACAAGTAGAACAATGAATGGTACAGGTAGACGGTTGAGATCTTTGTTTATATTGCTTCTATATAGTCTAAGAAACATATATGCAAAGCATCTAAACAGTAACATTCGCCAATTTTTTGTTCTTCAAGTTTAAGTGAACAACGAACCCCATTGATAATCATGAAATGGAAATTATTTGTAACTTTCTACAAGTAGAACAATGAATGGAACAGGTAGTCGGTTGAAATCATTGTATATATTGCTTCTATATAGTCTCAGAAACATATATGCAAAGCATCCAATCAGTACAATTTGCCAATTTATTGTTCTTCAAGTTTAAGTGAACAACGAGCCCCATTATTAATCCTTTAAAGGAAATTATTTGTAAATTTCTACAAGTAGAACAATGATTGGAACACGTAGACGGTTGAAATATTTGAATATATTGCTTCCATATAGTCTAAGAAACATATTGCAAAGCATCCAAACTGTACCATTCGCTAATTTTTTGTTCTTCAAGTTTAAGTGAACAACGAGCCCCATTGTTATCCTTTAAAGGAAATTATTTGTAAGTTTCGACAAGTAGAACAATGATTGGAACACGTAGACGGTTGAAATCTTTGTATATATTACTTCCATATAGTCTAAGAAACATGTACGCAAAGCATTCAAACAGTACCATTCGCCAATTTTTTGTTCTTCAAGTTTAAGTGAACAATGAGCCCCAATCGTTAATCCTTTATCGGAAATTATTTGCAATTTTCGACAAGTAGAACAATGAATGGAACACGTAGACGGCTGAAATCTTTGTATATATTGCTTCTATATAGTCTAAGAAACATATATGCAAAGGATCAAAACTGTACCATTCGCCAATTTTTTGTTCTTCAAGTTTAAGTGAACAACGAGCCCCATTGACAATCATGAAACGGTAATTATTTGTAAGTTTCTACAAGTAGAACAATGAATAGAACAGGTAGACGGTTGAAATCTTTGTATATGCTGCTTCTATATAGTCTAAGAAACCTATATGCAAAGCATCTAAACAGTAACATTCGCCAATTTTTGTATCTTCAAGTATTAGTGAACAACAAGCCCCATTGATAATCATGAAATGGAAATTATTTGTAACTTTCTACAAGTAGAACATGAATAGTACAGGTATACGAGTGAAATCTTTCTATGTATTGCTTCTATATAGTCTAAGAAACATATATGCAAAGAATCCAAACACTACAATTCGCCAATTTTTTGTTCTTCAAGTATAAGTGAACAATGAGCCCCAATGGTTAATCCTTTATCGGAAATTATTTGTATCTTTCGACAAGTAGAACAATGAATGGTACAGGTAGACGGTTGAGATCTTTGTATATATTGCTTCTATATAGTCTAAGAAACATATATGCAAAGCATCTAAACAGTAACATTCGCCAATTTATTGTTCTTCAAGTTTAAGTGAACAACGAGCCCCATTGACAATCATGAAACGGTAATTATTTGTAAGTTTCTACAAGTAGAACAATGAATAGAACAGGTAGACGGTTGAAATCTTTGTATATGCTGCTTCTATATAGTCTAAGAAACCTATATGCAAAGCATCTAAACAGTAACATTCGCCAATGTTTGTATCTTCAAGTATTAGTGAACAACAAGCCCCATTGATAATCATGAAATGGAAATTATTTGTAACTGTCTACAAGTAGAACATGAATAGTACAGGTATACGAGTGAAATCTTTCTATATATTGCTTCTATATAGTCTAAGATACATATATGCAAAGCATCCAAGCTGTACAATTCGCCAATTTATTGTTCTTCAAGTTTAAGTGAACAACGAGCCCCATTCTTAATCCTTTAAAGGAAATTATTTCTAAATTTCGACAAGTAGAACAATGATTGGAACACGTAGACGGCTGAAATCTTTGTATATATTGCTTCCATATAGTCTAAGGAACATGAACGCAAAGCATCCAAACAGTACCATTCGCCAATTTTTTGTTCTTCAAGTTTAAGTGAACAACGAGCCCCATTGACAATCATGAAACGGTAATTATTTGTAAGTTTCTACAAGTAGAACAATGAATAGAACAGGTAGACGGTTGAAATCTTTGTATATGCTGCTTCTATATAGTCTAAGAAACATATATGCAAAGCATCCAAACAGTACCATTCGCCAATTTGTTGTTCTTCAAGTTGAAGTGAATTACGAGCCCCATTGATAATCATGAAATGGAAATTATTTGTAACTTTCTACAAGTAGAACAATGAATAGTAAAGGTAGACGGGTGAAATCTTTCTATATATTGCTTCTATGTAGTCTAAGAAACATATACGCAAAGCATCCAAACAGAACAATTCGCCAATTTTTTTTCTTCAAGTTTAAGTGAACTACGAGCCGCATTGTTAATCCCTTAAAGGAAATTATTTGTAAATTTCGACAAGTAGAACAATGATTGGAACACGTAGACGGTTGAAATCTTTGAATATATTGCTTCCATATAGTCTAAGAAACATATTGCAAAGCATCCAAACTGTACCATTCGCTAATTTTTTGTTCTTAAAGTTTAAGTGAACAATGAGCCCCAATCGTTAATCCTTTATCGGAAATTATTTGCAATTTTCGACAAGTAGAACAATGAATGGAACACGTAGACGGCTGAAATCTTTGTATATATTGCTTCTATATAGTCTAAGAAACATATATGCAAAGGATCAAAACTGTACCATTCGCCAATTTTTTGTTCTTCAAGTTTAAGTGAACTACGAGCCCCATTGTTAATCCTTTAAAGGAAATTATTTGTATATTTCGACAAGTAGAACAATGAATGGAACAGGTAGACGGTTGAAATCATTGTATATGCTGCTTCTATATAGTCTAAGAAACCTATATGCAAAGCATCTAAACAGTAACATTCGCCAATTTTTGTATCTTCAAGTATTAGTGAACAACAAGCCCCATTGATAATCATGAAATGGAAATTATTTGTAACTTTCTACAAGTAGAACATGAATAGTACAGGTATACGAGTGAAATCTTTCTATGTATTGCTTCTATATAATCTAAGAAACATATATGCAAAGGATCCAAACTGTACCATTCGCCAATTTTTTGTTCTTCAAGTTTAAGTGAACAACGAGCCCCATTGACAATCATGAAACGGTAATTATTTGTAAGTTTCTACAAGTAGAACAATGAATAGAACAGGTAGACGGTTGAAATCTTTGTATATGCTGCTTCTATATAGTCTAAGAAACCTATATGCAAAGCATCTAAACAGTAACATTCGCCAATTTTTGTATCTTCAAGTATTAGTGAACAACAAGCCCCATTGATAATCATGAAATGGAAATTATTTGTAACTTTCTACAAGTAGAACAATGAATAGTACAGGTAGACGGGTGAAATGTTTCTATATATTGCTTCTATATAGTCTAATAAACATATATGCAAAGAATCCAAACAGTACAATTCGCCAATTTTTTGTTCTTCAAGTATAAGTGAACAATGAGCCCCAATGGTTAATCCTTTATCGGAAATTATTTGTAATTTTCAACAAGTAGAACAATGATTGGAACACGTAGACGGTTGAAATCTTTGTATATATTACTTCCATATAGTCTAAGAAACATGTACGCAAAGCATTCAAACAGTACCATTCGCCAATTTTTTGTTCTTCAAGTTTAAGTGAACAATGAGCCCCAATCGTTAATCCTTTATCGGAAATTATTTGCAATTTTCGACAAGTAGAACAATGAATGGAACACGTAGACGGCTGAAATCTTTGTATATATTGCTTCTATATAGTCTAAGAAACATATATGCAAAGGATCAAAACTGTACCATTCGCCAATTTTTTGTTCTTCAAGTTTAAGTGAACAACGAGCCCCATTGACAATCATGAAACGGTAATTATTTGTAAGTTTCTACAAGTAGAACAATGAATAGAACAGGTAGACGGTTGAAATCTTTGTATATGCTGCTTCTATATAGTCTAAGAAACCTATATGCAAAGCATCTAAACAGTAACATTCGCCAATTTTTGTATCTTCAAGTATTAGTGAACAACAAGCCCCATTGATAATCATGAAATGGAAATTATTTGTAACTTTCTACAAGTAGAACATGAATAGTACAGGTATACGAGTGAAATCTTTCTATGTATTGCTTCTATATAGTCTAAGAAACATATATGCAAAGAATCCAAACACTACAATTCGCCAATTTTTTGTTCTTCAAGTATAAGTGAACAATGAGCCCCAATGGTTAATCCTTTATCGGAAATTATTTGTATCTTTCGACAAGTAGAACAATGAATGGTACAGGTAGACGGTTGAGATCTTTGTATATATTGCTTCTATATAGTCTAAGAAACATATATGCAAAGCATCTAAACAGTAACATTCGCCAATTTATTGTTCTTCAAGTTTAAGTGAACAACGAGCCCCATTGACAATCATGAAACGGTAATTATTTGTAAGTTTCTACAAGTAGAACAATGAATAGAACAGGTAGACGGTTGAAATCTTTGTATATGCTGCTTCTATATAGTCTAAGAAACCTATATGCAAAGCATCTAAACAGTAACATTCGCCAATTTTTGTATCTTCAAGTATTAGTGAACAACAAGCCCCATTGATAATCATGAAATGGAAATTATTTGTAACTGTCTACAAGTAGAACATGAATAGTACAGGTATACGAGTGAAATCTTTCTATATATTGCTTCTATATAGTCTAAGATACATATATGCAAAGCATCCAAGCTGTACAATTCGCCAATTTATTGTTCTTCAAGTTTAAGTGAACAACGAGCCCCATTCTTAATCCTTTAAAGGAAATTATTTCTAAATTTCGACAAGTAGAACAATGATTGGAACACGTAGACGGCTGAAATCTTTGTATATATTGCTTCCATATAGTCTAAGGAACATGAACGCAAAGCATCCAAACAGTACCATTCGCCAATTTTTTGTTCTTCAAGTTTAAGTGAACAACGAGCCCCATTGACAATCATGAAACGGTAATTATTTGTAAGTTTCTACAAGTAGAACAATGAATAGAACAGGTAGACGGTTGAAATCTTTGTATATGCTGCTTCTATATAGTCTAAGAAACATATATGCAAAGCATCCAAACAGTACCATTCGCCAATTTGTTGTTCTTCAAGTTGAAGTGAATTACGAGCCCCATTGATAATCATGAAATGGAAATTATTTGTAACTTTCTACAAGTAGAACAATGAATAGTAAAGGTAGACGGGTGAAATCTTTCTATATATTGCTTCTATGTAGTCTAAGAAACATATACGCAAAGCATCCAAACAGAACAATTCGCCAATTTTTTTTCTTCAAGTTTAAGTGAACTACGAGCCGCATTGTTAATCCTTTAAAGGAAATTATTTGTAAATTTCGACAAGTAGAACAATGATTGGAACACGTAGACGGTTGAAATCTTTGAATATATTGCTTCCATATAGTCTAAGAAACATATTGCAAAGCATCCAAACTGTACCATTCGCTAATTTTTTGTTCTTAAAGTTTAAGTGAACAATGAGCCCCAATCGTTAATCCTTTATCGGAAATTATTTGCAATTTTCGACAAGTAGAACAATGAATGGAACACGTAGACGGCTGAAATCTTTGTATATATTGCTTCTATATAGTCTAAGAAACATATATGCAAAGGATCAAAACTGTACCATTCGCCAATTTTTTGTTCTTCAAGTTTAAGTGAACAACGAGCCCCATTGACAATCATGAAACGGTAATTATTTGTAAGTTTCTACAAGTAGAACAATGAATAGAACAGGTAGACGGTTGAAATCTTTGTATATGCTGCTTCTATATAGTCTAAGAAACCTATATGCAAAGCATCTAAACAGTAACATTCGCCAATTTTTGTATCTTCAAGTATTAGTGAACAACAAGCCCCATTGATAATCATGAAATGGAAATTATTTGTAACTTTCTACAAGTAGAACATGAATAGTACAGGTATACGAGTGAAATCTTTCTATGTATTGCTTCTATATAGTCTAAGAAACATATATGCAAAGGATCCAAACTGTACCATTCGCCAATTTTTTGTTCTTCAAGTTTAAGTGAACAACGAGCCCCATTGACAATCATGAAACGGTAATTATTTGTAAGTTTCTACAAGTAGAACAATGAATAGAACAGGTAGACGGTTGAAATCTTTGTATATGCTGCTTCTATATAGTCTAAGAAACCTATATGCAAAGCATCTAAACAGTAACATTCGCCAATTTTTGTATCTTCATGTATTAATGAACAACAAGCCCCATTGATAATCATGAAATGGAAATTATTTGTAACTGTCTACAAGTAGAACATGAATAGTACAGGTATACGAGTGAAATCTTTCTATATATTGCTTCTATATAGTCTAAGATACATATATGCAAAGCATCCAAGCTGTACAATTCGCCAATTTATTGTTCTTCAAGTTTAAGTGAACAACGAGCCCCATTCTTAATCCTTTAAAGGAAATTATTTCTAAATTTCGACAAGTAGAACAATGATTGGAACACGTAGACGGTTGAAATCTTTGAATATATTACTTCCATATAGTCTAAGAAACATATTGCAAAGCATCCAAACTGTACCATTCGCTAATTTTTTGTTCTTCAAGTTTAAGTGAACAACGAGCCCCATTGTTAATCCTTTAAAGGAAATTATTTGTAAATTTCGACAAGTAGAACAATGAATGGAACACGTAGACGGTTGAAATCTTTGTATATATTGCGTCTATATAATCTAAGAAACATATATGCAAAGCATCTAAACAGTACAATTCGCCAATTTTTTGTTCTTCAAGTTCAAGTGAACAATGATCCCCATTGTTAATCCTTTATCGGAAATTATTTGTAATTTTCGACAAGTAGAACAATGAATGGAACAGGTATACGGTTGAAATCTTTGAATATATTGCTTCAATATAGTCTAAGAAACATATATGCAAAGCATCCAAACAGTACCATTCGCCAATTAGTTCTTCTTCAAGTTGAAGTGAATACCGAGCCCCATTGATAATCATGAAATGGAAATTATTTGTAACTTTCTACAAGTAGAACAATGAATAGTAAAGGTAGACGGGTGAAATCTTTCTATATATTGCTTCTATATAGTCTAAGAAACATATACGCAAAGCATCCAAACAGAACAATTCGCCAATTTTTTTTCTTCAAATTTAAGTGAACTACGAGCCGCATTGTTAATCCTTTAAAGGAAATTATTTGTAAATTTCGACAAGTAGAACAATGATTGGAACACGTAGACGGTTGAAATCTTTGAATATATTACTTCCATATAGTCTAAGAAACATATTGCAAAGCATCCAAACTGTACCATTCGCTAATTTTTTGTTCTTCAAGTTTAAGTGAACAACAAGCCCCATTGTTAATCCTTTAAAGGAAATTATTTGTAAATTTCGACAAGTAGAACAATGAATGGAACAGGTAGACGGTTGAAATCTTTGTATATATTGCGTCTATATTATCTAAGAAACATATATGCAAAGCATCTAAACAGTACAATTCGCCAATTTTTTGTTCTTCAAGTTCAAGTGAACAATGAGCCCCATTGTTAATCCTTTATCGGAAATTATTTGTAATTTTCGACAAGTAGAACAATGAATGGAACAGGTATACGGTTGAAATCTTTGTATATATTGCTTCAATATAGTCTAAGAAACATATATGCAAAGCATCCAAACAGTACCATTCGCCAATTTGTTCTGCTTCAAGTTGAAGTGAATAACGAGCCCCATTGATAATCATGAAATGGAAATTGTTTGTAACTTTCTACAAGTAGAACAATGAATAGTAAAGGTAGACGGGTGAAATCTTTCTATATATTGCTTCTATATAGTCTAAGAAACATATACGCAAAGCATCCAAACAGAACAATTCGCCAATTTTTTTTCTTCAAGTTTAAGTGAACTACGAGCCGCATTGTTAATCCTTTAAAGGAAATTATTTGTAAATTTCGACAAGTAGAACAATGATTGGAACACGTAGACGGTTGAAATCTTTGTATATATTACTTCCATATAGTCTAAGAAACATGTACGCAAAGCATCCAAACAGTACCATTCGCCAATTTTTTGTTCTTCAAGTTTAAGTGAACAATGAGCCCCAATCGTTAATCCTTTATCGGAAATTATTTGCAATTTTCGACAAGTAGAACAATGAATGGAACACGTAGACGGCTGAAATCTTTGTATATATTGCTTCTATATAGTCTAAGAAACATATATGCAAAGGATCAAAACTGTACCATTCGCCAATTTTTTGTTCTTCAAGTTTAAGTGAACTACGAGCCCCATTGTTAATCCTTTAAAGGAAATTATTTGTATATTTCGACAAGTAGAACAATGAATGGAACAGGTAGACGGTTGAAATCATTGTATATGCTGCTTCTATATAGTCTAAGAAACCTATATGCAAAGCATCTAAACAGTAACATTCGCCAATTTTTGTATCTTCAAGTATTAGTGAACAACAAGCCCCATTGATAATCATGAAATGGAAATTATTTGTAACTTTCTACAAGTAGAACATGAATAGTACAGGTATACGAGTGAAATCTTTCTATGTATTGCTTCTATATAATCTAAGAAACATATATGCAAAGGATCCAAACTGTACCATTCGCCAATTTTTTGTTCTTCAAGTTTAAGTGAACTACGAGCCCCATTGTTAATCCTTTAAAGGAAATTATTTGTATATTTCGACAAGTAGAACAATGAATGGAACAGGTAGAGGGTAGAAATCTTTGTATATATTGCTTCTATATAGTCTAAGAAACATATTTGCAAGGCATCCAAACAGTACCATTCGCCAATTTATTGTTCTTCAAGTTTAAGTGAACAACGAGCCCCATTGATAATCATGAAATGGAAATTATTTGTAACTTGCTACAAGTAGAACACTGAATGGAACAGGTAGACGGTTGAAATCTTTGTATATGCTGCTTCTATATAGTCTAAGAAACCTATATGCAAAGCATCTAAACAGTAACATTCGCCAATTTTTGTATCTTCAAGTATTAGTGAACAACAAGCCCCATTGATAATCATGAAATGGAAATTATTTGTAACTGTCTACAAGTAGAACATGAATAGTACAGGTATACGAGTGAAATCTTTCTATATATTGCTTCTATATAGTCTAAGATACATATATGCAAAGCATCCAAGCTGTACAATTCGCCAATTTATTGTTCTTCAAGTTTAAGTGAACAACGAGCCCCATTCTTAATCCTTTAAAGGAAATTATTTCTAAATTTCGACAAGTAGAACAATGATTGGAACACGTAGACGGTTGAAATCTTTGAATATATTACTTCCATATAGTCTAAGAAACATATTGCAAAGCATCCAAACTGTACCATTCGCTAATTTTTTGTTCTTCAAGTTTAAGTGAACAACGAGCCCCATTGTTAATCCTTTAAAGGAAATTATTTGTAAATTTCGACAAGTAGAACAATGAATGGAACACGTAGACGGTTGAAATCTTTGTATATATTGCGTCTATATAATCTAAGAAACATATATGCAAAGCATCTAAACAGTACAATTCGCCAATTTTTTGTTCTTCAAGTTCAAGTGAACAATGAGCCCCATTGTTAATCCTTTATCGGAAATTATTTGTAATTTTCAACAAGTAGAACAATGAATGGAACAGGTATACGGTTGAAATCTTTGTATATATTGCTTCAATATAGTCTAAGAAACATATATGCAAAGCATCCAAACAGTACCATTCGCCAATTTGTTCTTCTTCAAGTTGAAGTGAATAACGAGCCCCATTGATAATCATGAAATGGAAATTATTTGTAACTTTCTACAAGTAGAACAATGAATAGTAAAGGTAGACGGGTGAAATCTTTCTATATATTGCTTCTATATAGTCTAAGAAACATATACGCAAAGCATCCAAACAGAACAATTCGCCAATTTTTTTTCTTCAAATTTAAGTGAACTACGAGCCGCATTGTTAATCCTTTAAAGGAAATTATTTGTAAATTTCGACAAGTAGAACAATGATTGGAACACGTAGACGGTTGAAATCTTTGAATATATTACTTCCATATAGTCTAAGAAACATATTGCAAAGCATCCAAACTGTACCATTCGCTAATTTTTTGTTCTTCAAGTTTAAGTGAACAACGAGCCCCATTGTTAATCCTTTAAAGGAAATTATTTGTAAATTTCGACAAGTAGAACAGTGAATGGAACAGGTAGACGGTTGAAATCTTTGTATATATTGCGTCTATATTATCTAAGAAACATATATGCAAAGCATCTAAACAGTACAATTCGCCAATTTTTTGTTCTTCAAGTTCAAGTGAACAATGAGCCCCATTGTTAATCCTTTATCGGAAATTATTTGTAATTTTCGACAAGTAGAACAATGAATGGAACAGGTATACGGTTGAGATCTTTGTATATATTGCTTCAATATAGTCTAAGAAACATATATGCAAAGCATCCAAACAGTACCATTCGCCAATTTGTTCTGCTTCAAGTTGAAGTGAATAACGAGCCCCATTGATAATCATGAAATGGAAATTGTTTGTAACTTTCTACAAGTAGAACAATGAATAGTAAAGGTAGACGGGTGAAATCTTTCTATATATTGCTTCTATATAGTCTAAGAAACATATACGCAAAGCATCCAAACAGAACAATTCGCCAATTTTTTTTCTTCAAGTTTAAGTGAACTACGAGCCGCATTGTTAATCCTTTAAAGGAAATTATTTGTAAATTTCGACAAGTAGAACAATGATTGGAACACGTAGACGGTTGAAATCTTTGTATATATTACTTCCATATAGTCTAAGAAACATGTACGCAAAGCATCCAAACAGTACCATTCGCCAATTTTTTGTTCTTCAAGTTTAAGTGAACAATGAGCCCCAATCGTTAATCCTTTATCGGAAATTATTTGCAATTTTCGACAAGTAGAACAATGAATGGAACACGTAGACGGCTGAAATCTTTGTATATATTGCTTCTATATAGTCTAAGAAACATATATGCAAAGGATCAAAACTGTACCATTCGCCAATTTTTTGTTCTTCAAGTTTAAGTGAACTACGAGCCCCATTGTTAATCCTTTAAAGGAAATTATTTGTATATTTCGACAAGTAGAACAATGAATGGAACAGGTAGACGGTTGAAATCATTGTATATGCTGCTTCTATATAGTCTAAGAAACCTATATGCAAAGCATCTAAACAGTAACATTCGCCAATTTTTGTATCTTCAAGTATTAGTGAACAACAAGCCCCATTGATAATCATGAAATGGAAATTATTTGTAACTTTCTACAAGTAGAACATGAATAGTACAGGTATACGAGTGAAATCTTTCTATGTATTGCTTCTATATAATCTAAGAAACATATATGCAAAGGATCCAAACTGTACCATTCGCCAATTTTTTGTTCTTCAAGTTTAAGTGAACTACGAGCCCCATTGTTAATCCTTTAAAGGAAATTATTTGTATATTTCGACAAGTAGAACAATGAATGGAACAGGTAGAGGGTAGAAATCTTTGTATATATTGCTTCTATATAGTCTAAGAAACATATTTGCAAGGCATCCAAACAGTACCATTCGCCAATTTATTGTTCTTCAAGTTTAAGTGAACAACGAGCCCCATTGATAATCATGAAATGGAAATTATTTGTAACTTGCTACAAGTAGAACAATGAATAGAACAGGTAGACGGTTGAAATCTTTATATATGCTGCTTCTATATAGTCTAAGAAACCTATATGCAAAGCATCTAAACAGTAACATTCGCCAATTTTTGTATCTTCAAGTATTAGTGAACAACAAGCCCCATTGATAATCATGAAATGGAAATTATTTGTAACTTTCTACAAGTAGAACAATGAATAGTACAGGTATACGAGTGAAATCTTTCTATATATTGCTTCTATATAGTCTAAGAAACATATATGCAAAGAATCCAAACAGTACAATTCGCCAATTTTTTGTTCTTCTAGTATAAGTGAACAATGAGCCCCAATCGTTAATCGTTTATCGGAAATTATTTGTATCTTTCGACAAGTAGAACAATGAATGGTACAGGTAGACGGTTGAGATCTTTGTATATATTGCTTCTATATAGTCTAAGAAACATATATGCAAAGCATCTAAACAGTAACATTCGCCAATTTTTTGTTCTTCAAGTTTAAGTGAACAACGAACCCCATTGATAATCATGAAATGGAAATTATTTGTAACTTTCTACAAGTAGAACAATGAATGGAACAGGTAGTCGGTTGAAATCATTGTATATATTGCTTCTATATAGTCTCAGAAACATATATGCAAAGCATCCAATCAGTACAATTTGCCAATTTATTGTTCTTCAAGTTTAAGTGAACAACGAGCCCCATTCTTAATCCTTTAAAGGAAATTATTTCTAAATTTCGACAAGTAGAACAATGATTGGAACACGTAGACGGCTGAAATCTTTGTATATATTGCTTCCATATAGTCTAAGGAACATGAACGCAAAGCATCCAAACAGTACCATTCGCCAATATTTTTTCTTCAAATTTAAGTGAACTACGAGCCGCATTGTTAATCCTTTAAAGGAAATTATTTGTAAATTTCGACAAGTAGAACAATGATTGGAACACGTAGACGGTTGAAATCTTTGAATATATTACTTCCATATAGTCTAAGAAACATATTGCAAAGCATCCAAACTGTACCATTCGCTAATTTTTTGTTCTTCAAGTTTAAGTGAACAACGAGCCCCATTGTTAATCCTTTAAAGGAAATTATTTGTAAATTTCGACAAGTAGAACAATGAATGGAACAGGTAGACGGTTGAAATCTTTGTATATATTGCGTCTATATTATCTAAGAAACATATATGCAAAGCATCTAAACAGTACAATTCGCCAATTTTTTGTTCTTCAAGTTCAAGTGAACAATGAGCCCCATTGTTAATCCTTTATCGGAAATTATTTGTAATTTTCGACAAGTAGAACAATGAATGGAACAGGTATACGGTTGAAATCTTTGTATATATTGCTTCAATATAGTCTAAGAAACATATATGCAAAGCATCCAAACAGTACCATTCGCCAATTTGTTCTTCTTCAAGTTAAAGTGAATAACGAGCCCCATTGATAATCATGAAATGGAAATTATTTGTAACTTTCTACAAGTAGAACAATGAATAGTAAAGGTAGACGGGTGAAATCTTTCTATATATTGCTTCTATATAGTCTAAGAAACATATACGCAAAGCATCCAAACAGAACAATTCGCCAATTTTTTTTCTTCAAGTTTAAGTGAACTACGAGCCGCATTGTTAATCCTTTAAAGGAAATTATTTGTAAATTTCGACAAGTAGAACAATGATTGGAACACGTAGACGGTTGAAATCTTTGAATATATTACTTCCATATAGTCTAAGAAACATATCGCAAAGCATCCAAACAGTACCATTCGCCAATTTTTTGTTCTTCAAGTTTAAGTGAACTACGAGCCCCATTTTTAATCCTTTAAAGGAAATTATTTCTAACTTTCTACAAGTAGAACAATGAATAGAACGGGTAGACGGTAGAAATCTTTGTATATGTTGCTTCTATATAGTCTAAGAAACCTATATGCAAAGCATCTAAACAGTAACATTCGCCAATTTTTTGATCTTCAAGTTTAAGTGAACAACGAACCCCATTGATAATCATGAAATGGAAATTATTTGTAACTTTCTACAAGTAGAACAATGAATAGTACAGGTAGACGGGTGAAATCTTTCTATATATTGCTTCTATATAGTCTAAGAAACATATATGCAAAGAATCCAAACAGTACAATTCGCAAATTTTTTGTTCTTCAAGTATAAGTGAACAATGAGCCCCAATGGTTAATGTTTTATCGGAAATTATTTGTATCTTTCGACAAGTAGAACAATGAATGGTACAGGTAGACGGTTGAGAACTTTGTATATATTGCTTCTATATAGTCTAAGAAACATATATGCAAAGCATCTAAACAGTACAATTCGCCAATTTTTTGTTCTTCAAGTTCAAGTGAACAATGAGCCCCATTGTTAATCCTTTATCGGAAATTATTTGTAATTTTCGACAAGTAGAACAATGAATGGAACAGGTAGACGGTTGAGATCTTTGTATATATTGCTTCTATATAGTCTAAGAAACATATATGCAAAGCATCTAAACAGTAACATTCGCCAATTTATTGTTCTTCAAGTTTAAGTGAACAACGAGCCCCATTGTTAATCCTTTAAAGGAAATTATTTGTAAATTTCGACAAGTAGAACAATGATTGGAACACTTAGACGGTTGAAATCTTTGTATATATTGCTTCCATATAGTCTAAGAAACATGTACGCAAAGTATCCAAACAGTACCATTCGCCAATTTTTTCTTCTTCAAGTTTAAGTGAACAACGAACCCCATTGATAATCATGAAATGGAAATTATTTGTAACTTTCTACAAGTAGAACAATGAATGGTACAGGTAGACGGTTGAGATCTTTGTATATATTGCTTCTATATAGTCTAAGAAACATATATGCAAAGCATCTAAACAGTAACATTCGCCAATTTTTTCTTCTTCAAGTTTAAGTGAACAACGAACCCCATTGATAATCATGAAATGGAAATTATTTGTAACTTTCTACAAGTAGAACAATGAATGGTACAGGTAGACGGTTGAGATCTTTGTATATATTGCTTCTATATAGTCTAAGAAACATATATGCAAAGCATCTAAACAGTAACATTCGCCAATTTATTGTTCTTCAAGTTTAAGTGAACAACGAGCCCCATTGTTAATCCTTTAAAGGAAATTATTTGTAAATTTCGACAAGTAGAACAATGAATGGAACACGTAGACGGTTGAAATCTTTGTATATATTGCGTCTATATAATCTAAGAAACATATATGCAAAGCATCCAAGCTGTACAATTCGCCAATTTATTGTTCTTCAAGTTTAAGTGAACAACGAGCCCCATTCTTAATCCTTTAAAGGAAATTATTTCTAAATTTCGACAAGTAGAACAATGATTGGAACACGTAGACGGCTGAAATCTTTGTATATATTGCTTCCATATAGTCTAAGGAACATGAACGCAAAGCATCCAAACAGTACCATTCGCCAATTTTTTGTTCTTCAAGTTCAAGTGAACAATGAGCCCCATTGTTAATCCTTTATCGGAAATTATTTGTATCTTTCGACAAGTAGAACAATGAATGGTACAGGTAGACGGTTGAGATCTTTGTATATATTGCTTCTATATAGTCTAAGAAACATATATGCAAAGCATCTAAACAGTAACATTCGCCAATTTTTTGTTCTTCAAGTTTAAGTGAACAACGAACCCCATTGATAATCATGAAATGGAAATTATTTGTAACTTTCTACAAGTAGAACAATGAATGGTACAGGTAGACGGTTGTGATCTTTGTATATATTGCTTCTATATAGTCTAAGAAACATATATGCAAAGCATCTAAACAGTAACATTCGCCAATTTATTGTTCTTCAAGTTTAAGTGAACAACGAGCCCCATTGACAATCATGAAACGGTAATTATTTGTAAGTTTCTACAAGTAGAACAATGAATAGAACAGGTAGACGGTTGAAATCTTTGTATATGCTGCTTCTATATAGTCTAAGAAACCTATATGCAAAGCATCTAAACAGTAACATTCGCCAATTTTTGTATCTTCAAGTATTAGTGAACAACAAGCCCCATTGATAATCATGAAATGGAAATTATTTGTAACTGTCTACAAGTAGAACATGAATAGTACAGGTATACGAGTGAAATCTTTCTATATATTGCTTCTATATAGTCTAAGATACATATATGCAAAGCATCCAAGCTGTACAATTCGCCAATTTATTGTTCTTCAAGTTTAAGTGAACAACGAGCCCCATTCTTAATCCTTTAAAGGAAATTATTTCTAAATTTCGACAAGTAGAACAATGATTGGAACACGTAGACGGTTGAAATCTTTGAATATATTACTTCCATATAGTCTAAGAAACATATTGCAAAGCATCCCAACTGTACCATTCGCTAATTTTTTGTTCTTCAAGTTTAAGTGAACAACGAGCCCCATTGTTAATCCTTTAAAGGAAATTATTTGTAAATTTCGACAAGTAGAACAATGAATGGAACACGTAGACGGTTGAAATCTTTGTATATATTGCGTCTATATAATCTAAGAAACATATATGAAAAGCATCTAAACAGTACAATTCGCCAATTTTTTGTTCTTCAAGTTCAAGTGAACAATGAGCCCCATTGTTAATCCTTTATCGGAAATTATTTGTAATTTTCGACAAGTAGAACAATGAATGGAACAGGTATACGGTTGAAATCTTTGTATATATTGCTTCAATATAGTCTAAGAAACATATATGCAAAGCATCCAAACAGTACCATTCGCCAATTTCTTCTTCTTCAAGTTGAAGTGAATAACGAGCCCCATTGATAATCATGAAATGGAAATTATTTGTAACTTTCTACAAGTAGAACAATGAATAGTAAAGGTAGACGGGTGAAATCTTTCTATATATTGCTTCTATATAGTCTAAGAAACATATACGCAAAGCATCCAAACAGAACAATTCGCCAATTTTTTTTCTTCAAATTTAGGTGAACTACGAGCCGCATTGTTAATCCTTTAAAGGAAATTATTTGTAAATTTCGACAAGTAGAACAATGATTGGAACACGTAGACGGTTGAAATCTTTGAATATATTACTTCCATATAGTCTAAGAAACATATTGCAAAGCATCCAAACTGTACCATTCGCTAATTTTTTGTTCTTCAAGTTTAAGTGAACAACGAGCCCCATTGTTAATCCTTTAAAGGAAATTATTTGTAAATTTCGACAAGTAGAACAATGAATGGAACAGGTAGACGGTTGAAATCTTTGTATATATTGCGTCTATATTATCTAAGAAACATATATGCAAAGCATCTAAACAGTACAATTCGCCAATTTTTTGTTCTTCAAGTTCAAGTGAACAATGAGCCCCATTGTTAATCCTTTATCGGAAATTATTTGTAATTTTCGACAAGTAGAACAATGAATGGAACAGGTATACGGTTGAAATCTTTGTATATATTGCTTCAATATAGTCTAAGAAACATATATGCAAAGCATCCAAACAGTACCATTCGCCAATTTGTTCTTCTTCAAGTTGAAGTGAATAACGAGCCCCATTGATAATCATGAAATGGAAATTATTTGTAACTTTCTACAAGTAGAACAATGAATAGTAAAGGTAGACGGGTGAAATCTTTCTATATATTGCTTCTATATAGTCTAAGAAACATATACGCAAAGCATCCAAACAGAACAATTCGCCAATTTTTTTTCTTCAAGTTTAAGTGAACTACGAGCCGCATTGTTAATCCTTTAAAGGAAATTATTTGTAAATTTCGACAAGTAGAACAATGATTGGAACACGTAGACGGTTGAAATCTTTGAATATATTACTTCCATATAGTCTAAGAAACATATCGCAAAGCATCCAAACAGTACCATTCGCCAATTTTTTGTTCTTCAAGTTTAAGTGAACTACGAGCCCCATTTTTAATCCATTAAAGGAAATTATTTCTAACTTTCTACAAGTAGAACAATGAATAGAACGGGTAGACGGTAGAAATCTTTGTATATGTTGCTTCTATATAGTCTAAGAAACCTATATGCAAAGCATCTAAACAGTAACATTCGCCAATTTTTTGATCTTCAAGTTTAAGTGAACAACGAACCCCATTGATAATCATGAAATGGAAATTATTTGTAACTTTCTACAAGTAGAACAATGAATAGTACAGGTAGACGGGTGAAATCTTTCTATATATTGCTTCTATATAGTCTAAGAAACATATATGCAAAGAATCCAAACAGTACAATTCGCCAATTTTTTGTTCTTCAAGTATAAGTGAACAATGAGCCCCAATGGTTAATCCTTTATCGGAAATTATTTGTATCTTTCGACAAGTAGAACAATGAATGGTACAGGTAGACGGTTGAGAACTTTGTATATATTGCTTCTATATAGTCTAAGAAACATATATGCAAAGCATCTAAACAGTAACATTCGCCAATTTTTTGTTCTTCAAGTTTAAGTGAACAACGAACCCCATTGATAATCATGAAATGGAAATTATTTGTAACTTTCTACAAGTAGAACAATGAATGGTACAGGTAGACGGTTGAGATCTTTGTATATATTGCTTCTATATAGTCTAAGAAACATATATGCAAAGCATCTAAACAGTAACATTCGCCAATTTATTGTTCTTCAAGTTTAAGTGAACAACGAGCCCCATTGTTAATCCTTTAAAGGAAATTATTTGTAAATTTCGACAAGTAGAACAATGATTGGAACACTTAGACGGTTGAAATCTTTGTATATATTGCTTCCATATAGTCTAAGAAACATGTACGCAAAGTATCCAAACAGTACCATTCGCCAATTTTTTCTTCTTCAAGTTTAAGTGAACAACGAACCCCATTGATAATCATGAAATGGAAATTATTTGTAACTTTCTACAAGTAGAACAATGAATGGTACAGGTAGACGGTTGAGATCTTTGTATATATTGCTTCTATATAGTTTAAGAAACATATATGCAAAGCATCTAAACAGTAACATTCGCCAATTTATTGTTCTTCAAGTTTAAGTGAACAACGAGACCCATTGTTAATCATTTAAAGGAAATTATTTGTAAATTTCGACAAGTAGAACAATGATTGAAACACTTAGACGGTTGAATTCTTTGTATATATTGCTTCCATATAGTCTAAGAAACCTATATGCAAAGCATCTAAACAGTAACATTCGCCAATTTTTTGTTCTTCAAGTTTAAGTGAACAACGAACCCCATTGATAATCATGAAATGGAAATTATTTGTAACTTTATACAAGTAGAACAATGAATGGAACAGGTAGTCGGTTGAAATCATTGTATATATTGCTTCTATATAGTCTCAGAAACATATATGCAAAGCATCCAATCAGTGCAATTTGCCAATTTATTGTTCTTCAAGTTTAAGTGAACAACGAGCCCCATTATTAATCCTTTAAAGGAAATTATTTGTAAATTTCGCCAAGTAGAACAATGAATGGTACAGGTAGACGGTTGAGAACTTTGTATATATTGCTTCTATATAGTCTAAGAAACATATATGCAAAGCATCTAAACAGTAACATTCGCCAATTTTTTGTTCTTCAAGTTTAAGTGAACAACGAACCCCATTGATAATCATGAAATGGAAATTATTTGTAACTTTCGACAAGTAGAACAATGAATGGAACAGGTAGACGGTTGAAATCTTTGTATATATTGCTTCCATATAGTCTAAGAAACATGTACGCAAAGCATCCAAACAGTACCATTCGCCAATTTTTTGTTCTTCAAGTTTAAATGAACAATGAGCCCCATTGTTAATCCTTTATCGGAAATTATTTGTAATTTTCGACAAGTAGAACAATGAATGGAAAAGGTAGACGGTTGTAATCTTTGTATATATTGCTTCCATATAGTCTAAGAAACCTGTACGCAAAGCATCCAAACAGTACCATTCGCCAATTTTTTGTTCTTCAAGTTGAAGTGAATAACGAGCCCCATTGATAATCATGAAATGGAAATTATTTGTAACTTTCTACAAGTAGAACAATGAATAGTAAAGGTAGACGGGTGAAATCTTTCTATATATTGCTTCTATATAGTCTAAGAAACATATACGCAAAGCATCCAAACAGAACAATTCGCCAATTTTTTTTCTTCAAGTTTAAGTGAACTACGAGCCGCATTGTTAATCCTTTAAAGGAAATTATTTGTAGATTTCGACAAGTAGAACAATGATTGGAACACGTAGACGGTTTGATCCTTTGAATATATTACTTCCATATAGTCTAAGAAACATATCGCAAAGCATCCAAACAGTACCATTCGCCAATTTTTTGTTCTTCAAGTTTAAGTGAACTACGAGCCCCATTTTTAATCCTTTAAAGGAAATTATTTCTAACTTTCTACAAGTAGAACAATGAATAGAACGGGTAGACGGTAGAAATCTTTGTATATGTTGCTTCTATATAGTCTAAGAAACCTATATGCAAAGCATCTAAACAGTAACATTCGCCAATTTTTTGATCTTCAAGTTTAAGTGAACAACGAACCCCATTGATAATCATGAAATGGAAATTATTTGTAACTTTCTACAAGTAGAACAATGAATAGTACAGGTAGACGGGTGAAATCTTTCTATATATTGCTTCTATATAGTCTAAGAAACATATATGCAAAGCATCCAAACAGTACCATTCGCCAATTTTTTGTTCTTCAAGTTCAAGTGAACAATGAGCCCCATTGTTAATCCTTTATCGGAAATTATTTGTATCTTTCGACAAGTAGAACAATGAATGGTACAGGTAGACGGTTGAGATCTTTGTATATATTGCTTCTATATAGTCTAAGAAACATATATGCAAAGCATCTAAACAGTAACATTCGCCAATTTTTTGTTCTTCAAGTTTAAGTGAACAACGAACCCCATTGATAATCATGAAATGGAAATTATTTGTAACTTTCTACAAGTAGAACAATGAATGGTACAGGTAGACGGTTGAGATCTTTGTATATATTGCTTCTATATAGTCTAAGAAACATATATGCAAAGCATCTAAACAGTAACATTCGCCAATTTATTGTTCTTCAAGTTTAAGTGAACAACGAGCCCCATTGACAATCATGAAACGGTAATTATTTGTAAGTTTCTACAAGTAGAACAATGAATAGAACAGGTAGACGGTTGAAATCTTTGTATATGCTGCTTCTATATAGTCTAAGAAACCTATATGCAAAGCATCTAAACAGTAACATTCGCCAATTTTTGTATCTTCAAGTATTAGTGAACAACAAGCCCCATTGATAATCATGAAATGGAAATTATTTGTAACTGTCTACAAGTAGAACATGAATAGTACAGGTATACGAGTGAAATCTTTCTATATATTGCTTCTATATAGTCTAAGATACATATATGCAAAGCATCCAAGCTGTACAATTCGCCAATTTATTGTTCTTCAAGTTTAAGTGAACAACGAGCCCCATTCTTAATCCTTTAAAGGAAATTATTTCTAAATTTCGACAAGTAGAACAATGATTGGAACACGTAGACGGTTGAAATCTTTGAATATATTACTTCCATATAGTCTAAGAAACATATTGCAAAGCATCCAAACTGTACCATTCGCTAATTTTTTGTTCTTCAAGTTTAAGTGAACAACGAGCCCCATTGTTAATCCTTTAAAGGAAATTATTTGTAAATTTCGACAAGTAGAACAATGAATGGAACACGTAGACGGTTGAAATCTTTGTATATATTGCGTCTATATAATCTAAGAAACATATATGCAAAGCATCTAAACAGTACAATTCGCCAATTTTTTGTTCTTCAAGTTCAAGTGAACAATGAGCCCCATTGTTAATCCTTTATCGGAAATTATTTGTAATTTTCGACAAGTAGAACAATGAATGGAACAGGTATACGGTTGAAATCTTTGTATATATTGCTTCAATATAGTCTAAGAAACATATATGCAAAGCATCCAAACAGTACCATTCGCCAATTTGTTCTTCTTCAAGTTGAAGTGAATAACGAGCCCCATTGATAATCATGAAATGGAAATTATTTGTAACTTTCTACAAGTAGAACAATGAATAGTAAAGGTAGACGGGTGAAATCTTTCTATATATTGCTTCTATATAGTCTAAGAAACATATACGCAAAGCATCCACACAGAACAATTCGCCAATTTTTTTTCTTCAAATTTAAGTGAACTACGAGCCGCATTGTTAATCCTTTAAAGGAAATTATTTGTAAATTTCGACAAGTAGAACAATGATTGGAACACGTAGACGGTTGAAATCTTTGAATATATTACTTCCATATAGTCTAAGAAACATATTGCAAAGCATCCAAACTGTACCATTCGCTAATTTTTTGTTCTTCAAGTTTAAGTGAACAACGAGCCCCATTGTTAATCCTTTAAAGGAAATTATTTGTAAATTTCGACAAGTAGAACAATGAATGGAACAGGTAGACGGTTGAAATCTTTGTATATATTGCGTCTATATTATCTAAGAAACATATATGCAAAGCATCTAAACAGTACAATTCGTCAATTTTTTGTTCTTCAAGTTCAAGTGAACAATGAGCCCCATTGTTAATCCTTTATCGGAAATTATTTGTAATTTTCGACAAGTAGAACAATGAATGGAACAGGTATACGAGTGAAATCTTTCTATATATTGCTTCTATATAGTCTAAGATACATATATGCAAAGCATCCAAGCTGTACAATTTGCCAATTTATTGTTCTTCAAGTTTAAGTGAACAACGAGCCCCATTCTTAATCCTTTAAAGGAAATTATTTCTAAATTTCGACAAGTAGAACAATGATTGGAACACGTAGACGGTTGAAATCTTTGAATATATTACTTCCATATAGTCTAAGAAACATATTGCAAAGCATCCAAACTGTACCATTCGCTAATTTTTTGTTCTTCAAGTTTAAGTGAACAACGAGCCCCATTGTTAATCCTTTAAAGGAAATTATTTGTAAATTTCGACAAGTAGAACAATGAATGGAACACGTAGACGGTTGAAATCTTTGTATATATTGCGTCTATATAATCTAAGAAACATATATGCAAAGCATCTAAACAGTACAATTCGCCAATTTTTTGTTCTTCAAGTTCAAGTGAACAATGAGCCCCATTGTTAATCCTTTATCGGAAATTATTTGTAATTTTCGACAAGTAGAACAATGAATGGAACATGTATACGGTTGAAATCTTTGTATATATTGCTTCAATATAGTCTAAGAAACATATATGCAAAGCATCCAAACAGTACCATTCGCCAATTTGTTCTTCTTCAAGTTGAAGTGAATAACGAGCCCCATTGATAATCATGAAATGGAAATTATTTGTAACTTTCTACAAGTAGAACAATGAATAGTAAAGGTAGACGGGTGAAATCTTTCTATATATTGCTTCTATATAGTCTAAGAAACATATACGCAAAGCATCCAAACAGAACAATTCGCCAATTTTTTTTCTTCAAATTTAAGTGAACTACGAGCCGCATTGTTAATCCTTTAAAGGAAATTATTTGTAAATTTCGACAAGTAGAACAATGATTGGAACACGTAGACGGTTGAAATCTTTGAATATATTACTTCCATATAGTCTAAGAAACATATTGCAAAGCATCCAAACTGTACCATTCGCTAATTTTTTGTTCTTCAAGTTTAAGTGAACTACGAGCCCCATTTTTATTCCTTTAAAGGAAATTATTTCTAACTTTCTACAAGTAGAACAATGAATAGAACGGGTAGACGGTAGAAATCTTTGTATATGTTGCTTCTATATAGTCTAAGAAACCTATATGCAAAGCATCTAAACAGTAACATTCGCCAATTTTTTGATCTTCAAGTTTAAGTGAACAACGAACCCCATTGATAATCATGAAATGGAAATTATTTGTAACTTTCTACAAGTAGAACAATGAATAGTACAGGTAGACGGGTGAAATCTTTCTATATATTGCTTCTATATAGTCTAAGAAACATATATGCAAAGAATCCAAACAGTACAATTCGCCAATTTTTTGTTCTTCAAGTATAAGTGAACAATGAGCCCCAATGGTTAATCCTTTATCGGAAATTATTTGTATCTTTCGACAAGTAGAACAATGAATGGTACAGGTAGACGGTTGAGAACTTTGTATATATTGCTTCTATATAGTCTAAGAAACATATATGCAAAGCATCTAAACAGTAACATTCGCCAATTTTTTGTTCTTCAAGTTTAAGTGAACAACGAACCCCATTGATAATCATGAAATGGAAATTATTTGTAACTTTCTACAAGTAGAACAATGAATGGTACAGGTAGACGGTTGAGATCTTTGTATATATCGCTTCTATATAGTCTAAGAAACATATATGCAAAGCATCTAAACAGTAACATTCGCCAATTTATTGTTCTTCAAGTTTAAGTGAACAACGAGCCCCATTGTTAATCCTTTAAAGGAAATTATTTGTAAATTTCGACAAGTAGAACAATGATTGGAACACTTAGACGGTTGAAATCTTTGTATATATTGCTTCCATATAGTCTAAGAAACATGTACGCAAAGTATCCAAACAGTACCATTCGGCAATTTTTTCTTCTTCAAGTTTAAGTGAACAACGAACCCCATTGATAATCATGAAATGGAAATTATTTGTAACTTTCTACAAGTAGAACAATGAATGGTACAGGTAGACGGTTGAGATCTTTGTATATATTGCTTCTATATAGTCTAAGAAACATATATGCAAAGCATCTAAACAGTAACATTCGCCAATTTATTGTTCTTCAAGTTTAAGTGAACAACGAGACCCATTGTTAATCATTTAAAGGAAATTATTTGTAAATTTCGACAAGTAGAACAATGATTGAAACACTTAGACGGTTGAATTCTTTGTATATATTGCTTCCATATAGTCTAAGAAACCTATATGCAAAGCATCTAAACAGTAACATTCGCCAATTTTTTGTTCTTCAAGTTTAAGTGAACAACGAACCCCATTGATAATCATGAAATGGAAATTATTTGTAACTTTATACAAGTAGAACAATGAATGGAACAGGTAGTCGGTTGAAATCATTGTATATATTGCTTCTATATAGTCTCAGAAACATATATGCAAAGCATCCAATCAGTGCAATTTGCCAATTTATTGTTCTTCAAGTTTAAGTGAACAACGAGCCCCATTATTAATCCTTTAAAGGAAATTATTTGTAAATTTCGACAAGTAGAACAATGAATGGTACAGGTAGACGGTTGAGAACTTTGTATATATTGCTTCTATATAGTCTAAGAAACATATATGCAAAGCATCTAAACAGTAACATTCGCCAATTTTTTGTTCTTCAAGTTTAAGTGAACAACGAACCCCATTGATAATCATGAAATGGAAATTATTTGTAACTTTCGACAAGTAGAACAATGAATGGAACAGGTAGACGGTTGAAATCTTTGTATATATTGCTTCCATATAGTCTAAGAAACATGTACGCAAAGCATCCAAACAGTACCATTCGCCAATTTTTTGTTCTTCAAGTTTAAATGAACAATGAGCCCCATTGTTAATCCTTTATCGTAAATTATTTGTAATTTTCGACAAGTAGAACAATGAATGGAAAAGGTAGACGGTTGTAATCTTTGTATATATTGCTTCCATATAGTCTAAGAAACTTGTACGCAAAGCATCCAAACAGTACCATTCGCCAATTTTTTGTTCTTCAAGTTTAAGTGAACAATGAGCCCCATTGTTAATCCTTTATCGGAAATTATTTGTAATTTTCGACCAGTAGAACAATGAATGGAAAAGGTAGACGGTTGTAATCTTTGTATATATTGCTTCTATATAGTCTAAGAAACATATATGCAAAGCATCCAAACAGTACAATTCGCCAATTATTTGTTCTTCAAGTATAAGTGAACAATGAGCCCCAATGGTTAATCCTTTATCGGAAATTATTTGTATCTTTCGACAAGTACAACAATGAATGGTACAGGTAGACGGTTGAGATCTTTGTATATATTGCTTCTATATAGTCTAAGAAACATATATGCAAAGCACCTAAACAGTAACATTCGCCAATTTTTTGTTCTTCAAGTTTAAGTGAACAACGAACCCCATTGATAATCATGAAATGGAAATTATTTGTAACTTTCTACAAGTAGAACAATGAATGATACAGGTAGACGGTTGAGATCTTTGTATATATTGCTTCTATATAGTCTAAGAAACATATATGCAAAGCATCTAAACAGTAACATTCGCCAATTTATTGTTCTTCAAGTTTAAGTGAACAACGAGCCCCATTGTTAATCCTTTAAAGGAAATTATTTGTAAATTTCGACAAGTAGAACAATGATTGGAACACTTAGACGGTTGAAATCTTTGTATATATTGCTTCCATATAGTCTAAGAAACAGGTACGCAAAGCATCCAAACAGTACCATTCGCCAATTTTTTGTTCTTCAAGTTTAAGTGAACTACGAGCCCCATTGTTAATCCTTTAAAGGAAATTATTTGTATATTTCGACAAGTAGAACAATGAATGGAACAGGTAGACGGTTGAAATCATTGTATATATTGCTTCTATATAGTCTAAGAAACATATATGCAAAGCATCAAATCAGTACAATTTGCCAATTTAATGTTCTTCAAGTTTAAGTGAACAACGAGCCACATTGTTAATCCTTTAAAGGAAATTATTTGTAAATTTCGACAAGTAGAACAATGATTGGAACACGTAGACGGCTGAAATCTTTGTATATGTTGCTTCTATATAGTCTAAGAAACATATATGCAAAGGATCCAAACTGTACCATTCGCCAATTTTTTGTTCTTCAAGTTTAAGTGAACAACGAGCCCCATTGACAATCATGAAACGGTAATTATTTGTAAGTTTCTACAAGTAGAACAATGAATAGAACAGGTAGACGGTTGAAATCTTTATATATGCTGCTTCTCTATAGTCTAAGAAACCTATATGCAAAGCATCTAAACAGTAACATTCGCCAATTTTTGTATCTTCAAGTATTAGTGAACAACAAGCCCCATTGATAATCATGAAATGGAAATTATTTGTAACTTTCTACAAGTAGAACAATGAATAGTACAGGTATACGAGTGAAATCTTTCTATATATTGCTTCTATATAGTCTAAGAAACATATATGCAAAGAATCCAAACAGTACAATTCGCCAATTTTTTGTTCTTCTAGTATAAGTGAACAATGAGCCCCAATGGTTAATCCTTTATCGGAAATTATTTGTAAATTTCGACAAGTAGAACAATGATTGGAACACGTAGACGGTTGAAATCTTTGAATATATTGCTTCCATATAGTCTAAGAAACATATTGCAAAGCATCCAAACTGTACCATTCGCTAATTTTTTGTTCTTCAAGTTTAAGTGAACAATGAGCCCCAATCGTTAATCCTTTATCGGAAATTATTTGCAATTTTCGACAAGTAGAACAATGAATGGAACACGTAGACGGCTGAAATCTTTGTATATATTGCTTCTATATAGTCTAAGAAACATATATGCAAAGCATCCAAACAGTACCATTCGCCAATTTTTTGTTCTTCAAGTTTAAGTGAACAACGAGCCCCATTGATAATCATGAAACGGAAATTATTTGTAACTTTCGACATGTAGAACAATGAATGGAACAGTTAGACGGTTGAAATCATTTTATATATTGCTTCTACATAGTCTAAGAAACATATATGCAAAGCATCCAAACAGTACCATTCGCCAATTTTTTGTTCTTCAAGTTTATGTGAACTACGAGCCCCATTGTTAATACTTTAACGGAAATTAATTGTAATTTTCTACAAGTAGAACAATGAATGGAACAGGTAGACGGAGGAAATCCTTCTATATATTGCTTCTATATAGTCTAAGAAACATATCTGCATATCATCCAAACAGTACAATTCGCCAATTATTTGATCTTCAAGTTTAAGTGAACTACGAGCCCCATTGTTAATACTTTAACGGAAATTATTTATAACTTGCGACAAGTAGAACAATGAATGGAACAGGTAGACGGTTGAAATCAATGTATAGATTGCTTCTATATAGTCTAAGAAACATATATGCAAAGCATCCAAACAGTACAATTCGCCAATTTTTTGTTCTTCAAGTTTAAGTGAACAATGAGCCCCATTGTTAATCCTTTAAAGGAAATTATTTGTAAATTTCGACGAGTAGAACAATGATTGGCACACGTAGACGGTTGAAATATTTGTATATATTGCTTCCATATAGTCTAAGAAACATATATGCAAAGCATCCAAACAGTACCATTCGCCAATTTTTTGTTCTTCAAGGTTAAGTGAACAATGAGCCCCATTGTTAATCCTTTATCGGAAATTATTTCTAACTTTCGACAAGTAGAACAATGAATGGAACAGGTAGACGGTTGAAAACTTTGTATATATTTCTTCTATATAGTCTAAGAAACATGTACGCAAAGCATCCAAACAGTACCATTCGCCAATTTTTTGTTCTTCAAGTTTAAGTGAACAATGAGCCCCATTGATAATCATGAAATGGAAATTATTTGTAACTTTCTACAAGTAGAACAATGAATAGTAAAGGTAGACGGGTGAAATCTTTCTATATATTGCTTCTATATAGTCTAAGAAACATATATGCAAAGAATCAAAACAGTACAATTCGCCAATTTTTTGTGCTTCAAGTATAAGTGAACAATGTGCCCCAATGGTTAATCCTTTATCGGAAATTATTTGTATCTTTCGACAAGTAGAACAATGAATGGAACAGGTAGACGGTTGAAATCTTTGTATATATTGCTTCTATATAGTCTGAAAAACATATATGCAAAGCATCCAAACAGTACCATTCGCCAATTTTTTTCTTCAACTTTAAGTGAACTACGAGCCCCATTGTTAATCCTTTAAAGGAAATTATTTGTAACTTTCGACATGTAGAACAATGAATGGAACAGGTAGACGGTTGAAATCATTATATATATTGCTTCTACATAGTCTAAGAAACATATATGCAAAGTGTCCAAACAGTACCATTCGCCAATTTTTTGTTCTTCAGGTTTATGTGAACTACGAGCCCCATTGTTAATACTTTAACGGAAATTAATTGTAATTTTCTACAAGTAGAACGATGAATGGAACAGGTAGACGGAGGAAATCCTTCTATATATTGCTTCTATATAGTCTAAGAAACATATATGCAAAGCATCCAAACAGTACAATTCGCCAATTTTTTGATCTTCAAGTTTAAGTGCACAACGAACCCCATTGATAATCATGAAATGGAAATTATTTGTAACTTTCTACAAGTCGAACAATGAATAGTACAGGTATACGGGTGAAATCTTTCTATATATTGCTTCTATATAGTCTAAGAAACATATATGCAAAGAATCCAAACAGTACAATTCGCCAATTTTTTGTTCTTCAAGTTTAAGTGAACTACGAGCCCCATTGATAATCATGAAACGGAAATTATTTGTAACTTTCGACAAGTAGATCAATGAATGGAACAGGTAGACGGTTGAAATCATTTTATATATTGCTTCAATATAGTCTAAGAAACATATATGCAAAGCATCCAAACAGTACCATTCGCCAATTTGTTGTTCATCAAGTTGAAGTGAACAGCGAGCCCCATTGATAATCACGAAATGGAAATTATTTGTAAGTTTCTACAAGTAGAACAATGAATGGAACAGGTAGACGGTTGAAATCTTTGTAAATATTGCTTCTATATAGTCTGAAAAACATATATGCAAAGCATCCAAACAGTACCATTGGACAATTTTTTGTTCTTCAAGTTTAAGTGAAATACGAGCCCCATTGTTAATCCTTTAAAGGAATTTATTTCTAACTTTCGACAAGTAGAACAATGAATGGAACAGGTTGACGATGGATATCATAGTATATATTGCTTCTATATAGTCTAAGAAACATATATGCAAAGCATCTAAACAGTACAATTCGCCAATTTATTGTTCTTCAAGTTTAAGTGAACTACGATCCCCATTGTTAATCCTTTAAAGGAAATTATTTGTAACTTTCGACAAGTAGAACAAGGAATGGAACAGGTAGACGGTTGAAATCATTGTATATATTGCTTCTATATAGTCTAAGAAACATATGTGCAAAGCATCAAAACAGTACAATTCGCCAATTTTTTGTTTTTCAAGTTTAAGTGAACTACGAGCCCCATTGTTAATCCTTTAATGGAAATTATTTGTAAATTTCGACAAGTAGAACAATGAATGGAACAGGTAGAGGGATGAAATCTTTGTATATATTGCATCTATATAGTCTAAGAAACATATATGCAAAGCATCCAAACAGTACAATTCGCCAATTTTTTGTTCTTCAAGTTTAAGTGAACTATGAGCCCCATTGTTAATCCTTTAAAGCAAATTATTTGTAAATTTCAACAAGTAGAACAATGAATGGAACAGGTAGACGGTTGAAATCATTGTATATATTGCTTCAGTATAGCCTAAGAAATATATATGCAAAGCATCCAAACAGTACAAGTCGCCAATTCATAGTTCTTCAAGTTTAAGTGAACTACGAGCCCCATTGTTAATCCTTTAAAGGAAATTATTTGTAACTTTCGACAAGTAGAACAAGGAATGGAACAGGTAGACGGTTGAAATCATTGTATATATTGCTTCTATATAGTCTAAGAAACATATGTGCAAATCATCCAAACAGTACAATTCGCCAATTAATTGTTCTTCAAGTTTAAGTGAACTACGATCCACATTGTTATTCCTTTAACGGAAATTATTTCTAACTTTCGACAAGTAAAACAGTGAATGGAACAGGTAGACGTTTGAAATCTTTGCATATATATTGCTTCTATATAGTCTAAGAAACATATATGCAAAGTATCCAAACAGTACAATTCGCCAATTTTTTGTTCTTCAAGTTTAAGTGAACTACGAGCCCCATTGTTAATCCTTTAACGGAAATTAATTGTAACTTTCTACAAGTAGAACAATGAATAGAACAGGTTGACGATGGATATCATTGTATATATTGCTTCTATATAGTCTAAGAAACATATATGCAAAGCATCCAAATAGTACCATTCGCTAATTTTTTGTTCTTCAAGTTTAAGTGAACTACGAGCCCCATTGTTAATCCTTTAAAGGAAATTATTTGTAAATTTCGACGAGTAGAACAATGAATGGAACAGGTAGAGGGATGAAATCTTTGTATATATTGCATCTATATAGTCTAAGAAACATATATGCAAAGCATCCAAACAGTACAAGTCGCCAATTCATTGTTCTTCAAGTTTAAGTGAACAACGAGCCCCATTGTTAATCATTTAAAGGAAATTATTTGTAACTTTCGACAAGTAGAACAAGGAATGGAACAGGTAGACTGTTGAAATCATTGTATATATTGCTTCTATATAGTCTAAGATACATATGTGCAAATCATCCAAACAGTACAATTCGCCAGTTTTTTGTTCTTCAAGTTTAAGTGAACTTTGAGCCCCATTGTTAATCCTTTAACGGAAATTAATTGTAAATTTCTACAAGTAGAACAATGATTGGAACCCGTAGACGGTTGAAATCTTTGTATATATTGCTTCCATATAGTCTAAGAAACATGTAGGCAAAGCATCCAAACAGTACCATTCGCCAATTTTTTGTTCTTCAAGTTTAAGTGAACAATGAGCCCCATTGTTAATCCTTTAACGGAAATTAATTGTAAATTTCTACAAGTAGAACAATGATTGGAACCCGTAGACGGTTGAAATCTTTGTATATATTGCTTCCATATAGTCTAAGAAACATGTACGCAAAGCATCCAAACAGTACCATTCGCCAATTTTTTGTTCTTCAAGTTTAAGTGAACAATGAGCCCCAACGGTTAATCCTTTAAAGGAAATTATTTGTAAATTTCGACAAGTAGAACAATGAATGGAACAGGTAGACTGTTGAAATCATTGTATATATTGCTTCTATATAGTCCAAGAAACATATATGCAAAGCGTCCAAGCAGAACAATTCGCCAATTTTTTGCTCTTCAAGTTTAAGTGAACTACTAGCCCAATTGTTAATCCTTTAAAGGAAATTATTTGTAAATTTCGGCTAGTAGAACAATGAATGGAATAGGTAGACGGTTGAAATCATTGTATATATTGCTTCTATATAGTCTAAGAAACATATATGCAAAGCATCCAAACAGTACCATTCGCCAATTTTTTGTTCTTCAATTTTAAGTGAACAATGAGCCCCATTGTTAATCCTTTATCGGAAATTATTTGTAACTTTCGACAAGTAGAACAGTGAATGGAACAGGTATACGGTTGAAATCTTTGTATATATTGCTTCTATATAGTATAAGAAACATATATGCAAAGTATCCAAACAGTACAATTCGCCAATTTTTTGTTCTTCAAGTTTAAGTGAACAATGAGCCCCAATGGCTAATACGTTATCGGAAATTATTTGTAACTTTCGACAAGTAGAACAATGAATGGAACAGGTAGACGGTTGAAATCTTTGTATATATTGCTTCTATATAGTCTAAGAAACATATATACAAAGCATCCAAACAGTACCATTCGCCAATTTTTTGTTCTTCAAGATTAAGTGAACTACGAGCCCCATTGTTAATCCTTCAAAGGAAATTATTTGTAAATTTCGACAAGTAGAACAATGAATGGATCAGGTAGACGGTTGAAATTATTGTATATATTGCTTCTACATAGTCTAAGAAACATATATGCAAAGCATCCAAACAGTACCATTCGCCAATTTTTTGTTCTTCAAGTTTAAGCGAACTGCGAGCCCCATTGTTAATCCTTTAAAGTTAATTATTTGTAAATTTCGACAAGTAGGACAACGATTGGAACACGTAGACGGTTGAAACCTTTGTATATATCTTCCATATAGTCTAAGAAACATGTACGCAAAGCATCCAGACAGTACCATTCGCCAATTTTTTGTTCTTCAAGTTTAAGTGAACGATGAGCCACAATGGTTAATCCTTTATCGGAAATTATTTGTAATTTTCGACAAGTAGAACAATGAATGGAACTGGTAGACGGTTGAAATCTTTGTATATATTGCTTCTATATAATCTAAGAAACATATATGCAAAGCGTCTAAACAGTAACAATCGCCAATTTTTTGATCTTCAAGTTTAAGTGAACTACGAGCCCCATTGTTAATCCTTTAACGGAAATTAATTGTAACTTTCTACAAGTAGAACAATGATTGGAACACGTAGACGGTTGAAATCTTTGTATATATTGCTTCTATATAGTCTAAGAAACATATATGCAAAGCATCCAAACAGTACCATTCGCCAATTTTTTGTTCTTCAAGTTTAAGTGAACTACGAGCCCCATTGTTACTCCTTTAACGGAAATTATTTGTAACTTGCGACAAGTAGAACAATGAATGGAACAGGTAGACGGTTGAAATCATTGTATATACTGCTTCTATATAGTCTATGAAACATATATGCAAAGCATCTAAACAGTAACCATCGCCAATTTTTTGATCTTCAAGTTTAAGTGAACAGCGAGCCCCATTGATAATCATGAAATGGAAATTATTTGTAACTTTCTACAAGTAGAACAATGAATAGTACAGGTAGACGGGTGAAATCTTTCTATATATTGCTTCTAAAGAGTCTAAGAAACATATATGCAAAGCCTCCAAACAGTACAATTCGCCAATTTTTTGTTCTTCAGGTGTAAGTGAACTATGAGCCCCATTGTTAATCCTTTAAAGGAAATTATTTGTGAATTTCGACAAGTAGAACAATGATTGGAACACGTAGACGGTTGAAATCATTGTATATATTGCTTCTATATAGTCCAAGAAACATATATGCAAAGCGTCCAAACAGTACAATTCGCCAATTTTTTGCTCTTCAAGTTTAAGTGAACTACGAGCCCCATTGTTAATCCTTTAAAGGAAATTATTTGTAAATTTCGGCAAGTAGAACAATGACTGGAACAGGTAGACGGTTGAAATCATTGTATATACTGCTTCTATATAGTCTATGAAACATATATGCAAAGCATCTAAACAGTAACCATCGCCAATTTTTTGTTCTTCAAGTTTAAGTGAACTACGAGCCCCATTGTTAATCCTTTAACGGAAATTAATTGTAACTTTCTACAAGTAGAACAATGAATAGAACAGGTTGACGATGGATATCATTGTATATATTGCTTCTATATAGTCTAAGAAACATATATGCAAAGCATCCAAATAGTACCATTCGCTAATTTTTTGTTCTTCAAGTTTAAGTGAACTACGAGCCCCATTGTTAATCCTTTAAAGGAAATTATTTGTAAATTTCGACGAGTAGGACAACGATTGGAACACGTAGACGGTTGAAACCTTTGTATATATCTTCCATATAGTCTAAGAAACATGTACGCAAAGCATCCAGACAGTACCATTCACCAATTTTTTGTTCTTCAAGTTTAAGTGAACGATGAGCCACAATGGTTAATCCTTTATCGGAAATTATTTGTAATTTTCGACAAGTAGAACAATGAATGGAACTGGTAGACGGTTGAAATCTTTGTATATATTGCTTCTATATAATCTAAGAAACATATATGCAAAGCGTCTAAACAGTAACAATCGCCAATTTTTTGATCTTCAAGTTTAAGTGAACTACGAGCCCCATTGTTAATCCTTTAACGGAAATTAATTGTAACTTTCTACAAGTAGAACAATGATTGGAACACGTAGACGGTTGAAATCTTTGTATATATTGCTTCTATATAGTCTAAGAAACATATATGCAAAGCATCCAAACAGTACCATTCGCCAATTTTTTGTTCTTCAAGTTTAAGTGAACTACGAGCCCCATTGTTACTCCTTTAACGGAAATTATTTGTAACTTGCGACAAGTAGAACAATGAATGGAACAGGTAGACGGTTGAAATCATTGTATATACTGCTTCTATATAGTCTATGAAACATATATGCAAAGCATCTAAACAGTAACCATCGCCAATTTTTTGATCTTCAAGTTTAAGTGAACAGCGAGCCCCATTGATAATCATGAAATGGAAATTATTTGTAACTTTCTACAAGTAGAACAATGAATAGTACAGTTAGACGGGTGAAATCTTTCTATATATTGCTTCTAAAGAGTCTAAGAAACATATATGCAAAGCCTCCAAACAGTACAATTCGCCAATTTTTTGTTCTTCAGGTGTAAGTGAACTATGAGCCCCATTGTTAATCCTTTAAAGGAAATTATTTGTAAATTTCGACAAGTAGAACAATGATTGGAACACGTAGACGGTTGAAATCATTGTATGTATTGCTTCTATATAGTCCAAGAAACATATATGCAAAGCGTCCAAACAGTACAATTCGCCAATTTTTTGCTCTTCAAGTTTAAGTGAACTACGAGCCCCATTGTTAATCCTTTAAAGGAAATTATTTGTAAATTTCGGCAAGTAGAACAATGACTGGAACAGGTAGACGGTTGAAATCATTGTATATACTGCTTCTATATAGTCTATGAAACATATATGCAAAGCATCTAAACAGTAACCATCGCCAATTTTTTGTTCTTCAAGTTTAAGTGAACTACGAGCCCCATTGTTAATCCTTTAACGGAAATTAATTGTAACTTTCTACAAGTAGAACAATGAATAGAACAGGTTGACGATGGATATCATTGTATATAATGCTTCTATATAGTCTAAGAAACATATATGCAAAGCATCCAAATAGTACCATTCGCTAATTTTTTGTTCTTCAAGTTTAAGTGAACTACGAGCCCCATTGTTAATCCTTTAAAGGAAATTATTTGTAAATTTCGACGAGTAGAACAATGAATGGAACAGGTAGAGGGATGAAATCTTTGTATATATTGCATCTATATAGTCTAAGAAACATATATGCAAAGCATCCAAACAGTACAAGTCGCCAATTCATTGTTCTTCAAGTTTAAGTGAACAACGAGCCCCATTGTTAATCCTTTAAAGGAAATTATTTGTAACTTTCGACAAGTAGAACAAGGAATGGAACAGGTAGACTGTTGAAATCATTGTATATATTGCTTCTATATAGTCTAAGATACATATGTGCAATGCATCCAAACAGTACAATTCGCCAATTTTTTGTTCTTCAAGTTTAAGTGAACTATGAGCCCCATTGTTAATCCTTTAAAGCAAATTATTTGTAAATTTCAACAAGTAGAACAATGAATGGAACAGGTAGACGGTTGAAATCATTGTATATATTGCTTCAGTATAGCCTAAGAAACATATATGCAAAGCATCCAAACAGTACAAGTCGCCAATTCATTGTTCTTCAAGTTTAAGTGAACAACGAGCCCCATTGTTAATCCTTTAAAGGAAATTATTTGTAACTTTCGACAAGTAGAACAAGGAATGGAACAGGTAGACGGTTGAAATCATTGTATATATTGCTTCTATATAGTCTAAGAAACATATGTGCAAAGCATCCAAACAGTACAAGTCGCCAATTCATTGTTCTTCAAGTTTAAGTGAACAACGAGCCCCATTGTTAATCCTTTAAAGGAAATTATTTGTATATTTCGACAAGTAGAACAGTGACTGGAACAGGTAGACGGTTGAAATCATTGTATATATTGCTTCTATATAGTCTAAGAAACATATATGCAAAGCATCCAAACCGTACCATTGGACAATTTTTTGTTCTTCAAGTTTAAGTGAACTACGAGCCCCATTGGTAATCATGAAACGGAAATTATTTGTAATTTTCTACAAGTAGAACAATGAATGGAACAGGTTGACGATGGATATCATAGTATATATTGCTTCTATATAGTCTAAGAAACATATATGCAAAGCATCCAAACAGTACCATTCGCCAATTTTTTGTTCTTCAAGTTTAAGTGAACAACGAGCCCCATTGATAATCATGAAACGGAAATTATTTGTAACTTTCGACATGTAGAACAATGAATGGAACAGTTAGACGGTTGAAATCATTTTATATATTGCTTCTACATAGTCTAAGAAACATATATGCAAAGCATCCAAACAGTACCATTCGCCAATTTTTTGTTCTTCAAGTTTATGTGAACTACGAGCCCCATTGTTAATACTTTAACGGAAATTAATTGTAATTTTCTATAAGTAGAACAATGAATGGAACAGGTAGACGGAGGAAATCCTTCTATATATTGCTTCTATATAGTCTAAGAAACATATCTGCATATCATCCAAACAGTACAATTCGCCAATTATTTGATCTTCAAGTTTAAGTGAACTACGAGCCCCATTGTTAATACTTTAACGGAAATTATTTATAACTTGCGACAAGTAGAACAATGAATGGAACAGGTAGACGGTTGAAATCAATGTATAGATTGCTTCTATATAGTCTAAGAAACATATATGCAAAGCATCCAAACAGTACAATTCGCCAATTTTTTGTTCTTCAAGTTTAAGTGAACAATGAGCCCCATTGTTAATCCTTTAAAGGAAATTATTTGTAAATTTCGACGAGTAGAACAATGATTGGCACACGTAGACGGTTGAAATATTTGTATATATTGCTTCCATATAGTCTAAGAAACATATATGCAAAGCATCCAAACAGTACCATTCGCCAATTTTTTGTTCTTCAAGGTTAAGTGAACAATGAGCCCCATTGTTAATCCTTTATCGGAAATTATTTCTAACTTTCGACAAGTAGAACAATGAATGGAACAGGTAGACGGTTGAAAACTTTGTATATATTTCTTCTATATAGTCTAAGAAACATGTACGCAAAGCATCCAAACAGTACCATTCGCCAATTTTTTGTTCTTCAAGTTTAAGTGAACAATGAGCCCCATTGATAATCATGAAATGGAAATTATTTGTAACTTTCTACAAGTAGAACAATGAATAGTAAAGGTAGACGGGTGAAATCTTTCTATATATTGCTTCTATATAGTCTAAGAAACATATATGCAAAGAATCAAAACAGTACAATTCGCCAATTTTTTGTGCTTCAAGTATAAGTGAACAATGTGCCCCAATGGTTAATCCTTTATCGGAAATTATTTGTATCTTTCGACAAGTAGAACAATGAATGGAACAGGTAGACGGTTGAAATCTTTGTATATATTGCTTCTATATAGTCTGAAAAACATATATGCAAAGCATCCAAACAGTACCATTCGCCAATTTTTTTCTTCAACTTTAAGTGAACTACGAGCCCCATTGTTAATCCTTTAAAGGAAATTATTTGTAACTTTCGACATGTAGAACAATGAATGGAACAGGTAGACGGTTGAAATCATTATATATATTGCTTCTACATAGTCTAAGAAACATATATGCAAAGTGTCCAAACAGTACCATTCGCCAATTTTTTGTTCTTCAGGTTTATGTGAACTACGAGCCCCATTGTTAATACTTTAACGGAAATTAATTGTAATTTTCTACAAGTAGAACGATGAATGGAACAGGTAGACGGAGGAAATCCTTCTATATATTGCTTCTATATAGTCTAAGAAACATATATGCAAAGCATCCAAACAGTACAATTCGCCAATTTTTTGATCTTCAAGTTTAAGTGCACAACGAACCCCATTGATAATCATGAAATGGAAATTATTTGTAACTTTCTACAAGTCGAACAATGAATAGTACAGGTATACGGGTGAAATCTTTCTATATATTGCTTCTATATAGTCTAAGAAACATATATGCAAAGAATCCAAACAGTACAATTCGCCAATTTTTTGTTCTTCAAGTTTAAGTGAACTACGAGCCCCATTGATAATCATGAAACGGAAATTATTTGTAACTTTCGACAAGTAGATCAATGAATGGAACAGGTAGACGGTTGAAATCATTTTATATATTGCTTCAATATAGTCTAAGAAACATATATGCAAAGCATCCAAACAGTACCATTCGCCAATTTGTTGTTCATCAAGTTGAAGTGAACAGCGAGCCCCATTGATAATCACGAAATGGAAATTATTTGTAAGTTTCTACAAGTAGAACAATGAATGGAACAGGTAGACGGTTGAAATCTTTGTATATATTGCTTCTATATAGTCTGAAAAACATATATGCAAAGCATCCAAACAGTACCATTGGACAATTTTTTGTTCTTCAAGTTTAAGTGAAATACGAGCCCCATTGTTAATCCTTTAAAGGAATTTATTTCTAACTTTCGACAAGTAGAACAATGAATGGAACAGGTTGACGATGGATATCATAGTATATATTGCTTCTATATAGTCTAAGAAACATATATGCAAAGCATCCAAACAGTACAATTCGCCAATTTATTGTTCTTCAAGTTTAAGTGAACTACGATCCCCATTGTTAATCCTTTAAAGGAAATTATTTGTAACTTTCGACAAGTAGAACAAGGAATGGAACAGGTAGACGGTTGAAATCATTGTATATATTGCTTCTATATAGTCTAAGAAACATATGTGCAAAGCATCAAAACAGTACAATTCGCCAATTTTTTGTTTTTCAAGTTTAAGTGAACTACGAGCCCCATTGTTAATCCTTTAATGGAAATTATTTGTAAATTTCGACAAGTAGAACAATGAATGGAACAGGTAGAGGGATGAAATCTTTGTATATATTGCATCTATATAGTCTAAGAAACATATATGCAAAGCATCCAAACAGTACAACTCGCCAATTTTTTGTTCTTCAAGTTTAAGTGAACTATGAGCCCCATTGTTAATCCTTTAAAGCAAATTATTTGTAAATTTCAACAAGTAGAACAATGAATGGAACAGGTAGACGGTTGAAATCATTGTATATATTGCTTCAGTATAGCCTAAGAAATATATATGCAAAGCATCCAAACAGTACAAGTCGCCAATTCATAGTTCTTCAAGTCTAAGTGAACTACGAGCCCCATTGTTAATCCTTTAAAGGAAATTATTTGTAACTTTCGACAAGTAGAACAAGGAATGGAACAGGTAGACGGTTGAAATCATTGTATATATTGCTTCTATATAGTCTAAGAAACATATGTGCAAATCATCCAAACAGTACAATTCGCCAATTAATTGTTCTTCAAGTTTAAGTGAACTACGATCCACATTGTTATTCCTTTAACGGAAATTATTTCTAACTTTCGACAAGTAAAACAGTGAATGGAACAGGTAGACGTTTGAAATCTTTGCATATATATTGCTTCTATATAGTCTAAGAAACATATATGCAAAGTATCCAAACAGTACAATTCGCCAATTTTTTGTTCTTCAAGTTTAAGTGAACTACGAGCCACATTGTTAATCCTTTAACGGAAATTAATTGTAACTTTCTACAAGTAGAACAGTGAATAGAACAGGTTGACGATGGATATCATTGTATATATTGCTTCTATATAGTCTAAGAAACATATATGCAAAGCATCCAAATAGTACCATTCGCTAATTTTTTGTTCTTCAAGTTTAAGTGAACTACGAGCCCCATTGTTAATCCTTTAAAGGAAATTATTTGTAAATTTCGACGAGTAGAACAATGAATGGAACAGGTAGAGGGATGAAATCTTTGTATATATTGCATCTATATAGTCTAAGAAACATATATGCAAAGCATCCAAACAGTACAAGTCGCCAATTCATTGTTCTTCAAGTTTAAGTGAACAACGAGCCCCATTGTTAATCATTTAAAGGAAATTATTTGTAACTTTCGACAAGTAGAACAAGGAATGGAACAGGTAGACTGTTGAAATCATTGTATATATTGCTTCTATATAGTCTAAGATACATATGTGCAAAGCATCCAAACAGTACAATTCGCCAATTTTTTGTTCTTCAAGTTTAAGTGAACTATGAGCCCCATTGTTAATCCTTTAACGGAAATTAATTGTAAATTTCTACAAGTAGAACAATGATTGGAACCCGTAGACGGTTGAAATCTTTGTATATATTGCTTCCATATAGTCTAAGAAACATGTAGGCAAAGCATCCAAACAGTACCATTCGCCAATTTTTTGTTCTTCAAGTTTAAGTGAACAATGAGCCCCATTGTTAATCCTTTAACGGAAATTAATTGTAAATTTCTACAAGTAGAACAATGATTGGAACCCGTAGACGGTTGAAATCTTTGTATATATTGCTTCCATATAGTCTAAGAAACATGTACGCAAAGCATCCAAACAGTACCATTCGCCAATTTTTTGTTCTTCAAGTTTAAGTGAACAATGAGCCCCAACGGTTAATCCTTTAAAGGAAATTATTTGTAAATTTCGACAAGTAGAACAATGAATGGAACAGGTAGACTGTTGAAATCATTGTATATATTGCTTCTATATAGTCCAAGAAACATATATGCAAAGCGTCCAAGCAGAACAATTCGCCAATTTTTTGCTCTTCAAGTTTAAGTGAACTACTAGCCCAATTGTTAATCCTTTAAAGGAAATTATTTGTAAATTTCGGCTAGTAGAACAATGAATGGAATAGGTAGACGGTTGAAATCATTGTATATATTGCTTCTATATAGTCTAAGAAACATATATGCAAAGCATCCAAACAGTACCATTCGCCAATTTTTTGTTCTTCAATTTTAAGTGAACAATGAGCCCCATTGTTAATCCTTTATCGGAAATTATTTGTAACTTTCGACAAGTAGAACAGTGAATGGAACAGGTATACGGTTGAAATCTTTGTATATATTGCTTCTATATAGTATAAGAAACATATATGCAAAGTATCCAAACAGTACAATTCGCCAATTTTTTGTTCTTCAAGTTTAAGCGAACTACGAGCCCCATTGTTAATCCTTTAAAGGAAATTATTTGTAAATTTCGACAAGTAGGACAACGATTGGAACACGTAGACGGTTGAAACCTTTGTATATATCTTCCATATAGTCTAAGAAACATGTACGCAAAGCATCCAGACAGTACCATTCGCCAATTTTTTGTTCTTCAAGTTTAAGTGAACGATGAGCCACAATGGTTAATCCTTTATCGGAAATTATTTGTAATTTTCGACAAGTAGAACAATGAATGGAACTGGTAGACGGTTGAAATCTTTGTATATATTGCTTCTATATAATCTAAGAAACATATATGCAAAGCGTCTAAACAGTAACAATCGCCAATTTTTTGATCTTCAAGTTTAAGTGAACTACGAGCCCCATTGTTAATCCTTTAACGGAAATTAATTGTAACTTTCTACAAGTAGAACAATGATTGGAACACGTAGACGGTTGAAATCTTTGTATATATTGCTTCTATATAGTCTTAGAAACATATATGCAAAGCATCCAAACAGTACCATTCGCCAATTTTTTGTTCTTCAAGTTTATGTGAACTACGAGCCCCATTGTTAATACTTTAACGGAAATTAATTGTAATTTTCTACAAGTAGAACAATGAATGGAACAGGTAGACGGAGGAAATCCTTCTATATATTGCTTCTATATAGTCTAAGAAACATATCTGCATATCATCCAAACAGTACAATTCGCCAATTATTTGATCTTCAAGTTTAAGTGAACTACGAGCCCCATTGTTAATACTTTAACGGAAATTATTTATAACTTGCGACAAGTAGAACAATGAATGGAACAGGTAGACGGTTGAAATCAATGTATAGATTGCTTCTATATAGTCTAAGAAACATATATGCAAAGCATCCAAACAGTACAATTCGCCAATTTTTTGTTCTTCAAGTTTAAGTGAACAATGAGCCCCATTGTTAATCCTTTAAAGGAAATTATTTGTAAATTTCGACGAGTAGAACAATGATTGGCACACGTAGACGGTTGAAATATTTGTATATATTGCTTCCATATAGTCTAAGAAACATATATGCAAAGCATCCAAACAGTACCATTCGCCAATTTTTTGTTCTTCAAGGTTAAGTGAACAATGAGCCCCATTGTTAATCCTTTATCGGAAATTATTTCTAACTTTCGACAAGTAGAACAATGAATGGAACAGGTAGACGGTTGAAAACTTTGTATATATTTCTTCTATATAGTCTAAGAAACATGTACGCAAAGCATCCAAACAGTACCATTCGCCAATTTTTTGTTCTTCAAGTTTAAGTGAACAATGAGCCCCATTGATAATCATGAAATGGAAATTATTTGTAACTTTCTACAAGTAGAACAATGAATAGTAAAGGTAGACGGGTGAAATCTTTCTATATATTGCTTCTATATAGTCTAAGAAACATATATGCAAAGAATCAAAACAGTACAATTCGCCAATTTTTTGTGCTTCAAGTATAAGTGAACAATGTGCCCCAATGGTTAATCCTTTATCGGAAATTATTTGTATCTTTCGACAAGTAGAACAATGAATGGAACAGGTAGACGGTTGAAATCTTTGTATATATTGCTTCTATATAGTCTGAAAAACATATATGCAAAGCATCCAAACAGTACCATTCGCCAATTTTTTTCTTCAACTTTAAGTGAACTACGAGCCCCATTGTTAATCCTTTAAAGGAAATTATTTGTAACTTTCGACATGTAGAACAATGAATGGAACAGGTAGACGGTTGAAATCATTATATATATTGCTTCTACATAGTCTAAGAAACATATATGCAAAGTGTCCAAACAGTACCATTCGCCAATTTTTTGTTCTTCAGGTTTATGTGAACTACGAGCCCCATTGTTAATACTTTAACGGAAATTAATTGTAATTTTCTACAAGTAGAACGATGAATGGAACAGGTAGACGGAGGAAATCCTTCTATATATTGCTTCTATATAGTCTAAGAAACATATATGCAAAGCATCCAAACAGTACAATTCGCCAATTTTTTGATCTTCAAGTTTAAGTGCACAACGAACCCCATTGATAATCATGAAATGGAAATTATTTGTAACTTTCTACAAGTCGAACAATGAATAGTACAGGTATACGGGTGAAATCTTTCTATATATTGCTTCTATATAGTCTAAGAAACATATATGCAAAGAATCCAAACAGTACAATTCGCCAATTTTTTGTTCTTCAAGTTTAAGTGAACTACGAGCCCCATTGATAATCATGAAATGGAAATTATTTGTAACTTTCTACAAGTAGAACAATGAATAGTAAAGGTAGACGGGTGAAATCTTTCTATATATTGCTTCTATATAGTCTAAGAAACATATATGCAAAGAATCAAAACAGTACAATTCGCCAATTTTTTGTGCTTCAAGTATAAGTGAACAATGTGCCCCAATGGTTAATCCTTTATCGGAAATTATTTGTATCTTTCGACAAGTAGAACAATGAATGGAACAGGTAGACGGTTGAAATCTTTGTATATATTGCTTCTATATAGTCTGAAAAACATATATGCAAAGCATCCAAACAGTACCATTCGCCAATTTTTTTCTTCAACTTTAAGTGAACTACGAGCCCCATTGTTAATCCTTTAAAGGAAATTATTTGTAACTTTCGACATGTAGAACAATGAATGGAACAGGTAGACGGTTGAAATCATTATATATATTGCTTCTACATAGTCTAAGAAACATATATGCAAAGTGTCCAAACAGTACCATTCGCCAATTTTTTGTTCTTCAGGTTTATGTGAACTACGAGCCCCATTGTTAATACTTTAACGGAAATTAATTGTAATTTTCTACAAGTAGAACGATGAATGGAACAGGTAGACGGAGGAAATCCTTCTATATATTGCTTCTATATAGTCTAAGAAACATATATGCAAAGCATCCAAACAGTACAATTCGCCAATTTTTTGATCTTCAAGTTTAAGTGCACAACGAACCCCATTGATAATCATGAAATGGAAATTATTTGTAACTTTCTACAAGTCGAACAATGAATAGTACAGGTATACGGGTGAAATCTTTCTATATATTGCTTCTATATAGTCTAAGAAACATATATGCAAAGAATCCAAACAGTACAATTCGCCAATTTTTTGTTCTTCAAGTTTAAGTGAACTACGAGCCCCATTGATAATCATGAAACGGAAATTATTTGTAACTTTCGACAAGTAGATCAATGAATGGAACAGGTAGACGGTTGAAATCATTTTATATATTGCTTCAATATAGTCTAAGAAACATATATGCAAAGCATCCAAACAGTACCATTCGCCAATTTGTTGTTCATCAAGTTGAAGTGAACAGCGAGCCCCATTGATAATCACGAAATGGAAATTATTTGTAAGTTTCTACAAGTAGAACAATGAATGGAACAGGTAGACGGTTGAAATCTTTGTATATATTGCTTCTATATAGTCTGAAAAACATATATGCAAAGCATCCAAACAGTACCATTGGACAATTTTTTGTTCTTCAAGTTTAAGTGAAATACGAGCCCCATTGTTAATCCTTTAAAGGAATTTATTTCTAACTTTCGACAAGTAGAACAATGAATGGAACAGGTTGACGATGGATATCATAGTATATATTGCTTCTATATAGTCTAAGAAACATATATGCAAAGCATCCAAACAGTACAATTCGCCAATTTATTGTTCTTCAAGTTTAAGTGAACTACGATCCCCATTGTTAATCCTTTAAAGGAAATTATTTGTAACTTTCGACAAGTAGAACAAGGAATGGAACAGGTAGACGGTTGAAATCATTGTATATATTGCTTCTATATAGTCTAAGAAACATATGTGCAAAGCATCAAAACAGTACAATTCGCCAATTTTTTGTTTTTCAAGTTTAAGTGAACTACGAGCCCCATTGTTAATCCTTTAATGGAAATTATTTGTAAATTTCGACAAGTAGAACAATGAATGGAACAGGTAGACTGTTGAAATCATTGTATATATTGCTTCTATATAGTCCAAGAAACATATATGCAAAGCGTCCAAGCAGAACAATTCGCCAATTTTTTGCTCTTCAAGTTTAAGTGAACTACTAGCCCAATTGTTAATCCTTTAAAGGAAATTATTTGTAAATTTCGGCTAGTAGAACAATGAATGGAATAGGTAGACGGTTGAAATCATTGTATATATTGCTTCTATATAGTCTAAGAAACATATATGCAAAGCATCCAAACAGTACCATTCGCCAATTTTTTGTTCTTCAATTTTAAGTGAACAATGAGCCCCATTGTTAATCCTTTATCGGAAATTATTTGTAACTTTCGACAAGTAGAACAGTGAATGGAACAGGTATACGGTTGAAATCTTTGTATATATTGCTTCTATATAGTATAAGAAACATATATGCAAAGTATCCAAACAGTACAATTCGCCAATTTTTTGTTCTTCAAGTTTAAGTGAACAATGAGCCCCAATGGCTAATACGTTATCGGAAATTATTTGTAACTTTCGACAAGTAGAACAATGAATGGAACAGGTAGACGGTTGAAATCTTTGTATATATTGCTTCTATATAGTCTAAGAAACATATATACAAAGCATCCAAACAGTACCATTCGCCAATTTTTTGTTCTTCAAGATTAAGTGAACTACGAGCCCCATTGTTAATCCTTCAAAGGAAATTATTTGTAAATTTCGACAAGTAGAACAATGAATGGATCAGGTAGACGGTTGAAATTATTGTATATATTGCTTCTACATAGTCTAAGAAACATATATGCAAAGCATCCAAACAGTACCATTCGCCAATTTTTTGTTCTTCAAGTTTAAGCGAACTACGAGCCCCATTGTTAATCCTTTAAAGGAAATTATTTGTAAATTTCGACAAGTAGGACAACGATTGGAACACGTAGACGGTTGAAACTTTTGTATATATCTTCCATATAGTCTAAGAAACATGTACGCAAAGCATCCAGACAGTACCATTCGCCAATTTTTTGTTCTTCAAGTTTAAGTGAACGATGAGCCACAATGGTTAATCCTTTATCGGAAATTATTTGTAATTTTCGACAAGTAGAACAATGAATGGAACTGGTAGACGGTTGAAATCTTTGTATATATTGCTTCTATATAATCTAAGAAACATATATGCAAAGCGTCTAAACAGTAACAATCGCCAATTTTTTGATCTTCAAGTTTAAGTGAACTACGAGCCCCATTGTTAATCCTTTAACGGAAATTAATTGTAACTTTCTACAAGTAGAACAATGATTGGAACACGTAGACGGTTGAAATCTTTGTATATATTGCTTCTATATAGTCTAAGAAACATATATGCAAAGCATCCAAACAGTACCATTCGCCAATTTTTTGTTCTTCAAGTTTAAGTGAACTACGAGCCCCATTGTTACTCCTTTAACGGAAATTATTTGTAACTTGCGACAAGTAGAACAATGAATGGAACAGGTAGACGGTTGAAATCATTGTATATACTGCTTCTATATAGTCTATGAAACATATATGCAAAGCATCTAAACAGTAACCATCGCCAATTTTTTGATCTTCAAGTTTAAGTGAACAGCGAGCCCCATTGATAATCATGAAATGGAAATTATTTGTAACTTTCTACAAGTAGAACAATGAATAGTACAGGTAGACGGGTGAAATCTTTCTATATATTGCTTCTAAAGAGTCTAAGAAACATATATGCAAAGCCTCCAAACAGTACAATTCGCCAATTTTTTGTTCTTCAGGTGTAAGTGAACTATGAGCCCCATTGTTAATCCTTTAAAGGAAATTATTTGTAAATTTCGACAAGTAGAACAATGATTGGAACACGTAGACGGTTGAAATCATTGTATATATTGCTTCTATATAGTCCAAGAAACATATATGCAAAGCGTCCAAACAGTACAATTCGCCAATTTTTTGCTCTTCAAGTTTAAGTGAACTACGAGCCCCATTGTTAATCCTTTAAAGGAAATTATTTGTAAATTTCGGCAAGTAGAACAATGACTGGAACAGGTAGACGGTTGAAATCATTGTATATACTGCTTCTATATAGTCTATGAAACATATATGCAAAGCATCTAAACAGTAACCATCGCCAATTTTTTGTTCTTCAAGTTTAAGTGAACTACGAGCCCCATTGTTAATCCTTTAACGGAAATTAATTGTAACTTTCTACAAGTAGAACAATGAATAGAACAGGTTGACGATGGATATCATTGTATATATTGCTTCTATATAGTCTAAGAAACATATATGCAAAGCATCCAAATAGTACCATTCGCTAATTTTTTGTTCTTCAAGTTTAAGTGAACTACGAGCCCCATTGTTAATCCTTTAAAGGAAATTATTTGTAAATTTCGACGAGTAGGACAACGATTGGAACACGTAGACGGTTGAAACCTTTGTGTATATCTTCCATATAGTCTAAGAAACATGTACGCAAAGCATCCAGACAGTACCATTCACCAATTTTTTGTTCTTCAAGTTTAAGTGAACGATGAGCCACAATGGTTAATCCTTTATCGGAAATTATTTGTAATTTTCGACAAGTAGAACAATGAATGGAACTGGTAGACGGTTGAAATCTTTGTATATATTGCTTCTATATAATCTAAGAAACATATATGCAAAGCGTCTAAACAGTAACAATCGCCAATTTTTTGATCTTCAAGTTTAAGTGAACTACGAGCCCCATTGTTAATCCTTTAACGGAAATTAATTGTAACTTTCTACAAGTAGAACAATGATTGGAACACGTAGACGGTTGAAATCTTTGTATATATTGCTGCTATATAGTCTAAGAAACATATATGCAAAGCATCCAAACAGTACCATTCGCCAATTTTTTGTTCTTCAAGTTTAAGTGAACTACGAGCCCCATTGTTACTCCTTTAACGGAAATTATTTGTAACTTGCGACAAGTAGAACAATGAATGGAACAGGTAGACGGTTGAAATCATTGTATATACTGCTTCTATATAGTCTATGAAACATATATGCAAAGCATCTAAACAGTAACCATCGCCAATTTTTTGATCTTCAAGTTTAAGTGAACAGCGAGCCCCATTGATAATCATGAAATGGAAATTATTTGTAACTTTCTACAAGTAGAACAATGAATAGTACAGTTAGACGGGTGAAATCTTTCTATATATTGCTTCTAAAGAGTCTAAGAAACATATATGCAAAGCCTCCAAACAGTACAATTCGCCAATTTTTTGTTCTTCAGGTGTAAGTGAACTATGAGCCCCATTGTTAATCCTTTAAAGGAAATTATTTGTAAATTTCGACAAGTAGAACAATGATTGGAACACGTAGACGGTTGAAATCATTGTATGTATTGCTTCTATATAGTCCAAGAAACATATATGCAAAGCGTCCAAACAGTACAATTCGCCAATTTTTTGCTCTTCAAGTTTAAGTGAACTACGAGCCCCATTGTTAATCCTTTAAAGGAAATTATTTGTAAATTTCGGCAAGTAGAACAATGACTGGAACAGGTAGACGGTTGAAATCATTGTATATACTGCTTCTATATAGTCTATGAAACATATATGCAAAGCATCTAAACAGTAACCATCGCCAATTTTTTGTTCTTCAAGTTTAAGTGAACTACGAGCCCCATTGTTAATCCTTTAACGGAAATTAATTGTAACTTTCTACAAGTAGAACAATGAATAGAACAGGTTGACGATGGATATCATTGTATATAATGCTTCTATATAGTCTAAGAAACATATATGCAAAGCATCCAAATAGTACCATTCGCTAATTTTTTGTTCTTCAAGTTTAAGTGAACTACGAGCCCCATTGTTAATCCTTTAAAGGAAATTATTTGTAAATTTCGACGAGTAGAACAATGAATGGAACAGGTAGAGGGATGAAATCTTTGTATATATTGCATCTATATAGTCTAAGAAACATATATGCAAAGCATCCAAACAGTACAAGTCGCCAATTCATTGTTCTTCAAGTTTAAGTGAACAACGAGCCCCATTGTTAATCCTTTAAAGGAAATTATTTGTAACTTTCGACAAGTAGAACAAGGAATGGAACAGGTAGACTGTTGAAATCATTGTATATATTGCTTCTATATAGTCTAAGATACATATGTGCAATGCATCCAAACAGTACAATTCGCCAATTTTTTGTTCTTCAAGTTTAAGTGAACTATGAGCCCCATTGTTAATCCTTTAAAGCAAATTATTTGTAAATTTCAACAAGTAGAACAATGAATGGAACAGGTAGACGGTTGAAATCATTGTATATATTGCTTCAGTATAGCCTAAGAAACATATATGCAAAGCATCCAAACAGTACAAGTCGCCAATTCATTGTTCTTCAAGTTTAAGTGAACAACGAGCCCCATTGTTAATCCTTTAAAGGAAATTATTTGTAACTTTCGACAAGCAGAACAAGGAATGGAACAGGTAGACGGTTGAAATCATTGTATATATTGCTTCTATATAGTCTAAGAAACATATGTGCAAAGCATCCAAACAGTACAAGTCGCCAATTCATTGTTCTTCAAGTTTAAGTGAACAACGAGCCCCATTGTTAATCCTTTAAAGGAAATTATTTGTATATTTCGACAAGTAGAACAGTGACTGGAACAGGTAGACGGTTGAAATCATTGTATATATTGCTTCTATATAGTCTAAGAAACATATATGCAAAGCATGCAAACCGTACCATTGGACAATTTTTTGTTCTTCAAGTTTAAGTGAACTACGAGCCCCATTGGTAATCATGAAACGGAAATTATTTGTAATTTTCTACAAGTAGAACAATGAATGGAACAGGTTGACGATGGATATCATAGTATATATTGCTTCTATATAGTCTAAGAAACATATATGCAAAGCATCCAAACAGTACAATTCGCCAATTTATTGTTCTTCAAGTTTAAGTGAACTACGATCCCCATTGTAATTCCTTTAACGGAAATTATTTGTAACTTTCGACAAGTAAAACAATGAATGGAACAGGTAGACGGGTGAAATCTTTCTATATATAGCTTCTATATAGTCTAAGAAACATATATGCAAAGCATCCAAACAGTACCATTGGACAATTTTTTGTTCTTCAAGTTTAAGTGAACTACGAGCCCCATTGGTAATCATGCAACGGAAATTATTTGTAATTTTCTACAAGTAGAACAATGAATGGAACAGGTTGACGATAGATATCATAGTATATATTGCTTCTATATAGTCTAGGAAACATATGTGCAAAGCATCCAAACAGTACAATTCGCCAATTTATTGTTCTTCAAGTTTAAGTGAACTACGATCCCCATTGTTATTCCTTTAACGGAAATTATTTCTAACTTTCGACAAGTAAAACAATGAATGGAACAGGTAGACGTTTGAAATCTTTGTATATATATTGCTTCTATATAGTCTAAGAAACATATATGCAAAGCATCCAAATAGTACCATTCGCTAATTTTTTGTTCTTCAAGTTTAAGTGAACTACGAGCCCCATTGTTAATCCTTTAAAGGAAATTATTTGTAAATTTCGACAAGTAGAACAATGAATGGAACAGGTAGAGGGATGAAATCTTTGTATATATTGCATCTATATAGTCTAAGATACATATATGCAAAGCATCCAAACAGTACAAGTCGCCAATTCATTGTTCTTCAAGTTTAAGTGAACAACGAGCCCCATTGTTAATCCTTTAAAGGAAATTATTTTTAAATTTCGACAAGTAGAACAAGGAATGGAACAGGTAGACGGTTGAAATCATTGTATATATTGCTTCTATATAGTCTAAGAAACATATGTGCAAAGCATCCAAACAGTACCATTGGACAATTTTTTGTTCTTCAAGTTTAAGGGAACTACGAGCCCCATTGTTAATCATGCAACGGAAATTATTTGTAATTTTCTACAAGTAGAACAATGAATGGAACAGGTTGACGATGGATATCATAGTATATATTGCTTCTATATAGTCTAGGAAACATATGTGCAAAGCATCCAAACAGTACAGTTCGCCAATTTATTGTTCTTCAAGTTTAAGTGAACTACGATCCCCATTGTTATTCCTTTAACGGAAATTATTTCTAACTTTCGACAAGTAAAACAATGAATGGAACAGGTAGACGTTTGAAATCTTTGTATATATATTGCTTCTATATAGTCTAAGAAACATATATGCAAAGCATCCAAATAGTACCATTCGCTAATTTTTTGTTCTTCAAGTTTAAGTGAACTACGAGCCCCATTGTTAATCCTTTAAAGGAAATTATTTGTAAATTTCGACAATTAGAACAATGAATGGAACAGGTAGAGGGATGAAATCTTTGTATATATTGCATCTATATAGTCTAAGAAACACATATGCAAAGCATCCAAACAGTACAAGTCGCCAATTCATTGTTCTTCAAGTTTAAGTGAACAACGAGCCCCATTGTTAATCCTTTAAAGGAAATTATTTTTAAATTTCGACAAGTAGAACAAGGAATGGAACAGGTAGACGGTTGAAATCATTGTATATATTGCTTCTATATAGTCTAAGAAACATATGTGCAAAGCATCCAAACAGTACAAGTCGCCAATTCATTGTTCTTCAAGTTTTAGTGAACAACGAGCCCCATTGTTAATCCTTTAAAGGAAATTATTTGTAACTTTCGACAAGTAGAACAGGGAATGGAACAGGTAGACGTTGATATCATTGTATATATTGCTTCTATATAGTCTAAGAAACATATGTGCAAAGCATCCAAACAGTACAAGTCGCCAATTCATTGTTCTTCAAGTTTTAGTGAACAACGAGCCCCATTGTTAATCCTTTAAAGGAAATTATTTGTAACTTTCGACAAGTAGAACAGGGAATGGAACAGGTAGACGTTGATATCATTGTATATATTGCTTCTATATAGTCTAGGAAACATATGTGCAAAGCATCCAAACAGTACAATTCGCCAATTTTTTGTTCTTCAAGTTTAAGTGAACTACGAGCCCCATTGTTAATTCTTTAAAGGAAATTAGTTGTAAATTTCGACAAGTAGAACAATGAATGGAACAGGTAGACTGTTGAAATCATTGTATATATTGCTTCTATATAGTCTAAGAAACATATGTGCAAAGCATCCAAACAGTACAATTCGCCAATTTATTGTTCTTCAAGTTTAAGTGAACTACGATCCCCATTGTTAATCCTTTAACGGAAATTCTTTGTAACTTTCGACAAGTAAAACAATGAATGGAACAGGTAGACGGTTGAAATCATTGTATATATTGCTTCAGTATAGCCTAAGAAACATATATGCAAAGCATCCAAACAGTACCAGTCGCCAAATCACTGTTCTTCAAGTTTAAGTGAACAACGAGCCCCATTGTTAATCCTTTAAAGGAAATTAGTTGTAAATTTCGACAAGTAGAACATTGAATGGAACAGGTAGACTGTTGAAATCATTGTATATATTGCTTCTATATAGTCTAAGAAACATATGTGCAAAGCATCCAAACAGAACAATTCGCCAATTTTTTGTTCTTCAAGTTTAAGTGAACTACGATCCCCAATGTTATTCCTTTAAAGGAAATTATTTGTAAATTTCGGCTAGTAGAACAATGAATGGAATAGGTAGACGGTTGAAATCATTGTATATATTGCTTCTATATAGCCTAAGAAACATATATGCAAAGCATCCAAACAGTACCAGTCGCCAATTTTTTGTTCTTCATGTTTAAGTGAACAACGAGCCCCATTGTTAATCCTTTAAAGGAAATTATTTGTAAATTTCGACAAGTAGAACAATGAATGGAACAGGTAGAGGGATGAAATCTTTGTATATATTGCATCTATATAGTCTAAGAAACATATCTGCAAAGCATCCAAACAGTACCATTCGCCAATTATTTCATCTTCATGTTTAAGTGAACTACGAGCCCCATTGTTAATACTTTAACGGAAATTATTTGTAACTTTCGACAAGTAGAACAATGAATGGAACTGGTAGACGGTTGAAATCATTGTATATATTGCTTCTATATAGTCTAAGAAACATATATGCAAAGCATCCAAACAGTACAATTCGACAATTTTTTGTTCTTCAAGTTTAAGTGAACAATGAGCCCCATTGTTAATCCTTTATCGGAAATTATTTGTAACTTTTGACAAGTAGAACAATGAATGGAAAAGGTAGACGGTTGAAATCTTTGTATATATTGCTTCTATATAGTCAAAGAAACATATATGCAAAGCATCCAAACAGTACCATTCGCCAATTTTTTGTTCTTCAAGTTTAAGTGAACAATGAGCACCAATGGTTAATACTTTATCGGAAATTATTTGTAATTTTCGACAAGTAGAACAACGAATGGAACAGTTAGACGGTTGAAATATTTGTATATATTGCTTCTATATAGTCTACGAAACATATATGCAAAGCATCCAAACAGTACCATTCGCCAATTTTTTGTTCTTCAAGTTTAAGTGAACAATGAGCCCCATTGTTAATCCTTTATCGGAAATTATTTGTAACTTTCGACAAGTAGAACATTGAATGGAACAGGTAGACGGTTGAAATCTTTGAATCTATTGCTTCTATATAGTATAAGAAACATATATGCAAAGCATCCAAACAGTACCATTCGCCAATTTTTTGTTCTTCAAGTTTAAGTGAACTGCGAGCTCCATTGTTAATCCTTTAAAGGAAATTATTTGTAACTTTCGACAAGTAGAACAATGAATGGAACAGGTAGACTGTTGAAATCATTGTATATATTGCTTCTATATAGTCTAAGAAACATTTATGCAAAGCATACGAACAGTACAATTCGCCAATTTTTTGTTCTTCAAGTTTAAGTAAACTACGATCCCCATTGTTAATCCCTTAACGGAAATTATTTGTAACTTTCGACAAGTAGAACAGTGAATGGAACAGGTAGACGGTTGAAATCTTTGTATATATTGCTTCTATATAGTATAAGAAACATATATGCAAAGCATCCAAACAGTACCATTCGCCAATGTTTGTTCTTCAAGTTTAAGTGAACAAAGAGCCCCAATGGTTAATCCTTTATCGGAAATTATTTGTAACTTTCGACAAGTAGAACAGTGAATCGAACAGGTAGACGGTTGAAATCTTTGTATATATTGCTTCTATATAGTCTAGGAAACATATATGCAAAGCATCCAAACAGTACAATTCGCCAATTTTTTGTTCTTCAAGTTTAAGTGAACAATGAGCCCCAATGGTTAATACTTTATCGGAAATTATTCGTAAATTTCGACAAGTAGAACAATGAATGGAACAGGTAGACTGTTGAAATCATTGTATATATTGCTTCTATATAGTATAAGAAACATATATGCAAAGCATCCAAACAGTACAATTCGCCAATTTTTTGTTCTTCAAGTTTAAGTGAACAATGAGCCCCATTGTTAATCCTTTAAAGGAAATTATTTGTAACTTTCGACAAGTAGAACAATGAATGGAACAGGTAGACTGTTGAAATCATTGTATATATTGCTTCTATATAGTCTAAGAAACATTTATGCAAAGCATCCAAACAGTACAATTCGCCAATTTTTTGTTCTTCAAGTTTAAGTAAACTACGATCCCCATTGTTAATCCCTTACCGGAAATTATTTGTAACTTTCGACAAGTAGAACAGTGAATGGAACAGGTAGACGGTTGAAATCTTTGATTATATTGCTTCTATATAGTATAAGAAACATATATGCAAAGCATCCAAACAGTACCATTCGCCAATTTTTTTTTCTTCAAGTTTAAGTGAACTACGAGCCCCATTGTTAATCCTTTAAAGGAAATTATTTGTAAATTTCGACAAGTAGAACAGTGAATCGAACAGGTAGACGGTTGAAATCTTTGTATATATTGCTTCTATATAGTCTAAGAAACATATATGCAAATCATCCAAACAGTACAATTCGCCAATTATTTGATCTTCAAGTTTAAGTGAACTACGAGCCCCATTGTTAATACTTTAACGGAAATTATTTGTAACTTGCGACAAGTAGAACAATGAATGGAACAGGTAGACGGTTGAAATCAATGTATATATTGCTTCCTTATAGTCTAAGAAACATATATGCAAAGCATCCAAACAGTACCATTCGCCACTTTTTTGTTCTTCAAGTTTAAGTGAACAACGAGCCCCATTGTTAATCCTTTAAAGGAAATTATCTGTAAATTTCGACAAGTAGAACAATGATTGGAATACGTAGACGGTTGAAATCTTTGTATATATTGCTTCCACATAGTCTAAGAAACATGTACGCAAAGCATCCAAACAGTACAATTCGCCAATTTTTTGTTCTTCAAGTTTGAGTGAACTACGATCCCCATTGTTAATCCCTTAACGGAAATTATTTGTAACTTTCGACAAGTAGAACAGTGAATCGAACAGGTAGACGGTTGAAATCTTTGTATATATTGCTTCTATATAGTCTAAGAAACATATATGCAAAGCATCCAAACAGTACAATTCGCCAATTTTTTGTTCTTCAAGTTTAAGTGAACAATGAGCCCCAATGGTTAATACTTTATCGGAAATTATTTGTAAATTTCGACAAGTAGAACAATGAATGGAACAGGTAGACTGTTGAAATCATTGTATATATTGCTTCTATATAGTCTAAGAAACATTTATGCAAAGCATCCAAACAGTACCATTCGCCAATTTTTTGTTCTTCAAGTTTAAGTGAACTGCGAGCCCCATTGTTAATCCTTTAAAGGAAATTATTTGTAAATTTCGACAAGTAGAACAATGATTGGAACACGTAGACGGTTGAAATCTTTGTATATATTGCTTCCATATAGTCTAAGAAAGATGTACGCAAAGCATCCAAACAGTACAATTCGCCAATTTTTTGTTCTTCAAGTTTAAGTGAACTACGATCCCCATTGTTATCCCTTAACGGAAATTATTTGTAACTCGCGACAAGTAGAACAATGAATGGAACAGGTAGACGGTTGAAATCTTTGTATATATTGCTTCTATATAGTCTAAGAAACATATATGCAAATCATCCAAACAGTACAATTCGCCAATTATTTAATCTTCAAGTTTAAGTGAACAAAGAGCCCCAATGGTTAATCCTTTAAAGGAAATTATTTATAACTTGCGACAAGTAGAACAATGAATGGAACAGGTAGACGGTTGAAATCATTGTATATACTGCTTCTATATAGTCTAAGAAACATATATGCAAAGCATCCAAACAGTACCATTCGCCAATTTTTTGTTCTACAAGTTTAAGTGAACAAAGAGCCCCAATGGTTAATCCTTTATCGGAAATTATTTGTAACTTTCGACAAGTAGAACAATGAATGGAACAGGTAGACGGTTGAAATCTTTGTATATATTGCTTCTATATAGTCTAAGAAACATATATGCAAAGCATCCAAACAGTACCATTCGCCAATTTTTTGTTCTACAAGTTTAAGTGAACAAAGAGCCCCAATGGTTAATCCTTTAAAGGAAATTATTTATAACTTGCGACAAGTAGAACAATGAATGGAACAGGTAGACGGTTGAAATCATTGTATATACTGCTTCTATATAGTCTAAGAAACATATATGCAAAGCATCTAAACAGTAACCATCGCCAATTTTTTGATCTTCAAGTTTAAGTGAACAGCGAGCCACATTGATAATCATGAAATGGAAATTATTTGTAACTTTCTACAAGTAGAACAATGAATAGTACAGGTAGACGGGTGAAATCTTTCTATATATTGCTTTTAAAGAGTCTAAGAAACATATATGCAAAGCCTCCAAACAGTACAATTCGCCAATTTTTTGTTCTTCAGGTTTAAGTGAACTATGAGCCCCATTGTTAATCCTTTAAAGGAAATTATTTGTAAATTTCGACAAGTAGAACAATGAATGGAACAGGTAGACGGTTGAAATCTTTGTATATATTGCTTCTATATAGTCTAAGAAACATATATGCAAAGCATCCAAACAGTACAATTCGCCAATTTTTTGTTCTTCAAGTTTAAGTGAACAATGAGCCCCAATGGTTAATCCTTTATCGGAAATTATTTGTAAATTTCGACAAGTAGAACAATGAATGGAACAGGTAGACGGTTGAAATCATTGTATATATTGCTTCTATATAGTCTAAGAAACATATATGCAAAGCATCCAAACAGTACCATTCGCCAATTTTTTGTTCTTCAAGTTTAAGTGAACAATGAGCCCCATTGTTAATCCTTTATCGGAAATTATTTGTAACTTTCGACAAGTAGAACAATGATTGGAACACGTAGACGGTTGAAATCTTTGTATATATTGCTTCCATATAGTCTAAGAAACATATATGCAAATCAACCAAACAGTGCAATTCGCCAATTATTTGATCTTCAAGTTTAAGTGAACTACGAGCCCCATTGTTAATACTTTAACGGAAATTATTTGTAACTTACGACAAGTAGAACAATGAATGGAACAGGTAGACGGTTGAAATCAATGTATATATTGCTTCCTTATAGTCTAAGAAACATATATGCAAAGCATCCAAACAGTACCATTCGCCACTTTTTTGTTCTTCAAGTTTAAGTGAACAACGAGCCCCATTGTTAATCCTTTAAAGGAAATTATCTGTAAATTTCGACAAGTAGAACAATGATTGGAACACGTAGACGGTTGAAATCTTTGTATATATTGCTTCCATATAGTCTAAGAAACATGTACGCAAAGCATCCAAACAGTACAATTCGCCAATTTTTTGTTCTTCAAGTTTAAGTGAACAATGAGCCCCAATGGTTAATCCGTTATCGGAAATTATTTGTAACTTTTGACAAGCAGAACAATGAATGGAAAAGGTAGACGGTTGAAATATTTGTATATATTGCTTCTATATAGTCTACGAAACATATATGCAAAGCATCCAAACAGTACAATTCGCCAATTTTTTGTTCTTCAAGTTTGAGTGAACAATGAGCCCCAATGGTTAATCCGTTATCGGAAATTATTTGTAACTTTCGACAAGAAGAACAATGAATGGAAAAGGTAGACGGTTGAAATCTTTGTATATATTGCTTCTATATAGTCTAAGAAACATATATGCAAAGCATCCAAACAGTACCATTCGCCAATTTTTTGTTCTTCAAGTTTAAGTGAACAATGAGCCCCATTGTTAATCCTTTAACGGAAATTAATTGTAACTTTCTACAAGTAGAACAATGATTGGAACACGCAGACGGTTGAAATCTTTGTATATATTGCTTCCATATAGTCTAAGAAACATATATGCAAAGCATCCAAACAGTACCATTCGCCAATTTTTTGTTCTTCAAGTTTAAGTGAACAATGAGCCCCATTGTTAATCCTTTATCGGAAATTATTTGTAACTTTCGACAAGTAGAACATTGAATGGAACAGGTAGACGGTTGAAATCTTTGAATCTATTGCTTCTATATAGTATAAGAAACATATATGCAAAGCATCCAAACAGTACCATTCGCCAATTTTTTGTTCTTCAAGTTTAAGTGAACTGCGAGCTTCATTGTTAATCCTTTAAAGGAAATTATTTGTAAATTTCGACAAGTAGAACAGTGAATCGAACAGGTAGACGGTTGAAATCTTTGTATATATTGCTTCTATATAGTCTACGAAACATATATGCAAAGCATCCAAACAGTACAATTCGCCAATTTTTTGTTCTTCAAGTTTAAGTGAAAATGAGCCCCATTGTTAATCCATTATCGGAAATTATTTGTGATTTTCGACAAGTAGAACTGTGAATGGAACAGGTAGACGATTGAAATCTTTGTATATATTGCTTCTATATAGTATAAGAAACATATATGCAAAGCATCCAAACAGTACCATTCGCCAATTTTTTGTTCTTCAAGTTTAAGTGAACTGCGAGCCCCATTGTTAATCCTTTAAAGGAAATTATTTGTAAATTTCGACAAGTAGAACAATGATTGGAACACGTAGACGGTTGAAATCTTTTTATATATTGCTTCCATATAGTCTAAGAAAGATGTACGCAAAGCATCCAAACAGTACAATTCGCCAATTTTTTGTTCTTCAAGTTTAAGTGAACTACGATCCCCATTGTTAATCCCTTAACGGAAATTATTTGTAACTCGCGACAAGTAGAACAATGAATGGAACAGGTAGACGGTTGAAATCAATGTATATATTGCTTCTTTATAGTGTAAGAAACATATATGCAAAGCATCCAAACAGTACAATTCGCCAATTTTTTGTTCTTCAAGTTTGAGTGAACTACGATCCCCATTGTTAATCCCTTAACGGAAATTATTTGTAACTTTCGACAAGTAGAACAGTGAATGGAACAGGTAGACGGTTGAAATATTTGTATATATTGCTTCTATGTAGTATAAGAAACATATATGCAAAGCATCCATCCAGTACAATTCGCCAATTTTTTGTTCTTCAAGTTTAAGTGAACAATGAGCCCCAATGGTTAATCCGTTATCGGAAATTATTTGTAACTTTTGACAAGTAGAACAATGAATGGAAAAGGTAGACGGTTGAAATCTTTGTATATATTGCTTCTATATAGTCAAAGAAACATATATGCAAAGCATCCAAACAGTACCATTCGCCAATTTTTTGTTCTTCAAGTTTAAGTGAACAATGAGCACCAATGGTTAATACTTTATCGGAGATTATTTGTAATTTTCGACAAGTAGAACAACGAATGGAACAGTTAGACGGTTGAAATATTTGTATATATTGCTTCTATATAGTCTACGAAACATATATGCAAAGCATCCAAACAGTACAATTCGCCAATTTTTTATTCTTCAAGTTTAAGTGAAAATGAGCCCCATTGTTAATCCATTATCGGAAATTATTTGTGATTTTCGACAAGTAGAACTGTGAATGGAACAGGTAGACGATTGAAATCTTTGTATATATTGCTTCTATATAGTATAAGAAACATATATGCAAAGCATCCAAACAGTACCATTCGCCAATTTTTTGTTCTTCAAGTTTAAGTGAACTGCGAGCCCCATTGTTAATCCTTTAAAGGAAATTATTTGTAAATTTCGACAAGTAGAACAATGATTGGAACACGTAGACGGTTGAAATCTTTGTATATATTGCTTCCATATAGTCTAAGAAAGATGTACGCAAAGCATCCAAACAGTACAATTCGCCAATTTTTTGTTCTTCAAGTTTAAGTGAACTACGATCCCCATTGTTAATCCCTTAACGGAAATTATTTGTAACTCGCGACAAGTAGAACAATGAATGGAACAGGTAGACGGTTGAAATCAATGTATATATTGCTTCTTTATAGTGTAAGAAACATATATGCAAAGCATCCAAACAGTACAATTCGCCAATTTTTTGTTCTTCAAGTTTAAGTAAACTACGATCCCCATTGTTAATCCCTTGACGGAAATTATTTGTAACTTTCGACAAGTAGAACAGTGAATGGAACAGGTAGACAGTTGAAATCTTTGAATCTATTGCTTCTATATAGTATAAGAAACATATATGCAAAGCATCCAAACAGTACCATTCGCCAATTTTTTGTTCTTCAAGTTTAAGTGAACTGCGAGCTCCATTGTTAATCCTTTAAAGGAAATTATTTGTAACTTTCGACAAGTAGAACAATGAATGGAACAGGTAGACTGTTGAAATCATTGTATATATTGCTTCTATATAGTCTAAGAAACATTTATGCAAAGCATACAAACAGTACAATTCGCCAATTTTTTGTTCTTCAAGTTTAAGTAAACTACGATCCCCATTGTTAATCCCTTAACGGAAATTATTTGTAACTTTCGACAAGTAGAACAGTGAATGGAACAGGTAGACGGTTGAAATCTTTGAATCTATTGCTTCTATATAGTATAAGAAACATATATGCAAAGCATCCAAACAGTACCATTCGCCAATTTTTTGTTCTTCAAGTTTAAGTGAACTGCGAGCTCCATTGTTAATCCTTTAAAGGAAATTATTTGTAACTTTCGACAAGTAGAACAGTGAATGGAACAGGTAGACGGTTGAAATCTTTGTATATATTGCTTCTATATAGTATAAGAAACACATATGCAAAGCATCCAAACAGTACCATTCGCCAATTTTTTGTTCTTCAAGTTTAAGTGATCAAAGAGCCCCAATGGTTAATCCTTTATCGGAAATTATTTGTAACTTTCGACAAGTAGAACAATGAATGGAACAGGTAGACGGTTGAAATCTTTGTATATATTGCTTCTATATAGTCTAAGAAACATATATGCAAAGCATCCAAACAGTACAATTCGCCAATTTTTTGTTCTTCAAGTTTAAGTGAACAATGAGCCCCAATGGTTAATACTTTATCGGAAATTATTTGTAAATTTCGACAAGTAGAACAGTGAATGGAACAGGTAGACGGTTGAAATCTTTGTATATATTGCTTCTATATAGTATAAGAAACACATATGCAAAGCATCCAAACAGTACCATTCGCCAATTTTTTGTTCTTCAAGTTTAAGTGAACAATGAGCACCAATGGTTAATACTTTATCGGTGATTATTTGTAATTTTCGACAAGTAGAACAACGAATGGAACAGTTAGACGGTTGAAATATTTGTATATATTGCTTCTATATAGTCTACGAAACATATATGCAAAGCATCCAAACAGTACAATTCGCCAATTTTTTGTTCTTCAAGTTTAAGTGAACTACGATCCCCATTGTTAATCCCTTAACGGAAATTATTTGTAACTCGCGACAAGTAGAACAATGATTGGAATACGTAGACGGTTGAAATCTTTGTATATATTGCTTCCATATAGTCTAAGAAACATGTACGCAAAGCATCCAAACAGTACCATTCGCCAATTTTTTGTTCTACAAGTTTAAGTGAACAAAGAGCCCCAATGGTTAATCCTTTATCGGAAATTATTTGTAACTTTCGACAAGTAGAACAATGAATGGAACAGGTAGACGGTTGAAATCTTTGTATATATTGCTTCTATATAGTCTAAGAAACATATATGCAAAGCATCCAAACAGTACCATTCGCCAATTTTTTGTTCTTCAAGTTTAAGTGAACAATGAGCCCCATTGTTAATCCTTTAACGGAAATTAATTCTAACTTTCTACGAGTAGAACAATGATTGGAACACGCAGACGGTTGAAATCTTTGTATATATTGCTTCCATATAGTCTAAGAAACATATATGCAAAGCATCCAAACAGTACCATTCGCCAATTTTTTGTTCTTCAAGTTTAAGTGAACAATGAGCCCCATTGTTAATCCATTATCGGAAATTATTTGTAATTTTCGACAAGTAGAACTGTGAATGGAACAGGTAGACGATTGAAATCTTTGTATATATTGCTTCTATATAGTATAAGAAACATATATGCAAAGCATCCAAACAGTACCATTCGCCAATTTTTTGTTCTTCAAGTTTAAGTGAACTGCGAGCTTCATTGTTAATCCTTTAAAGGAAATTATTTGTAAATTTCGACAAGTAGAACAGTGAATCGAACAGGTAGACGGTTGAAATCTTTGTATATATTGCTTCTATATAGTATAAGAAACATATATGCAAAGCATCCATCCAGTACAATTCGCCAATTTTTTGTTCTTCAAGTTTAAGTGAACAATGAGCCCCAATGGTTAATCCGTTATCGGAAATTATTTGTAACTTTTGACAAGTAGAACAATGAATGGAAAAGGTAGACGGTTGAAATCTTTGTATATATTGCTTCTATATAGTCAAAGAAACATATATGCAAAGCATCCAAACAGTACCATTCGCCAATTTTTTGTTCTTCAAGTTTAAGTGAACAATGAGCACCAATGGTTAATACTTTATCGGAAATTATTTGTAATTTTCGACAAGTAGAACAACGAATGGAACAGTTAGACGGTTGAAATATTTGTATATATTGCTTCTATATAGTCTACGAAACATATATGCAAAGCATCCAAACAGTACCATTCGCCAATTTTTTGTTCTTCAAGTTTAAGTGAACAATGAGCCCCATTGTTAATCCTTTATCGGAAATTATTTGTAACTTTCGACAAGTAGAACATTGAATGGAACAGGTAGACGGTTGAAATCTTTGGATCTATTGCTTCTATATAGTATAAGAAACATATATGCAAAGCATCCAAACAGTACCATTCGCCAATTTTTTGTTCTTCAAGTTTAAGTGAACTGCGAGCTCCATTGTTAATCCTTTAAAGGAAATTATTTGTAACTTTCGACAAGTAGAACAATGAATGGAACAGGTAGACTGTTGAAATCATTGTATATATTGCTTCTATATAGTCTAAGAAACATTTATGCAAAGCATACGAACAGTACAATTCGCCAATTTTTTGTTCTTCAAGTTTAAGTAAACTACGATCCCCATTGTTAATCCCTTAACGGAAATTATTTGTAACTTTCGACAAGTAGAACAGTGAATGGAACAGGTAGACGGTTGAAATCTTTGTATATATTGCTTCTATATAGTATAAGAAACATATATGCAAAGCATCCAAACAGTACCATTCGCCAATGTTTGTTCTTCAAGTTTAAGTGAACAAAGAGCCCCAATGGTTAATCCTTTATCGGAAATTATTTGTAAATTTCGACAAGTAGAACAGTGAATCGAACGGGTAGACGGTTGAAATCTTTGTATATATTGCTTCTATATAGTCTAAGAAACATATATGCAAAGCATCCAAACAGTACAATTCGCCAATTTTTTGTTCTTCAAGTTTAAGTGAACAATGAGCCCCAATGGTTAATACTTTATCGGAAATTATTTGTAAATTTCGACAAGTAGAACAATGAATGGAACAGGTAGACTGTTGAAATCATTGTATATATTGCTTCTATATAGTATAAGAAACATATATGCAAAGCATCCAAACAGTACAATTCGCCAATTTTTTGTTCTTCAAGTTTAAGTGAACAATGAGCCCCATTGTTAATCCTTTAAAGGAAATTATTTGTAACTTTCGACAAGTAGAACAATGAATGGAACAGGTAGACTGTTGAAATCATTGTATATATTGCTTCTATATAGTCTAAGAAACATTTATGCAAAGCATCCAAACAGTACAATTCGCCAATTTTTTGTTCTTCAAGTTTAAGTAAACTACGATCCCCATTGTTAATCCCTTACCGGAAATTATTTGTAACTTTCGACAAGTAGAACAGTGAATGGAACAGGTAGACGGTTGAAATCTTTGTATATATTGCTTCTATATAGTATAAGAAACATATATGCAAAGCATCCAAACAGTACCATTCGCCAATTTTTTTTTCTTCAAGTTTAAGTGAACTACGAGCCCCATTGTTAATCCTTTAAAGGAAATTATTTGTAAATTTCGACAAGTAGAACAGTGAATCGAACAGGTAGACGGTTGAAATCTTTGTATATATTGCTTCTATATAGTCTAAGAAACATATATGCAAATCATCCAAACAGTACAATTCGCCAATTATTTGATCTTCAAGTTTAAGTGAACTACGAGCCCCATTGTTAATACTTTAACGGAAATTATTTGTAACTTGCGACAAGTAGAACAATGAATGGAACAGGTAGACGGTTGAAATCAATGTATATATTGCTTCCTTATAGTCTAAGAAACATATATGCAAAGCATCCAAACAGTACCATTCGCCACTTTTTTGTTCTTCAAGTTTAAGTGAACAACGAGCCCCATTGTTAATCCTTTAAAGGAAATTATCTGTAAATTTCGACAAGTAGAACAATGATTGGAATACGTAGACGGTTGAAATCTTTGTATATATTGCTTCCATATAGTCTAAGAAACATGTACGCAAAGCATCCAAACAGTACAATTCGCCAATTTTTTGTTCTTCAAGTTTGAGTGAACTACGATCCCCATTGTTAATCCCTTAACGGAAATTATTTGTAACTTTCGACAAGTAGAACAGTGAATCGAACAGGTAGACGGTTGAAATCTTTGTATATATTGCTTCTATATAGTCTAAGAAACATATATGCAAAGCATCCAAACAGTACAATTCGCCAATTTTTTGTTCTTCAAGTTTAAGTGAACAATGAGCCCCAATGGTTAATACTTTATCGGAAATTATTTGTAAATTTCGACAAGTAGAACAATGAATGGAACAGGTAGACTGTTGAAATCATTGTATATATTGCTTCTATATAGTATAAGAAACATATATGCAAAGCATCCAAACAGTACAATTCGCCAATTTTTTGTTCTTCAAGTTTAAGTGAACAATGAGCCCCATTGTTAATCCTTTAAAGGAAATTATTTGTAACTTTCGACAAGTAGAACAATGAATGGAACAGGTAGACTGTTGAAATCATTGTATATATTGCTTCTATATAGTCTAAGAAACATTTATGCAAAGCATCCAAACAGTACCATTCGCCAATTTTTTGTTCTTCAAGTTTAAGTGAACTGCGTGCCCCATTGTTAATCCTTTAAAGGAAATTATTTGTAAATTTCGACAAGTAGAACAATGATTGGAACACGTAGACGGTTGAAATCTTTGTATATATTGCTTCCATATAGTCTAAGAAAGATGTACGCAAAGCATCCAAACAGTACAATTCGCCAATTTTTTGTTCTTCAAGTTTAAGTGAACTACGATCCCCATTGTTAATCCCTTAACGGAAATTATTTGTAACTCGCGACAAGTAGAACAATGAATGGAACAGGTAGACGGTTGAAATCTTTGTATATATTGCTTCTATATAGTCTAAGAAACATATATGCAAATCATCCAAACAGTACAATTCGCCAATTATTTGATCTTCAAGTTTAAGTGAACTACGAGCCCCATTGTTAATACTTTAACGGAAATTATTTGTAACTTGCGACAAGTAGAACAATGAATGGAACAGGTAGACGGTTGAAATCAATGTATATATTGCTTCCTTATAGTCTAAGAAACATATATGCAAAGCATCCAAACAGTACCATTCGCCACTTTTTTGTTCTTCAAGTTTAAGTGAACAACGAGCCCCATTGTTAATCCTTTAAAGGAAATTATCTGTAAATTTCGACAAGTAGAACAATGATTGGAATACGTAGACGGTTGAAATCTTTGTATATATTGCTTCCATATAGTCTAAGAAACATGTACACAAAGCATCCAAACAGTACAATTCGCCAATTTTTTGTTCTTCAAGTTTGAGTGAACTACGATCCCCATTGTTAATCCCTTAACGGAAATTATTTGTAACTTTCGACAAGTAGAACAGTGAATGGAACAGGTAGACGGTTGAAATATTTGTATATATTGCTTCTATGTAGTATAAGAAACATATATGCAAAGCATCCAAACAGTACCATTCGCCAATGTTTGTTCTTCAAGTTTAAGTGAACAAAGAGCCCCAATGGTTAATCCTTTATCGGAAATTATTTGTAAATTTCGACAAGTAGAACAGTGAATCGAACGGGTAGACGGTTGAAATCTTTGTATATGTTGCTTCTATATAGTCTAAGAAACATATATGCAAAGCATCCAAACAGTACAATTCGCCAATTTTTTGTTCTTCAAGTTTAAGTGAACAATGAGCCCCAATGGTTAATACTTTATCGGAAATTATTTGTAAATTTCGACAAGTAGAACAATGAATGGAACAGGTAGACTGTTGAAATCATTGTATATATTGCTTCTATATAGTATAAGAAACATATATGCAAAGCATCCAAACAGTACAATTCGCCAATTTTTTGTTCTTCAAGTTTAAGTGAACAATGAGCCCCATTGTTAATCCTTTAAAGGAAATTATTTGTAACTTTCGACAAGTAGAACAATGAATGGAACAGGTAGACTGTTGAAATCATTGTATATATTGCTTCTATATAGTCTAAGAAACATTTATGCAAAGCATCCAAACAGTACAATTCGCCAATTTTTTGTTCTTCAAGTTTAAGTAAACTACGATCCCCATTGTTAATCCCTTACCGGAAATTATTTGTAACTTTCGACAAGTAGAACAGTGAATGGAACAGGTAGACGGTTGAAATCTTTGTATATATTGCTTCTATATAGTATAAGAAACATATATGCAAAGCATCCAAACAGTACCATTCGCCAATTTTTTTTTCTTCAAGTTTAAGTGAACTACGAGCCCCATTGTTAATCCTTTAAAGGAAATTATTTGTAAATTTCGACAAGTAGAACAGTGAATCGAACAGGTAGACGGTTGAAATCTTTGTATATATTGCTTCTATATAGTCTAAGAAACATATATGCAAATCATCCAAACAGTACAATTCGCCAATTATTTGATCTTCAAGTTTAAGTGAACTACGAGCCCCATTGTTAATACTTTAACGGAAATTATTTGTAACTTGCGACAAGTAGAACAATGAATGGAACAGGTAGACGGTTGAAATCAATGTATATATTGCTTCCTTATAGTCTAAGAAACATATATGCAAAGCATCCAAACAGTACCATTCGCCACTTTTTTGTTCTTCAAGTTTAAGTGAACAACGAGCCCCATTGTTAATCCTTTAAAGGAAATTATCTGTAAATTTCGACAAGTAGAACAATGATTGGAATACGTAGACGGTTGAAATCTTTGTATATATTGCTTCCATATAGTCTAAGAAACAAGTACGCAAAGCATCCAAACAGTACAATTCGCCAATTTTTTGTTCTTCAAGTTTGAGTGAACTACGATCCCCATTGTTAATCCCTTAACGGAAATTATTTGTAACTTTCGACAAGTAGAACAGTGAATCGAACAGGTAGACGGTTGAAATCTTTGTATATATTGCTTCTATATAGTCTAAGAAACATATATGCAAAGCATCCAAACAGTACAATTCGCCAATTTTTTGTTCTTCAAGTTTAAGTGAACAATGAGCCCCAATGGTTAATACTTTATCGGAAATTATTTGTAAATTTCGACAAGTAGAACAATGAATGGAACAGGTAGACTGTTGAAATCATTGTATATATTGCTTCTATATAGTATAAGAAACATATATGCAAAGCATCCAAACAGTACAATTCGCCAATTTTTTGTTCTTCAAGTTTAAGTGAACAATGAGCCCCATTGTTAATCCTTTAAAGGAAATTATTTGTAACTTTCGACAAGTAGAACAATGAATGGAACAGGTAGACTGTTGAAATCATTGTATATATTGCTTCTATATAGTCTAAGAAACATTTATGCAAAGCATCCAAACAGTACCATTCGCCAATTTTTTGTTCTTCAAGTTTAAGTGAACTGCGAGCCCCATTGTTAATCCTTTAAAGGAAATTATTTGTAAATTTCGACAAGTAGAACAATGATTGGAACACGTAGACGGTTGAAATCTTTGTATATATTGCTTCCATATAGTCTAAGAAAGATGTACGCAAAGCATCCAAACAGTACAATTCGCCAATTTTTTGTTCTTCAAGTTTAAGTGAACTACGATCCCCATTGTTAATCCCTTAACGGAAATTATTTGTAACTCGCGACAAGTAGAACAATGAATGGAACAGGTAGACGGTTGAAATCTTTGTATATATTGCTTCTATATAGTCTAAGAAACATATATGCAAATCATCCAAACAGTACAATTCGCCAATTATTTGATCTTCAAGTTTAAGTGAACTACGAGCCCCATTGTTAATACTTTAACGGAAATTATTTGTAACTTGCGACAAGTAGAACAATGAATGGAACAGGTAGACGGTTGAAATCAATGTATATATTGCTTCCTTATAGTCTAAGAAACATATATGCAAAGCATCCAAACAGTACCATTCGCCACTTTTTTGTTCTTCAAGTTTAAGTGAACAACGAGCCCCATTGTTAATCCTTTAAAGGAAATTATCTGTAAATTTCGACAAGTAGAACAATGATTGGAATACGTAGACGGTTGAAATCTTTGTATATATTGCTTCCATATAGTCTAAGAAACATGTACGCAAAGCATCCAAACAGTACAATTCGCCAATTTTTTGTTCTTCAAGTTTGAGTGAACTACGATCCCCATTGTTAATCCCTTAACGGAAATTATTTGTAACTTTCGACAAGTAGAACAGTGAATGGAACAGGTAGACGGTTGAAATATTTGTATATATTGCTTCTATGTAGTATAAGAAACATATATGCAAAGCATCCATCCAGTACAATTCGCCAATTTTTTGTTCTTCAAGTTTAAGTGAACAATGAGCCCCAATGGTTAATCCGTTATCGGAAATTATTTGTAACTTTTGACAAGTAGAACAATGAATGGAAAAGGTAGACGGTTGAAATCTTTGTATATATTGCTTCTATATAGTCAAAGAAACATATATGCAAAGCATCCAAACAGTACCATTCGCCAATTTTTTGTTCTTCAAGTTTAAGTGAACAATGAGCACCAATGGTTAATACTTTATCGGAGATTATTTGTAATTTTCGACAAGTAGAACAACGAATGGAACAGTTAGACGGTTGAAATATTTGTATATATTGCTTCTATATAGTCTACGAAACATATATGCAAAGCATCCAAACAGTACAATTCGCCAATTTTTTGTTCTTCAAGTTTAAGTGAAAATGAGCCCCATTGTTAATCCATTATCGGAAATTATTTGTAATTTTCGACAAGTAGAACTGTGAATGGAACAGGTAGACGATTGAAATCTTTGTATATATTGCTTCTATATAGTATAAGAAACATATATGCAAAGCATCCAAACAGTACCATTCGCCAATTTTTTGTTCTTCAAGTTTAAGTGAACTGCGAGCCCCATTGTTAATCCTTTAAAGGAAATTATTTGTAAATTTCGACAAGTAGAACAATGATTGGAACACGTAGACGGTTGAAATCTTTGTATATATTGCTTCCATATAGCCTAAGAAAGATGTACGCAAAGCATCCAAACAGTACAATTCGCCAATTTTTTGTTCTTCAAGTTTAAGTAAACTACGATCCCCATTGTTAATCCCTTAACGGAAATTATTTGTAACTCGCGACAAGTAGAACAATGAATGGAACAGGTAGACGGTTGAAATCAATGTATATATTGCTTCTTTATAGTCTAAGAAACATATATGCAAAGCATCCAAACAGTACAATTCGCCAATTTTTTGTTCTTCAAGTTTAAGTAAACTACGATCCCCATTGTTAATCCCTTGACGGAAATTATTTGTAACTTTCGACAAGTAGAACATTGAATGGAACAGGTAGACGGTTGAAATCTTTGAATCTATTGCTTCTATATAGTATAAGAAACATATATGCAAAGCATCCAAACAGTACCATTCGCCAATTTTTTGTTCTTCAAGTTTAAGTGAACTGCGAGCTCCATTGTTAATCCTTTAAAGGAAATTATTTGTAACTTTCGACAAGTAGAACAATGAATGGAACAGGTAGACTGTTGAAATCATTGTATATATTGCTTCTATATAGTCTAAGAAACATTTATGCAAAGCATACAAACAGTACAATTCGTCAATTTTTTGTTCTTCAAGTTTAAGTAAACTACGATCCCCATTGTTAATCCCTTAACGGAAATTATTTGTAACTTTCGACAAGTAGAACAGTGAATGGAACAGGTAGACGGTTGAAATCTTTGTATATATTGCTTCTATATAGTCTAAGAAACATATATGCAAAGCATCCAAACAGTACCATTCGCCAATTTTTTGTTCTTCAAGTTTAAGTGAACTACGAGCCCCATTGATAATCATGAAACGGAAATTATTTGTAACTTTCTACAAGTAGAACAATGAATAGAACAGGTAGACGGTTGAAATCTTTGTATATGTTGCTTCTATATAGTCTAAGAAATTTATATGCAAAGCATCTAAACAGTAACATTCGCCAATTTTTTTATCTTCAAGTTTAAGTGAACAATGAGCCCCAATGGTTAATCCGTTATCGGAAATTATTTGTAACTTTCGACAAGTAGAACAATGAATGGAACAGGTAGACTGTTGAAATCATTGTATATATTGCTTCTATATAGTCTAAGAAACATATATGCAAAGCATCCAAACAGTACAATTCGCCAATTTTTTGTTCTTCAAGTTTAAGTGAACTACGAGCCCCATTGATAATCATGAAACGGAAATTATTTGTAACTTTCTACAAGTAGAACAATGAATAGAACAGGTAGACGGTTGAAATCTTTGTATATGTTGCTTCTATATAGTCTAAGAAATTTATATGCAAAGCATCTAAACAGTAACATTCGCCAATTTTTTTATCTTCAAGTTTAAGTGAACAATGAGCCCCAATGGTTAATCCGTTATCGGAAATTATTTGTAACTTTCGACAAGTAGAACAATGAATGGAACAGGTGGACGGTTGAAATCTTTGTATACATTGCTTCTATATAGTCTAAGAAACATATATGCAAAGCATCCAAACAGTACAATTCGCCAATTTATTGTTCTTCAAGTTTAAGTGAACAACGAGCCCCATTGTTAATCCTTTAAAGGAAATTATTTGTAAATTTCGACAAGTAGAACAATGATTGGAACAGGTAGACGGTTGAAATCTTTGTATATATTGCTTCTATATAATCTAAGAAACATGTACGCAAAGCATCCAAACAGTACCATTCGCCAATTTATTGTTCTTCAAGTTTAAGTGAACTACGAGCCCCAATGGTTAATCCTTTATCGGAAATTATTTGTAATTTTCGACAAGTAGAACAATGAATAAAACAGGTAGACGGTCGAAATCTTTGTATATATTGCTTCTATATAATCTAAGAAACATATATGCAAAGCATCCAAACAGTACAATTCGCCAATTTTTTGTTCTTCAAGTTTAGTGAACAATGAGCCCCAATGGTTAATCCTTTATCGGAAATTATTTGTAATTTTCGACAAGTAGAACAATGAATGGAACAGGTAGACGGTTGAAATCATTGTATATATTGCTTCTATATAGTCTAAGAAACATATATGCAAAGCATCCAAACAGTACAATTCGACAATTTTTTGTTCTTCAAGTTTAGTGAACAATGAGCCCCAATGGTTAATCCTTTATCGGAAATTATTTGTAATTTTCGACAAGTAGAACAATGAATGGAACAGGTAGACGGTTGAAATCATTGTATATATTGCTTCTATATAGTCTAAGAAACATATATGCAAAGCATCCAAACAGTACCATTCGCCAATTTTTTGTTCTTCAAGTTTAAGTGAACTGCGAGCCCCATTGTTAATCCTTTAAAGGAAATTATTTGTAAATTTCGACAAGTAGAACAATGATTGGAACACGTAGACGGTTGAAATCTTTGTATATATTGCTTCCATATAGTCTAAGAAAGATGTACGCAAAGCATCCAAACAGTACAATTCGCCAATTTTTTGTTCTTCAAGTTTAAGTAAACTACGATCCCCATTGTTAATCCCTTAACGGAAATTATTTGTAACTCGCGACAAGTAGAACAATGAATGGAACAGGTAGACGGTTGAAATCAATGTATATATTGCTTCTTTATAGTCTAAGAAACATATATGCAAAGCATCCAAACAGTACAATTCGCAAATTTTTTGTTCTTCAAGTTTAAGTAAACTACGATCCCCATTGTTAATCCCTTGACGGAAATTATTTGTAACTTTCGACAAGTAGAACATTGAATGGAACAGGTAGACGGTTGAAATCTTTGAATCTATTGCTTCTATATAGTATAAGAAACATATATGCAAAGCATCCAAACAGTACCATTCGCCAATTTTTTGTTCTTCAAGTTTAAGTGAACTGCGAGCTCCATTGTTAATCCTTTAAAGGAAATTATTTGTAACTTTCGACAAGTAGAACAATGAATGGAACAGGTAGACTGTTGAAATCATTGTATATATTGCTTCTATATAGTCTAAGAAACATTTATGCAAAGCATACAAACAGTACAATTCGCCAATTTTTTGTTCTTCAAGTTTAAGTAAACTACGATCCCCATTGTTAATCCCTTAACGGAAGTTATTTGTAACTTTCGACAAGTAGAACAGTGAATGGAACAGGTAGACGGTTGAAATCTTTGTATATATTGCTTCTATATAGTATGAGAAACACATATGCAAAGCATCCAAACAGTACCATTCGCCAATTTTTTGTTCTTCAAGTTTAAGTGAACAAAGAGCCCCAATGGTTAATCCTTTATCGGAAATTATTTGTAACTTTCGACAAGTAGAACAGTGAATGGAACAGGTAGACGGTTGAAATCTTTGTATATATTGCTTCTATATAGTATAAGAAACATATATGCAAAGCATCCAAACAGTACCATCCGCCAATTTTTTGTTCTTCAAGTTTAAGTGAACTACGAGCCCCATTGTTAATCCTTTAAAGGAAATTATTTGTAAATTTCGACAAGTAGAACAGTGAATCGCACAGGTAGACGGTTGAAATCTTTGTATATATTGCTTCTATATAGTCTAAGAAACATATATGCAAATCATCCAAACAGTACAATTCGCCAATTATTTGATCTTCAAGTTTAAGTGAACTACGAGCCCCATTGTTAATACTTTAACGGAAATTATTTGTAACTTGCGACAAGTAGAACAATGAATGGAACAGTTAGACGGTTGAAATATTTGTATATATTGCTTCTATATAGTCTACGAAACATATATGCAAAGCATCCAAACAGTACAATTTGCCAATTTTTTGTACTTCAAGTTTAAGTGAACTACGAGCCCCATTGTTAATCCTTTAACGGAAATTAATTGTAACTTTCGACAAGTAGAACAATGAATGGAACAGTTAGACGGTTGAAATCTTTGTATATATTGCTTCTATATAGTCTAAGAAACATATATGCAAAGCATCCAAACAGTACCATTCGCCAATTTTTTGTTCTTCAAGTTTAAGTGAACTACGAGCCCCATTGATAATCATGAAACGGAAATTATTTGTAACTTTCTACAAGTAGAACAATGAATAGAACAGGTAGACGGTTGAAATCTTTGTATATGTTGCTTCTATATAGTCTAAGAAATTTATATGCAAAGCATCTAAACAGTAACATTCGCCAATTTTTTTATCTTCAAGTTTAAGTGAACAATGAGCCCCAATGGTTAATCCGTTATCGGAAATTATTTGTAACTTTCGACAAGTAGAACAATGAATGGAACAGGTAGACTGTTGAAATCATTGTATATATTGCTTCTATATAGTCTAAGAAACATATCTGCAAATCATCCACACAGTACAATTCGCCAATTATTTGATCTTCAAGTTTAAGTGAACTACGAGCCCCATTGTTAATACTTTAACGGAAATTATTTGTAAATTTCGACAAGTAGAACAATGAATGGAACAGGTAGACGGTTGAATTCTTTGTATATATTGCTTCTATATAGTCTAAGAAGCATATATGCAAAGCATCCAAACAGTACAATTCGCCAATTTATTGTTCTTCAAGTTTAAGTGAACAACGAGCCCCATTGTTAATCCTTTAAAAGAAATTATTTGTAAATTTCGACAAGTAGAACAATGATTGGAACACGTAGACGGTTGAAATCTTTGTATATATTGCTTCCATATAGTCTAAGAAACATGTACGCAAAGAATCCAAACAGTACCAATCTCCAATTTTTTGTCCTTCAAGTTTAAGTGAACAATGAGCCCCATTTTTAATCCTTTATCGAAAATTATTTGTAACTTTCGACAAGTAGAACAATGAATGGAACAGGTGGACGGTTGAAATCTTTGTATACATTGCTTCTATATAGTCTAAGAAACATATATGCAAAGCATCCAAACAGTACAATTCGCCAATTTATTGTTCTTCAAGTTTAAGTGAACAACGAGCCCCATTGTTAATCCTTTAAAGGAAATTATTTGTAACTTTCGACAAGTAGAACAATGAATGGAACAGGTAGACGGTTCAAATCTTTGTATATATTGCATCTATATAGTCTAAGAAACATGTACGCAAAGCATCCAAACAGTACAATTCGCCAATTTTTTGTTCTTCAAGTTTAAGTGAACTACGATCCCCATTGTTAATCCCTTAACGGCAATTATTTGTAACTTTCGACAAGTAGAACAATGAATGGAACAGGTAGACGGTTGAAATCTTTGTATATATTGCGTCTATATAGTCTAAGAAACACATATGCAAATCATCCAAACAGTACAATTCGCCAATTATTTGATCTTCAAGTTTAAGTGAACTACGAGCCTCATTGTTAATACTTTAACGGAAATTATTTGTAACTTGCGACAAGTAGAACAATGAATGGAACAGGTAGACGGTTGAAATCAATGTATATATTGCTTCTTTATAGTCTAAGAAACATATATGCAAAGCATCCAAACAGTACCATTCGCCACTTTTTTGTTCTTCAAGTTTAAGTGAACTACGAGCCCCATTGTTAAACCTTTAACGGAAATTAATTGTAACTTTCTACAAGTAGAACAATGATTGGAACACGCAGACGGTTGAAATCTTTGTATATATTGCTTCCATATAGTCTAAGAAACATATATGCAAAGCATCCAAACAGTACCATTCGCCAATTTTTTGTTCTTCAAGTTTAAGTGAACAATGAGCCCCATTGCTAATCCTTTATCGGAAATTATTTGTAACTTTCGACAAGTAGAACATTGAATGGAACAGGTAGACGGTTGAAATCTTTGAATCTATTGCTTCTGTATAGTATAAGAAACATATATGCAAAGCATCCAAACAGTACCATTCGCCAATTTTTTGTTCTTCAAGTTTAAGTGAACAAAGAGCCCCAATGGTTAATCCTTTATCGGAAATTATTTGTAAATTTCGACAAGTAGAACAATGAATGGAACAGGTAGACGGTTGAAATCTTTGTATATATTGCTTCTATATAGTCTAAGAAACATATATGCAAAGCATCCAAACAGTACAATTCGCCAATTTTTTGTTCTTCAAGTTTAAGTGAAAATGAGCCCCATTGTTAATCCATTATCGGAAATTATTTGTAATTTTCGACAAGTAGAACTGTGAATGGAACAGGTAGACGATTGAAATCATTGTATATATTGCTTCTATATAGTATAAGAAACATATATGCAAAGCATCCAAACAGTACAAATCGCCAATTTTTTGTTCTTCAAGTTTAAGTGAACAATGAGCCCCAATGGTTAATCCTTTATCGGAAATTATTTGTAACTTTCGACAAGTAGAACAATGAATGGAACAGGTAGACGGTTGAAATCTTTGTATATATTGCTTCTATATAGTCTAAGAAACATGTACGCAAAGCATCCAAACAGTACAATTCGCCAATTTTTTGTTCTTCAAGTTTAAGTGAACTACGATCCCCATTGTTAATCCCTTAACGGAAATTATTTGTAACTTTCGACAAGTAGAACAGTGAATGGAACAGGTAGACGGTTGAAATCTTTGTATATATTGCTTCTATATAGTCAAAGAAACATATATGCAAAGCATCCAAACAGTACCATTCGCCAATTTTTTGTTCTTCAAGTTTAAGTGAACAATGAGCACCAATGGTTAATACTTTATCGGAAATTATTTGCAATTTTCGACGAGTAGAACAATGAATGGAACAGTTAGACGGTTGAAATATTTGTATATATTGCTTCTATATAGTCTACGAAACATATATGCAAAGCATCCAAACAGTACAATTCGCCAATTTTTTGTTCTTCAAGTTTAAGTGAAAATGAGCCCCATTGTTAATCCATTATCGGAAATTATTTGTAATTTTCGACAAGTAGAACTGTGAATGGAACAGGTAGACGATTGAAATCATTGTATATATTGCTTCTATATAGTCTAAGAAAGATGTACGCAAAGCATCCAAACAGTACAATTCGCCAATTTTTTGTTCTTCAAATTTAAGTGAACTACGATCCCCATTGTTAATCCCTTAACGGAAATTATTTGTAACTTTCGACATGTAGAACTGTGAATGGAACAGGTAGACGATTGCGTCAAAGCATCCAAAAAGTACAATTCGCCAATTTTTTGTTCTTCAAGTTTAAGTGAACAATGAGCCCCAATGGTGAATCCGTTATCGGAAATTATTTGTAACTTTCGACAAGAAGAACAATGAATGGAAATGGTAGACGGTTGAAATCTTTGTATATATTGCATCTATATAGTCTAAGAAACATATATGCAAAGCATCCAAACAGTACCATTCGCCAATTTTTTGTTCTTCAAGTTTAAGTGAACAATGAGCCCCAATGGTTAATCCGTTATCGGAAATTATTTGTAACTTTCGACAAGAAGAACAATGAATGCAAAAGGTAGACGGTTGAAATCTTTGTATATATTGCTTCTATATAGTCTAAGAAACATATATGCAAAGGAACCAAACAGTACCATTCGCCAATTTTTTTTTCTTCAAGTTTAAGTGAACAATGAGACCCATTGTTAATCCTTTATCGGAAATTATTTGTAACTTTCGACAAGTAGATCAATGAATGGAACAGGTGGACGGTTGAAATCTTTGTATATATTGCTTCTATATAGTCTAAGAAACATATATGCAAAGCATCCAAACAGTACAATTCGCCAATTTTTTGTTCTTCAAGTTTAAGTGAACAATGAGCCCCATTGTTAATCCTTTATCGGAAGTTATTCGTAACTTTAAACAAGTAGAACAATGAATGGAACAGGTAGACGGTTGAAATCTTTGTATATATTGCTTCTATATAGTCTAAGAAACATATATGCAAAGCATCCAAACAGTACCATTCGCCAATTTTTTGTTCTTCAAGTTTAAGTGAACTACGAGCCCCATTGTTAATCCTTTAAAGGAAATTATTTGTAAATTTCGACAAGTAGAACAATGAATTGAACAGGTAGACTGTTGAAATCATTGTATATATTGCTTCTATATAGTCTAAGAAACATATATGCAAATCATCCAAACAGTACAATTCGCCAATTTCTTGTTCTTCAAGTTTAAGTAAACTACGATTCCCATTGTTAATCCCTTAACGGAAATTATTTCTAACTTTCGACAAGTAGAACAATGAATGGAACAGGTAGACGGTTGAAATCATTGTATATATTGCTTCTATATAGTCTAAGAAACATATCTGCAAATCATCCACACAGTACAATTCGCCAATTATTTGATCTTCAAGTTTAAGTGAACTACGAGCCCCATTGTTAATACTTTAACGGAAATTATTTGTAAATTTCGACAAGTAGAACAATGAATGGAACAGGTAGACGGTTGAATTCTTTGTATATATTGCTTCTATATAGTCTAAGAAGCATATATGCAAAGCATCCAAACAGTACAATTCGCCAATTTATTGTTCTTCAAGTTTAAGTGAACAACGAGCCCCATTGTTAATCCTTTAAAAGAAATTATTTGTAAATTTCGACAAGTAGAACAATGATTGGAACACGTAGACGGTTGAAATCTTTGTATATATTGCTTCCATATAGTCTAAGAAACATGTACGCAAAGAATCCAAACAGTACCAATCTCCAATTTTTTGTCCTTCAAGTTTAAGTGAACAATGAGCCCCATTTTTAATCCTTTATCGAAAATTATTTGTAACTTTCGACAAGTAGAACAATGAATGGAACAGGTGGACGGTTGAAATCTTTGTATACATTGCTTCTATATAGTCTAAGAAACATATATGCAAAGCATCCAAACAGTACAATTCGCCAATTTATTGTTCTTCAAGTTTAAGTGAACAACGCGCCCCATTGTTAATCCTTTAAAGGAAATTATTTGTAACTTTCGACAAGTAGAACAATGAATGGAACAGGTAGACGGTTCAAATCTTTGTATATATTGCATCTATATAGTCTAAGAAACATGTACGCAAAGCATCCAAACAGTACAATTCGCCAATTTTTTGTTCTTCAAGTTTAAGTGAACTACGATCCCCATTGTTAATCCCTTAACGGCAATTATTTGTAACTTTCGACAAGTAGAACAATGAATGGAACAGGTAGACGGTTGAAATCTTTGTATATATTGCGTCTATATAGTCTAAGAAACACATATGCAAATCATCCAAACAGTACAATTCGCCAATTATTTGATCTTCAAGTTTAAGTGAACTACGAGCCCCATTGTTAATACTTTAACGGAAATTATTTGTAACTTGCGACAAGTAGAACAATGAATGGAACAGGTAGACGGTTGAAATCAATGTATATATTGCTTCTTTATAGTCTAAGAAACATATATGCAAAGCATCCAAACAGTACCATTCGCCACTTTTTTGTTCTTCAAGTTTAAGTGAACTACGAGCCCCATTGTTAAACCTTTAACGGAAATTAATTGTAACTTTCTACAAGTAGAACAATGATTAGAACACGCAGACGGTTGAAATCTTTGTATATATTGCTTCCATATAGTCTAAGAAACATATATGCAAAGCATCCAAACAGTACCATTCGCCAATTTTTTGTTCTTCAAGTTTAAGTGAACAATGAGCCCCATTGCTAATCCTTTATCGGAAATTATTTGTAACTTTCGACAAGTAGAACATTGAATGGAACAGGTAGACGGTTGAAATCTTTGAATCTATTGCTTCTGTATAGTATAAGAAACATATATGCAAAGCATCCAAACAGTACCATTCGCCAATTTTTTGTTCTTCAAGTTTAAGTGAACAAAGAGCCCCAATGGTTAATCCTTTATCGGAAATTATTTGTAAATTTCGACAAGTAGAACAATGAATGGAACAGGTAGACGGTTGAAATCTTTGTATATATTGCTTCTATATAGTCTAAGAAACATATATGCAAAGCATCCAAACAGTACAATTCGCCAATTTTTTGTTCTTCAAGTTTAAGTGAAAATGAGCCCCATTGTTAATCCATTATCGGAAATTATTTGTAATTTTCGACAAGTAGAACTGTGAATGGAACAGGTAGACGATTGAAATCATTGTATATATTGCTTCTATATAGTATAAGAAACATATATGCAAAGCATCCAAACAGTACAATTCGCCAATTTTTTGTTCTTCAAGTTTAAGTGAACAATGAGCCCCAATGGTTAATCCTTTATCGGAAATTATTTGTAACTTTCGACAAGTAGAACAATGAATGGAACAGGTAGACGGTTGAAATCTTTGTATATATTGCTTCTATATAGTCTAAGAAACATGTACGCAAAGCATCCAAACAATACAATTCGCCAATTTTTTGTTCTTCAAGTTTAAGTGAACTACGATCCCCATTGTTAATCCCTTAACGGAAATTATTTGTAACTTTCGACAAGTAGAACAGTGAATGGAACAGGTAGACGGTTGAAATCTTTGTATATATTGCTTCTATATAGTCAAAGAAACATATATGCAAAGCATCCAAACAGTACCATTCGCCAATTTTTTGTTCTTCAAGTTTAAGTGAACAATGAGCACCAATGGTTAATACTTTATCGGAAATTATTTGCAATTTTCGACGAGTAGAACAATGAATGGAACAGTTAGACGGTTGAAATATTTGTATATATTGCTTCTATATAGTCTACGAAACATATATGCAAAGCATCCAAACAGTACAATTCGCCAATTTTTTGTTCTTCAAGTTTTAGTGAAAATGAGCCCCATTGTTAATCCATTATCGGAAATTATTTGTAATTTTCGACAAGTAGAACTGTGAATGGAACAGGTAGACGATTGAAATCATTGTATATATTGCTTCTATATAGTCTAAGAAAGATGTACGCAAAGCATCCAAACAGTACAATTCGCCAATTTTTTGTTCTTCAAATTTAAGTGAACTACGATCCCCATTGTTAATCCCTTAACGGAAATTATTTGTAACTTTCGACATGTAGAACTGTGAATGGAACAGGTAGACGATTGAAATCTTTGTATATATTGCTTCTATATAGTATAAGAAAAATATATGCAAAGCATCCAAAAAGTACAATTCGCCAATTTTTTGTTCTTCAAGTTTAAGTGAACAATGAGCCCCAATGGTGAATCCGTTATCGGAAATTATTTGCAACTTTCGACAAGAAGAACAATGAATGGAAATGGTAGACGGTTGAAATCTTTGTATATATTGCATCTATATAGTCTAAGAAACATATATGCAAAGCATCCAAACAGTACCATTCGCCAATTTTTTGTTCTTCAAGTTTAAGTGAACAATGAGCCCCAATGGTTAATCCGTTATCGGAAATTATTTGTAACTTTCGACAAGAAGAACAATGAATGCAAAAGGTAGACGGTTGAAATCTTTGTATATATTGCTTCTATATAGTCTAAGAAACATATATGCAAAGCATCCAAACAGTACAATTCGCCAATTTTTTGTTCTTCAAGTTTAAGTGAAAATGAGCCCCATTGTTAATCCATTATCGGAAATTATTTGTAATTTTCGACAAGTAGAACTGTGAATGGAACAGGTAGACGATTGAAATCATTGTATATATTGCTTCTATATAGTCTAAGAAAGATGTACGCAAAGCATCCAAACAGTACAATTCGCCAATTTTTTGTTCTTCAAATTTAAGTGAACTACGATCCCCATTGTTAATCCCTTAACGGAAATTATTTGTAACTTTCGACATGTAGAACTGTGAATGGAACAGGTAGACGATTGAAATCTTTGTATATATTGCTTCTATATAGTATAAGAAACATATATGCAAAGCATCCAAAAAGTACAATTCGCCAATTTTTTGTTCTTCAAGTTTAAGTGAACAATGAGCCCCAATGGTGAATCCGTTATCGGAAATTATTTGTAACTTTCGACAAGAAGAACAATGAATGGAAATGGTAGACGGTTGAAATCTTTGTATATATTGCATCTATATAGTCTAAGAAACATATATGCAAAGCATCCAAACAGTACCATTCGCCAATTTTTTGTTCTTCAAGTTTAAGTGAACAATGAGCCCCAATGGTTAATCCGTTATCGGAAATTATTTGTAACTTTCGACAAGAAGAACAATGAATGCAAAAGGTAGACGGTTGAAATCTTTGTATATATTGCTTCTATATAGTCTAAGAAACATATATGCAAAGCATCCAAACAGTACCATTCGCCAATTTTTTGTTCTTCAAGTTTAAGTGAACAATGAGCCCCAATGGTTAATCCTTTATCGGAAATTATTTGTAACTTTCGACAAGTAGAACAATGAATGGACCAGGTAGACGGTTGAAATCTTTGTATATATTGCTTCTATATAGTCTAAGAAACATATATGCAAAACATCCAAACAGTACCATTCGCCAATTTTTTGTTCTACAAGTTTAAGTGAACAAAGAGCCCCAATGGTTAATCCTTTATCGGAAATTATTTGTAACTTTCGACAAGTAGAACAATGAATGGAACAAGTAGACGGTTGAAATCTTTGTATATATTGCTTCTATATAGTCTAAGAAACATATATGCAAAGCATCCAAACAGTACCATTCGCCAATTTTTTGTTCTACAAGTTTAAGTGAACAAAGAGCCCCAATGGTTAATCCTTTAAAGGAAATTATTTGTAACTTTCGACAAGTAGAACAATGAATGGAACAGGTAGACTGTTGAAATCATTGTATATATTGCTTCTATATAGTCTAAGAAACATTTATGCAAAGCATACAAACAGTACAATTCGCCAATTTTTTGTTCTTCAAGTTTAAGTGAACAATGAGCCCCATTGTTAATCCTTTAAAGGAAATTATTTGTAACTTTCGACAAGTAGAACAATGAATGGAACAGGTAGACTGTTGAAATCATTGTATATATTGCTTCTATATAGTCTAAAAAACATTTATGCAAAGCATCCAAACAGTACAATTCGCCAATTTTTTGTTCTTCAAGTTTAAGTAAACTACGATCCCCATTGTTAATCCCTTACCGGAAATTATTTGTAACTTTCGACAAGTAGAACAGTGAATGGAACAGGTAGACGGTTGAAATCTTTGTATATATTGCTTCTATATAGTATAAGAAACATATATGCAAAGCATCCAAACAGTACCATCCGCCAATTTTTTGTTCTTCAAGTTTAAGTGAACTACGAGCCCCATTGTTAATCCTTTAAAGGAAATTATTTGTAAATTTCGACAAGTAGAACAGTGAATCGAACAGGTAGACGGTTGAAATCTTTGTATATATTGCTTCTATATAGTCTAAGAAACATATATGCAAATCATCCAAACAGTACAATTCGCCAATTATTTGATCTTCAAGTTTAAGTGAACTACGAGCCCCATTGTTAATACTTTAACGGAAATTATTTGTAACTTGCGACAAGTAGAACAATGAATGGAACAGTTAGACGGTTGAAATATTTGTATATATTGCTTCTATATAGTCTACGAAACATATATGCAAAGCATCCAAACAGTACAATTTGCCAATTTTTTGTACTTCAAGTTTAAGTGAACTACGAGCCCCATTGTTAATCCTTTAACGGAAATTAATTGTAACTTTCGACAAGTAGAACAATGAATGGAACAGGTAGACGGTTGAAATCTTTGTATATATTGCTTCTATATAGTCTAAGAAACATATAAGCAAAGCATCCAAACAGTACCATTCGCCAATTTTTTGTTCTTCAAGTTTAAGTGAACTACGAGCCCCATTGATAATCATGAAACGGAAATTATTTGTAACTTTCTACAAGTAGAACAATGAATAGAACAGGTAGACGGTTGAAATCTTTGTATATGTTGCTTCTATATAGTCTAAGAAATTTATATGCAAAGCATCTAAACAGTAACATTCGCCAATTTTTTTATCTTCAAGTTTAAGTGAACAATGAGCCCCAATGGTTAATCCGTTATCGGAAATTATTTGTAACTTTCGACAAGTAGAACAATGAATGGAACAGGTAGACTGTTGAAATCATTGTATATATTGCTTCTATATAGTCTAAGAAACATATATGCAAAGCATCCAAACAGTACAATTCGCCAATTTTTTGTTCTTCAAGTTTAAGTGAACTACGAGCCGCATTGATAATCATGAAACGGAAATTATTTGTAACTTTCTACAAGTAGAACAATGAATAGAACAGGTAGACGGTTGAAATCTTTGTATATGTTGCTTCTATATAGTCTAAGAAATTTATATGCAAAGCATCTAAACAGTAACATTCGCCAATTTTTTTATCTTCAAGTTTAAGTGAACAATGAGCCCCAATGGTTAATCCGTTATCGGAAATTATTTGTAACTTTCGACAAGTAGAACAATGAATGGAACAGGTGGACGGTTGAAATCTTTGTATACATTGCTTCTATATAGTCTAAGAAACATATATGCAAAGCATCCAAACAGTACAATTCGCCAATTTATTGTTCTTCAAGTTTAAGTGAACAACGAGCCCCATTGTTAATCCTTTAAAGGAAATTATTTGTAAATTTCGACAAGTAGAACAATGATTGGAACAGGTAGACGGTTGAAATCTTTGTATATATTGCTTCTATATAATCTAAGAAGCATGTACGCAAAGCATCCAAACAGTACCATTCGCCAATTTATTGTTCTTCAAGTTTAAGTGAACTACGAGCCCCAATGGTTAATCCTTTATCGGAAATTATTTGTAATTTTCGACAAGTAGAACAATGAATGAAACAGGTAGACGGTCGAAATCTTTGTATATATTGCTTCTATATAATCTAAGAAACATATATGCAAAGCATCCAAACAGTACAATTCGCCAATTTTTTGTTCTTCAAGTTTAGTGAACAATGAGCCCCAATGGTTAATCCTTTATCGGAAATTATTTGTAATTTTCGACAAGTAGAACAATGAATGGAACAGGTAGACGGTTGAAATCATTGTATATATTGCTTCTATATAGTCTAAGAAACATATATGCAAAGCATCCAAACAGTACAATTCGACAATTTTTTGTTCTTCAAGTTTAGTGAACAATGAGCCCCAATGGTTAATCCTTTATCGGAAATTATTTGTAATTTTCGACAAGTAGAACAATGAATGGAACAGGTAGACGGTTGAAATCATTGTATATATTGCTTCTATATAGTCTAAGAAACATATATGCAAAGCATCCAAACAGTACAATTCGACAATTTTTTGTTCTTCAAGTTTAGTGAACAATGAGCCCCAATGGTTAATCCTTTATCGGAAATTATTTGTAATTTTCGACAAGTAGAACAATGAATGGAACAGGTAGACGGTTGATATCTTTGTATATATTGCTTCTATATAATCTAAGAAACATATATGCAAAGAATCCAAACAGTACAATTCGCCAATTATTTCATCTTCATGTTTAAGTGAACTACGAGCCCCATTGTTAATACTTTAACGGAAATTATTTGTAACTTGCGACAAGTAGAACAATAAGTGGAACAGGTAGACGGTTGAAATCAATGTATATATTGCTTCTATATAGTCTAAGAAACATATATGCAAAGCATCCAAACAGTACCATTCGCCAATTTTTTGTTCTTCAAGTTTAAGTGAACTACGAGCCCCATTGTTAATCCTTTAAAGGAAATTATTTGTAAATTTCGACAAGTAGAACAATGAATTGAACAGGTAGACTGTTGAAATCATTGTATATATTGCTTCTATATAGTCTAAGAAACATATATGCAAATCATCCAAACAGTACAATTCGCCAATTTCTTGTTCTTCAAGTTTAAGTAAACTACGATTCCCATTGTTAATCCCTTAACGGAAATTATTTCTAACTTTCGACAAGTAGAACAATGAATGGAACAGGTAGACGGTTGAAATCATTGTATATATTGCTTCTATATAGTCTAAGAAACATATCTGCAAATCATCCACACAGTACAATTCGCCAATTATTTGATCTTCAAGTTTAAGTGAACTACGAGCCCCATTGTTAATACTTTAACGGAAATTATTTGTAAATTTCGACAAGTAGAACAATGAATGGAACAGGTAGACGGTTGAATTCTTTGTATATATTGCTTCTATATAGTCTAAGAAGCATATATGCAAAGCATCCAAACAGTACAATTCGCCAATTTATTGTTCTTCAAGTTTAAGTGAACAACGAGCCCCATTGTTAATCCTTTAAAGGAAATTATTTGTAAATTTCGACGAGTAGAACAATGATTGGAACACTTAGACGGTTGAAATCTTTGTATATATTGCTTCCATATAGTCTAAGAAACATGTACGCAAAGCATCCAAACCGTACCATTCGCCAATTTATTGTTCTTCAAGTTTAAGTGAACTACGAGCCCCAATGGTTAATCCTTTATCGGAAATTATTTGTAATTTTCGACAAGTAGAACAATGAATGAAACAGGTAGACGGTCGAAATCTTTGTATATATTGCTTCTATATAATCTAAGAAACATATATGCAAAGCATCCAAACAGTACAATTCGCCAATTTTTTGTTCTTCAAGTTTAGTGAACAATGAGCCCCAATGGTTAATCCTTTATCGGAAATTATTTGTAATTTTCGACAAGTAGAACAATGAATGGAACAGGTAGACGGTTGAAATCATTGTATATATTGCTTCTATATAGTCTAAGAAACATATATGCAAAGCATCCAAACAGTACAATTCGACAATTTTTTGTTCTTCAAGTTTAGTGAACAATGAGCCCCAATGGTTAATCCTTTATCGGAAATTATTTGTAATTTTCGACAAGTAGAACAATGAATGGAACAGGTAGACGGTTGAAATCATTGTATATATTGCTTCTATATAGTCTAAGAAACATATATGCAAAGCATCCAAACAGTACAATTCGACAATTTTTTGTTCTTCAAGTTTAGTGAACAATGAGCCCCAATGGTTAATCCTTTATCGGAAATTATTTGTAATTTTCGACAAGTAGAACAATGAATGGAACAGGTAGACGGTTGATATCTTTGTATATATTGCTTCTATATAATCTAAGAAACATATATGCAAAGAATCCAAACAGTACAATTCGCCAATTATTTCATCTTCATGTTTAAGTGACCTACGAGCCCCATTGTTAATACTTTAACGGAAATTATTTGTAACTTGCGACAAGTAGAACAATAAGTGGAACAGGTAGACGGTTGAAATCAATGTATATATTGCTTCTAAATAGTCTAAGAAACATATATGCAAAGCATCCAAACAGTACCATTCGCCAATTTTTTGTTCTTCAAGTTTAAGTGAACAATGAGCCCCATTGTTAATCCTTTATAGGAAATTATTTGTAACTTTCGACAAGTAGAACAATGAATGGAACAGGTAGACGCTTGAAATCTTTGTATATATTGCTTCTATATAGTCTAAGAAACATATATGCAAAGCATCCAAACAGTACAATTCGACAATTTTTTGTTCTTAAAGTTTAGTGAACAATGAGCCCCAATGGTTAATCCTTTATCGGAAATTATTTGTAATTTTCGACAAGTAGAACAATGAATGGAACAGGTAGACGGTTGACATCTTTGTATATATTGCTTCTATATAATCTAAGAAACATATATGCAAAGCATCTAAACAGTAACAATCGCCAATTTTTTGAGCTTCAAGTTTAAGTGAACTACGAGCCCCATTGTTAATCCTTTAACGGAAATTAATTGTAACTTTCTACAAGTAGAACAATGATTGGAACACGTAGACGGTTGAAATCTTTGTATATATTGCTTCCATATAGTCTAAGAAACATATATGCAAAGAATCCAAACAGTACCATTCTCCAATTTTTTGTCCTTCAAGTTTAAGTGAACAATAAGCCCCATTTTTAATCCTTTATCGGAAATTATTTGTAACTTTCGACAAGTAGAACAATGAATGGAACAGGTGGACGGTTGAAATCTTTGTATATATTGCTTCTATATAGTCTAAGAAACATATATGCAAAGCATCCAAACAGTACAATTCGCCAATTTATTGTTCTTCAAGTTTAAGTGAACAACGAGCCCCATTGTTAATCCTTTAAAGGAAATTATTTGTAAATTTCGACAAGTAGAACAATGATTGGAACCGGTAGACGGTTGAAATCTTTGTATATATTGCTTCTATATAATCTAAGAAACATAGATGCAAAGCATCCAAACAGTACCATTCGCCAATTTTTTGTTCTTCAAGTTTAAGTGAACTACGAGCCCCATTGTTAATCCTTTAAAGGAAATTATTTGTATATTTCGACAAGTAGAACAATGAATGGAACAGGTAGACGGTTGAAATCATTGTATATATTGCTTCTATATAGTCTAAGAAACATATATGCAAAGCATCAAATCAGTACAATTTGCCAATTTATTGTTCTTCAAGTTGAAGTGAACAACGAGCCACATTGTTAATCCTTTAAAGGAAATTATTTCTAAATTTCGACAAGTAGAACAATGATTGGAACACGTAGACGGCTGAAATCTTTGTATATATTGCTTCCATATAGTCTAAGGAACATGAACGCAAAGCATCCAAACAGTACCATTCGCTAATTTTTTGTTCTTCAAGTTCAAGTGAACAATGAGCCCCATTGTTAATCCTTTATCGGAAATTATTTCTAATTTTCGACAAGTAGAACAATGAATGGAACAGGTATACGGTTGAAATCTTTGTATATATTGCTTCAATATAGTCTAAGAAACATATATGCAAAGCATCCAAACAGTACCATTCGCCAATTTGTTGTTCTTCAAGTTGAAGTGAATAACGAGCCCCATTGATAATCATGAAATGGAAATTATTTGTAACTTTCTACAAGTAGAACAATGAATAGTAAAGGTAGACGGGTGAAATCTTTCTATATATTGCTTCTATATAGTCTAAGAAACATATACGCAAAGCATCCAAACAGAACAATTCGCCAATTTTTTTTCTTCAAGTTTAAGTGAACTACGAGCCGCATTGTTAATCCTTTAAAGGAAATTATTTGTAAATTTCGACAAGTAGAACAATGATTGGAACACGTAGACGGTTGAAATCTTTGAATATATTGCTTCCATATAGTCTAAGAAACATATTGCAAAGCATCCAAACTGTACCATTCGCTAATTTTTTGTTCTTCAAGTTTAAGTGAACAACGAGCCCCAATCGTTAATCCTTTATCGGAAATTATTTGCAATTTTCGACAAGTAGAACAATGAATGGAACACTTAGACGGTTGAAATCTTTGTATATATTGCTTCCATATAGTCTAAGAAACATGTACGCAAAGTATCCAAACAGTACCATTCGCCAATTTTTTGTTCTTAAAGTTTAGTGAACAATGAGCCCCAATGGTTAATCCTTTATCGGAAATTATTTGTAATTTTCGACAAGTAGAACAATGAATGGAACAGGTAGACGGTTGATATCTTTGTATATATTGCTTCTATATAATCTAAGAAACATATATGCAAAGAATCCAAACAGTACAATTCGCCAATTATTTCATCTTCATGTTTAAGTGAACTACGAGCCCCATTGTTAATACTTTAACGGAAATTATTTGTAACTTGCGACAAGTAGAACAATAAGTGGAACAGGTAGACGGTTGAAATCAATGTATATATTGCTTCTATATAGTCTAAGAAACATATATGCAAAGCATCCAAACAGTACCATTCGCCAATTTTTTGTTCTTCAAGTTTAAGTGAACAATGAGCCCCATTGTTAATCCTTTATAGAAAATTATTTGTAACTTTCGACAAGTAGAACAATGAATGGAACAGGTAGACGCTTGAAATCTTTGTATATATTGCTTCTATATAGTCTAAGAAACATATATGCAAAGCATCCAAACAGTACAATTCGACAATTTTTTGTTCTTAAAGTTTAGTGAACAATGAGCCCCAATGGTTAATCCTTTATCGGAAATTATTTGTAATTTTCGACAAGTAGAACAATGAATGGAACAGGTAGACGGTTGACATCTTTGTATATATTGCTTCTATATAATCTAAGAAACATTTATGCAAAGCATCTAAACAGTAACAATCGCCAATTTTTTGAGCTTCAAGTTTAAGTGAACTACGAGCCCCATTGTTAATCCTTTAACGGAAATTAATTGTAACTTTCTACAAGTAGAACAATGATTGGAACACGTAGACGGTTGAAATCTTTGTATATATTGCTTCCATATAGTCTAAGAAACATATATGCAAAGAATCCAAACAGTACCATTCTCCAATTTTTTGTCCTTCAAGTTTAAGTGAACAATAAGCCCCATTTTTAATCCTTTAACGGAAATTATTTGTAACTTTCGACAAGTAGAACAATGAATGGAACAGGTGGACGGTTGAAATCTTTGTATATATTGCTTCTATATAGTCTAAGAAACATATATGCAAAGCATCCAAACAGTACAATTCGCCAATTTATTGTTCTTCAAGTTTAAGTGAACAACGAGCCCCATTGTTAATCCTTTAAAGGAAATTATTTGTAAATTTCGACAAGTAGAACAATGATTGGAACAGGTAGACGGTTGAAATCTTTGTATATATTGCTTCTATATAATCTAAGAAACATGTACGCAAAGCATCCAAACCGTACCATTCGCCAATTTATTGTTCTTCAAGTTTAAGTGAACTACGAGCCCCAATGGTTAATCCTTTATCGGAAATTATTTGTAATTTTCGACAAGTAGAACAATGAATGAAACAGGTAGACGGTCGAAATCTTTGTATATATTGCTTCTATATAATCTAAGAAACATATATGCAAAGCATCCAAACAGTACAATTCGCCAATTTTTTGTTCTTCAAGTTTAGTGAACAATGAGCCCCAATGGTTAATCCTTTATCGGAAATTATTTGTAATTTTCGACAAGTAGAACAATGAATGGAACAGGTAGACGGTTGACATCTTTGTATATATTGCTTCTATATAATCTAAGAAACATAGATGCAAAGCATCCAAACAGTACCATTCGCCAATTTTTTGATCTTCAAGTTTAAGTGAACTACGAGCCCCATTGTTAATCCTTTAACGGAAATTAATTGTAACTTTCTACAAGTAGAACAATGATTGGAACACGTAGACGGTTGAAATCTTTGTATATATTGCTTCCATATAGTCTAAGAAACATATATGCAAAGAATCCAAACAGTACCAATCTCCAATTTTTTGTCCTTCAAGTTTAAGTGAACAATGAGCCCCATTTTTAATCCTTTATCGGAAATTATTTGTAACTTTCGACAAGTAGAACAATGAATGGAACAGGTGGACGGTTGAAATCTTTGTATACATTGCTTCTATATAGTCTAAGAAACATATATGCAAAGCATCCAAACAGTACAATTCGCCAATTTATTGTTCTTCAAGTTTAAGTGAACAACGAGCCCCATTGTTAATCCTTTAAAGGAAATTATTTGTAAATTTCGACAAGTAGAACAATGAATGAAACAGGTAGACGGTCGAAATCTTTGTATATATTGCTTCTATATAATCTAAGAAACATATATGCAAAGCATCCAAACAGTACAATTCGCCAATTTTTTGTTCTTCAAGTTTAGTGAACAATGAGCCCCAATGGTTAATCCTTTATCGGAAATTATTTGTAATTTTCGACAAGTAGAACAATGAATGGAACAGGTAGACGGTTGAAATCATTGTATATATTGCTTCTATATAGTCTAAGAAACATATATGCAAAGCATCCAAACAGTACAATTCGACAATTTTTTGTTCTTCAAGTTTAGTGAACAATGAGCCCCAATGGTTAATCCTTTATCGGAAATTATTTGTAATTTTCGACAAGTAGAACAATGAATGGAACAGGTAGACGGTTGAAATCATTGTATATATTGCTTCTATATAGTCTAAGAAACATATATGCAAAGCATCCAAACAGTACAATTCGACAATTTTTTGTTCTTCAAGTTTAGTGAACAATGAGCCCCAATGGTTAATCCTTTATCGGAAATTATTTGTAATTTTCGACAAGTAGAACAATGAATGGAACAGGTAGACGGTTGATATCTTTGTATATATTGCTTCTATATAATCTAAGAAACATATATGCAAAGAATCCAAACAGTACAATTCGCCAATTATTTCATCTTCATGTTTAAGTGAACTACGAGCCCCATTGTTAATACTTTAACGGAAATTATTTGTAACTTGCGACAAGTAGAACAATAAGTGGAACAGGTAGACGGTTGAAATCAATGTATATATTGCTTCTATATAGTCTAAGAAACATATATGCAAAGCATCCAAACAGTACCATTCGCCAATTTTTTGTTCTTCAAGTTTAAGTGAACAATGAGCCCCATTGTTAATCCTTTATAGGAAATTATTTGTAACTTTCGACAAGTAGAACAATGAATGGAACAGGTAGACGCTTGAAATCTTTGTATATATTGCTTCTATATAGTCTAAGAAACATATATGCAAAGCATCCAAACAGTACAATTCGACAATTTTTTGTTCTTAAAGTTTAGTGAACAATGAGCCCCAATGGTTAATCCTTTATCGGAAATTATTTGTAATTTTCGACAAGTAGAACAATGAATGGAACAGGTAGACGGTTGACATCTTTGTATATATTGCTTCTATATAATCTAAGAAACATATATGCAAAGCATCTAAACAGTAACAATCGCCAATTTTTTGAGCTTCAAGTTTAAGTGAACTACGAGCCCCATTGTTAATCCTTTAACGGAAATTATTTGTAATTTTCGACAAGTAGAACAATGAATGGAACAGGTAGACGGTTGAAATCATTGTATATATTGCTTCTATATAGTCTAAGAAACATATATGCAAAGCATCCAAACAGTACAATTCGACAATTTTTTGTTCTTCAAGTTTAGTGAACAATGAGCCCCAATGGTTAATCCTTTATCGGAAATTATTTGTAATTTTCGACAAGTAGAACAATGAATGGAACAGGTAGACGGTTGAAATCATTGTATATATTGCTTCTATATAGTCTAAGAAACATATATGCAAAGCATCCAAACAGTACAATTCGACAATTTTTTGTTCTTCAAGTTTAGTGAACAATGAGCCCCAATGGTTAATCCTTTATCGGAAATTATTTGTAATTTTCGACAAGTAGAACAATGAATGGAACAGGTAGACGGTTGATATCTTTGTATATATTGCTTCTATATAATCTAAGAAACATATATGCAAAGAATCCAAACAGTACAATTCGCCAATTATTTCATCTTCATGTTTAAGTGAACTACGAGCCCCATTGTTAATACTTTAACGGAAATTATTTGTAACTTGCGACAAGTAGAACAATAAGTGGAACAGGTAGACGGTTGAAATCAATGTATATATTGCTTCTATATAGTCTAAGAAACATATATGCAAAGCATCCAAACAGTACCATTCGCCAATTTTTTGTTCTTCAAGTTTAGTGAACAATGAGCCCCAATGGTTAATCCTTTATCGGAAATTATTTGTAACTTTCTACAAGTAGAACAATGAATAGTAAAGGTAGACGGGTGAAATCTTTCTATATATTGCTTTTATATAGTCTAAGAAACATATACGCAAAGCATCCAAACAGAACAATTCGCCAATTTTTTTTCTTCAAGTTTAAGTGAACTACGAGCCGCATTGTTAATCCTTTAAAGGAAATTATTTGTAAATTTCGACAAGTAGAACAATGATTGGAACACGTAGACGGTTGAAATCTTTGAATATATTGCTTCCATATAGTCTAAGAAACATATTGCAAAGCATCCAAACTGTACCATTCGCTAATTTTTTGTTCTTCAAGTTTAAGTGAACAACGAGCCCCAATCGTTAATCCTTTATCGGAAATTATTTGCAATTTTCGACAAGTAGAACAATGAATGGAACACTTAGACGGTTGAAATCTTTGTATATATTGCTTCCATATAGTCTAAGAAACATGTACGCAAAGTATCCAAACAGTACCATTCGCCAATTTTTTGTTCTTAAAGTTTAGTGAACAATGAGCCCCAATGGTTAATCCTTTATCGGAAATTATTTGTAATTTTCGACAAGTAGAACAATGAATGGAACAGGTAGACGGTTGATATCTTTGTATATATTGCTTCTATATAATCTAAGAAACATATATGCAAAGAATCCAAACAGTACAATTCGCCAATTATTTCATCTTCATGTTTAAGTGAACTACGAGCCCCATTGTTAATACTTTAACGGAAATTATTTGTAACTTGCGACAAGTAGAACAATAAGTGGAACAGGTAGACGGTTGAAATCAATGTATATATTGCTTCTATATAGTCTAAGAAACATATATGCAAAGCATCCAAACAGTACCATTCGCCAATTTTTTGTTCTTCAAGTTTAAGTGAACAATGAGCCCCATTGTTAATCCTTTATAGAAAATTATTTGTAACTTTCGACAAGTAGAACAATGAATGGAACAGGTAGACGCTTGAAATCTTTGTATATATTGCTTCTATATAGTCTAAGAAACATATATGCAAAGCATCCAAACAGTACAATTCGACAATTTTTTGTTCTTAAAGTTTAGTGAACAATGAGCCCCAATGGTTAATCCTTTATCGGAAATTATTTGTAATTTTCGACAAGTAGAACAATGAATGGAACAGGTAGACGGTTGACATCTTTGTATATATTGCTTCTATATAATCTAAGAAACATTTATGCAAAGCATCTAAACAGTAACAATCGCCAATTTTTTGAGCTTCAAGTTTAAGTGAACTACGAGCCCCATTGTTAATCCTTTAACGGAAATTAATTGTAACTTTCTACAAGTAGAACAATGATTGGAACACGTAGACGGTTGAAATCTTTGTATATATTGCTTCCATATAGTCTAAGAAACATATATGCAAAGAATCCAAACAGTACCATTCTCCAATTTTTTGTCCTTCAAGTTTAAGTGAACAATAAGCCCCATTTTTAATCCTTTAACGGAAATTATTTGTAACTTTCGACAAGTAGAACAATGAATGGAACAGGTGGACGGTTGAAATCTTTGTATATATTGCTTCTATATAGTCTAAGAAACATATATGCAAAGCATCCAAACAGTACAATTCGCCAATTTATTGTTCTTCAAGTTTAAGTGAACAACGAGCCCCATTGTTAATCCTTTAAAGGAAATTATTTGTAAATTTCGACAAGTAGAACAATGATTGGAACAGGTAGACGGTTGAAATCTTTGTATATATTGCTTCTATATAATCTAAGAAACATGTACGCAAAGCATCCAAACCGTACCATTCGCCAATTTATTGTTCTTCAAGTTTAAGTGAACTACGAGCCCCAATGGTTAATCCTTTATCGGAAATTATTTGTAATTTTCGACAAGTAGAACAATGAATGAAACAGGTAGACGGTCGAAATCTTTGTATATATTGCTTCTATATAATCTAAGAAACATATATGCAAAGCATCCAAACAGTACAATTCGCCAATTTTTTGTTCTTCAAGTTTAGTGAACAATGAGCCCCAATGGTTAATCCTTTATCGGAAATTATTTGTAATTTTCGACAAGTAGAACAATGAATGGAACAGGTAGACTGTTGACATCTTTGTATATATTGCTTCTATATAATCTAAGAAACATAGATGCAAAGCATCCAAACAGTACCATTCGCCAATTTTTTGATCTTCAAGTTTAAGTGAACTACGAGCCCCATTGTTAATCCTTTAACGGAAATTAATTGTAACTTTCTACAAGTAGAACAATGATTGGAACACGTAGACGGTTGAAATCTTTGTATATATTGCTTCCATATAGTCTAAGAAACATATATGCAAAGAATCCAAACAGTACCAATCTCCAATTTTTTGTCCTTCAAGTTTAAGTGAACAATGAGCCCCATTTTTAATCCTTTATCGGAAATTATTTGTAACTTTCGACAAGTAGAACAATGAATGGAACAGGTGGACGGTTGAAATCTTTGTATACATTGCTTCTATATAGTCTAAGAAACATATATGCAAAGCATCCAAACAGTACAATTCGCCAATTTATTGTTCTTCAAGTTTAAGTGAACAACGAGCCCCATTGTTAATCCTTTAAAGGAAATTATTTGTAAATTTCGACAAGTAGAACAATGAATGAAACAGGTAGACGGTCGAAATCTTTGTATATATTGCTTCTATATAATCTAAGAAACATATATGCAAAGCATCCAAACAGTACAATTCGCCAATTTTTTGTTCTTCAAGTTTAGTGAACAATGAGCCCCAATGGTTAATCCTTTATCGGAAATTATTTGTAATTTTCGACAAGTAGAACAATGAATGGAACAGGTAGACGGTTGAAATCATTGTATATATTGCTTCTATATAGTCTAAGAAACATATATGCAAAGCATCCAAACAGTACAATTCGACAATTTTTTGTTCTTCAAGTTTAGTGAACAATGAGCCCCAATGGTTAATCCTTTATCGGAAATTATTTGTAATTTTCGACAAGTAGAACAATGAATGGAACAGGTAGACGGTTGAAATCATTGTATATATTGCTTCTATATAGTCTAAGAAACATATATGCAAAGCATCCAAACAGTACAATTCGACAATTTTTTGTTCTTCAAGTTTAGTGAACAATGAGCCCCAATGGTTAATCCTTTATCGGAAATTATTTGTAATTTTCGACAAGTAGAACAATGAATGGAACAGGTAGACGGTTGATATCTTTGTATATATTGCTTCTATATAATCTAAGAAACATATATGCAAAGAATCCAAACAGTACAATTCGCCAATTATTTCATCTTCATGTTTAAGTGAACTACGAGCCCCATTGTTAATACTTTAACGGAAATTATTTGTAACTTGCGACAAGTAGAACAATAAGTGGAACAGGTAGACGGTTGAAATCAATGTATATATTGCTTCTATATAGTCTAAGAAACATATATGCAAAGCATCCAAACAGTACCATTCGCCAATTTTTTGTTCTTCAAGTTTAAGTGAACAATGAGCCCCATTGTTAATCCTTTATAGGAAATTATTTGTAACTTTCGACAAGTAGAACAATGAATGGAACAGGTAGACGCTTGAAATCTTTGTATATATTGCTTCTATATAGTCTAAGAAACATATATGCAAAGCATCCAAACAGTACAATTCGACAATTTTTTGTTCTTAAAGTTTAGTGAACAATGAGCCCCAATGGTTAATCCTTTATCGGAAATTATTTGTAATTTTCGACAAGTAGAACAATGAATGGAACAGGTAGACGGTTGACATCTTTGTATATATTGCTTCTATATAATCTAAGAAACATATATGCAAAGCATCTAAACAGTAACAATCGCCAATTTTTTGAGCTTCAAGTTTAAGTGAACTACGAGCCCCATTGTTAATCCTTTAACGGAAATTAATTGTAACTTTCTACAAGTAGAACAATGATTGGAACACGTAGACGGTTGAAATCTTTGTATATATTGCTTCCATATAGTCTAAGAAACATATATGCAAAGAATCCAAACAGTACCATTCTCCAATTTTTTGTCCTTCAAGTTTAAGTGAACAATAAGCCCCATTTTTAATCCTTTATCGGAAATTATTTGTAACTTTCGACAAGTAGAACAATGAATGGAACAGGTGGACGGTTGAAATCTTTGTATATATTGCTTCTATATAGTCTAAGAAACATATATGCAAAGCATCCAAACAGTACAATTCGCCAATTTATTGTTCTTCAAGTTTAAGTGAACAACGAGCCCCATTGTTAATCCTTTAAAGGAAATTATTTGTAAATTTCGACAAGTAGAACAATGATTGGAACAGGTAGACGGTTGAAATCTTTGTATATATTGCTTCTATATAATCTAAGAAACATAGATGCAAAGCATCCAAACAGTACCATTCGCCAATTTTTTGTTCTTCAAGTTTAAGTGAACTACGAGCCCCATTGTTAATCCTTTAAAGGAAATTATTTGTATATTTCGACAAGTAGAACAATGAATGGAACAGGTAGACGGTTGAAATCATTGTATATATTGCTTCTATATAGTCTAAGAAACATATATGCAAAGCATCAAATCAGTACAATTTGCCAATTTATTGTTCTTCAAGTTGAAGTGAACAACGAGCCACATTGTTAATCCTTTAAAGGAAATTATTTCTAAATTTCGACAAGTAGAACAATGATTGGAACACGTAGACGGCTGAAATCTTTGTATATATTGCTTCCATATAGTCTAAGGAACATGAACGCAAAGCATCCAAACAGTACCATTCGCTAATTTTTTGTTCTTCAAGTTCAAGTGAACAATGAGCCCCATTGTTAATCCTTTATCGGAAATTATTTCTAATTTTCGACAAGTAGAACAATGGATGGAACAGGTATACGGTTGAAATCTTTGTATATATTGCTTCAATATAGTCTAAGAAACATATATGCAAAGCATCCAAACAGTACCATTCGCCAATTTGTTGTTCTTCAAGTTGAAGTGAATAACGAGCCCCATTGATAATCATGAAATGGAAATTATTTGTAACTTTCTACAAGTAGAACAATGAATAGTAAAGGTAGACGGGTGAAATCTTTCTATATATTGCTTCTATATAGTCTAAGAAACATATACGCAAAGCATCCAAACAGAACAATTCGCCAATTTTTTTTCTTCAAGTTTAAGTGAACTACGAGCCGCATTGTTAATCCTTTAAAGGAAATTATTTGTAAATTTCGACAAGTAGAACAATGATTGGAACACGTAGACGGTTGAAATCTTTGAATATATTGCTTCCATATAGTCTAAGAAACATATTGCAAAGCATCCAAACTGTACCATTCGCTAATTTTTTGTTCTTCAAGTTTAAGTGAACAACGAGCCCCATTGTTAATCCTTTAAAGGAAATTATTTCTAAATTTCGACAAGTAGAACAATGATTGGAACACGTAGACGGTTGAAATCTTTGTATATATTACTTCCATATAGTCTAAGAAACATGTACGCAAAGCATCCAAACAGTACCATTCGCCAATTTTTTGTTCTTCAAGTTTAAGTGCACAATGAACCCCAATCGTTAATCCTTTATCGGAAATTATTTGCAATTTTCGACAAGTAGAACAATGAATGGAACACGTAGACGGCTGAAATCTTTGTATATGTTGCATCTATATAGTCTAAGAAACATATATGCAAAGGATCCAAACTGTACCGTTCGCCAATTTTTTGTTCTTCAAGTTTAAGTGAACAACGAGCCCCAATGGTTAATCCTTTATCAGAAATTATTTGTATCTTTCGACAAGTAGAACAATGAATAGAACAGGTAGACGGTTGAAATCTTTGTATATGCTGCTTCTAGATAGTCTAAGAAACATATATGCAAAGCATCCAAACAGTACCATTCGCCAATTTGTTGTTCTTCAAGTTGAAGTGAATAACGAGCCCCATTGATAATCATGAAATGGAAATTATTTGTAACTTTCTACAAGTAGAACAATGAATAGTAAAGGTAGACGGGTGAAATCTTTCTATATATTGCTTCTATATAGTCTAAGAAACATATACGCAAAGCATCCAAACAGAACAATTCGCCAATTTTTTTTCTTCAAGTTTAAGTGAACTACGAGCCGCATTGTTAATCCTTTAAAGGAAATTATTTGTAAATTTCGACAAGTAGAACAATGATTGGAACACGTAGACGGTTGAAATCTTTGAATATATTGCTTCCATATAGTCTAAGAAACATATTGCAAAGCATCCAAACTGTACCATTCGCTAATTTTTTGTTCTTCAAGTTTAAGTGAACAACGAGCCCCATTGTTAATCCTTTAAAGGAAATTATTTCTAAATTTCGACAAGTAGAACAATGATTGGAACACGTAGACGGTTGAAATCTTTGTATATATTACTTCCATATAGTCTAAGAAACATGTACGCAAAGCATCCAAACAGTACCATTCGCCAATTTTTTGTTCTTCAAGTTTAAGTGAACAATGAGCCCCATTGTTAATCCTTTATAGGAAATTATTTGTAACTTTCGACAAGTAGAACAATGAATGGAACAGGTAGACGCTTGAAATCTTTGTATATATTGCTTCTATATAGTCTAAGAAACATATATGCAAAGCATCCAAACAGTACAATTCGACAATTTTTTGTTCTTAAAGTTTAGTGAACAATGAGCCCCAATGGTTAATCCTTTATCGGAAATTATTTGTAATTTTCGACAAGTAGAACAATGAATGGAACAGGTAGACGGTTGACATCTTTGTATATATTGCTTCTATATAATCTAAGAAACATATATGCAAAGCATCTAAACAGTAACAATCGCCAATTTTTTGAGCTTCAAGTTTAAGTGAACTACGAGCCCCATTGTTAATCCTTTAACGGAAATTAATTGTAACTTTCTACAAGTAGAACAATGATTGGAACACGTAGACGGTTGAAATCTTTGTATATATTGCTTCCATATAGTCTAAGAAACATATATGCAAAGAATCCAAACAGTACCATTCTCCAATTTTTTGTCCTTCAAGTTTAAGTGAACAATAAGCCCCATTTTTAATCCTTTATCGGAAATTATTTGTAACTTTCGACAAGTAGAACAATGAATGGAACAGGTGGACGGTTGAAATCTTTGTATATATTGCTTCTATATAGTCTAAGAAACATATATGCAAAGCATCCAAACAGTACAATTCGCCAATTTATTGTTCTTCAAGTTTAAGTGAACAACGAGCCCCATTGTTAATCCTTTAAAGGAAATTATTTGTAAATTTCGACAAGTAGAACAATGATTGGAACAGGTAGACGGTTGAAATCTTTGTATATATTGCTTCTATATAATCTAAGAAACATAGATGCAAAGCATCCAAACAGTACCATTCGCCAATTTTTTGTTCTTCAAGTTTAAGTGAACTACGAGCCCCATTGTTAATCCTTTAAAGGAAATTATTTGTATATTTCGACAAGTAGAACAATGAATGGAACAGGTAGACGGTTGAAATCATTGTATATATTGCTTCTATATAGTCTAAGAAACATATATGCAAAGCATCAAATCAGTACAATTTGCCAATTTATTGTTCTTCAAGTTGAAGTGAACAACGAGCCACATTGTTAATCCTTTAAAGGAAATTATTTCTAAATTTCGACAAGTAGAACAATGATTGGAACACGTAGACGGCTGAAATCTTTGTATATATTGCTTCCATATAGTCTAAGGAACATGAACGCAAAGCATCCAAACAGTACCATTCGCTAATTTTTTGTTCTTCAAGTTCAAGTGAACAATGAGCCCCATTGTTAATCCTTTATCGGAAATTATTTCTAATTTTCGACAAGTAGAACAATGGATGGAACAGGTATACGGTTGAAATCTTTGTATATATTGCTTCAATATAGTCTAAGAAACATATATGCAAAGCATCCAAACAGTACCATTCGCCAATTTGTTGTTCTTCAAGTTGAAGTGAATAACGAGCCCCATTGATAATCATGAAATGGAAATTATTTGTAACTTTCTACAAGTAGAACAATGAATAGTAAAGGTAGACGGGTGAAATCTTTCTATATATTGCTTCTATATAGTCTAAGAAACATATACGCAAAGCATCCAAACAGAACAATTCGCCAATTTTTTTTCTTCAAGTTTAAGTGAACTACGAGCCGCATTGTTAATCCTTTAAAGGAAATTATTTGTAAATTTCGACAAGTAGAACAATGATTGGAACACGTAGACGGTTGAAATCTTTGAATATATTGCTTCCATATAGTCTAAGAAACATATTGCAAAGCATCCAAACTGTACCATTCGCTAATTTTTTGTTCTTCAAGTTTAAGTGAACAACGAGCCCCATTGTTAATCCTTTAAAGGAAATTATTTCTAAATTTCGACAAGTAGAACAATGATTGGAACACGTAGACGGTTGAAATCTTTGTATATATTACTTCCATATAGTCTAAGAAACATGTACGCAAAGCATCCAAACAGTACCATTCGCCAATTTTTTGTTCTTCAAGTTTAAGTGCACAATGAACCCCAATCGTTAATCCTTTATCGGAAATTATTTGCAATTTTCGACAAGTAGAACAATGAATGGAACACGTAGACGGCTGAAATCTTTGTATATGTTGCATCTATATAGTCTAAGAAACATATATGCAAAGGATCCAAACTGTACCGTTCGCCAATTTTTTGTTCTTCAAGTTTAAGTGAACAACGAGCCCCAATGGTTAATCCTTTATCAGAAATTATTTGTATCTTTCGACAAGTAGAACAATGAATAGAACAGGTAGACGGTTGAAATCTTTGTATATGCTGCTTCTAGATAGTCTAAGAAACCTATATGCAAAGCATCTAAACAGTAACATTAGCCAATTTTTGTATCTTCAAGTATTAGTGAACAACAAGCCCCATTGATAATCATGAAATGGAAATTATTTGTAACTTTCTACAAGTAGAACAATGAATAGTACAGGTAGACGGGTGAACTCTTTCTATATATTGCTTCTATATAGTCTAAGAAACATATATGCATAGCATCCAAACAGTACAATTCGCCAATTTTTTGTTCTTCAAGTATAAGTGAACAATGAGCCCCAATGGTTAATCCTTTATCGGAAATTATTTGTATCTTTCGACAAGTAGAACAATGAATGGTACAGGTAGACGGCTGAGAACTTTGTATATATTGCTTCTATATAGTCTAAGAAACATATATGCAAAGCATCTAAACAGTAACATTCGCCAATTTTTTGTTCTTCAAGTTTAAGTGAACAACGAACCCCATTGATAATCATGAAATGGAAATTATTTGTAACTTTCTACAAGTAGAACAATGAATGGTACAGGTAGACGGTTGAGATCTTTGTATATATTGCTTCTATATAGTCTAAGAAACATATATGCAAAGCATCTAAACAGTAACATTCGCCAATTTATTGTTCTTCAAGTTTAAGTGAACAACGAGCCCCATTGTTAATCCTTTAAAGGAAATTATTTGTAAATTTCGACAAGTAGAACAATGATTGGAACACTTAGACGGTTGAAATCTTTGTATATATTGCTTCCATATAGTCTAAGAAACATGTACGCAAAGTATCCAAACAGTACCATTTGCCAATTTTTTGTTCTTCAAGTTTAAGTGAACTACGAGCCCCATTGTTAATCCTTTAAAGGAAATTATTTGTATATTTCGACAAGTAGAACAATGAATGGAACAGGTAGACGGTTGAAATCATTGTATATATTGCTTCTATATAGTCTAAGAAACATATATGCAGAGCATCAAATCAGTACAATTTGCCAATTTATTGTTCTTCAAGTTTAAGTGAACAACGAGCCACATTGTTAATCCTTTAAAGGAAATTATTTGTAAATTTGGACAAGTAGAACAATGATTGGAACACGTAGACGGTTGAAATCTTTGTATATATTGCTTCCATATAGTCTAAGAAACAAGTACGCAAAGCACCCAAACAGTACCATTCGCCAATTTTTTGTTCTTCAAGTTTAAGTGGACAATGAGCCCCATTGTTAATCCTTTATCGGAAATTATTTGTAATTTTCGACAAGTAGAACAATGAATGGAACAGGTAGACGGTTGTAATCTTTGTATATATTGCTTCTATATAGTCTAAGAAACATATATGCAAAGCATCCAAACAGTACAATTCGCCAATTTTTTGTTCTTCAAGTATAAGTGAACAATGAGCCCCAATGGTTAATCCTTTATCGGAAATTATTTGTTTCTTTCGACAAGTAGAACAATGAATGGTACAGGTACGCGGCTGAGAACTTTGTATATACTGCTTCTATATAGTCTAAGAAACATATATGCAAAGCATCTAAACAGTAACATTCGCCAATTTTTTGTTCTTCAAGTTTAAGTGAACAACGAACCCCATTGATAATCATGAAATGGAAATTATTTGTAACTTTCTACAAGTAGAACAATGAATGGTACAGGTAGACGGTTGAGATCTTTGTATATATTGCTTCTATATAGTCTAAGAAACATATATGCAAAGCATCTAAACAGTAACATTCGCCAATTTATTGTTCTTCAAGTTTAAGTGAACAACGAGCCCCATTGTTAATCCTTTAAAGGAAATTATTTGTAAATTTCGACAAGTAGAACAATGATTGGAACACTTAGACGGTTGAAATCTTTGTATATATTGCTTCCATATAGTCTAAGAAACATGTACGCAAAGTATCCAAACAGTACCATTCGCCAATTTTTTGTTCTTCAAGTTTAAGTGAACAACGAGCCACATTGTTAATCCTTTAAAGGAAATTATTTGTAAATTTCGACAAGTAGAACAATGATTGGAACACGTAGACGGTTGAAATATTTGAATATATTGCTTCCATATAGTCTAAGAAACATATTGCAAAGCATCCAAACTGTACCATCCGCTAATTTTTTGTTCTTCAAGTTTAAGTGAACAACGAGCCCCATTGTTATCCTTTAAAGGAAATTATTTGTAAATTTCGACAAGTAGAACAATGATTGGAACACGTAGACGGTTGAAATCTTTGTATATACTGCTTCCATATAATCTAAGAAACATGTACGCAAAGCATCCAAACAGTACCATTCGCCAATTTTTTGTTCTTCAAGTTTAAGTGAACAATGAGCCCCAATGGTTAATCCTTTATCGGTAATTATTTGTAACTATCGACAAGTAGAACAATGAATGGAACAGGTAGACGGTTGAAATCCTTGTATACATTGCTTCCATATAGTCTAAGAAACATGTACGCAAAGCATCCAAACAGTACCATTCGCCAATTTTTTGTCCTTCAAGTTTAAGTGAACAATAAGCCCCATTTTTAATCCTTTAACGGAAATTATTTGTAACTTTCGACAAGTAGAACAATGAATGGAACAGGTGGACGGTTGAAATCTTTGTATATATTGCTTCTATATAGTCTAAGAAACATATATGCAAAGCATCCAAACAGTACAATTCGCCAATTTATTGTTCTTCAAGTTTAAGTGAACAACGAGCCCCATTGTTAATCCTTTAAAGGAAATTATTTGTAAATTTCGACAAGTAGAACAATGATTGGAACAGGTAGACGGTTGAAATCTTTGTATATATTGCTTCTATATAATCTAAGAAACATGTACGCAAAGCATCCAAACCGTACCATTCGCCAATTTATTGTTCTTCAAGTTTAAGTGAACTACGAGCCCCAATGGTTAATCCTTTATCGGAAATTATTTGTAATTTTCGACAAGTAGAACAATGAATGAAACAGGTAGACGGTCGAAATCTTTGTATATATTGCTTCTATATAATCTAAGAAACATATATGCAAAGCATCCAAACAGTACAATTCGCCAATTTTTTGTTCTTCAAGTTTAGTGAACAATGAGCCCCAATGGTTAATCCTTTATCGGAAATTATTTGTAATTTTCGACAAGTAGAACAATGAATGGAACAGGTAGACTGTTGACATCTTTGTATATATTGCTTCTATATAATCTAAGAAACATAGATGCAAAGCATCCAAACAGTACCATTCGCCAATTTTTTGATCTTCAAGTTTAAGTGAACTACGAGCCCCATTGTTAATCCTTTAACGGAAATTAATTGTAACTTTCTACAAGTAGAACAATGATTGGAACACGTAGACGGTTGAAATCTTTGTATATATTGCTTCCATATAGTCTAAGAAACATATATGCAAAGAATCCAAACAGTACCAATCTCCAATTTTTTGTCCTTCAAGTTTAAGTGAACAATGAGCCCCATTTTTAATCCTTTATCGGAAATTATTTGTAACTTTCGACAAGTAGAACAATGAATGGAACAGGTGGACGGTTGAAATCTTTGTATACATTGCTTCTATATAGTCTAAGAAACATATATGCAAAGCATCCAAACAGTACAATTCGCCAATTTATTGTTCTTCAAGTTTAAGTGAACAACGAGCCCCATTGTTAATCCTTTAAAGGAAATTATTTGTAAATTTCGACAAGTAGAACAATGAATGAAACAGGTAGACGGTCGAAATCTTTGTATATATTGCTTCTATATAATCTAAGAAACATATATGCAAAGCATCCAAACAGTACAATTCGCCAATTTTTTGTTCTTCAAGTTTAGTGAACAATGAGCCCCAATGGTTAATCCTTTATCGGAAATTATTTGTAATTTTCGACAAGTAGAACAATGAATGGAACAGGTAGACGGTTGAAATCATTGTATATATTGCTTCTATATAGTCTAAGAAACATATATGCAAAGCATCCAAACAGTACAATTCGACAATTTTTTGTTCTTCAAGTTTAGTGAACAATGAGCCCCAATGGTTAATCCTTTATCGGAAATTATTTGTAATTTTCGACAAGTAGAACAATGAATGGAACAGGTAGACGGTTGAAATCATTGTATATATTGCTTCTATATAGTCTAAGAAACATATATGCAAAGCATCCAAACAGTACAATTCGACAATTTTTTGTTCTTCAAGTTTAGTGAACAATGAGCCCCAATGGTTAATCCTTTATCGGAAATTATTTGTAATTTTCGACAAGTAGAACAATGAATGGAACAGGTAGACGGTTGATATCTTTGTATATATTGCTTCTATATAATCTAAGAAACATATATGCAAAGAATCCAAACAGTACAATTCGCCAATTATTTCATCTTCATGTTTAAGTGAACTACGAGCCCCATTGTTAATACTTTAACGGAAATTATTTGTAACTTGCGACAAGTAGAACAATAAGTGGAACAGGTAGACGGTTGAAATCAATGTATATATTGCTTCTATATAGTCTAAGAAACATATATGCAAAGCATCCAAACAGTACCATTCGCCAATTTTTTGTTCTTCAAGTTTAAGTGAACAATGAGCCCCATTGTTAATCCTTTATAGGAAATTATTTGTAACTTTCGACAAGTAGAACAATGAATGGAACAGGTAGACGCTTGAAATCTTTGTATATATTGCTTCTATATAGTCTAAGAAACATATATGCAAAGCATCCAAACAGTACAATTCGACAATTTTTTGTTCTTAAAGTTTAGTGAACAATGAGCCCCAATGGTTAATCCTTTATCGGAAATTATTTGTAATTTTCGACAAGTAGAACAATGAATGGAACAGGTAGACGGTTGACATCTTTGTATATATTGCTTCTATATAATCTAAGAAACATATATGCAAAGCATCTAAACAGTAACAATCGCCAATTTTTTGAGCTTCAAGTTTAAGTGAACTACGAGCCCCATTGTTAATCCTTTAACGGAAATTAATTGTAACTTTCTACAAGTAGAACAATGATTGGAACACGTAGACGGTTGAAATCTTTGTATATATTGCTTCCATATAGTCTAAGAAACATATATGCAAAGAATCCAAACAGTACCATTCTCCAATTTTTTGTCCTTCAAGTTTAAGTGAACAATAAGCCCCATTTTTAATCCTTTATCGGAAATTATTTGTAACTTTCGACAAGTAGAACAATGAATGGAACAGGTGGACGGTTGAAATCTTTGTATATATTGCTTCTATATAGTCTAAGAAACATATATGCAAAGCATCCAAACAGTACAATTCGCCAATTTATTGTTCTTCAAGTTTAAGTGAACAACGAGCCCCATTGTTAATCCTTTAAAGGAAATTATTTGTAAATTTCGACAAGTAGAACAATGATTGGAACAGGTAGACGGTTGAAATCTTTGTATATATTGCTTCTATATAATCTAAGAAACATAGATGCAAAGCATCCAAACAGTACCATTCGCCAATTTTTTGTTCTTCAAGTTTAAGTGAACTACGAGCCCCATTGTTAATCCTTTAAAGGAAATTATTTGTATATTTCGACAAGTAGAACAATGAATGGAACAGGTAGACGGTTGAAATCATTGTATATATTGCTTCTATATAGTCTAAGAAACATATATGCAAAGCATCAAATCAGTACAATTTGCCAATTTATTGTTCTTCAAGTTGAAGTGAACAACGAGCCACATTGTTAATCCTTTAAAGGAAATTATTTCTAAATTTCGACAAGTAGAACAATGATTGGAACACGTAGACGGCTGAAATCTTTGTATATATTGCTTCCATATAGTCTAAGGAACATGAACGCAAAGCATCCAAACAGTACCATTCGCTAATTTTTTGTTCTTCAAGTTCAAGTGAACAATGAGCCCCATTGTTAATCCTTTATCGGAAATTATTTCTAATTTTCGACAAGTAGAACAATGGATGGAACAGGTATACGGTTGAAATCTTTGTATATATTGCTTCAATATAGTCTAAGAAACATATATGCAAAGCATCCAAACAGTACCATTCGCCAATTTGTTGTTCTTCAAGTTGAAGTGAATAACGAGCCCCATTGATAATCATGAAATGGAAATTATTTGTAACTTTCTACAAGTAGAACAATGAATAGTAAAGGTAGACGGGTGAAATCTTTCTATATATTGCTTCTATATAGTCTAAGAAACATATACGCAAAGCATCCAAACAGAACAATTCGCCAATTTTTTTTCTTCAAGTTTAAGTGAACTACGAGCCGCATTGTTAATCCTTTAAAGGAAATTATTTGTAAATTTCGACAAGTAGAACAATGATTGGAACACGTAGACGGTTGAAATCTTTGAATATATTGCTTCCATATAGTCTAAGAAACATATTGCAAAGCATCCAAACTGTACCATTCGCTAATTTTTTGTTCTTCAAGTTTAAGTGAACAACGAGCCCCATTGTTAATCCTTTAAAGGAAATTATTTCTAAATTTCGACAAGTAGAACAATGATTGGAACACGTAGACGGTTGAAATCTTTGTATATATTACTTCCATATAGTCTAAGAAACATGTACGCAAAGCATCCAAACAGTACCATTCGCCAATTTTTTGTTCTTCAAGTTTAAGTGCACAATGAACCCCAATCGTTAATCCTTTATCGGAAATTATTTGCAATTTTCGACAAGTAGAACAATGAATGGAACACGTAGACGGCTGAAATCTTTGTATATGTTGCATCTATATAGTCTAAGAAACATATATGCAAAGGATCCAAACTGTACCGTTCGCCAATTTTTTGTTCTTCAAGTTTAAGTGAACAACGAGCCCCAATGGTTAATCCTTTATCAGAAATTATTTGTATCTTTCGACAAGTAGAACAATGAATAGAACAGGTAGACGGTTGAAATCTTTGTATATGCTGCTTCTAGATAGTCTAAGAAACCTATATGCAAAGCATCTAAACAGTAACATTAGCCAATTTTTGTATCTTCAAGTATTAGTGAACAACAAGCCCCATTGATAATCATGAAATGGAAATTATTTGTAACTTTCTACAAGTAGAACAATGAATAGTACAGGTAGACGGGTGAACTCTTTCTATATATTGCTTCTATATAGTCTAAGAAACATATATGCATAGCATCCAAACAGTACAATTCGCCAATTTTTTGTTCTTCAAGTATAAGTGAACAATGAGCCCCAATGGTTAATCCTTTATCGGAAATTATTTGTATCTTTCGACAAGTAGAACAATGAATGGTACAGGTAGACGGCTGAGAACTTTGTATATATTGCTTCTATATAGTCTAAGAAACATATATGCAAAGCATCTAAACAGTAACATTCGCCAATTTTTTGTTCTTCAAGTTTAAGTGAACAACGAGCCCCATTGTTAATCCTTTAAAGGAAATTATTTGTAAATTTCGACAAGTAGAACAATGATTGGAACACGTAGACGGTTGAAATCTTTCTATATATTGCTTCTATATAGTCTAAGAAACATGTAGACAGGTAGACGCTTGAAATCTTTGTATATATTGCTTCTATATAGCCTACGAAACATATATGCAAAGCATCCAAACAGTACAATTCGCCAGTTTTTTGTTCTTCAAGTTTAAGTGAACTACGAGCCCTATTGTTAATCCTTTAACGGAAATTAATTGTAACTTTCTACAAGTAGAACAATGATTGGAACACGCAGACGGTTGAAATCTTTGTATATATTGCTTCCATATAGTCTAAGAAACATATATGCAAAGCATCCAAACAGTACCATTCGCCAATTATTTCATCTTCATGTTTAAGTGAACTACGAGCCCCATTGTTAATACTTTAACGGAAATTATTTGTAACTTCCGACAAGTAGAACAATGAATGGAACAAGTAGACGGTTGAAATCAATGTATATATTGCTTCTATATAGTCTAAGAAACATATATGCAAAGCATCCAAACAGTACCATTCGCCAATTTTTTGTTCTTCAAGTTTAAGTGAACTACGAGCCCTATTGTTAATCCTTTAACGGAAATTAATTGTAACTTTCTACAAGTAGAACAATGAATGGAACAGGTGGACGGTTGAAATCTTTGTATATATTGCTTCTATATAGTCTAAGAAACATATATGCAAAGCATCCAAACAGTACAATTCGCCAATTTTTTGTTCTTCAAGTTTAAGTGAACAATGAGCCCCATTGTTAATCCTTTATCGGAAATTATTTGTAACTTTAAACAAGTAGAACAATGAATGGAACAGGTAGACGGTTGAAATCTTTGTATATATTGCTTCTATATAGTCTAAGAAACATATATGCAAAGCATCCAAACAGTACCATTCGCCAATTTTTTGTTCTTCAAGTTTAAGTGAACTACGAGCCCCATTGTTAATCCTTTAAAGGAAATTATTTGTAAAGGGTCTAGCAGGATAAGGGGGTCAAAAGTGCCCTTGAAGCTATTTTATTCCACGATGCGTCATTCGATAGGTAACCATAAGAAACCATTGTACACAAATTTTTAATCCGATAGCTTGACCGGGAGGGTAGTTATGGGGTAAATTCAAAAAACCAGTTTTTGCCTCATTTTCGCCACTTAATGATGTGTAAAAATGTCGAAAAAATTCTGACACATTCTAAACATGATTGCACACGTTAGGAATGATTTTCAGATTGTTCCGTTGCAAGTGCCGCGCGCAAAAAATCAAAAACGACAAAAAAATGGGAAAAATGTAGATTTTGCACTGAAATCTTCGAGACACAATTTTTAAATAATTCCTGTAAGTACCTGATGTATCCATTAATATGCTCAATTTTTTTCATATTTTTTTAATAAGGTGCAACACTGTCGGAAAAATCAAAAACCGATTTCTGGGACGCATTTCGGGCTGAAACGCGATCAGTATTTGCTATCATTGCATTATTTTAATTCAGTATGTTCATTTTATTACCTTCAATGTCGCTGAATACGAAAAGATACGTGTTAAGGAAGAGAATCAAGAAAATAAAGTAAATTGTTAATTGTATGCTCCTTATATGCTAGAACTTTGAACCTTTCTTCAAGAGTTGAGATGGCGCAGTGGGTAGAGTGTCTGCCTGTGGAACCGCTGGAAACTTTTTGTCGCGGGTTCGAATCCCCATGGGGGACTTAATATTTTTTTCTGTAATTTTTTTTTTTTTAAATTATTAAACACATAGCAATAATCAATAGTCGCTTTAAGGTGTTTCACAGATATTTTTATGTCTTCAAAAAATATAAAACCAGCATGAAAATAATCATACGGTATGATTTTCCTAGTTATGCCATATTTTGCAATTATGAGTATTTTCAAACATTTTGTATGCTTAATAGATATTGGTTTAGTATAATGCATGAAAATATATTGTAAATAATGAAGGGACATAATATTATATCTTGGAAAGTTATAACAAAGAGGAGGAAGGCAGAGTTTCTTCCTTTCTATAGATTATAACTTTTCATGATCCTTTTACATTTAACATACATTTTCAAATGTCTTAATAAATCGATGTTTATTCAATATACGAAATGTTTAAAAATACTAGTAATCGCAAATCGTGGCATTATTAAAAACAGTAGATATAATTATTTTTAAAAATATTTGTGAAACACCTTAAAGTGACTATTGATTATTGCTATGTGATTAATAATTTAAAAAAAAAATTACAGAAAAAAAAATTAAGTCCCCCATGGGGATTCGAACCCGCGACAAAAAGTTTCCAGCGGTTCCACAGGCAGACACTCTACCCACTGCGCCATCTCAACTCTTGAAGAAAGGTTCAAAGTTCTAGCATATAAGGAGCATACAATTAACAATTTACTTTATTTTCTTGATTCTCTTCCTTAACACGTATCTTTTCGTATTCAGCGACATTGAAGGTAATAAAATGAACATACTGAATTAAAATAATGCAATGATAGCAAATACTGATCGCGTTTCAGCCCGAAATGCGTCCCAGAAATCGGTTTTTGATTTTTCCGACAGTGTTGCACCATATCAAAAAAATATGAAAAAAATTGAGCATATTAATGGATACATCAGGTACTTACAGGAATTATTTAAAAATTGTGTCTCGAAGATTTCAGTGCAAAATCTACATTTTTCCCATTTTTTTGTCGTTTTTGATTTTTTGCGCGCGGCACTTGCAACGGAACAATCTGAAAATCATTCCTAACGTGTGAAATCATGTTTAGAATGTGTCAGAATTTTTTCGACATTTTTACACATCATTAAGTGGCGAAAATGAGGCAAAAACTGGTTTTTCGAATTTACCCCATAACTACCCTCCCGGTCAAGCTATCGGATTAAAAATTTGTGTACAATGGTTTCTTATGGTTACCTATCGAATGACGCATCGTGGAATAAAATAGCTTCAAGGGCACTTTTGACCCCCTTATCCTGCTAGACCCTTTCGACAAGTAGAACAATGAATTGAACAGGTAGACTGTTGAAATCATTGTATATATTGCTTCTATATAGTCTAAGAAACATATATGCAAATCGTCCAAACAGTACAATTCGCCAATTTCTTGTTCTTCAAGTTTAAGTAAACTACGATTCCCATTGTTAATCCCTTAACGGAAATTATTTCTAACTTTCGACAAGTAGAACAATGAATGGAACAGGTAGACGGTTGAAATCATTGTATATATTGCTTCTATATAGTCTAAGAAACATATCTGCAAATCATCCACACAGTACAATTCGCCAATTATTTGATCTTCAAGTTTAAGTGAACTACGAGCCCCATTGTTAATACTTTAACGGAAATTATTTGTAAATTTCGACAAGTAGAACAATGAATGGAACAGGTAGACGGTTGAATTCTTTGTATATATTGCTTCTATATAGTCTAAGAAGCATATATGCAAAGCATCCAAACAGTACAATTCGACAATTTTTTGTTCTTCAAGTTTAGTGAACAATGAGCCCCAATGGTTAATCCTTTATCGGAAATTATTTGTAATTTTCGACAAGTAGAACAATGAATGGAACAGGTAGACGGTTGACATCTTTGTATATATTGCTTCTATATAATCTAAGAAACATATATGCAAAGCATCTAAACAGTAACAATCGCCAATTTTTTGAGCTTCAAGTTTAGTGAACAATGAGCCCCAATGGTTAATCCTTTATCGGAAATTATTTGTAATTTTCGACAAGTAGAACAATGAATGGAACAGGTAGACGGTTGAAATCATTGTATATATTGCTTCTATATAGTCTAAGAAACATATATGCAAAGCATCCAAACAGTACAATTCGACAATTTTTTGTTCTTCAAGTTTAGTGAACAATGAGCCCCAATGGTTAATCCTTTATCGGAAATTATTTGTAATTTTCGACAAGTAGAACAATGAATGGAACAGGTAGACGGTTGAAATCATTGTATATATTGCTTCTATATAGTCTAAGAAACATATATGCAAAGCATCCAAACAGTACAATTCGACAATTTTTTGTTCTTCAAGTTTAGTGAACAATGAGCCCCAATGGTTAATCCTTTATCGGAAATTATTTGTAATTTTCGACAAGTAGAACAATGAATGGAACAGGTAGACGGTTGATATCTTTGTATATATTGCTTCTATATAATCTAAGAAACATATATGCAAAGAATCCAAACAGTACAATTCGCCAATTATTTCATCTTCATGTTTAAGTGAACTACGAGCCCCATTGTTAATACTTTAACGGAAATTATTTGTAACTTGCGACAAGTAGAACAATAAGTGGAACAGGTAGACGGTTGAAATCAATGTATATATTGCTTCTATATAGTCTAAGAAACATATATGCAAAGCATCCAAACAGTACCATTCGCCAATTTTTTGTTCCTCAAGTTTAAGTGAACAATGAGCCCCATTGTTAATCCTTTATAGGAAATTATTTGTAACTTTCGACAAGTAGAACAATGAATGGAACAGGTAGACGCTTGAAATCTTTGTATATATTGCTTCTATATAGTCTAAGAAACATATATGCAAAGCATCCAAACAGTACAATTCGACAATTTTTTGTTCTTAAAGTTTAGTGAACAATGAGCCCCAATGGTTAATCCTTTATCGGAAATTATTTGTAATTTTCGACAAGTAGAACAATGAATGGAACAGGTAGACGGTTGACATCTTTGTATATATTGCTTCTATATAATCTAAGAAACATATATGCAAAGCATCTAAACAGTAACAATCGCCAATTTTTTGAGCTTCAAGTTTAAGTGAACTACGAGCCCCATTGTTAATCCTTTAACGGAAATTAATTGTAACTTTCTACAAGTAGAACAATGATTGGAACACGTAGACGGTTGAAATCTTTGTATATATTGCTTCCATATAGTCTAAGAAACATATATGCAAAGAATCCAAACAGTACCATTCTCCAATTTTTTGTCCTTCAAGTTTAAGTGAACAATAAGCCCCATTTTTAATCCTTTATCGGAAATTATTTGTAACTTTCGACAAGTAGAACAATGAATGGAACAGGTGGACGGTTGAAATCTTTGTATATATTGCTTCTATATAGTCTAAGAAACATATATGCAAAGCATCCAAACAGTACAATTCGCCAATTTATTGTTCTTCAAGTTTAAGTGAACAACGAGCCCCATTGTTAATCCTTTAAAGGAAATTATTTGTAAATTTCGACAAGTAGAACAATGATTGGAACAGGTAGACGGTTGAAATCTTTGTATATATTGCTTCTATATAATCTAAGAAACATAGATGCAAAGCATCCAAACAGTACCATTCGCCAATTTTTTGTTCTTCAAGTTTAAGTGAACTACGAGCCCCATTGTTAATCCTTTAAAGAAAATTATTTGTATATTTCGACAAGTAGAACAATGAATGGAACAGGTAGACGGTTGAAATCATTGTATATATTGCTTCTATATAGTCTAAGAAACATATATGCAAAGCATCAAATCAGTACAATTTGCCAATTTATTGTTCTTCAAGTTGAAGTGAACAACGAGCCACATTGTTAATCCTTTAAAGGAAATTATTTCTAAATTTCGACAAGTAGAACAATGATTGGAACACGTAGACGGCTGAAATCTTTGTATATATTGCTTCCATATAGTCTAAGGAACATGAACGCAAAGCATCCAAACAGTACCATTCGCTAATTTTTTGTTCTTCAAGTTCAAGTGAACAATGAGCCCCATTGTTAATCCTTTATCGGAAATTATTTCTAATTTTCGACAAGTAGAACAATGAATGGAACAGGTATACGGTTGAAATCTTTGTATATATTGCTTCAATATAGTCTAAGAAACATATATGCAAAGCATCCAAACAGTACCATTCGCCAATTTGTTGTTCTTCAAGTTGAAGTGAATAACGAGCCCCATTGATAATCATGAAATGGAAATTATTTGTAACTTTCTACAAGTAGAACAATGAATAGTAAAGGTAGACGGGTGAAATCTTTCTATATATTGCTTCTATATAGTCTAAGAAACATATACGCAAAGCATCCAAACAGAACAATTCGCCAATTTTTTTTCTTCAAGTTTAAGTGAACTACGAGCCGCATTGTTAATCCTTTAAAGGAAATTATTTGTAAATTTCGACAAGTAGAACAATGATTGGAACACGTAGACGGTTGAAATCTTTGAATATATTGCTTCCATATAGTCTAAGAAACATATTGCAAAGCATCCAAACTGTACCATTCGCTAATTTTTTGTTCTTCAAGTTTAAGTGAACAACGAGCCCCATTGTTAATCCTTTAAAGGAAATTATTTCTAAATTTCGACAAGTAGAACAATGATTGGAACACGTAGACGGTTGAAATCTTTGTATATATTACTTCCATATAGTCTAAGAAACATGTACGCAAAGCATCCAAACAGTACCATTCGCCAATTTTTTGTTCTTCAAGTTTAAGTGCACAATGAGCCCCAATCGTTAATCCTTTATCGGAAATTATTTGCAATTTTCGACAAGTAGAACAATGAATGGAACACGTAGACGGCTGAAATCTTTGTATATGTTGCATCTATATAGTCTAAGAAACATATATGCAAAGGATCCAAACTGTACCATTCGCCAATTTTTTGTTCTTCAAGTTTAAGTGAACAACGAGCCCCAATGGTTAATCCTTTATCAGAAATTATTTGTATCTTTCGACAAGTAGAACAATGAATAGAACAGGTAGATGGTTGAAATCTTTGTATATGCTGCTTCTAGGTAGTCTAAGAAACCTATATGCAAAGCATCTAAACAGTAACATTAGCCAATTTTTGTATCTTCAAGTATTAGTGAACAACAAGCCCCATTGATAATCATGAAATGGAAATTATTTGTAACTTTCTACAAGTAGAACAATGAATAGTACAGGTAGACGGGTGAACTCTTTCTATATATTGCTTCTATATAGTCTAAGAAACATATATGCAAAGCATCCAAACAGTACAATTCGCCAATTTTTTGTTCTTCAAGTATAAGTGAACAATGAGCCCCAATGGTTAATCCTTTATCGGAAATTATTTGTATCTTTCGACAAGTAGAACAATGAATGGTACAGGTAGACGGCTGAGAACTTTGTATATATTGCTTCTATATAGTCTAAGAAACATATATGCAAAGCATCTAAACAGTAACATTCGCCAATTTTTTGTTCTTCAAGTTTAAGTGAACAACGAACCCCATTGATAATCATGAAATGGAAATTATTTGTAACTTTCTACAAGTAGAACAATGAATGGAACACGTAGACGGCTGAAATCTTTGTATATGTTGCATCTATATAGTCTAAGAAACATATATGCAAAGGATCCAAACTGTACCATTCGCCAATTTTTTGTTCTTCAAGTTTAAGTGAACAACGAGCCCCAATGGTTAATCCTTTATCAGAAATTATTTGTATCTTTCGACAAGTAGAACAATGAATAGAACAGGTAGATGGTTGAAATCTTTGTATATGCTGCTTCTAGATAGTCTAAGAAACCTATATGCAAAGCATCTAAACAGTAACATTAGCCAATTTTTGTATCTTCAAGTATTAGTGAACAACAAGCCCCATTGATAATCATGAAATGGAAATTATTTGTAACTTTCTACAAGTAGAACAATGAATAGTACAGGTAGACGGGTGAACTCTTTCTATATATTGCTTCTATATAGTCTAAGAAACATATATGCAAAGCATCCAAACAGTACAATTCGCCAATTTTTTGTTCTTCAAGTATAAGTGAACAATGAGCCCCAATGGTTAATCCTTTATCGGAAATTATTTGTATCTTTCGACAAGTAGAACAATGAATGGTACAGGTAGACGGCTGAGAACTTTGTATATATTGCTTCTATATAGTCTAAGAAACATATATGCAAAGCATCTAAACAGTAACATTCGCCAATTTTTTGTTCTTCAAGTTTAAGTGAACAACGAACCCCATTGATAATCATGAAATGGAAATTATTTGTAACTTTCTACAAGTAGAACAATGAATGGTACAGGTAGACGGTTGAGATCTTTGTATATATTGCTTCTATATAGTCTAAGAAACATATATGCAAAGCATCTAAACAGTAACATTCGCCAATTTATTGTTCTTCAAGTTTAAGTGAACAACGAGCCCCATTGTTAATCCTTTAAAGGAAATTATTTGTAAATTTCGACAAGTAGAACAATGATTGGAACACTTAGACGGTTGAAATCTTTGTATATATTGCTTCCATATAGTCTAAGAAACATGTACGCAAAGTATCCAAACAGTACCATTTGCCAATTTTTTGTTCTTCAAGTTTAAGTGAACTACGAGCCCCATTGTTAATCCTTTAAAGGAAATTATTTGTATATTTCGACAAGTAGAACAATGAATGGAACAGGTAGACGGTTGAAATCATTGTATATATTGCTTCTATATAGTCTAAGAAACATATATGCAGAGCATCAAATCAGTACAATTTGCCAATTTATTGTTCTTCAAGTTTAAGTGAACAACGAGCCACATTGTTAATCCTTTAAAGGAAATTATTTGTAAATTTGGACAAGTAGAACAATGATTGGAACACTTAGACGGTTGAAATCTTTGTATATATTGCTTCTATATAGTCTAAGAAACATATATGCAAAGGATCAAATCAGTACAATTTGCCAATTTATTGTTCTTCAAGTTTAAGTGAGCAACGAGCCCCATTGTTAATCCTTTAAAGGAAATTATTTGTATATTTCGACAAGTAGAACAATGAATGGAACAGGTAGACGGTTGAAATCATTGTATATATTGCTTCTATATAGTCTAAGAAACATATATGCAAAGCATCAAATCAGTACAATTTGCCAATTTATTGTTCTTCAAGTTTAAGTGAACAACGAGCCACATTGTTAATCCTTTAAAGGAAATTATTTGTAAATTTGGACAAGTAGAACAATGATTGGAACACTTAGACGGTTGAAATCTTTGTATATATTGCTTCCATATAGTCTAAGAAACATGTACGCAAAGCATCCAAACAGTACCATTCGCCAATTTTTTGTTCTTCAAGTTTAAGTGAACAATGAGCCCCATTGTTAATCCTTTATCGGAAATTATTTGTAATTTTCGACAAGTAGAACAATGAATGGAACAGGTAGACGGTTGTAATCTTTGTATATATTGCTTCTATATAGTCTAAGAAACATATATGCAAAGCATCCAAACAGTACAATTCGCCAATTTTTTGTTCTTCAAGTATAAGTGAACAATGAGCCCCAATGGTTAATCCTTTATCGGAAATTATTTGTATCTTTCGACAAGTAGAACAATGAATGGTACAGGTAGACGGTTGAGATCTATGTATATATTGCTTCTATATAGTCTAAGAAACATATATGCAAAGCATCTAAACAGTAACATTCGCCAATTTTTGTTCTTCAAGTTTAAGTGAACAACGAACCCCATTGATAATCATGAAATGGAAATTATTTGTAACTTTCTACAAGTAGAACAATGAATGATACAGGAAGACGGTTGTAATCTTTGTATATATTGCTTCTATATAGTCTAAGAAACATATATGCAAAGCATCCAAACAGTACAATTCGCCAATTTTTTGTTCTTCAAGTATAAGTGAACAATGAGCCCCAATGGTTAATCCTTTATCGGAAATTATTTGTATCTTTCGACAAGTAGAACAATGAATGGTACAGGTAGACGGTTGAGATCTTTGTATATATTGCTTCTATATAGTCTAAGAAACATATATGCAAAGCATCTAAACAGTAACATTCGCCAATTTTTTGTTCTTCAAGTTTAAGTGAACAGCGAACCCCATTGATAATCATGAAATGGAAATTATTTGTAACTTTCTACAAGTAGAACAATGAATGATACAGGAAGACGGTTGAGATCTTTGTATATATTGCTTCTGTATAGTCTAAGAAACATATATGCAAAGCATCTAAACAGTAACATTCGCCAATTTATTGTTCTTCAAGTTTAAGTGAACAACGAGCCCCATTGTTAAACCTTTAAAGGAAATTATTTGTAAATTTCGACAAGTAGAACAATGATTGGAACACTTAGACGGTTGAGATCTTTGTATATATTGCTTCCATATAGTCTAAGAAACAGGTACGCAAAGCATCCAAACAGTACCATTCGCCAATTTATAGTTCTTCAATTTTAAGTGAACTACGAGCCCCATTGTTAATCCTTTAAAGGAAATTATTTGTATATTTCGACAAGTAGAACAATGAATGGAACAGGTAGACGGTTGAAATCATTGTATATATTGCTTCTATATAGTCTAAGAAACATATATGCAAAGCATCAAATCAGTACAATTTGCCAATTTAATGTTCTTCAAGTTTAAGTGAACAACGAGCCACATTGTTAATCCTTTAAAGGAAATTATTTGTAAATTTCGACAAGTAGAACAATGATTGGAACACGTAGACGGTTGAAATATTTGAATATATTGCTTCCATATAGTCTAAGAAACATATTGCAAAGCATCCAAACTGTACCATTCGCTAATTTTTCGTTCTTCAAGTTTAAGTGAACAACGAGCCCCATTGTTATCCTTTAAAGGAAATTATTTGTAAATTTCGACAAGTAGAACAATGATTGGAACACGTAGACGGTTGAAATCTTTGTATATACTGCTTCCATATAGTCTAAGAAACATGTACGCAAAGCATCCAAACAGTACCATTCGCCAATTTTTTGTTCTTCAAGTTTAAGTGAACAATGAGCCCCATTGTTAATCCCTTATCGGAAATTATTAGTAATTTTCGACAAGTAGAACAATGAATGGAACACGTAGACGGCTGAAATCTTTGTACATATTGCTTCTATATAGTCTAAGAAACATATATGCAAAGGATCCAAACTGTACCATTCGCCAATTTTTTGTTCTTCAAGTTTAAGTGAACAACGAGCCCCATTGACAATCATGAAACGGTAATTATTTGTAAGTTTCTACAAGTAGAACAATGAATAGAACAGGTAGACGGTTGAAATCTTTGTATGTGCTGCTTCTATATAGTCTAAGAAACCTATATGCAAAGCATCTAAACAGTAACATTCGCCAATTTTTGTATCTTCAAGTATTAGTGAACAACAAGCCCCATTGATAATCATGAAATGGAAATTATTTGTAACTTTCTACAAGTAGAACAATGAATAGTACAGGTAGACGGGTGAAATCTTTCTATATATTGCTTCTATATAGTCTAAGAAACATATATGCAAAGAATCCAAACAGTACAATTCGCCAATTTTTTGTTCTTCAAGTATAAGTGAACAATGAGCCCCAATGGTTAATCCTTTATCGGAAATTATTTGTATCTTTCGACAAGTAGAACAATGAATGGTACAGGTAGACGGTTGAGATCTTTGTATATATTGCTTCTATATAGTCTAAGAAACATATATGCAAAGCATCCAAACAGTACAATTCGCCAATTTTTTGTTCTTCAAGTATAAGTGAATAATGAGCCCCAATGGTTAATCCTTTATCGGAAATTATTTGTTTCTTTCGACAAGTAGAACAATGAATGGTACAGGTAGACGGCTGAGAACTTTGTATATATTGCTTCTATATAGTCTAAGAAACATATATGCAAAGCATCTAAACAGTAACATTCGCCAATTTTTTGTTCTTCAAGTTTAAGTGAACAACGAACCCCATTGATAATCATGAAATGGAAATTATTTGTAACTTTCTACAAGGAGAACAATGAATGGTACAGGTAGACGGTTGAGATCTTTGTATATATTGCTTCTATATAGTCTAAGAAACATATATGCAAAGCATCTAAACAGTAACATTCGCCAATTTATTGTTCTTCAAGTTTAAGTGAACAACGAGCCCCATTGTTAATCCTTTAAAGGAAATTATTTGTAAATTTCGACAAGTAGAACAATGATTGGAACACTTAGACGGTTGAAATCTTTGTATATATTGCTTCCATATAGTCTAAGAAACATGTACGCAAAGTATCCAAACAGTACCATTCGCCAATTTTTTGTTCTTCAAGTTTAAGTGAACTACGAGCCCCATTGTTAATCCTTTAAAGGAAATTATTTGTAAATTTCGACAAGTAGAACAATGATTGGAACACTTAGACGGTTGAAATCTTTGTATATATTGCTTCCATATAGTCTAAGAAACATGTACGCAAAGCATCCAAACAGTACCATTCGCCAATTTTTTGTTCTTCAAGTTTAAGTGAACAATGAGCCCCATTGTTAATCCTTTATCGGAAATTATTTGTAATTTTCGACAAGTAGAACAATGAATGGAACAGGTAGACGGTTGTAATCTTTGTATATATTGCTTCTATATAGTCTAAGAAACATATATGCAAAGCATCCAAACAGTACAATTCGCCAATTTTTTGTTCTTCAAGTATAAGTGAACAATGAGCCCCAATGGTTAATCCTTTATCGGAAATTATTTGTATCTTTCGACAAGTAGAACAATGATTGAAACACTTAGACGGTTGAATTCTTTGTATATATTGCTTCCATATAGTCTAAGAAACATGTACGCAAAGCATCCAAACAGTACCATTTGCCAATTTTTTGTTCTTCAAGTTTAAGTGAACTACGAGCCCCATTGTTAATCCTTTAAAGGAAATTATTTGTATATTTCGACAAGTAGAACAATGAATGGAACAGGTAGACGGTTGAAATCATTGTATATATTGCTTCTTTATAGTCTAAGAAACATATATGCAAAGCATCAAATCAGTACAATTTGCCAATTTATTGTTCTTCAAGTTTAAGTGAACAACGAGCTACATTGTTAATCCTTTAAAAGAAATTATTTGTAAATTTCGACAAGTAGAACAATGATTGGAACACGTAGACGGTTGAAATCTTTGTATATATTGCTTCCATATAGTCTAAGAAACATGTACGCAAAGCATCCAAACAGTACCATTCGCCAATTTTTTTTTCTTCAAGTTTAAGTGAACAATGAGCCCCATTGTTAATCCTTTATCGGAAATTATTTCTAATTTTCGACAAGTAGAACAATGAATGGAACAGGTATACGGTTGAAATCTTTGTATATATTGCTTCAATATAGTCTAAGAAACATATATGCAAAGCATCCAAACAGTACCATTCGCCAATTTGTTGTTCTTCAAGTTGAAGTGAATAACGAGCCCCATTGATAATCATGAAATGGAAATTATTTGTAACTTTCTACAAGTAGAACAATGAATAGTAAAGGTAGACGGGTGAAATCTTTCTATATATTGCTTCTATATAGTCTAAGAAACATATACGCAAAGCATCCAAACAGAACAATTCGCCAATTTTTTTTCTTCAAGTTTAAGTGAACTACGAGCCGCATTGTTAATCCTTTAAAGGAAATTATTTGTAAATTTCGACAAGTAGAACAATGATTGGAACACGTAGACGGTTGAAATCTTTGAATATATTGCTTCCATATAGTCTAAGAAACATATTGCAAAGCATCCAAACTGTACCATTCGCTAATTTTTTGTTCTTCAAGTTTAAGTGAACAACGAGCCCCATTGTTAATCCTTTAAAGGAAATTATTTCTAAATTTCGACAAGTAGAACAATGATTGGAACACGTAGACGGTTGAAATCTTTGTATATATTACTTCCATATAGTCTAAGAAACATGTACGCAAAGCATCCAAACAGTACCATTCGCCAATTCTTTGTTCTTCAAGTTTAAGTGCACAATGAGCCCCAATCGTTAATCCTTTATCGGAAATTATTTGCAATTTTCGACAAGTAGAACAATGAATGGAACACTTAGACGGTTGAAATCTTTGTATATATTGCTTCCATATAGTCTAAGAAACATGTACGCAAAGTATCCAAACAGTACCATTCGCCAATTTTTTGTTCTTCAAGTTTAAGTGAACTACGAGCCCCATTGTTAATCCTTTAAAGGAAATTATTTGTATATTTCGACAAGTAGAACAATGAATGGAACAGGTAGACGGTTGAAATCATTGTATATATTGCTTCTATATAGTCTAAGAAACATATATGCAAAGCAACAAATCAGTACAATTTGCCAATTTATTGTTCTTCAAGTTTAAGTGAACAACGAGCCCCATTGACAATCATGAAACGGAAATTATTTGTAACTTTCTACAAGTAGAACAATGAATGGTACAGGTAGACGGTTGAGATCTTTGTATATATTGCTTCTATATAGTCTAAGAAACATATATGCAAAGCATCTAAACAGTAACATTCGCCAATTTATTGTTCTTCAAGTTTAAGTGAACAACGAGCCCCATTGTTAATCCTTTAAAGGAAATTATTTGTAAATTTCGACAAGTAGAACAATGATTGGAACACTTAGACGGTTGAAATCTTTGTATATATTGCTTCCATATAGTCTAAGAAACATGTACGCAAAGTATCCAAACAGTACCATTCGCCAATTTTTTGTTCTTCAAGTTTAAGTGAACTACGAGCCCCATTGTTAATCCTTTAAAGGAAATTATTTGTATATTTCGACAAGTAGAACAATGAATGGAACAGGTAGACGGTTGAAATCATTGTATATATTGCTTCTATATAGTCTAAGAAACATATATGCAAAGCATCAAATCAGTACAATTTGCCAATTTATTGTTCTTCAAGTTTAAGTGAACAACGAGCCACATTGTTAATCCTTTAAAGGAAATTATTTGTAAATTTCGACAAGTAGAACAATGATTGGAACACTTAGACGGTTGAAATCTTTGTATATATTGCTTCCATATAGTCTAAGAAACATGTACGCAAAGCATCCAAACAGTACCATTCGCCAATTTTTTGTTCTTCAAGTTTAAGTGAACAATGAGCCCCATTGTTAATCCTTTATCGGAAATTATTTGTAACTTTCGACAAGTAGAACAATGAATGGAACAGGTAGACGGTTGTAATCTTTGTATATATTGCTTCTATATAGTCTAAGAAACATATATGCAAAGCATCCAAACAGTACAATTCGCCAATTTTTTGTTCTTCATGTATAAGTGAACAATGAGCCCCAATGGTTAATCCTTTATCGGAAATTATTTGTATCTTTCGACAAGTGGAACAATGAATGGTACAGGTAGACGGTTGAGATCTTTGTATATATTGCTTCTATATAGTCTAAGAAACAACTATGCAAAGCATCTAAACAGTAACATTCGCCAATTTTTTGTTCTTCAAGTTTAAGTGAACAACGAACCCCATTGATAATCATGAAATGGAAATTATTTGTAACTTTCTACAAGTAGAACAATGAATGATACAGGAAGACGGTTGAGATCTTTGTATATATTGCTTCTATATAGTCTAAGAAACATATATGCAAAGCATCTAAACAGTAACATTCGCCAATTTATTGTTCTTCAAGTTTAAGTGAACAACGAACCCCATTGATAATCATGAAATGGAAATTATTTGTAACTTTCTACAAGTAGAACAATGATTGAAACACTTAGACGGTTGAATTCTTTGTATATATTGCTTCCATGTAGTCTAAGAAACATGTACGCAAAGCATCCAAACAGTACCATTTGCCAATTTTTTGTTCTTCAAGTTTAAGTGAACTACGAGCCCCATTGTTAATCCTTTAAAGGAAATTATTTGTATATTTCGACAAGTAGAACAATGAATGGAACAGGTAGACGGTTGAAATCATTGTATATATTGCTTCTATATAGTCTAAGAAACATATATGCAAAGCATCAAATCAGTACAATTTGCCAATTTAATGTTCTTCAAGTTTAAGTGAACAACGAGCCACATTGTTAATCCTTTAAAGGAAATTATTTGTAAATTTCGACAAGTAGAACAATGATTGGAACACGTAGACGGTTGAAATATTTGAATATATTGCTTCCATATAGTCTAAGAAACATATTGCAAAGCATCCAAACTGTACCATCCGCTAATTTTTTGTTCTTCAAGTTTAAGTGAACAACGAGCCCCATTGTTATCCTTTAAAGGAAATTATTTGTAAATTTCGACAAGTAGAACAATGATTGGAACACGTAGACGGTTGAAATCTTTGTATATACTGCTTCCATATAGTCTAAGAAACATGTACGCAAAGCATCCAAACAGTACCATTCGCCAATTTTTTGTTCTTCAAGTTTAAGTGAACAATGAGCCCCATTGTTAATCCTTTATCGGAAATTATTAGTAATTTTCGACAAGTAGAACAATGAATGGAACACGTAGACGGCTGAAATCTTTGTACATATTGCTTCTACATAGTCTAAGAAACATATATGCAAAGGATCCAAACTGTACCATTCGCCAATTTTTTGTTCTTCAAGTTTAAGTGAACAACGAGCCCCATTGACAATCATGAAACGGTAATTATTTGTAAGTTTCTACAAGTAGAACAATGAATAGAACAGGTAGACGGTTGAAATCTTTGTATGTGCTGCTTCTATATAGTCTAAGAAACCTATATGCAAAGCATCTAAACAGTAATATTCGCCAATTTTTGTATCTTCATGTATTAGTGAACAACAAGCCCCATTGATAATCATGAAATGGAAATTATTTGTAACTTTCTACAAGTAGAACAATGAATAGTACAGGTAGACGGGTGAAATCTTTCTATATGTTGCTTCTATATAGTCTAAGAAACATATATGCAAAGAATCCAAACAGTACAATTCGCCAATTTTTTGTTCTTCAAGTATAAGTGAACAATGAGCCCCAATGGTTAATCCTTTATCTGAAATTATTTGTATCTTTCGACAAGTAGAACAATGAATGGTACAGGTAGACGGTTGAGATCTTTGTATATATTGCTTCTATATAGTCTAAGAAACATATATGCAAAGCATCTAAACAGTAACAGTCGCCAATTTTTTGTTCTTCAAGTTTAAGTGAACAACGAACCCCATTGATAATCATGAAATGGAAATTATTTGTAACTTTCTACAAGTAGAACAATGAATGGTACAGGTAGACGGTTGAGATCTTTGTATATATTGCTTCTATATAGTCTACGAAACATATATGCAAAGCATCTAAACAGTAACATTCGCCAATTTATTGTTCTTCAAGTTTAAGTGAACAACGAGACCCATTGTTAATCCTTTAAAGGAAATTATTTGTAAATTTCGACAAGTAGAACAATGATTGAAACACTTAGACGGTTGAATTCTTTGTATATATTGCTTCCATGTAGTCTAAGAAACATGTACGCAAAGCATCCAAACAGTACCATTTGCCAATTTTTTGTTCTTCAAGTTTAAGTGAACTACGAGCCCCATTGTTAATCCTTTAAAGGAAATTATTTGTATATTTCGACAAGTAGAACAATGAATGGAACAGGTAGACGGTTGAAATCATTGTATATATTGCTTCTATATAGTCTAAGAAACATATATGCAAAGCATCAAATCAGTACAATTTGCCAATTTATTGTTCTTCAAGTTTAAGTGAACAACGAGCCACATTGTTAATCCTTTAAAGGAAATTATTTGTAAATTTCGACAAGTAGAACAATGATTGGAACACGTAGACGGTTGAAATCTTTGTATATACTGCTTCCATATAGTCTAAGAAACATGTACGCAAAGCATCCAAACAGTACCATTCGCCAATTTTTTGTTCTTCAAGTTTAAGTGAACAATGAGCCCCATTGTTAATCCTTTATCGGAAATTATTAGTAATTTTCGACAAGTAGAACAATGAATGGAACACGTAGACGGCTGAAATCTTTGTACATATTGCTTCTACATAGTCTAAGAAACATATATGCAAAGGATCCAAACTGTACCATTCGCCAATTTTTTGTTCTTCAAGTTTAAGTGAACAACGAGCCCCATTGACAATCATGAAACGGTAATTATTTGTAAGTTTCTACAAGTAGAACAATGAATAGAACAAGTAGACGGTTGAAATCTTTGTATGTGCTGCTTCTATATAGTCTAAGAAACCTATATGCAAAGCATCTAAACAGTAATATTCGCCAATTTTTGTATCTTCATGTATTAGTGAACAACAAGCCCCATTGATAATCATGAAATGGAAATTATTTGTAACTTTCTACAAGTAGAACAATGAATAGTACAGGTAGACGGGTGAAATCTTTCTATATGTTGCTTCTATATAGTCTAAGAAACATATATGCAAAGAATCCAAACAGTACAATTCGCCAATTTTTTGTTCTTCAAGTATAAGTGAACAATGAGCCCCAATGGTTAATCCTTTATCTGAAATTATTTGTATCTTTCGACAAGTAGAACAATGAATGGTACAGGTAGACGGTTGAGATCTTTGTATATATTGCTTCTATATAGTCTAAGAAACATATATGCAAAGCATCTAAACAGTAACAGTCGCCAATTTTTTGTTCTTCAAGTTTAAGTGAACAACGAACCCCATTGATAATCATGAAATGGAAATTATTTGTAACTTTCTACAAGTAGAACAATGAATGGTACAGGTAGACGGTTGAGATCTTTGTATATATTGCTTCTATATAGTCTACGAAACATATATGCAAAGCATCTAAACAGTAACATTCGCCAATTTATTGTTCTTCAAGTTTAAGTGAACAACGAGACCCATTGTTAATCCTTTAAAGGAAATTATTTGTAAATTTCGACAAGTAGAACAATGATTGAAACACTTAGACGGTTGAATTCTTTGTATATATTGCTTCCATGTAGTCTAAGAAACATGTACGCAAAGCATCCAAACAGTACCATTTGCCAATTTTTTGTTCTTCAAGTTTAAGTGAACTACGAGCCCCATTGTTAATCCTTTAAAGGAAATTATTTGTATATTTCGACAAGTAGAACAATGAATGGAACAGGTAGACGGTTGAAATCATTGTATATATTGCTTCTATATAGTCTAAGAAACATATATGCAAAGCATCAAATCAGTACAATTTGCCAATTTATTGTTCTTCAAGTTTAAGTGAACAACGAGCCACATTGTTAATCCTTTAAAGGAAATTATTTGTAAATTTCGACAAGTAGAACAATGATTGGAACACGTAGACGGTTGAAATCTTTGTATATATTGCTTCCATATAGTCTAAGAAACATGTACGCAAAGCATCCAAACAGTACCATTCGCCAATTTTTTGTTCTTCAAGTTTAAGTGAACAATGAGCCCCAATCGTTAATCCTTTATCGGAAATTATTTGCAATTTTCGACAAGTAGAACAATGAATGGAACACGTAGACGGCTGAAATCTTTGTATATATTGCTTCTATATAGTCTAAGGAACATGAACGCAAAGCATCCAAACAGTACCATTCGCCAATTTTTGTATCTTCAAGTATTAGTGAACAACAAGCCCCATTGATAATCATGAAATGGAAATTATTTGTAACTTTCTACAAGTAGAACAATGAATAGTAAAGGTAGACGGGTGAAATCTTTCTATATATTGCTTCTATATAGTCTAAGAAACATATACGCAAAGCATCCAAAAAGAACAATTCGCCAATTTTTTTTCTTCAAGTTTAAGTGAACTACGAGCCGCATTGTTAATCCTTTAAAGGAAATTATTTGTAAATTTCGACAAGTAGCACAATGATTGGAACACGTAGACGGTTGAAATCTTTGAATATATTGCTTCCATATAGTCTAAGAAACATATTGCAAAGCATCCAAACTGTACCATTCGCTAATTTTTTGTTCTTCAAGTTTAAGTGAACAACGAGCCCCATTGTTAATCCTTTAAAGGAAATTATTTGTAAATTTCGACAAGTAGAACAATGATTGGAACACGTAGACGGTTGAAATCTTTCTATATATTGCTTCTATATAGTCTAAGAAACATGTAGACAGGTAGACGCTTGAAATCTTTGTATATATTGCTTCTATATAGCCTACGAAACATATATGCAAAGCATCCAAACAGTACAATTCGCCAGTTTTTTGTTCTTCAAGTTTAAGTGAACTACGAGCCCTATTGTTAATCCTTTAACGGAAATTAATTGTAACTTTCTACAAGTAGAACAATGATTGGAACACGCAGACGGTTGAAATCTTTGTATATATTGCTTCCATATAGTCTAAGAAACATATATGCAAAGCATCCAAACAGTACCATTCGCCAATTATTTCATCTTCATGTTTAAGTGAACTACGAGCCCCATTGTTAATACTTTAACGGAAATTATTTGTAACTTCCGACAAGTAGAACAATGAATGGAACAGGTAGACGGTTGAAATCAATGTATATATTGCTTCTATATAGTCTAAGAAACATATATGCAAAGCATCCAAACAGTACCATTCGCCAATTTTTTGTTCTTCAAGTTTAAGTGAACTACGAGCCCTATTGTTAATCCTTTAACGGAAATTAATTGTAACTTTCTACAAGTAGAACAATGAATGGAACAGGTGGACGGTTGAAATCTTTGTATATATTGCTTCTATATAGTCTAAGAAACATATATGCAAAGCATCCAAACAGTACAATTCGCCAATTTTTTGTTCTTCAAGTTTAAGTGAACAATGAGCCCCATTGTTAATCCTTTATCGGAAATTATTTGTAACTTTAAACAAGTAGAACAATGAATGGAACAGGTAGACGGTTGAAATCTTTGTATATATTGCTTCTATATAGTCTAAGAAACATATATGCAAAGCATCCAAACAGTACCATTCGCCAATTTTTTGTTCTTCAAGTTTAAGTGAACTACGAGCCCCATTGTTAATCCTTTAAAGGAAATTATTTGTAAATTTCGACAAGTAGAACAATGAATTGAACAGGTAGACTGTTGAAATCATTGTATATATTGCTTCTATATAGTCTAAGAAACATATATGCAAATCATCCAAACAGTACAATTCGCCAATTTCTTGTTCTTCAAGTTTAAGTAAACTACGATTCCCATTGTTAATCCCTTAACGGAAATTATTTCTAACTTTCGACAAGTAGAACAATGAATGGAACAGGTAGACGGTTGAAATCATTGTATATATTGCTTCTATATAGTCTAAGAAACATATCTGCAAATCATCCACACAGTACAATTCGCCAATTATTTGATCTTCAAGTTTAAGTGAACTACGAGCCCCATTGTTAATACTTTAACGGAAATTATTTGTAAATTTCGACAAGTAGAACAATGAATGGAACAGGTAGACGGTTGAATTCTTTGTATATATTGCTTCTATATAGTCTAAGAAGCATATATGCAAAGCATCCAAACAGTACAATTCGCCAATTTATTGTTCTTCAAGTTTAAGTGAACAACGAGCCCCATTGTTAATCCTTTAAAGGAAATTATTTGTAAATTTCGACAAGTAGAACAATGATTGGAACAGGTAGACGGTTGAAATCTTTGTATATATTGCTTCTATATAATCTAAGAAACATGTACGCAAAGCATCCAAACCGTACCATTCGCCAATTTATTGTTCTTCAAGTTTAAGTGAACTACGAGCCCCAATGGTTAATCCTTTATCGGAAATTATTTGTAATTTTCGACAAGTAGAACAATGAATGAAACAGGTAGACGGTCGAAATCTTTGTATATATTGCTTCTATATAATCTAAGAAACATATATGCAAAGCATCCAAACAGTACAATTCGCCAATTTTTTGTTCTTCAAGTTTAGTGAACAATGAGCCCCAATGGTTAATCCTTTATCGGAAATTATTTGTAATTTTCGACAAGTAGAACAATGAATGGAACAGGTAGACGGTTGAAATCATTGTATATATTGCTTCTATATAGTCTAAGAAACATATATGCAAAGCATCCAAACAGTACAATTCGACAATTTTTTGTTCTTCAAGTTTAGTGAACAATGAGCCCCAATGGTTAATCCTTTATCGGAAATTATTTGTAATTTTCGACAAGTAGAACAATGAATGGAACAGGTAGACGGTTGAAATCATTGTATATATTGCTTCTATATAGTCTAAGAAACATATATGCAAAGCATCCAAACAGTACAATTCGACAATTTTTTGTTCTTCAAGTTTAGTGAACAATGAGCCCCAATGGTTAATCCTTTATCGGAAATTATTTGTAATTTTCGACAAGTAGAACAATGAATGGAACAGGTAGACGGTTGATATCTTTGTATATATTGCTTCTATATAATCTAAGAAACATATATGCAAAGAATCCAAACAGTACAATTCGCCAATTATTTCATCTTCATGTTTAAGTGAACTACGAGCCCCATTGTTAATACTTTAACGGAAATTATTTGTAACTTGCGACAAGTAGAACAATAAGTGGAACAGGTAGACGGTTGAAATCAATGTATATATTGCTTCTATATAGTCTAAGAAACATATATGCAAAGCATCCAAACAGTACCATTCGCCAATTTTTTGTTCCTCAAGTTTAAGTGAACAATGAGCCCCATTGTTAATCCTTTATAGGAAATTATTTGTAACTTTCGACAAGTAGAACAATGAATGGAACAGGTAGACGCTTGAAATCTTTGTATATATTGCGTCTATATAGTCTAAGAAACATATATGCAAAGCATCCAAACAGTACAATTCGACAATTTTTTGTTCTTAAAGTTTAGTGAACAATGAGCCCCAATGGTTAATCCTTTATCGAAAATTATTTGTAATTTTCGACAAGTAGAACAATGAATGGAACAGGTAGACGGTTGACATCTTTGTATATATTGCTTCTATATAATCTAAGAAACATATATGCAAAGCATCTAAACAGTAACAATCGCCAATTTTTTGAGCTTCAAGTTTAAGTGAACTACGAGCCCCATTGTTAATCCTTTAACGGAAATTAATTGTAACTTTCTACAAGTAGAACAATGATTGGAACACGTAGACGGTTGAAATCTTTGTATATATTACTTCCATATAGTCTAACAAACATATATGCAAAGAATCCAAACAGTACCATTCTCCAATTTTTTGTCCTTCAAGTTTAAGTGAACAATAAGCCCCATTTTTAATCCTTTATCGGAAATTATTTGTAACTTTCGACAAGTAGAACAATGAATGGAACAGGTGGACGGTTGAAATCTTTGTATATATTGCTTCTATATAGTCTAAGAAACATATATGCAAAGCATCCAAACAGTACAATTCGCCAATTTTTTGTTCTTCAAGTTTAAGTTAACAATGAGCCCCATTGTTAATCCTTTATCGGAAATTATTTGTAACTTTAAACAAGTAGAACAATGAATGGAACAGGTAGACGGTTGAAATCTTTGTATATATTGCTTCTATATAGTCTAAGAAACATATATGCAAAGCATCCAAACAGTACCATTCGCCAATTTTTTGTTCTTCAAGTTTAAGTGAACTACGAGCCCCATTGTTAATCCTTTAAAGGAAATTATTTGTAAATTTCGACAAGTAGAACAATGAATGGAACAGGTAGACGGTTGAAATCATTGTATATATTGCTTCTATATAGTCTAAGAAACATATATGCAAAGCATCAAATCAGTACAATTTGCCAATTTATTGTTCTTCAAGTTGAAGTGAACAACGAGCCACATTGTTAATCCTTTAAAGGAAATTATTTGTAACTTTCGACAAGTAGAACAATGAATGGAACAGGTGGACGGTTGAAATCTTTGTATACATTGCTTCTATATAGTCTAAGAAACATATATGCAAAGAATCCAAACAGTACCATTCTCCAATTTTTTGTCCTTCAAGTTTAAGTGAACAATAAGCCCCATTTTTAATCCTTTATCGGAAATTATTTGTAACTTTCGACAAGTAGAACAATGAATGGAACAGGTGGACGGTTGAAATCTTTGTATATATTGCTTCTATATAGTCTAAGAAACATATATGCAAAGCATCCAAACAGTACAATTCGCCAATTTATTGTTCTTCAAGTTTAAGTGAACAACGAGCCCCATTGTTAATCCTTTAAAGGAAATTATTTGTAAATTTCGACAAGTAGAACAATGATTGGAACAGGTAGACGGTTGAAATCTTTGTATATATTGCTTCTATATAATCTAAGAAACATAGATGCAAAGCATCCAAACAGTACCATTCGCCAATTTTTTGATCTTCAAGTTTAAGTGAACTACGAGCCCCATTGTTAATCCTTTAACGGAAATTAATTGTAACTTTCTACAAGTAGAACAATGATTGGAACACGTAGACGGTTGAAATCTTTGTATATATTGCTTCCATATAGTCTAAGAAACATATATGCAAAGAATCCAAACAGTACCAATCTCCAATTTTTTGTCCTTCAAGTTTAAGTGAACAATGAGCCCCATTTTTAATCCTTTATCGGAAATTATTTGTAACTTTCGACAAGTAGAACAATGAATGGAACAGGTGGACGGTTGAAATCTTTGCATACATTGCTTCTATATAGTCTAAGAAACATATATGCAAAGCATCCAAACAGTACAATTCGCCAATTTATTGTTCTTCAAGTTTAAGTGAACAACGAGCCCCATTGTTAATCCTTTAAAGGAAATTATTTGTAAATTTCGACAAGTAGAACAATGATTGGAACAGGTAGACGGTTGAAATCTTTGTATATATTGCTTCTATATAATCTAAGAAACATGTACGCAAAGCATCCAAACCGTACCATTCGCCAATTTATTGTTCTTCAAGTTTAAGTGAACTACGAGCCCCAATGGTTAATCCTTTATCGGAAATTATTTGTAATTTTCGACAAGTAGAACAATGAATGAAACAGGTAGACGGTCGAAATCTTTGTATATATTGCTTCTATATAATCTAAGAAACATATATGCAAAGCATCCAAACAGTACAATTCGCCAATTTTTTGTTCTTCAAGTTTAGTGAACAATGAGCCCCAATGGTTAATCCTTTATCGGAAATTATTTGTAATTTTCGACAAGTAGAACAATGAATGGAACAGGTAGACGGTTGAAATCATTGTATATATTGCTTCTATATAGTCTAAGAAACATATATGCAAAGCATCCAAACAGTACAATTCGACAATTTTTTGTTCTTCAAGTTTAGTGAACAATGAGCCCCAATGGTTAATCCTTTATCGGAAATTATTTGTAATTTTCGACAAGTAGAACAATGAATGGAACAGGTAGACGGTTGAAATCATTGTATATATTGCTTCTATATAGTCTAAGAAACATATATGCAAAGCATCCAAACAGTACAATTCGACAATTTTTTGTTCTTCAAGTTTAGTGAACAATGAGCCCCAATGGTTAATCCTTTATCGGAAATTATTTGTAATTTTTGACAAGTAGAACAATGAATGGAACAGGTAGACGGTTGATATCTTTGTATATATTGCTTCTATATAATCTAAGAAACATATATGCAAAGAATCCAAACAGTACAATTCGCCAATTATTTCATCTTCATGTTTAAGTGAACTACGAGCCCCATTGTTAATACTTTAACGGAAATTATTTGTAACTTGCGACAAGTAGAACAATAAGTGGAACAGGTAGACGGTTGAAATCAATGTATATATTGCTTCTATATAGTCTAAGAAACATATATGCAAAGCATCCAAACAGTACCATTCGCCAATTTTTTGTTCTTCAAGTTTAAGTGAACAATGAGCCCCATTGTTAATCCTTTATAGGAAATTATTTGTAATTTTCGACAAGTAGAACAATGAATGGAACAGGTAGACGGTTGACATCTTAGTATATATTGCTTCTATATAATCTAAGAAACATAGATGCAAAGCATCCAAACAGTAACAATCGCCAATTTTTTGAGCTTCAAGTTTAAGTGAACTACGAGCCCCATTGTTAATCCTTTAACGGAAATTAATTGTAACTTTCTACAAGTAGAACAATGATTGGAACACGTAGACGGTTGAAATCTTTGTATATATTGCTTCTATATAGTCTAAGAAACATATATGCAAAGCATCCAAACAGTACCATTCGCCAATTTTTTGTTCTTCAAGTTTAAGTGAACTACGAGCCCCATTGTTAATCCTTTAAAGGAAATTATTTGTATATTTCGACAAGTAGAACAATGAATGGAACAGGTAGACGGTTGAAATCATTGTATATATTGCTTCTATATAGTCTAAGAAACATATATGCAAAGCATCAAATCAGTACAATTTGCCAATTTATTGTTCTTCAAGTTTAAGTGAACAACGAGCCACATTGTTAATCCTTTAAAGGAAATTATTTGTAAATTTCGACAAGTAGAACAATGATTGGAACACGTAGACGGTTGAAATCTTTGTATATACTGCTTCCATATAGTCTAAGAAACATGTACGCAAAGCATCCAAACAGTACCATTCGCCAATTTTTTGTTCTTCAAGTTTAAGTGAACAATGAGCCCCATTGTTAATCCTTTATCGGAAATTATTAGTAATTTTCGACAAGTAGAACAATGAATGGAACACGTAGACGGCTGAAATCTTTGTACATATTGCTTCTACATAGTCTAAGAAACATATATGCAAAGGATCCAAACTGTACCATTCGCCAATTTTTTGTTCTTCAAGTTTAAGTGAACAACGAGCCCCATTGACAATCATGAAACGGTAATTATTTGTAAGTTTCTACAAGTAGAACAATGAATAGAACAAGTAGACGGTTGAAATCTTTGTATGTGCTGCTTCTATATAGTCTAAGAAACCTATATGCAAAGCATCTAAACAGTAATATTCGCCAATTTTTGTATCTTCATGTATTAGTGAACAACAAGCCCCATTGATAATCATGAAATGGAAATTATTTGTAACTTTCTACAAGTAGAACAATGAATAGTACAGGTAGACGGGTGAAATCTTTCTATATGTTGCTTCTATATAGTCTAAGAAACATATATGCAAAGAATCCAAACAGTACAATTCGCCAATTTTTTGTTCTTCAAGTATAAGTGAACAATGAGCCCCAATGGTTAATCCTTTATCTGAAATTATTTGTATCTTTCGACAAGTAGAACAATGAATGGTACAGGTAGACGGTTGAGATCTTTGTATATATTGCTTCTATATAGTCTAAGAAACATATATGCAAAGCATCTAAACAGTAACAGTCGCCAATTTTTTGTTCTTCAAGTTTAAGTGAACAACGAACCCCATTGATAATCATGAAATGGAAATTATTTGTAACTTTCTACAAGTAGAACAATGAATGGTACAGGTAGACGGTTGAGATCTTTGTATATATTGCTTCTATATAGTCTACGAAACATATATGCAAAGCATCTAAACAGTAACATTCGCCAATTTATTGTTCTTCAAGTTTAAGTGAACAACGAGACCCATTGTTAATCCTTTAAAGGAAATTATTTGTAAATTTCGACAAGTAGAACAATGATTGAAACACTTAGACGGTTGAATTCTTTGTATATATTGCTTCCATGTAGTCTAAGAAACATGTACGCAAAGCATCCAAACAGTACCATTTGCCAATTTTTTGTTCTTCAAGTTTAAGTGAACTACGAGCCCCATTGTTAATCCTTTAAAGGAAATTATTTGTATATTTCGACAAGTAGAACAATGAATGGAACAGGTAGACGGTTGAAATCATTGTATATATTGCTTCTATATAGTCTAAGAAACATATATGCAAAGCATCAAATCAGTACAATTTGCCAATTTATTGTTCTTCAAGTTTAAGTGAACAACGAGCCACATTGTTAATCCTTTAAAGGAAATTATTTGTAAATTTCGACAAGTAGAACAATGATTGGAACACGTAGACGGTTGAAATCTTTGTATATATTGCTTCCATATAGTCTAAGAAACATGTACGCAAGGCATCCAAACAGTACCATTCGCCAATTTTTTGTTCTTCAAGTTTAAGTGAACAATGAGCCCCAATCGTTAATCCTTTATCGGAAATTATTTGCAATTTTCGACAAGTAGAACAATGAATGGAACACGTAGACGGCTGAAATCTTTGTATATATTGCTTCTATATAGTCTAAGGAACATGAACGCAAAGCATCCAAACAGTACCATTCGCCAATTTTTGTATCTTCAAGTATTAGTGAACAACAAGCCCCATTGATAATCATGAAATGGAAATTATTTGTAACTTTCTACAAGTAGAACAATGAATAGTAAAGGTAGACGGGTGAAATCTTTCTATATATTGCTTCTATATAGTCTAAGAAACATATACGCAAAGCATCCAAAAAGAACAATTCGCCAATTTTTTTTCTTCAAGTTTAAGTGAACTACGAGCCGCATTGTTAATCCTTTAAAGGAAATTATTTGTAAATTTCGACAAGTAGCACAATGATTGGAACACGTAGACGGTTGAAATCTTTGAATATATTGCTTCCATATAGTCTAAGAAACATATTGCAAAGCATCCAAACTGTACCATTCGCTAATTTTTTGTTCTTCAAGTTTAAGTGAACAACGAGCCCCATTGTTAATCCTTTAAAGGAAATTATTTGTAAATTTCGACAAGTAGAACAATGATTGGAACACGTAGACGGTTGAAATCTTTCTATATATTGCTTCTATATAGTCTAAGAAACATGTAGACAGGTAGACGCTTGAAATCTTTGTATATATTGCTTCTATATAGCCTACGAAACATATATGCAAAGCATCCAAACAGTACAATTCGCCAGTTTTTTGTTCTTCAAGTTTAAGTGAACTACGAGCCCTATTGTTAATCCTTTAACGGAAATTAATTGTAACTTTCTACAAGTAGAACAATGATTGGAACACGCAGACGGTTGAAATCTTTGTATATATTGCTTCCATATAGTCTAAGAAACATATATGCAAAGCATCCAAACAGTACCATTCGCCAATTATTTCATCTTCATGTTTAAGTGAACTACGAGCCCCATTGTTAATACTTTAACGGAAATTATTTGTAACTTCCGACAAGTAGAACAATGAATGGAACAGGTAGACGGTTGAAATCAATGTATATATTGCTTCTATATAGTCTAAGAAACATATATGCAAAGCATCCAAACAGTACCATTCGCCAATTTTTTGTTCTTCAAGTTTAAGTGAACTACGAGCCCTATTGTTAATCCTTTAACGGAAATTAATTGTAACTTTCTACAAGTAGAACAATGAATGGAACAGGTGGACGGTTGAAATCTTTGTATATATTGCTTCTATATAGTCTAAGAAACATATATGCAAAGCATCCAAACAGTACAATTCGCCAATTTTTTGTTCTTCAAGTTTAAGTGAACAATGAGCCCCATTGTTAATCCTTTATCGGAAATTATTTGTAACTTTAAACAAGTAGAACAATGAATGGAACAGGTAGACGGTTGAAATCTTTGTATATATTGCTTCTATATAGTCTAAGAAACATATATGCAAAGCATCCAAACAGTACCATTCGCCAATTTTTTGTTCTTCAAGTTTAAGTGAACTACGAGCCCCATTGTTAATCCTTTAAAGGAAATTATTTGTAAATTTCGACAAGTAGAACAATGAATTGAACAGGTAGACTGTTGAAATCATTGTATATATTGCTTCTATATAGTCTAAGAAACATATATGCAAATCATCCAAACAGTACAATTCGCCAATTTCTTGTTCTTCAAGTTTAAGTAAACTACGATTCCCATTGTTAATCCCTTAACGGAAATTATTTCTAACTTTCGACAAGTAGAACAATGAATGGAACAGGTAGACGGTTGAAATCATTGTATATATTGCTTCTATATAGTCTAAGAAACATATCTGCAAATCATCCACACAGTACAATTCGCCAATTATTTGATCTTCAAGTTTAAGTGAACTACGAGCCCCATTGTTAATACTTTAACGGAAATTATTTGTAAATTTCGACAAGTAGAACAATGAATGGAACAGGTAGACGGTTGAATTCTTTGTATATATTGCTTCTATATAGTCTAAGAAGCATATATGCAAAGCATCCAAACAGTACAATTCGCCAATTTATTGTTCTTCAAGTTTAAGTGAACAACGAGCCCCATTGTTAATCCTTTAAAGGAAATTATTTGTAAATTTCGACAAGTAGAACAATGATTGGAACAGGTAGACGGTTGAAATCTTTGTATATATTGCTTCTATATAATCTAAGAAACATGTACGCAAAGCATCCAAACCGTACCATTCGCCAATTTATTGTTCTTCAAGTTTAAGTGAACTACGAGCCCCAATGGTTAATCCTTTATCGGAAATTATTTGTAATTTTCGACAAGTAGAACAATGAATGAAACAGGTAGACGGTCGAAATCTTTGTATATATTGCTTCTATATAATCTAAGAAACATATATGCAAAGCATCCAAACAGTACAATTCGCCAATTTTTTGTTCTTCAAGTTTAGTGAACAATGAGCCCCAATGGTTAATCCTTTATCGGAAATTATTTGTAATTTTCGACAAGTAGAACAATGAATGGAACAGGTAGACGGTTGAAATCATTGTATATATTGCTTCTATATAGTCTAAGAAACATATATGCAAAGCATCCAAACAGTACAATTCGACAATTTTTTGTTCTTCAAGTTTAGTGAACAATGAGCCCCAATGGTTAATCCTTTATCGGAAATTATTTGTAATTTTCGACAAGTAGAACAATGAATGGAACAGGTAGACGGTTGAAATCATTGTATATATTGCTTCTATATAGTCTAAGAAACATATATGCAAAGCATCCAAACAGTACAATTCGACAATTTTTTGTTCTTCAAGTTTAGTGAACAATGAGCCCCAATGGTTAATCCTTTATCGGAAATTATTTGTAATTTTCGACAAGTAGAACAATGAATGGAACAGGTAGACGGTTGATATCTTTGTATATATTGCTTCTATATAATCTAAGAAACATATATGCAAAGAATCCAAACAGTACAATTCGCCAATTATTTCATCTTCATGTTTAAGTGAACTACGAGCCCCATTGTTAATACTTTAACGGAAATTATTTGTAACTTGCGACAAGTAGAACAATAAGTGGAACAGGTAGACGGTTGAAATCAATGTATATATTGCTTCTATATAGTCTAAGAAACATATATGCAAAGCATCCAAACAGTACCATTCGCCAATTTTTTGTTCCTCAAGTTTAAGTGAACAATGAGCCCCATTGTTAATCCTTTATAGGAAATTATTTGTAACTTTCGACAAGTAGAACAATGAATGGAACAGGTAGACGCTTGAAATCTTTGTATATATTGCTTCTATATAGTCTAAGAAACATATATGCAAAGCATCCAAACAGTACAATTCGACAATTTTTTGTTCTTAAAGTTTAGTGAACAATGAGCCCCAATGGTTAATTTTTTATCGGAAATTATTTGTAATTTTCGACAAGTAGAACAATGAATGGAACAGGTAGACGGTTGACATCTTTGTATATATTGCTTCTATATAATCTAAGAAACATATATGCAAAGCATTTAAACAGTAACAATCGCCAATTTTTTGAGCTTCAAGTTTAAGTGAACTACGAGCCCCATTGTTAATCCTTTAACGGAAATTAATTGTAACTTTCTACAAGTAGAACAATGATTGGAACACGTAGACGGTTGAAATCTTTGTATATATTGCTTCCATATAGTCTAAGAAACATATATGCAAAGAATCCAAACAGTACAATTCGCCAATTATTTCATCTTCATGTTTAAGTGAACTACGAGCCCCATTGTTAATACTTTAACGGAAATTATTTGTAAGTTGCGACAAGTAGAACAATAAGTGGAACAGGTAGACGGTTGAAATCAATGTATATATTGCTTCTATATAGTCTAAGAAACATATATGCAAAGCATCCAAACAGTACCATTCGCCAATTTTTTGTTCTTCAAGTTTAAGTGAACAATGAGCCCCATTGTTAATCCTTTATAGAAAATTATTTGTAACTTTCGACAAGTAGAACAATGAATGGAACAGGTAGACGCTTGAAATCTTTGTATATATTGCGTCTATATAGTCTAAGAAACATATATGCAAAGCATCCAAACAGTACAATTCGACAATTTTTTGTTCTTAAAGTTTAGTGAACAATGAGCCCCAATGGTTAATCCTTTATCGGAAATTATTTGTAATTTTCGACAAGTAGAACAATGAATGGAACAGGTAGACGGTTGACATCTTTGTATATATTGCTTCTATATAATCTAAGAAACATATATGCAAAGCATCTAAACAGTAACAATCGCCAATTTTTTGAGCTTCAAGTTTAAGTGAACTACGAGCCCCATTGTTAATCCTTTAACGGAAATTAATTGTAACTTTCTACAAGTAGAACAATGATTGGAACACGTAGACGGTTGAAATCTTTGTATATATTACTTCCATATAGTCTAACAAACATATATGCAAAGAATCCAAACAGTACCATTCTCCAATTTTTTGTCCTTCAAGTTTAAGTGAACAATAAGCCCCATTTTTAATCCTTTATCGGAAATTATTTGTAACTTTCGACAAGTAGAACAATGAATGGAACAGGTGGACGGTTGAAATCTTTGTATATATTGCTTCTATATAGTCTAAGAAACATATATGCAAAGCATCCAAACAGTACAATTCGCCAATTTTTTGTTCTTCAAGTTTAAGTTAACAATGAGCCCCATTGTTAATCCTTTATCGGAAATTATTTGTAACTTTAAACAAGTAGAACAATGAATGGAACAGGTAGACGGTTGAAATCTTTGTATATATTGCTTCTATATAGTCTAAGAAACATATATGCAAAGCATCCAAACAGTACCATTCGCCAATTTTTTGTTCTTCAAGTTTAAGTGAACTACGAGCCCCATTGTTAATCCTTTAAAGGAAATTATTTGTAAATTTCGACAAGTAGAACAATGAATGGAACAGGTAGACGGTTGAAATCATTGTATATATTGCTTCTATATAGTCTAAGAAACATATATGCAAAGCATCAAATCAGTACAATTTGCCAATTTATTGTTCTTCAAGTTGAAGTGAACAACGAGCCACATTGTTAATCCTTTAAAGGAAATTATTTGTAACTTTCGACAAGTAGAACAATGAATGGAACAGGTGGACGGTTGAAATCTTTGTATACATTGCTTCTATATAGTCTAAGAAACATATATGCAAAGAATCCAAACAGTACCATTCTCCAATTTTTTGTCCTTCAAGTTTAAGTGAACAATAAGCCCCATTTTTAATCCTTTATCGGAAATTATTTGTAACTTTCGACAAGTAGAACAATGAATGGAACAGGTGGACGGTTGAAATCTTTGTATATATTGCTTCTATATAGTCTAAGAAACATATATGCAAAGCATCCAAACAGTACAATTCGCCAATTTATTGTTCTTCAAGTTTAAGTGAACAACGAGCCCCATTGTTAATCCTTTAAAGGAAATTATTTGTAAATTTCGACAAGTAGAACAATGATTGGAACAGGTAGACGGTTGAAATCTTTGTATATATTGCTTCTATATAATCTAAGAAACATAGATGCAAAGCATCCAAACAGTACCATTCGCCAATTTTTTGATCTTCAAGTTTAAGTGAACTACGAGCCCCATTGTTAATCCTTTAACGGAAATTAATTGTAACTTTCTACAAGTAGAACAATGATTGGAACACGTAGACGGTTGAAATCTTTGTATATATTGCTTCCATATAGTCTAAGAAACATATATGCAAAGAATCCAAACAGTACCAATCTCCAATTTTTTGTCCTTCAAGTTTAAGTGAACAATGAGCCCCATTTTTAATCCTTTATCGGAAATTATTTGTAACTTTCGACAAGTAGAACAATGAATGGAACAGGTGGACGGTTGAAATCTTTGCATACATTGCTTCTATATAGTCTAAGAAACATATATGCAAAGCATCCAAACAGTACAATTCGCCAATTTATTGTTCTTCAAGTTTAAGTGAACAACGAGCCCCATTGTTAATCCTTTAAAGGAAATTATTTGTAAATTTCGACAAGTAGAACAATGATTGGAACAGGTAGACGGTTGAAATCTTTGTATATATTGCTTCTATATAATCTAAGAAACATGTACGCAAAGCATCCAAACCGTACCATTCGCCAATTTATTGTTCTTCAAGTTTAAGTGAACTACGAGCCCCAATGGTTAATCCTTTATCGGAAATTATTTGTAATTTTCGACAAGTAGAACAATGAATGAAACAGGTAGACGGTCGAAATCTTTGTATATATTGCTTCTATATAATCTAAGAAACATATATGCAAAGCATCCAAACAGTACAATTCGCCAATTTTTTGTTCTTCAAGTTTAGTGAACAATGAGCCCCAATGGTTAATCCTTTATCGGAAATTATTTGTAATTTTCGACAAGTAGAACAATGAATGGAACAGGTAGACGGTTGAAATCATTGTATATATTGCTTCTATATAGTCTAAGAAACATATATGCAAAGCATCCAAACAGTACAATTCGACAATTTTTTGTTCTTCAAGTTTAGTGAACAATGAGCCCCAATGGTTAATCCTTTATCGGAAATTATTTGTAATTTTCGACAAGTAGAACAATGAATGGAACAGGTAGACGGTTGAAATCATTGTATATATTGCTTCTATATAGTCTAAGAAACATATATGCAAAGCATCCAAACAGTACAATTCGACAATTTTTTGTTCTTCAAGTTTAGTGAACAATGAGCCCCAATGGTTAATCCTTTATCGGAAATTATTTGTAATTTTTGACAAGTAGAACAATGAATGGAACAGGTAGACGGTTGATATCTTTGTATATATTGCTTCTATATAATCTAAGAAACATATATGCAAAGAATCCAAACAGTACAATTCGCCAATTATTTCATCTTCATGTTTAAGTGAACTACGAGCCCCATTGTTAATACTTTAACGGAAATTATTTGTAACTTGCGACAAGTAGAACAATAAGTGGAACAGGTAGACGGTTGAAATCAATGTATATATTGCTTCTATATAGTCTAAGAAACATATATGCAAAGCATCCAAACAGTACCATTCGCCAATTTTTTGTTCTTCAAGTTTAAGTGAACAATGAGCCCCATTGTTAATCCTTTATAGGAAATTATTTGTAATTTTCGACAAGTAGAACAATGAATGGAACAGGTAGACGGTTGACATCTTAGTATATATTGCTTCTATATAATCTAAGAAACATAGATGCAAAGCATCCAAACAGTAACAATCGCCAATTTTTTGAGCTTCAAGTTTAAGTGAACTACGAGCCCCATTGTTAATCCTTTAACGGAAATTAATTGTAACTTTCTACAAGTAGAACAATGATTGGAACACGTAGACGGTTGAAATCTTTGTATATATTGCTTCCATATAGTCTAAGAAACATATATGCAAAGAATCCAAACAGTACCATTCTCCAATTTTTTGTCCTTCAAGTTTAAGTGAACAATAAGCCCCATTTTTAATCCTTTATCGGAAATTATTTGTAACTTTCGACAAGTAGAACAATAAGTGGAACAGGTAGACGGTTGAAATCAATGTATATATTGCTTCTATATAGTCTAAGAAACATATATGCAAAGCATCCAAACAGTACCATTCGCCAATTTTTTGTCCTTCAAGTTTAGTGAACAATGAGCCCCAATGGTTAATCCTTTATCGGAAATTATTTGTAATTTTCGACAAGTAGAACAATGAATGGAACAGGTAGACGGTTGAAATCATTGTATATATTGCTTCTATATAGTCTAAGAAACATATATGCAAAGCATCAAATCAGTACAATTTTGGCAATTTATTGTTCTTCAAGTTTAAGTGAACAACGAGCCACATTGTTAATCCTTTAAAGGAAATTATTTGTAAATTTGGACAAGTAGAACAATGATTGGAACACTTAGACGGTTGAAATCTTTGTATATATTGCTTCCATATAGTCTAAGAAACATGTACGCAAAGCATCCAAACAGTACCATTCGCCAATTTTTTGTTCTTCAAGTTTAAGTGAAAAATGAGCCCCATTGTTAATCCTTTATCGGAAATTATTTGTAATTTTCGACAAGTAGAACAATGAATGGAACAGGTAGACGGTTGTAATCATTGTATATATTGCTTCTATATAGTCTAAGAAACATATATGCAAAGGATCAAATCAGTACAATTTGCCAATTTATTGTTCTTCAAGTTTAAGTGAGCAACGAGCCACATTGTTAATCCTTTAAAGGAAATTATTTGTAAATTTCGACAAGTAGAACAATGATTGGAACACTTAGACGGTTGAAATCTTTGTATATATTGCTTCCATATAGTCTAAGAAACATATATGCAAAGCAACAAATCAGTACAATTTGCCAATTTATTGTTCTTCAAGTTTAAGTGAACAACGAGCCACATTGTTAATCCTTTAAAGGAAATTATTTGTAAATTTCGACAAGTAGAACAATGATTGGAACACGTAGACGGCTGAAATCTTTGTATATATTGCTTCCATATAGTCTAAGGAACATGAACGCAAAGCATCCAAACAGTACCATTCGCTAATTTTTTGTTCTTCAAGTTCAAGTGAACAATGAGCCCCATTGTTAATCCTTTATCGGAAATTATTTCTAATTTTCGACAAGTAGAACAATGAATGGAACAGGTATATGGTTGAAATCTTTGTATATATTGCTTCAATATAGTCTAAGAAACATATATGCAAAGCATCCAAACAGTACCATTCGCCAATTTGTTGTTCTTCAAGTTGAAGTGAATAACGAGCCCCATTGATAATCATGAAATGGAAATTATTTGTAACTTTCTACAAGTAGAACAATGAATAGTAAAGGTAGACGGGTGAAATCTTTCTATATATTGCTTCTATATAGTCTAAGAAACATATACGCAAAGCATCCAAACAGAACAATTCGCCAATTTTTTTTCTTCAAGTTTAAGTGAACTACGAGCCGCATTGTTAATCCTTTAAAGGAAATTATTTGTAAATTTCGACAAGTAGAACAATGATTGGAACACGTAGACGGTTGAAATCTTTGAATATATTGCTTCCATATAGTCTAAGAAACATATTGCAAAGCATCCAAACTGTACCATTCGCTAATTTTTGTTATTCAAGTTTAAGTGAACAATGAGCCCCAATGGTTAATCCTTTATCGGAAATTATTTGTAATTTTCGACAAGTAGAACAATGAATGGAACAGGTAGACGGTGGAAATCCTTGTATATATTGCGTCTATATAGTCTAAGAAACATATCTGCAAATCATCCAAATAGTACAATTCGCCAATTATTTGATCTTCAAGTTTATGTGAACTACGAGCCCCAATGGTTAATCCTTTATCAGAAATTATTTGTAATTTTCGACAAGTAGAACAATGATTGGAACACACAGACGGTTGAAATCATTGTATATATTGCTTCTATATAGTCTAAGAAACATATATGCAAAGCAACAAATCAGTACAATTTGCCAATTTATTGTTCTTCAAGTTTAAGTGAACAACCAGCCACATTGTTAATCCTTTAAAGGAAATTATTTGTAAATTTCGACAAGTAGAACAATGATTGGAACACGTAGACGGCTGAAATCTTTGTATATATTGCTTCCATATAGTCTAAGGAACATGAACGCAAAGCATCCAAACAGTACCATTTGCTAATTTTTTGTTCTTCAAGTTCAAGTGAACAATGAGCCCCATTGTTAATCCTTTATCGGAAATTATTTCTAATTTTCGACAAGTAGAACAATGAATGGAACAGGTATACGGTTGAAATCTTTGTATATATTGCTTCAATATAGTCTAAGAAACATATATGCAAAGCATCCAAACAGTACCATTCGCCAATTTGTTGTTCTTCAAGTTGAAGTGAATAACGAGCCCCATTGATAATCATGAAATGGAAATTATTTGTAACTTTCTACAAGTAGAACAATGAATAGTAAAGGTAGACGGGTGAAATCTTTCTATATATTGCTTCTATATAGTCTAAGAAACATATACGCAAAGCATCCAAACAGAACAATTCGCCAATTTTTTTTCTTCAAGTTTAAGTGAACTACGAGCCGCATTGTTAATCCTTTAAAGGAAATTATTTGTAAATTTCGACAAGTAGAACAATGATTGGAACACGTAGACGGTTGAAATCTTTGAATATATTGCTTCCATATAGTCTAAGAAACATATTGCAAAGCATCCAAACTGTACCATTCGCCAATTTTTTGTTCTTCAAGTTTAAGTGAACAATGAGCCCCATTGTTAATCCTTTATCGGAAATTATTTGTAATTGTCGACAAGTAGAACAATGAATGGAACAGGTAGACGGTTGTAATCTTTGTATATATTGCTTCTATATAGTCTAAGAAACATATATGCAAAGCATCCAAACAGTACAATTCGCCAATTTTTTCTTCTTCAAGTATAAGTGAACAATGAGCCCCAATGGTTAATCCTTTATCGGAAATTATTTGTATCTTTCGACAAGTAGAACAATGAATGGTACAGGTAGACGGTTGAGAACTTTGTATATATTGCTTCTATATAGTCTAAGAAACATATATGCAAAGCATCTAAACAGTAACATTCGCCAATTTTTTGTTCTTCAAGTTTAAGTGAACAACGAACCTCATTGATAATCATGAAATGGAAATTATTTGTAACTTTCTACAAGTAGAACAATGAATGGTACAGGTAGACGGTTGAGATCTTTGTATATATTGCTTCTATATAGTCTAAGAAACATATATGCAAAGCATCTAAACAGTAACATTCGCCAATTTTTTGTTCTTCAAGTTTAAGTGAACAACGAACCCCATTGATAATCATGAAATGGAAATTATTTGTAACTATCTACAAGTAGAACAATGAATGGTACAGGTAGACGGTTGAGATCTTTGTATATATTGCTTCTATATAGTCTAAGAAACATATATGCAAAGCATCTAAACAGTAACATTCGCCAATTTATTGTTCTTCAAGTTTAAGTGAACAACGAGCCCCATTGTTAATCCTTTAAAGGAAATTATTTGTAAATTTCGACGAGTAGAACAATGATTGGAACACTTAGACGGTTGAAATCTTTGTATATATTGCTTCCATATAGTCTAAGAAACATGTACGCAAAGTATCCAAACAGTACCATTCGCCAATTTTTTGTTCTTCAAGTTTAAGTGAACTACGAGCCCCATTGTTAATCCTTTAAAGGAAATTATTTGTATATTTCGACAAGTAGAACAATGAATGGAACAGGTAGACGGTTGAAATCATTGTATATATTGCTTCTATATAGTCTAAGAAACATATATGCAAAGGATCAAATCAGTACAATTTGCCAATTTATTGTTCTTCAAGTTTAAGTGAGCAACGAGCCCCATTGTTAATCCTTTAAAGGAAATTATTTGTGTATTTCGACAAGTAGAACAATGATTGGAACACTTAGACGGTTGAGATCTTTGTATATATTGCTTCCATATAGTCTAAGAAACAGGTACGCAAAGCATCCAAACAGTACCATTCGCCAATTTATAGTTCTTCAATTTTAAGTGAACCACGAGCCCCATTGTTAATCCTTTAAAGGAAATTATTTGTATATTTCGACAAGTAGAACAATGAATGGAACAGGTAGACGGTTGAAATCATTGTATATATTGCTTCTATATAGTCTAAGAAACATATATGCAAAGCATCAAATCAGTACAATTTGCCAATTTAATGTTCTTCAAGTTTAAGTCAACAACGAGCCACATTGTTAATCCTTTAAAGGAAATTATTTGTAAATTTCGACAAGTAGAACAATGATTGGAACACGTAGACGGTTGAAATATTTGAATATATTGCTTCCATATAGTCTAAGAAACATATATGCAAAGCATCAAATCAGTACAATTTGCCAATTTATTGTTCTTCAAGTTTAAGTGAACAACGAGCCACATTGTTAATCCTTTAAAAGAAATTATTTGTAAATTTCGACAAGTAGAACAATGATTGGAACACGTAGACGGTTGAAATCTTTGTATATATTGCTTCCATATAGTCTAAGAAACATGTACGCAAAGCATCCAAACAGTACCATTCGCCAATTTTTTGTTCTTCAAGTTTAAGTGAACAATGAGCCCCATTGTTAATCCTTTATCGGAAATTATTTGTAATTTTCGACAAGTAGAACAATGAATGGAACAGGTAGACGGTTGTAATCTTTGTATATATTGCTTCTATATAGTCTAAGAAACATATATGCAAAGCATCCAAACAGTACAATTCGCCAATTTTTTGTTCTTCAAGTATAAGTGAACAATGAGCCCCAATGGTTAATCCTTTATCGGAAATTATTTGTATCTTTCGACAAGTAGAACAATGATTGAAACACTTAGACGGTTGAATTCTTTGTATATATTGCTTCCATATAGTCTAAGAAACATGTACGCAAAGCATCCAAACAGTACCATTTGCCAATTTTTTGTTCTTCAAGTTTAAGTGAACTACGAGCCCCATTGTTAATCCTTTAAAGGAAATTATTTGTATATTTCGACAAGTAGAACAATGAATGGAACAGGTAGACGGTTGAAATCATTGTATATATTGCTTCTTTATAGTCTAAGAAACATATATGCAAAGCATCAAATCAGTACAATTTGCCAATTTATTGTTCTTCAAGTTTAAGTGAACAACGAGCCACATTGTTAATCCTTTAAAAGAAATTATTTGTAAATTTCGACAAGTAGAACAATGATTGGAACACGTAGACGGTTGAAATCTTTGTATATATTGCTTCCATATAGTCTAAGAAACATGTACGCAAAGCATCCAAACAGTACCATTCGCCAATTTTTTGTTCTTCAAGTTTAAGTGAACAATGAGCCCCAATCGTTAATCCTTTATCGGAAATTATTTGCAATTTTCGACAAGTAGAACAATGAATGGAACATGTAGACGGCTGAAATCTTTGTATATATTGCTTCTATATAGTCTAAGAAACATATATGCAAAGGATCAAAACTGTACCATTCGCCAATTTTTTGTTCTTCAAGTTTAAGTGAACAACGAGCCCCATTGACAATCATGAAACGGAAATTATTTGTAACTTTCTACAAGTAGAACAATGAATGGTACAGGTAGACGGTTGAGATCTTTGTATATATTGCTTCTATATAGTCTAAGAAACATATATGCAAAGCATCTAAACAGTAACATTCGCCAATTTATTGTTCTTCAAGTTTAAGTGAACAACGAGCCACATTGTTAATCCTTTAAAAGAAATTATTTGTAAATTTCGACAAGTAGAACAATGATTGGAACACGTAGACGTTTGAAATCTTTGTATATATTGCTTCCATATAGTCTAAGAAACATGTACGCAAAGCATCCAAACAGTACCATTCGCCAATTTTTTGTTCTTCAAGTTTAAGTGAACAATGAGCCCCATTGTTAATCCTTTATCGGAAATTATTTGTAATTTTCGACAAGTAGAACAATGAATGGAACAGGTAGACGGTTGTAATCTTTGTATATATTGCTTCTATATAGTCTAAGAAACATATATGCAAAGCATCCAAACAGTACAATTCGCCAATTTTTTGTTCTTCAAGTATAAGTGAACAATGAGCCCCAATGGTTAATCCTTTATCGGAAATTATTTGTATCTTTCGACAAGTAGAACAATGAATGGTACAGGTAGACGGCTGAGAACTTTGTATATATTGCTTCTATATAGTCTAAGAAACATATATGCAAAGCATCTAAACAGTAACATTCGCCAATTTTTTGTTCTTCAAGTTTAAGTGAACAACGAACCCCATTGATAATCATGAAATGGAAATTATTTGTAACTTTCTACAAGTAGAACAATGAATGGTACAGGTAGACGGTTGAGATCTTTGTATATATTGCTTCTATTTAGTCTAAGAAACATATATGCAAAGCATCTAAACAGTAACATTCGCCAATTTATTGTTCTTCAAGTTTAAGTGAACAACGAGCCCCATTGTTAATCCTTTAAAGGAAATTGTTTGTAAATTTCGACAAGTAGAACAATGATTGGAACACTTAGACGGTTGAAATCTTTGTATATATTGCTTCCATATAGTCTAAGAAACATGTACGCAAAGTATCCAAACAGTACCATTCGCCAATTTTTTGTTCTTCAAGTTTAAGTGAACTACGAGCCCCATTGTTAATCCTTTAAAGGAAATTATTTGTATATTTCGACAAGTAGAACAATGAATGGAACAGGTAGACGGTTGAAATCATTGTATATATTGCTTCTATATAGTCTAAGAAACATATATGCAAAGCATCAAATCAGTACAATTTGCCAATTTATTGTTCTTCAAGTTTAAGTGAACAACGAGCCACATTGTTAATCCTTTAAAGGAAATTATTTGTAAATTTGGACAAGTAGAACAATGATTGGAACACTTAGACGGTTGAAATCTTTGTATATATTGCTTCCATATAGTCTAAGAAACATGTACGCAAAGCATCCAAACAGTACCATTCGCCAATTTTTTGTTCTTCAAGTTTAAGTGAAAAATGAGCCCCATTGTTAATCCTTTATCGGAAATTATTTGTAATTTTCGACAAGTAGAACAATGAATGGAACAGGTAGACGGTTGTAATCATTGTATATATTGCTTCTATATAGTCTAAGAAACATATATGCAAAGGATCAAATCAGTACAATTTGCCAATTTATTGTTCTTCAAGTTTAAGTGAGCAACGAGCCACATTGTTAATCCTTTAAAGGAAATTATTTGTAAATTTCGACAAGTAGAACAATGATTGGAACACTTAGACGGTTGAAATCTTTGTATATATTGCTTCCATATAGTCTAAGAAACATGTACGCAAAGCATCCAAACAGTACCATTCGCCAATTTTTTGTTCTTCAAGTTTAAGTGAACAATGAGCCCCATTGTTAATCCTTTATCGGAAATTATTTGTAATTTTCGACAAGTAGAACAATGAATGGAACAGGTAGACGGTTGTAATCTTTGTATATATTGCTTCTATATAGTCTAAGAAACATATATGCAAAGCATCCAAACAGTACAATTCGCCAATTTTTTGTTCTTCAAGTATAAGTGAACAATGAGCCCCAATGGTTAATACTTTATCGGAAATTATTTGTATCTTTCGACAAGTAGAACAATGATTGAAACACTTAGACGGTTGAATTCTTTGTATATATTGCTTCCATATAGTCTAAGAAACATGTACGCAAAGCATCCAAACAGTACCATTTGCCAATTTTTTGTTCTTCAAGTTTAAGTGAACTACGAGCCCCATTGTTAATCCTTTAAAGGAAATTATTTGTATATTTCGACAAGTAGAACAATGAATGGAACAGGTAGACGGTTGAAATCATTGTATATATTGCTTCTTTATAGTCTAAGAAACATATATGCAAAGCATCAAATCAGTACAATTTGCCAATTTATTGTTCTTCAAGTTTAAGTGAACAACGAGCCACATTGTTAATCCTTTAAAAGAAATTATTTGTAAATTTCGACAAGTAGAACAATGATTGGAACACGTAGACGGTTGAAATCTTTGTATATATTGCTTCCATATAGTCTAAGAAACATGTACGCAAAGCATCCAAACAGTACCATTCGCCAATTTTTTGTTCTTCAAGTTTAAGTGAACAATGAGCCCCAATCGTTAATCCTTTATCGGAAATTATTTGCAATTTTCGACAAGTAGAACAATGAATGGAACATGTAGACGGCTGAAATCTTTGTATATATTGCTTCTATATAGTCTAAGAAACATATATGCAAAGGATCAAAACTGTACCATTCGCCAATTTTTTGTTCTTCAAGTTTAAGTGAACAACGAGCCCCATTGACAATCATGAAACGGAAATTATTTGTAACTTTCTACAAGTAGAACAATGAATGGTACAGGTAGACGGTTGAGATCTTTGTATATATTGCTTCTATATAGTCTAAGAAACATATATGCAAAGCATCTAAACAGTAACATTCGCCAATTTATTGTTCTTCAAGTTTAAGTGAACAACGAGCCCCATTGTTAATCCTTTAAAGGAAATTATTTGTAAATTTCGACAAGTAGAACAATGATTGGAACACTTAGACGGTTGAAATCTTTGTATATATTGCTTCCATATAGTCTAAGAAACATGTACGCAAAGTATCCAAACAGTACCATTCGCCAATTTTTTGTTCTTCAAGTTTAAGTGAACTACGAGCCCCATTGTTAATCCTTTAAAGGAAATTATTTGTATATTTCGACAAGTAGAACAATGAATGGAACAGGTAGACGGTTGAAATCATTGTATATATTGCTTCTATATAGTCTAAGAAACATATATGCAAAGCATCAAATCAGTACAATTTGCCAATTTATTGTTCTTCAAGTTTAAGTGAACAACGAGCCACATTGTTAATCCTTTAAAGGAAATTATTTGTAAATTTCGACAAGTAGAACAATGATTGGAACACTTAGACGGTTGAAATCTTTGTATATATTGCTTCCATATAGTCTAAGAAACATGTACGCAAAGCATCCAAACAGTACCATTCGCCAATTTTTTGTTCTTCAAGTTTAAGTGAACAATGAGCCCCATTGTTAATCCTTTATCGGAAATTATTTGTAATTTTCGACAAGTAGAACAATGAATGGAACAGGTAGACGGTTGTAATCTTTGTATATATTGCTTCTATATAGTCTAAGAAACATATATGCAAAGCATCCAAACAGTACAATTCGCCAATTTTTTGTTCTTCAAGTATAAGTGAACAATGAGCCCCAATGGTTAATCCTTTATCGGAAATTATTTGTATCTTTCGACAAGTAGAACAATGAATGGTACAGGTAGACGGTTGAGATCTTTGTATATATTGCTTCTATATAGTCTAAGAAACAACTATGCAAAGCATCTAAACAGTAACATTCGCCAATTTTTTGTTCTTCAAGTTTAAGTGAACAACGAACCCCATTGATAATCATGAAATGGAAATTATTTGTAACTTTCTACAAGTAGAACAATGAATGATACAGGAAGACGGTTGAGATCTTTGTATATATTGCTTCTATATAGTCTAAGAAACATATATGCAAAGCATCTAAACAGTAACATTCGCCAATTTATTGTTCTTCAAGTTTAAGTGAACAACGAACCCCATTGATAATCATGAAATGGAAATTATTTGTAACTTTCTACAAGTAGAACAATGAATGGTACAGGTAGACGGTTGAGATCTTTGTATATATTGCTTCTATATAGTCTACGAAACATATATGCAAAGCATCTAAACAGTAACATTCGCCAATTTATTGTTCTTCAAGTTTAAGTGAACAACGAGACCCATTGTTAATCCTTTAAAGGAAATTATTTGTAAATTTCGACAAGTAGAACAATGAATGGAACAGGTAGACGGTTGAAATCATTGTATATATTGCTTCTATATAGTCTAAGAAACATATATGCAAAGCATCAAATCAGTACAATTTGCCAATTTAATGTTCTTCAAGTTTAAGTGAACAATGAGCCCCATTGTTAATCCTTTATCGGAAATTATTTGTATCTTTCGACAAGTAGAACAATGAATGGTACAGGTAGACGGCTGAGAACTTTGTATATATTGCTTCTATATAGTCTAAGAAACATATATGCAAAGCATCTAAACAGTAACTTTCGCCAATTTTTTGTTCTTCAAGTTTAAGTGAACAACGAACCCCATTGATAATCATGAAATGGAAATTATTTGTAACTTTCTACAAGTAGAACAATGAATGGTACAGGTAGACGGTTGAGATCTTTGTATATATTGCTTCTATTTAGTCTAAGAAACATATATGCAAAGCATCTAAACAGTAACATTCGCCAATTTATTGTTCTTCAAGTTTAAGTGAACAACGAGCCCCATTGTTAATCCTTTAAAGGAAATTATTTGTAAATTTCGACAAGTAGAACAATGATTGGAACACTTAGACGGTTGAAATCTTTGTATATATTGCTTCCATATAGTCTAAGAAACATGTACGCAAAGTATCCAAACAGTACCATTCGCCAATTTTTTGTTCTTCAAGTTTAAGTGAACTACGAGCCCCATTGTTAATCCTTTAAAGGAAATTATTTGTATATTTCGACAAGTAGAACAATGAATGGAACAGGTAGACGGTTGAAATCATTGTATATATTGCTTCTATATAGTCTAAGAAACATATATGCAAAGCATCAAATCAGTACAATTTGCCAATTTATTGTTCTTCAAGTTTAAGTGAACAACGAGCCACATTGTTAATCCTTTAAAGGAAATTATTTGTAAATTTGGACAAGTAGAACAATGATTGGAACACTTAGACGGTTGAAATCTTTGTATATATTGCTTCCATATAGTCTAAGAAACATGTACGCAAAGCATCCAAACAGTACCATTCGCCAATTTTTTGTTCTTCAAGTTTAAGTGAAAAATGAGCCCCATTGTTAATCCTTTATCGGAAATTATTTGTAATTTTCGACAAGTAGAACAATGAATGGAACAGGTAGACGGTTGTAATCATTGTATATATTGCTTCTATATAGTCTAAGAAACATATATGCAAAGGATCAAATCAGTACAATTTGCCAATTTATTGTTCTTCAAGTTTAAGTGAGCAACGAGCCACATTGTTAATCCTTTAAAGGAAATTATTTGTAAATTTCGACAAGTAGAACAATGATTGGAACACTTAGACGGTTGAAATCTTTGTATATATTGCTTCCATATAGTCTAAGAAACATGTACGCAAAGCATCCAAACAGTACCATTCGCCAATTTTTTGTTCTTCAAGTTTAAGTGAACAATGAGCCCCATTGTTAATCCTTTATCGGAAATTATTTGTAATTTTCGACAAGTAGAACAATGAATGGAACAGGTAGACGGTTGTAATCTTTGTATATATTGCTTCTATATAGTCTAAGAAACATATATGCAAAGCATCCAAACAGTACAATTCGCCAATTTTTTGTTCTTCAAGTATAAGTGAACAATGAGCCCCAATGGTTAATACTTTATCGGAAATTATTTGTATCTTTCGACAAGTAGAACAATGATTGAAACACTTAGACGGTTGAATTCTTTGTATATATTGCTTCCATATAGTCTAAGAAACATGTACGCAAAGCATCCAAACAGTACCATTTGCCAATTTTTTGTTCTTCAAGTTTAAGTGAACTACGAGCCCCATTGTTAATCCTTTAAAGGAAATTATTTGTATATTTCGACAAGTAGAACAATGAATGGAACAGGTAGACGGTTGAAATCATTGTATATATTGCTTCTTTATAGTCTAAGAAACATATATGCAAAGCATCAAATCAGTACAATTTGCCAATTTATTGTTCTTCAAGTTTAAGTGAACAACGAGCCACATTGTTAATCCTTTAAAAGAAATTATTTGTAAATTTCGACAAGTAGAACAATGATTGGAACACGTAGACGGTTGAAATCTTTGTATATATTGCTTCCATATAGTCTAAGAAACATGTACGCAAAGCATCCAAACAGTACCATTCGCCAATTTTTTGTTCTTCAAGTTTAAGTGAACAATGAGCCCCAATCGTTAATCCTTTATCGGAAATTATTTGCAATTTTCGACAAGTAGAACAATGAATGGAACATGTAGACGGCTGAAATCTTTGTATATATTGCTTCTATATAGTCTAAGAAACATATATGCAAAGGATCAAAACTGTACCATTCGCCAATTTTTTGTTCTTCAAGTTTAAGTGAACAACGAGCCCCATTGACAATCATGAAACGGAAATTATTTGTAACTTTCTACAAGTAGAACAATGAATGGTACAGGTAGACGGTTGAGATCTTTGTATATATTGCTTCTATATAGTCTAAGAAACATATATGCAAAGCATCTAAACAGTAACATTCGCCAATTTATTGTTCTTCAAGTTTAAGTGAACAACGAGCCCCATTGTTAATCCTTTAAAGGAAATTATTTGTAAATTTCGACAAGTAGAACAATGATTGGAACACTTAGACGGTTGAAATCTTTGTATATATTGCTTCCATATAGTCTAAGAAACATGTACGCAAAGTATCCAAACAGTACCATTCGCCAATTTTTTGTTCTTCAAGTTTAAGTGAACTACGAGCCCCATTGTTAATCCTTTAAAGGAAATTATTTGTATATTTCGACAAGTAGAACAATGAATGGAACAGGTAGACGGTTGAAATCATTGTATATATTGCTTCTATATAGTCTAAGAAACATATATGCAAAGCATCAAATCAGTACAATTTGCCAATTTATTGTTCTTCAAGTTTAAGTGAACAACGAGCCACATTGTTAATCCTTTAAAGGAAATTATTTGTAAATTTCGACGAGTAGAACAATGATTGGAACACTTAGACGGTTGAAATCTTTGTATATATTGCTTCCATATAGTCTAAGAAACATGTACGCAAAGCATCCAAACAGTACCATTCGCCAATTTTTTGTTCTTTAAGTTTAAGTGAACAATGAGCCCCATTGTTAATCCTTTATCGGAAATTATTTGTAATTTTCGACAAGTAGAACAATGAATGGAACAGGTAGACGGTTGTAATCTTTGTATATATTGCTTCTATATAGTCTAAGAAACATATATGCAAAGCATCCAAACAGTACAATTCGCCAATTTTTTGTTCTTCAAGTATAAGTGAACAATGAGCCCCAATGGTTAATCCTTTATCGGAAATTATTTGTATCTTTCGACAAGTAGAACAATGAATGGTACAGGTAGACGGTTGAGATCTTTGTATATATTGCTTCTATATAGTCTAAGAAACAACTATGCAAAGCATCTAAACAGTAACATTCGCCAATTTTTTGTTCTTCAAGTTTAAGTGAACAACGAACCCCATTGATAATCATGAAATGGAAATTATTTGTAACTTTCTACAAGTAGAACAATGAATGATACAGGAAGACGGTTGAGATCTTTGTATATATTGCTTCCATATAGTCTAAGAAACATGTACGCAAAGTATCCAAACAGTACCATTCGCCAATTTTTTGTTCTTCAAGTTTAAGTGAACTACGAGCCCCATTGTTAATCCTTTAAAGGAAATTATTTGTATATTTCGACAAGTAGAACAATGAATGATACAGGAAGACGGTTGAGATCTTTGTATATATTGCTTCTATATAGTCTAAGAAACATATATGCAAAGCATCTAAACAGTAACATTCGCCAATTTATTGTTCTTCAAGTTTAAGTGAACAACGAACCCCATTGATAATCATGAAATGGAAATTATTTGTAACTTTCTACAAGTAGAACAATGAATGGTACAGGTAGACGGTTGAGATCTTTGTATATATTGCTTCTATATAGTCTACGAAACATATATGCAAAGCATCTAAACAGTAACATTCGCCAATTTATTGTTCTTCAAGTTTAAGTGAACAACGAGACCCATTGTTAATCCTTTAAAGGAAATTATTTGTAAATTTCGACAAGTAGAACAATGAATGGAACAGGTAGACGGTTGAAATCATTGTATATATTGCTTCTATATAGTCTAAGAAACATATATGCAAAGCATCAAATCAGTACAATTTGCCAATTTAATGTTCTTCAAGTTTAAGTGAACAATGAGCCCCATTGTTAATCCTTTATCGGAAATTATTTGTATCTTTCGACAAGTAGAACAATGAATGGTACAGGTAGACGGCTGAGAACTTTGTATATATTGCTTCTATATAGTCTAAGAAACATATATGCAAAGCATCTAAACAGTAACTTTCGCCAATTTTTTGTTCTTCAAGTTTAAGTGAACAACGAACCCCATTGATAATCATGAAATGGAAATTATTTGTAACTTTCTACAAGTAGAACAATGAATGGTACAGGTAGACGGTTGAGATCTTTGTATATATTGCTTCTATTTAGTCTAAGAAACATATATGCAAAGCATCTAAACAGTAACATTCGCCAATTTATTGTTCTTCAAGTTTAAGTGAACAACGAGCCCCATTGTTAATCCTTTAAAGGAAATTATTTGTAAATTTCGACAAGTAGAACAATGATTGGAACACTTAGACGGTTGAAATCTTTGTATATATTGCTTCCATATAGTCTAAGAAACATGTACGCAAAGTATCCAAACAGTACCATTCGCCAATTTTTTGTTCTTCAAGTTTAAGTGAACTACGAGCCCCATTGTTAATCCTTTAAAGGAAATTATTTGTATATTTCGACAAGTAGAACAATGAATGGAACAGGTAGACGGTTGAAATCATTGTATATATTGCTTCTATATAGTCTAAGAAACATATATGCAAAGCATCAAATCAGTACAATTTGCCAATTTATTGTTCTTCAAGTTTAAGTGAACAACGAGCCACATTGTTAATCCTTTAAAGGAAATTATTTGTAAATTTGGACAAGTAGAACAATGATTGGAACACTTAGACGGTTGAAATCTTTGTATATATTGCTTCCATATAGTCTAAGAAACATGTACGCAAAGCATCCAAACAGTACCATTCGCCAATTTTTTGTTCTTCAAGTTTAAGTGAAAAATGAGCCCCATTGTTAATCCTTTATCGGAAATTATTTGTAATTTTCGACAAGTAGAACAATGAATGGAACAGGTAGACGGTTGTAATCATTGTATATATTGCTTCTATATAGTCTAAGAAACATATATGCAAAGGATCAAATCAGTACAATTTGCCAATTTATTGTTCTTCAAGTTTAAGTGAGCAACGAGCCACATTGTTAATCCTTTAAAGGAAATTATTTGTAAATTTCGACAAGTAGAACAATGATTGGAACACTTAGACGGTTGAAATCTTTGTATATATTGCTTCCATATAGTCTAAGAAACATGTACGCAAAGCATCCAAACAGTACCATTCGCCAATTTTTTGTTCTTCAAGTTTAAGTGAACAATGAGCCCCATTGTTAATCCTTTATCGGAAATTATTTGTAATTTTCGACAAGTAGAACAATGAATGGAACAGGTAGACGGTTGTAATCTTTGTATATATTGCTTCTATATAGTCTAAGAAACATATATGCAAAGCATCCAAACAGTACAATTCGCCAATTTTTTGTTCTTCAAGTATAAGTGAACAATGAGCCCCAATGGTTAATACTTTATCGGAAATTATTTGTATCTTTCGACAAGTAGAACAATGATTGAAACACTTAGACGGTTGAATTCTTTGTATATATTGCTTCCATATAGTCTAAGAAACATGTACGCAAAGCATCCAAACAGTACCATTTGCCAATTTTTTGTTCTTCAAGTTTAAGTGAACTACGAGCCCCATTGTTAATCCTTTAAAGGAAATTATTTGTATATTTCGACAAGTAGAACAATGAATGGAACAGGTAGACGGTTGAAATCATTGTATATATTGCTTCTTTATAGTCTAAGAAACATATATGCAAAGCATCAAATCAGTACAATTTGCCAATTTATTGTTCTTCAAGTTTAAGTGAACAACGAGCCACATTGTTAATCCTTTAAAAGAAATTATTTGTAAATTTCGACAAGTAGAACAATGATTGGAACACGTAGACGGTTGAAATCTTTGTATATATTGCTTCCATATAGTCTAAGAAACATGTACGCAAAGCATCCAAACAGTACCATTCGCCAATTTTTTGTTCTTCAAGTTTAAGTGAACAATGAGCCCCAATCGTTAATCCTTTATCGGAAATTATTTGCAATTTTCGACAAGTAGAACAATGAATGGAACATGTAGACGGCTGAAATCTTTGTATATATTGCTTCTATATAGTCTAAGAAACATATATGCAAAGGATCAAAACTGTACCATTCGCCAATTTTTTGTTCTTCAAGTTTAAGTGAACAACGAGCCCCATTGACAATCATGAAACGGAAATTATTTGTAACTTTCTACAAGTAGAACAATGAATGGTACAGGTAGACGGTTGAGATCTTTGTATATATTGCTTCTATATAGTCTAAGAAACATATATGCAAAGCATCTAAACAGTAACATTCGCCAATTTATTGTTCTTCAAGTTTAAGTGAACAACGAGCCCCATTGTTAATCCTTTAAAGGAAATTATTTGTAAATTTCGACAAGTAGAACAATGATTGGAACACTTAGACGGTTGAAATCTTTGTATATATTGCTTCCATATAGTCTAAGAAACATGTACGCAAAGTATCCAAACAGTACCATTCGCCAATTTTTTGTTCTTCAAGTTTAAGTGAACTACGAGCCCCATTGTTAATCCTTTAAAGGAAATTATTTGTATATTTCGACAAGTAGAACAATGAATGGAACAGGTAGACGGTTGAAATCATTGTATATATTGCTTCTATATAGTCTAAGAAACATATATGCAAAGCATCAAATCAGTACAATTTGCCAATTTATTGTTCTTCAAGTTTAAGTGAACAACGAGCCACATTGTTAATCCTTTAAAGGAAATTATTTGTAAATTTCGACGAGTAGAACAATGATTGGAACACTTAGACGGTTGAAATCTTTGTATATATTGCTTCCATATAGTCTAAGAAACATGTACGCAAAGCATCCAAACAGTACCATTCGCCAATTTTTTGTTCTTCAAGTTTAAGTGAACAATGAGCCCCATTGTTAATCCTTTATCGGAAATTATTTGTAATTTTCGACAAGTAGAACAATGAATGGAACAGGTAGACGGTTGTAATCTTTGTATATATTGCTTCTATATAGTCTAAGAAACATATATGCAAAGCATCCAAACAGTACAATTCGCCAATTTTTTGTTCTTCAAGTATAAGTGAACAATGAGCCCCAATGGTTAATCCTTTATCGGAAATTATTTGTATCTTTCGACAAGTAGAACAATGAATGGTACAGGTAGACGGTTGAGATCTTTGTATATATTGCTTCTATATAGTCTAAGAAACAACTATGCAAAGCATCTAAACAGTAACATTCGCCAATTTTTTGTTCTTCAAGTTTAAGTGAACAACGAACCCCATTGATAATCATGAAATGGAAATTATTTGTAACTTTCTACAAGTAGAACAATGAATGATACAGGAAGACGGTTGAGATCTTTGTATATATTGCTTCTATATAGTCTAAGAAACATATATGCAAAGCATCTAAACAGTAACATTCGCCAATTTATTGTTCTTCAAGTTTAAGTGAACAACGAACCCCATTGATAATCATGAAATGGAAATTATTTGTAACTTTCTACAAGTAGAACAATGAATGGTACAGGTAGACGGTTGAGATCTTTGTATATATTGCTTCTATATAGTCTACGAAACATATATGCAAAGCATCTAAACAGTAACATTCGCCAATTTATTGTTCTTCAAGTTTAAGTGAACAACGAGACCCATTGTTAATCCTTTAAAGGAAATTATTTGTAAATTTCGACAAGTAGAACAATGAATGGAACAGGTAGACGGTTGAAATCATTGTATATATTGCTTCTATATAGTGTAAGAAACATATATGCAAAGCATCAAATCAGTACAATTTGCCAATTTAATGTTCTTCAAGTTTAAGTGAACAACGAGCCACATTGTTAATCCTTTAAAGGAAATTATTTGTAAATTTCGACAAGTAGAACAATGATTGGAACACGTAGACGGTTGAAATATTTGAATATATTGCTTCCATATAGTCTAAGAAACATATTGCAAAGCATCCAAACTGTACCATCCGCTAATTTTTTGTTCTTCAAGTTTATGTGAACAACGAGCCCCATTGTTATCCTTTAAAGGAAATTATTTGTAAATTTCGACAAGTAGAACAATGATTGGAACACGTAGACGGTTGAAATCTTTGTATATACTGCTTCCATATAGTCTAAGAAACATGTACGCAAAGCATCCAAACAGTACCATTCGCCAATTTTTTGTTCTTCAAGTTTAAGTGAACAATGAGCCCCATTGTTAATCCTTTATCGGAAATTATTAGTAATTTTCGACAAGTAGAACAATGAATGGAACACGTAGACGGCTGAAATCTTTGTACATATTGCTTCTATATAGTCTAAGAAACATATATGCAAAGCATCTAAACAGTAACATTCGCCAATTTATTGTTCTTCAAGTTTAAGTGAACAACGAGCCCCATTGTTAATCCTTTAAAGGAAATTATTTGTAAATTTCGACAAGTAGAACAATGATTGGAACACTTAGACGGTTGAAATCTTTGTATATATTGCTTCCATATAGTCTAAGAAACATGTACGCAAAGTATCCAAACAGTACCATTCGCCAATTTTTTTTTCTTCAAGTTTAAGTGAACTACGAGCCCCATTGTTAATCCTTTAAAGGAAATTATTTGTATATTTCGACAAGTAGAACAATGAATGGAACAGGTAGACGGTTGAAATCATTGTATATATTGCTTCTATATAGTCTAAGAAACATATATGCAAAGCATCAAATCAGTACAATTTGCCAATTTATTGTTCTTCAAGTTTAAGTGAACAACGAGCCACATTGTTAATCCTTTAAAGGAAATTATTTGTAAATTTGGACAAGTAGAACAATGATTGGAACACTTAGACGGTTGAAATCTTTGTATATATTGCTTCCATATAGTCTAAGAAACATGTACGCAAAGCATCCAAACAGTACCATTCGCCAATTTTTTGTTCTTCAAGTTTAAGTGAAAAATGAGCCCCATTGTTAATCCTTTATCGGAAATTATTTGTAATTTTCGACAAGTAGAACAATGAATGGAACAGGTAGACGGTTGTAATCATTGTATATATTGCTTCTATATAGTCTAAGAAACATATATGCAAAGGATCAAATCAGTACAATTTGCCAATTTATTGTTCTTCAAGTTTAAGTGAGCAACGAGCCACATTGTTAATCCTTTAAAGGAAATTATTTGTAAATTTCGACAAGTAGAACAATGATTGGAACACTTAGACGGTTGAAATCTTTGTATATATTGCTTCCATATAGTCTAAGAAACATGTACGCAAAGCATCCAAACAGTACCATTCGCCAATTTTTTGTTCTTCAAGTTTAAGTGAACAATGAGCCCCATTGTTAATCCTTTATCGGAAATTATTTGTAATTTTCGACAAGTAGAACAATGAATGGAACAGGTAGACGGTTGTAATCTTTGTATATATTGCTTCTATATAGTCTAAGAAACATATATGCAAAGCATCCAAACAGTACAATTCGCCAATTTTTTGTTCTTCAAGTATAAGTGAACAATGAGCCCCAATGGTTAATACTTTATCGGAAATTATTTGTATCTTTCGACAAGTAGAACAATGATTGAAACACTTAGACGGTTGAATTCTTTGTATATATTGCTTCCATATAGTCTAAGAAACATGTACGCAAAGCATCCAAACAGTACCATTTGCCAATTTTTTGTTCTTCAAGTTTAAGTGAACTACGAGCCCCATTGTTAATCCTTTAAAGGAAATTATTTGTATATTTCGACAAGTAGAACAATGAATGGAACAGGTAGACGGTTGAAATCATTGTATATATTGCTTCTTTATAGTCTAAGAAACATATATGCAAAGCATCAAATCAGTACAATTTGCCAATTTATTGTTCTTCAAGTTTAAGTGAACAACGAGCCACATTGTTAATCCTTTAAAAGAAATTATTTGTAAATTTCGACAAGTAGAACAATGATTGGAACACGTAGACGGTTGAAATCTTTGTATATATTGCTTCCATATAGTCTAAGAAACATGTACGCAAAGCATCCAAACAGTACCATTCGCCAATTTTTTGTTCTTCAAGTTTAAGTGAACAATGAGCCCCAATCGTTAATCCTTTATCGGAAATTATTTGCAATTTTCGACAAGTAGAACAATGAATGGAACATGTAGACGGCTGAAATCTTTGTATATATTGCTTCTATATAGTCTAAGAAACATATATGCAAAGGATCAAAACTGTACCATTCGCCAATTTTTTGTTCTTCAAGTTTAAGTGAACAACGAGCCCCATTGACAATCATGAAACGGAAATTATTTGTAACTTTCTACAAGTAGAACAATGAATGGTACAGGTAGACGGTTGAGATCTTTGTATATATTGCTTCTATATAGTCTAAGAAACATATATGCAAAGCATCTAAACAGTAACATTCGCCAATTTATTGTTCTTCAAGTTTAAGTGAACAACGAGCCCCATTGTTAATCCTTTAAAGGAAATTATTTGTAAATTTCGACAAGTAGAACAATGATTGGAACACTTAGACGGTTGAAATCTTTGTATATATTGCTTCCATATAGTCTAAGAAACATGTACGCAAAGTATCCAAACAGTACCATTCGCCAATTATTTGTTCTTCAAGTTTAAGTGAACTACGAGCCCCATTGTTAATCCTTTAAAGGAAATTATTTGTATATTTCGACAAGTAGAACAATGAATGGAACAGGTAGACGGTTGAAATCATTGTATATATTGCTTCTATATAGTCAAAGAAACATATATGCAAAGCATCAAATCAGTACAATTTGCCAATTTATTGTTCTTCAAGTTTAAGTGAACAACGAGCCACATTGTTAATCCTTTAAAGGAAATTATTTGTAAATTTCGACGAGTAGAACAATGATTGGAACACTTAGACGGTTGAAATCTTTGTATATATTGCTTCCATATAGTCTAAGAAACATGTACGCAAAGCATCCAAACAGTACCATTCGCCAATTTTTTGTTCTTCAAGTTTAAGTGAACAATGAGCCCCATTGTTAATCCTTTATCGGAAATTATTTGTAATTTTCGACAAGTAGAACAATGAATGGAACAGGTAGACGGTTGTAATCTTTGTATATATTGCTTCTATATAGTCTAAGAAACATATATGCAAAGCATCCAAACAGTACAATTCGCCAATTTTTTGTTCTTCAAGTATAAGTGAACAATGAGCCCCAATGGTTAATCCTTTATCGGAAATTATTTGTATCTTTCGACAAGTAGAACAATGAATGGTACAGGTAGACGGTTGAGATCTTTGTATATATTGCTTCTATATAGTCTAAGAAACAACTATGCAAAGCATCTAAACAGTAACATTCGCCAATTTTTTGTTCTTCAAGTTTAAGTGAACAACGAACCCCATTGATAATCATGAAATGGAAATTATTTGTAACTTTCTACAAGTAGAACAATGAATGATACAGGAAGACGGTTGAGATCTTTGTATATATTGCTTCTATATAGTCTAAGAAACATATATGCAAAGCATCTAAACAGTAACATTCGCCAATTTATTGTTCTTCAAGTTTAAGTGAACAACGAACCCCATTGATAATCATGAAATGGAAATTATTTGTAACTTTCTACAAGTAGAACAATGAATGGTACAGGTAGACGGTTGAGATCTTTGTATATATTGCTTCTATATAGTCTACGAAACATATATGCAAAGCATCTAAACAGTAACATTCGCCAATTTATTGTTCTTCAAGTTTAAGTGAACAACGAGACCCATTGTTAATCCTTTAAAGGAAATTATTTGTAAATTTCGACAAGTAGAACAATGAATGGAACAGGTAGACGGTTGAAATCATTGTATATATTGCTTCTATATAGTCTAAGAAACATATATGCAAAGCATCAAATCAGTACAATTTGCCAATTTAATGTTCTTCAAGTTTAAGTGAACAACGAGCCACATTGTTAATCCTTTAAAGGAAATTATTTGTAAATTTCGACAAGTAGAACAATGATTGGAACACGTAGACGGTTGAAATATTTGAATATATTGCTTCCATATAGTCTAAGAAACATATTGCAAAGCATCCAAACTGTACCATCCGCTAATTTTTTGTTCTTCAAGTTTATGTGAACAACGAGCCCCATTGTTATCCTTTAAAGGAAATTATTTGTAAATTTCGACAAGTAGAACAATGATTGGAACACGTAGACGGTTGAAATCTTTGTATATACTGCTTCCATATAGTCTAAGAAACATGTACGCAAAGCATCCAAACAGTACCATTCGCCAATTTTTTGTTCTTCAAGTTTAAGTGAACAATGAGCCCCATTGTTAATCCTTTATCGGAAATTATTAGTAATTTTCGACAAGTAGAACAATGAATGGAACACGTAGACGGCTGAAATCTTTGTACATATTGCTTCTATATAGTCTAAGAAACATATATGCAAAGGATCCAAACTGTACCATTCGCCAATTTTTTGTTCTTCAAGTTTAAGTGAACAACGAGCCCCATTGACAATCATGAAACGGTAATTATTTGTAAGTTTCTACAAGTAGAACAATGAATAGAACAGGTAGACGGTTGAAATCTTTGTATGTGCTGCTTCTATATAGTCTAAGAAACCTATATGCAAAGCATCTAAACAGTAATATTCGCCAATTTTTGTATCTTCAAGTATTAGTGAACAACAAGCCCCATTGATAATCATGAAACGGAAATTATTTGTAACTTTCTACAAGTAGAACAATGAATAGTACAGGTAGACGGGTGAAATCTTTCTATATATTGCTTCTATATAGTCTAAGAAACATATATGCAAAGAATCCAAACAGTACAATTCGCCAATTTTTTGTTCTTCAAGTATAAGTGAACAATGAGCCCCAATGGTTAATCCTTTATCGGAAATTATTTGTATCTTTCGACAAGTAGAACAATGAATGGTACAGGTAGACGGTTGAGATCTTTGTATATATTGCTTCTATATAGTCTAAGAAACATATATGCAAAGCATCTAAACAGTAACAGTCGCCAATTTTTTTTTCTTCAAGTTTAAGTGAACAACGAACCCCATTGATAATCATGAAATGGAAATTATTTGTAACTTTCTACAAGTAGAACAATGAATGGTACAGGTAGACGGTTGAGATCTTTGTATATATTGCTTCTATATAGTCTACGAAACATATATGCAAAGCATCTAAACAGTAACATTCGCCAATTTATTGTTCTTCAAGTTTAAGTGAACAACGAGACCCATTGTTAATCCTTTAAAGGAAATTATTTGTAAATTTCGACAAGTAGAACAATGATTGAAACACTTAGACGGTTGAATTCTTTGTATATATTGCTTCCATGTAGTCTAAGAAACATGTACGCAAAGCATCCAAACAGTACCATTTGCCAATTTTTTGTTCTTCAAGTTTAAGTGAACTACGAGCCCCATTGTTAATCCTTTAAAGGAAATTATTTGTATATTTCGACAAGTAGAACAATGAATGGAACAGGTAGACGGTTGAAATCATTGTATATATTGCTTCTATATAGTCTAAGAAACATATATGCAAAGCATCAAATCAGTACAATTTGCCAATTTATTGTTCTTCAAGTTTAAGTGAACAACGAGCCACATTGTTAATCCTTTAAAGGAAATTATTTGTAAATTTCGACAAGTAGAACAATGATTGGAACACGTAGACGGTTGAAATCTTTGTATATATTGCTTCCATATAGTCTAAGAAACATGTACGCAAAGCATCCAAACAGTACCATTCGCCAATTTTTTGTTCTTCAAGTTTAAGTGAACAATGAGCCCCAATCGTTAATCCTTTATCGGAAATTATTTGCAATTTTCGACAAGTAGAACAATGAATGGAACACGTAGACGGCTGAAACCTTTGTATATATTGCTTGTATATAGTCTAAGAAACATATATGCAAAGGATCAAAACTGTACCATTCGCCAATTTTTTGTTCTTCAAGTTTAAGTGAACAACGAGCCCCATTGACAATCATGAAACGGTAATTATTTGTAAGTTTCTACAAGTAGAACAATGAATAGAACAGGTAGACGGTTGAAATCTGTGTATATGCTGCTTCTATATAGTCTAAGAAACCTATATGCAAAGCATCTAAACAGTAACATTCGCCAATTTTTGTATCTTCAAGTATTAGTGAACAACAAGCCCCATTGATAATCATGAAATGGAAATTATTTGTAACTTTCTACAAGTAGAACATGAATAGTACAGGTATACGAGTGAAATCTTTCTATATATTGCTTCTATATAGTCTAAGATACATATATGCAAAGCATCCAAGCTGTACAATTCGCCAATTTATTGTTCTTCAAGTTTAAGTGAACAACGAGCCCCATTCTTAATCCTTTAAAGGAAATTATTTCTAAATTTCGACAAGTAGAACAATGATTGGAACACGTAGACGGCTGAAATCTTTGTATATATTGCTTCCATATAGTCTAAGGAACATGAACGCAAAGCATCCAAACAGTACCATTCGCCAATTTTTTGTTCTTCAAGTTCAAGTGAACAATGAGCCCCATTGTTAATCCTTTATCGGAAATTATTTGTAATTTTCGACAAGTAGAACAATGAATGGAACAGGTATACGGTTGAAATCTTTTTATATATTGCTTCCATATAGTCTAAGGAACATGAACGCAAAGCATCCAAACAGTACCATTCGCCAATTTGTTGTTCTTCAAGTTGAAGTGAATAACGAGCCCCATTGATAATCATGAAATGGAAATTATTTGTAACTTTCTACAAGTAGAACAATGAATAGTAAAGGTAAACGGGTGAAATCTTTCTATATATTGCTTCTATGTAGTCTAAGAAACATATACGCAAAGCATCCAAACAGAACAATTCGCCAATTTTTTTTCTTCAAGTTTAAGTGAACTTCGAGCCGCATTGTTAATCCTTTAAAGGAAATTATTTGTAAATTTCGACAAGTAGAACAATGATTGGAACACGTAGACGGTTGAAATCTTTCTATATATTGCTTCTATATAGTCTAAGAAACATGTACGCAAAGCATCCAAACAGAACAATTCGCCAATTTTTTTTCTTCAAGTTTAAGTGAACTACGAGCCGCATTGTTAATCCTTTAAAGGAAATTATTTCTAACTTTCTACAAGTAGAACAATGAATGGAACAGGTAGACGGTTGAAAACATTGTATATATTGCTTCTATATAGTCTATGAAACATATATGCAAAGCATCCAAATAGTACAATTCGACAATTTATTGTTCTTCAAGTTTAAGTGAACAATGAGCCCCAATGGTTAATCCTTTATCGGAAATTATTTGTAATTTTCGACAAGTAGAACAATGAATGGAACAGGTAGACGCTTGAAATCTTTGTATATATTGCTTCTATATAGCCTACGAAACATATATGCAAAGCATCCAAACAGTACAATTCGCCAATTTTTTGTTCTTCAAGTTTAAGTGAACTACGAGCCCTATTGTTAATCCTTTAACGGAAATTAATTGTAACTTTCTACAAGTAGAACAATGATTGGAACACGCAGACGGTTGAAATCTTTGTATATATTGCTTCCATATAGTCTAAGAAACATATATGCAAAGCATCCAAACAGTACCATTCGCCAATTATTTCATCTTCATGTTTAAGTGAACTACGAGCCCCATTGTTAATACTTTAACGGAAATTATTTGTAACTTCCGACAAGTAGAACAATGAATGGAACAGGTAGACGGTTGAAATCAATGTATATATTGCTTCTATATAGTCTAAGAAACATATATGCAAAGCATCCAAACAGTACCATTCGCCAATTTTTTGTTCTTCAAATTTAAGTAAACTACGATCCCCATTGTTAATCACTTAACGGAAATTATTTGTAACTTTCGACAAGTAGAACAATGAATGGAACAGGTAGACGGTTGAAAACATTGTATTTATGCTTCTATATAGTCTAAGAAACATATATGCAAAGCATCCAAATAGTACAATTCGACAATTTATTTTTCTTCAAGTTTAAGTGAACAATGAGCCCCAATGGTTAATCCTTTATCGGAAATTATTTGTAATTTTCGACAAGTAGAACAATGAATGGAACAGGTAGACGGTTGAAATCTTTGTATATATTGCTTCTATATAATCTAAGAAACATATATGCAAAGCATCCAAACAGTACAATTCGCCAATTATTTCATCTTCAAGTTTAAGTGAACTACGAGACCCATTGTTAATACTTTAACGCAAACTATTTGTAACTTGCGACAAGTAGAACAATGAGTGGAACAGGTAGACGGTTGAAATCTTTGTATATATTGCTTCTATATAGTCTAAGAAACATATATGCAAAGCATCCAAACAGTACCATTCGCCAATTTTTTGTTCTTCAAGTTTAAGTGAACTACGAGCCCCATTGTTAATCCTTTAAAGGAAATTATTTGTAAATTTCGACAAGTAGAACAATGAATGGAACAGGTAGACTGTTGAAATCATTGTATATATTGCTTCTATATAGTCTAAGAGACATATATGCGAAGCATCCAAACAGTACAATTCGACAATCTTTGTTCTTCAAGTTTAGTGAACAATGAGCCCCAATGGTTAATCCTTTATCGGAAATTATTTGTAATTTTCGACAAGTACAACAATGAATGGAACAGGTAGACGGTTGAAATCTTTGTATATATTGCTTCTATATAATCTAAGAAACATATATGCAAAGCATCCAAACAGTACCATTCGCCAATTTGTTGTTCTTCAAGTTGAAGTGAATAACGAGCCCCATTGATAATCATGAAATGGAAATTATTTGTAACTTTCTACAAGTAGAACAATGAATAGTAAAGGTAGACGGGTGAAATCTTTCTATATATTGCTTCTATATAGTCTAAGAAACATATACGCAAAGCATCCAAACAGAACAATTCGCCAATTTTTTTTCTTCAAGTTTAAGTGAACTACGAGCCGCATTGTTAATCCTTTAAAGGAAATTATTTGTAAATTTCGACAAGTAGAACAATGATTGGAACACGTAGACGGTTGAAATCTTTGAATATATTGCTTCCATATAGTCTAAGAAACATATTGCAAAGCATCCAAACTGTACCATTCGCTAATTTTTTGTTCTTCAAGTTTAAGTGAACAACGAGCCTCATTGTTAATCCTTTAAAGGAAATTATTTGTAAATTTCGACAAGTAGAACAATGATTGGAACACGTAGACGGTTGAAATCTTTCTATATATTGCTTCTATATAGTCTAAGAAACATGTAGACAGGTAGACGCTTGAAATCTTTGTATATATTGCTTCTATATAGCCTACGAAACATATATGCAAAGCATCCAAACAGTACAATTCGCCAATTTTTTGTTCTTCAAGTTTAAGTGAACTACGAGCCCTATTGTTAATCCTTTAACGGAAATTAATTGTAACTTTCTACAAGTAGAACAATGATTGGAACACGCAGACGGTTGAAATCTTTGTATATATTGCTTCCATATAGTCTAAGAAACATATATGCAAAGCATCCAAACAGTACCATTCGCCAATTATTTCATCTTCATGTTTAAGTGAACTACGAGCCCCATTGTTAATACTTTAACGGAAATTATTTGTAACTTCCGACAAGTAGAACAATGAATGGAACAGGTAGACGGTTGAAATCAATGTATATATTGCTTCTATATAGTCTAAGAAACATATATGCAAAGCATCCAAACAGTGCCATTCGCCAATTTTTTGTTCTTCAAGTTTAAGTAAACTACGATCCCCATTGTTAATCCCTTAACGGAAATTATTTGTAACTTTCGACAAGTAGAACAATGAATGGAACAGGTAGACGGTTGAAAACATTGTATTTATGCTTCTATATAGTCTAAGAAACATATATGCAAAGCATCCAAATAGTACAATTCGACAATTTATTGTTCTTCAAGTTTAAGTGAACAATGAGCCCCAATGGTTAATCCTTTATCGGAAATTATTTGTAATTTTCGACAAGTAGAACAATGAATGGAACAGGTAGACGGTTGAAATCTTTGTATATATTGCTTCTATATAATCTAAGAAACATATATGCAAAGCATCCAAACAGTACCATTCGCTAATTTTTTGTTCTTCAAGTTTAAGTGAACAACGAGCCCCATTGTTAATCCTTTAAAGGAAATTATTTGTAAATTTCGACAAGTAGAACAATGATTGGAACACGTAGACGGTTGAAATCTTTCTATATATTGCTTCTATATAGTCTAAGAAACATGTACGCAAAGCACCCAAACAGAACAATTCGCCAATTTTTTTTCTTCAAGTTTAAGTGAACTACGAGCCGCATTGTTAATCCTTTAAAGGAAATTATTTCTAACTTTCTACAAGTAGAACAATGAATAGAACGGGTAGACGGTAGAAATCTTTGTATATGTTGCTTCTATATAGTCTAAGAAACCTATATGCAAAGCATCTAAACAGTAACATTCGACAATTTTTTGATCTTCAAGTTTAAGTGAACAACGAACCCCATTGATAATCATGAAATGGAAATTATTTGTAACTTTCTACAAGTAGAACAATGAATAGTACAGGTAGACGGGTGAAATCTTTCTATATGTTGCTTCTATATAGTATAAGAAACATATATGCAAAGAATCCAAACAGTACAATTCGCCAATTTTTTGTTCTTCAAGTATAAGTGAACAATGAGCCCCAATGGTTAATCCTTTATCGGAAATTATTTGTATCTCTCGACAAGTAGAACAATGAATGGTACAGGTAGACGGTTGAGAACTTTGTATATATTGCTTCTATATAGTCTAAGAAACATATATGCAAAGCATCTAAACAGTAACATTCGCCAACTTTTTGTTCTTCAAGTTTAAGTGAACAACGAGCCCCATTGTTAATCCTTTAAAGGAAATTATTTGTAAATTTCGACAAGTAGAACAATGATTGGAACACGTAGACGGTTGAAATCTTTGTATATATTGCTTCCATATAGTCTAAGAAACATGTACGCAAAGCATCCAAACTGTACCATTCGCTAATTTTTTGTTCTTCAAGTTTAAGTGAACAACGAGCCCCATTGTTAATCCTTTAAAGGAAATTATTTGTAAATTTCGACAAGTAGAACAATGATTGGAACACGTAGACGGTTGAAATCTTTCTATATATTGCTTCTATATAGTCTAAGAAACATGTACGCAAAGCATCCAAACAGAACAATTCGCCAATTTTTTTTCTTCAAGTTTAAGTGAACAACGAGCCCCATTGTTAATCCTTTAAAGGAAATTATTTGTAAATTTCGACAAGTAGAACAATGATTGGAACACGTAGACGGTTGAAATCTTTGTATATATTGCTTCTATATAGTCTAAGAAACATATATGCAAAGCATCCAAACAGTACAATTCGACAATTTTTTGTTCTTCAAGTTTAGTGAACAATGAGCCCCAATGGTTAATCCTTTATCGGAAATTATTTGTAATTTTCGACAAGTAGAACAATGAATGGAACAGGTAGACGGTTGAAATCATTGTATATATTGCTTCTATATAGTCTAAGAAACATATATGCGAAGCATCCAAACAGTACAATTCGACAATTTTTTGTTCTTCAAGTTTAGTGAACAATGAGCCCCAATGGTTAATCCTTTATCGGAAATTATTTGTAATTTTCGACAAGTCGAACAATGAATGGAACAGGTAGACGGTTGAAATCATTGTATATATTGCTTCTATATAGTCTAAGAAACATATATGCAAAGCATCCAAACAGTACAATTCGACAATTTTTTGTTCTTCAAGTTTAAGTGAACAATGAGCCCCAATGGTTAATCCGTTATCGGAAATGATTTGTAACTTTCGACAAGTAGAACAATAAATGGAACAGGTAGACGGTTGAAATCTTTGTATATATTGCTTCTATGTAGTCTAAGAAACATATATGCAAAGCATCCAAACAGTACCATTCGCCAATTTTTTGTTATTCAAGTTTAAGTGAAATACGAGCCCCATTGTTAATCCTTTAAAGGAAATTATTTGTAACTTTCTACAAGTAGAACAATGAATCGAAAAGTTAGACGGTTGAAATCTTTTTATATATTGCTTCTAAATAGTCTAAGAAACACATATGAAAAGCATCCAATCAGTTCAATTCGCCAATTTTTTGTTCTTCAAATTTAAGTGAACTACGAGCCCCATTGTTAATCCTTTATCGGAAATTATTTGTAATTTTCGACAAGTAGAACAATGAATGGAACAGGTAGACGGTTGATATCTTTGTATATATTACTTCTATATAGTCTAAGAAACATATATGCAAAGCATCCAAACAGTACCATTCGCCAATTTATTGTTCTTCAAGTTTAAGTGAACTACGAGCCCCATTGTTAATGCTTTAAAGGAAATTATTTGTAAACTTCGAAAAGTAGAACAATGATTGGAACACGTAGACGGTTGAAATCTTTGTATATGTTGCTTCTATATAGTCTAATAAACCTATATGCAAAGCATCTAAACAGCAACATTCGCCAATTTTTTGATCTTCAAGTTTAAGTGAACAGCGAGCCCCATTGATAATCATGAAATGGAAATTATTTGTAACTTTCTACAAGTAGAACATTGAATGGAACAGGTAGACGGTTGAAATCTTTCTATATATTGCTTCTATATAGTATAAGAAACATAAATGCAAAGCATCCAAACAGTACAATTCGCCAATTTTTTGTTCTTCAAGTTTAAGTGAACAATGAGCCCCAATGGTTAATCCGTTATCGGAAATGATTTGTAACTTTCGACAAGTAGAACAATGAATGGAACAGGTAGGCGGGTGAAATCTTTGTATATATTACTGCTATATAGTCTAAGAAACATATATGCAAAGCATCCAAACAGTACCAATCGCCAATTTTTTGTTCTTCAAGTTTAAGTGAACAACGAGCCCCATTGATAATCATGAAAGGGAAATTATTTGTAAATTTCGACAAGTAGAACAATGAATGGAACAGGTAGACGGTTGAAATCATTGTATATATTGCTTCTATATAGTCTAAGAAACATATATGCAAAGCATCCAAACAGTACCATTCGCCAATTTTTTGTTCTTCAAGTTTAAGTGAACAATGAGCCCCAATGTTTAATCCTTTATCGGAAATTATTTGTAACTTTCGACAAGTAGAACAATGAATGGAACAGGTAGACGGTTGAAATCTTTGTATATATTGCTTCTATATAGTCTAAGAAACATATATGCAAAGCATCCAAACAGTACAATCCGCCAATTTTTTGTTCTTCAAGTTTAAGTGAACAATGAGCCCCAATGGTTAATCCTTTATCGGAAATTATTTGTAATTTTCGACAAGTAGAACAATGAATGGAACAGGTAGACGGTTGAAATCTTTGTATATATTGCTTCTATATAATCTAAGAAACATATATGCAAAGCATCCAAACAGTACAATTCGCCAATTATTTCATCTTCAAGTTTAAGTGAACTACGAGACCCATTGTTAATACTTTAACGCAAATTATTTGTAACTTGCGACAAGTAGAACAATGAGTGGAACAGGTAGACGGTTGAAATCTTTGTATATATTGCTTCTATATAGTCTATGAAACATATATACAAAGCATCCAAACAGTACAATTCGCCAATTTTTTGTTCTTCATGTTTAAGTGAACTACGAGCCCCATTGTTAATCATGAAAGGGAAATTATTTGTAACTTTCGACAAGTAGAACAATGAATGGAACAGGTAGGCGGTTGAAATCTTGCTATATATTGCTTCTATATAATCTAAGAAACATATATGCAAAGCATCCAAACAGTACCATTCGCCAATTTTTTGTTCTTCAAGTTTAAGTGAACAATGAGCCCCAATGTTTAATCCTTTATCGGAAATTATTTGCAACTTTCGACAAGTAGAACAATGAATGGAACAGGTAGACGGTTGAAATCTTTGTATATATTGCTTCTATATAGTCTAAGAAACATATATGCAAAGCATCCAAACAGTACAATTCGCCAATTTTTTGTTCTTCAAGTATAAGTGAACAATGAGCCCCAATGGTTAATCCTTTATCGGAAATTATTTGTATCTTTCGACAAGTAGAACAATGAATGGTACAGGTAGACGGTTGAGAACTTTGTATATATTGCTTCTATATAGTCTAAGAAACATATATGCAAAGCATCTAAACAGTAACATTCGCCAATTTTTTGTTCTTCAAGTTTAAGTGAACAACGAACCCCATTGATAATCATGAAATGGAAATTATTTGTAACTTTCTACAAGTAGAACAATGAATGGTACAGGTAGACGGTTGAGATCTTTGTATATATTGCTTCTATATAGTCTAAGAAACATATTTGCAAAGCATCTAAACAGTAACATTCGCCAATTTATTGTTCTTCAAGTTTAAGTGAACAACGAGCCCCATTGTTAATCCTTTAAAGTAAATTATTTGTAAATTTCGACAAGTAGAACAATGATTGGAACACTTAGACGGTTGAAATCTTTGTATATATTGCTTCCATATAGTCTAAGAAACATGTACGCAAAGTATCCAAACAGTACCATTCGCCAATTTTTTGTTCTTCAAGTTTAAGTGAACTACGAGCCCCATTGTTAATCCTTTAAAGGAAATTATTTGTAAATTTCGACAAGTAGAACAATGAATGGAACAGGTAGACGGCTTAAATCTTTGTATATATTGCTTCTATATAGTCTAAGAAACATATATGCAAAGCATCCAAACAGTACAATCCGCCAATTTTTTGTTCTTCAAGTTTAAGTGAACAATGAGCCCCAATGGTTAATCCTTTATCGGAAATTATTTGTAATTTTCGACAAGTAGAACAATGAATGGAACAGGTAGACGGTTGAAATCTTTGTATATATTGCTTCTATATAATCTAAGAAACATATATGCAAAGCATCCAAACAGTACAATTCGCCAATTATTTCATCTTCAAGTTTAAGTGAACTACGAGACCCATTGTTAATACTTTAACGCAAATTATTTGTAACTTGCGACAAGTAGAACAATGAGTGGAACAGGTAGACGGTTGAAATCTTTGTATATATTGCTTCTATATAGTCTATGAAACATATATACAAAGCATCCAAACAGTACAATTCGCCAATTTTTTGTTCTTCATGTTTAAGTGAACTACGAGCCCCATTGTTAATCATGAAAGGGAAATTATTTGTAACTTTCGACAAGTAGAACAATGAATGGAACAGGTAGGCGGTTGAAATCTTGCTATATATTGCTTCTATATAATCTAAGAAACATATATGCAAAGCATCCAAACAGTACCATTCGCCAATTTTTTGTTCTTCAAGTTTAAGTGAACAATGAGCCCCAATGTTTAATCCTTTATCGGAAATTATTTGCAACTTTCGACAAGTAGAACAATGAATGGAACAGGTAGACGGTTGAAATCTTTGTATATATTGCTTCTATATAGTCTAAGAAACATATATGCAAAGCATCCAAACAGTACAATTCGCCAATTTTTTGTTCTTCAAGTATAAGTGAACAATGAGCCCCAATGGTTAATCCTTTATCGGAAATTATTTGTATCTTTCGACAAGTAGAACAATGAATGGTACAGGTAGACGGTTGAGAACTTTGTATATATTGCTTCTATATAGTCTAAGAAACATATATGCAAAGCATCTAAACAGTAACATTCGCCAATTTTTTGTTCTTCAAGTTTAAGTGAACAACGAACCCCATTGATAATCATGAAATGGAAATTATTTGTAACTTTCTACAAGTAGAACAATGAATGGTACAGGTAGACGGTTGAGATCTTTGTATATATTGCTTCTATATAGTCTAAGAAACATATTTGCAAAGCATCTAAACAGTAACATTCGCCAATTTATTGTTCTTCAAGTTTAAGTGAACAACGAGCCCCATTGTTAATCCTTTAAAGTAAATTATTTGTAAATTTCGACAAGTAGAACAATGATTGGAACACTTAGACGGTTGAAATCTTTGTATATATTGCTTCCATATAGTCTAAGAAACATGTACGCAAAGTATCCAAACAGTACCATTCGCCAATTTTTTGTTCTTCAAGTTTAAGTGAACTACGAGCCCCATTGTTAATCCTTTAAAGGAAATTATTTGTATATTTCGACAAGTAGAACAATGAATGGAACAGGTAGACGGTTGAAATCATTGTATATATTGCTTCTATATAGTCTAAGAAACATATATGCAAAGCATCAAATCAGTACAATTTGCCAATTTATTGTTCTTCAAGTTTAAGTGAACAACGAGCCACATTGTTAATCCTTTAAAGGAAATTATTTGTAAATTTCGACAAGTAGAACAATGATTGGAACACTTAGACGGTTGAAATCTTTGTATATATTGCTTCCATATAGTCTAAGAAACATGTACGCAAAGCATCCAAACAGTACCATTCGCCAATTTTTTGTTCTTCAAGTTTAAGTGAACTATGAGCCCCATTGTTAATCCTTTATCGGAAATTATTTGTAATTTTCGACAAGTAGAACAATGAATGGAACAGGTAGACGGTTGTAATCTTTGTATATATTGCTTCTATATAGTCTAAGAAACATATATGCAAAGCATCCAAACAGTACAATTCGCCAATTTTTTGTTCTTCAAGTATAAGTGAACAATGAGCCCCAATGGTTAATCCTTTATCGGAAATTATTTGTATCTTTCGACAAGTAGAACAATGAATGGTACAGGTAGACGGTTGAGATCTTTGTATATATTGCTTCTATATAGTCTAAGAAACATATATGCAAAGCATCTAAACAGTAACATTCGCCAATTTTTTGTTCTTCAAGTTTAATTGAACAACGAACCCCATTGATAATCATGAAATGGAAATTATTTGTAACTTTCTACAAGTAGAACAATGAATGATACAGGAAGACGGTTGAGATCTTTGTATATATTGCTTCTATATTGTCTAAGAAACATATATGCAAAGCATCTAAACAGTGACATTCGCCAATTTATTGTTCTTCAAGTTTAAGTGAACAACGAGCCCCATTGTTAATCCTTTAAAGGAAATTATTTCTAAATTTCGACAAGTAGAACAATGATTGGAACACTTAGACGGTTGAAATCTTTGTATATATTGCTTCCATATAGTCTAAGAAACAGGTACGCAAAGCATCAAAACAGTACCATTCGCCAATTTTTTGTTCTTCACGTTTAAGTGAACTACGAGCCCCATTGTTAATCCTTTAAAGGAAATTATTTGTATATTTCGACAAGTAGAACAATGAATGGAACAGGTAGACGGTTGAAATCATTGTATATATTGCTTCTATATAGTCTAAGAAACATATATGCAAAGCATCAAATCAGTACAATTTGCCAATTTAATGTTCTTCAAGTTTAAGTGAACAACGAGCCACATTGTTAATCCTTTAAAGGAAATTATTTGTAAATTTCGACAAGTAGAACAATGATTGGAACACGTAGACGGTTGAAATATTTGAATATATTGCTTCCATATAGTCTAAGAAACATATTGCAAAGCATCCAAACTGTACCATTCGCTAATTTTTTGTTCTTCAAGTTTAAGTGAACAACGAGCCCCATTGTTATCCTTTAAAGGAAATTATTTGTAAATTTCGACAAGTAGAACAATGAATGGAACAGGTAGGCGGGTGAAATCTTTGTATATATTACTTCTATATAGTCTAAGAAACATATATGCAAAGCATCCAAACAGTACCAATCGCCAATTTTTTGTTCTTCAAGTTTAAGTGAACAACGAGCCCCATTGATAATCATGAAAGGGAAATTATTTGTAAATTGCGACAAGTAGAACAATGAATGGATCAAGTAGACGGTTGAAATCTTTGTATATATTGCTGCCATATAGTCTAAGAAACATATATGCAAAGCATCCAAACAGTACCATTCGCCAATTTTTTGTTCTTCAAGTTTAAGTGAACAATGAGCCCCATTGATAATCATGAAAGGGAAATTATTTGTAAATTGCGACAAGTAGAACAATGAATGGAACACGCAGACGGCTGAAATCTTTGTATATATTGCTTCTATATAGTCTAAGAAACATATATGCAAAGGATCCAAACTGTACCATTCGCCAATTTTTTGTTCTTCAAGTTTAAGTGAACAACGAGCCCCACTGACAATCATGAAACGGTAATTATTTGTAACTTTCGACAAGCAGAACAAGGAATGGAACTGGTCGACGGTTCAAATCATTGTATATATTGCTTCCATATAGTCTATGAAACATATATACAAAGCATCCAAACAGTACAATTCGCCAATTTTATGTTCTTCATGTTTAAGTGAACTACGAGCCCCATTGTTAATCCTTTAAAGGAAATTATTTGTATATTTCGACAAGTAGAACAATGAATGGAGCAGGTAGACGGTTGAAATCATTGTATATATTGCTTCTATATAGTCTAAGAAACATATATGCAAAGCATCAAATCAGTACAATTTGCCAATTTATTGTTCCTCAAGTTTAAGTGAACAACGAGCCACATTGTTAATCCTTTAAAGGAAATTATTTGTAAATTTCGACAAGTAGAACAATGATTGGAACACTTAGACGGTTGAAATCTTTGTATATATTGCTTCCATATAGTCTAAGAAACATGTACGCAAAGCATCCAAACAGTACCATTCGCCAATTTTTTGTTCTTCAAGTTTAAGTGAACAATGAGCCCCATTGTTAATCCTTTATCGGAAATTATTTGTAATTTTCGACAAGTAGAACAATGAATGGAACAGGTAGACGGTTGTAATCTTTGTATATATTGCTTCTATATAGTCTAAGAAACATATATGCAAAGCATCCAAACAGTACAATTCGCCAATTTTTTGTTCTTCAAGTATAAGTGAACAATGAGCCCCAATGGTTAATCCTTTATCGGAAATTATTTGTATCTTTCGACAAGTAGAACAATGAATGGAACAGGTATACGGTTGAAATCTTTGTATATATTGCTTCAATATAGTCTAAGAAACATATATGCAAAGCATCCAAACAGTACCATTCGCCAATTTGTTGTTCTTCAAGTTGAAGTGAATAACGAGCCCCATTGATAATCATGAAATGGAAATTATTTGTAACTTTCTACAAGTAGAACAATGAATAGTAAAGGTAGACGGGTGAAATCTTTCTATATATTGCTTCTATATAGTCTAAGAAACATATCTGCATATCATGCAAACAGTACAATTCGCCAATTATTTGATCTTCAAGTTTAAGTGAACTACGAGCCCCATTGTTAATACTTTAACGGAAATTAATTGTAATTTTCTACAAGTAGAACAATGAATGGAACAGGTAGACGGAGGAAATCCTTCTATAAATTGCTTCTATATAGTCTAAGAAACATATCTGCATATCATCCAAACAGTACAATTCGCCAATTACTTGATCTTCAAGTTTAAGTGAACTACGAGCCCCATTGTTAATACTTTAACGGAAATTATTTGTAAATTTCGACAAGTAGAACAATGAATGGAACAGGTAGACGGTTGAAATCATTGTATATATTGCTTCTATATAGTCTAAGAAACATATATGCAAAGCATCCAAACAGTACCATTCGCCAATTTTTTGTTCTTCAAGTTTAAGTGAACAATGAGCCCCATTGTTAATCCTTTATCGGAAATTATTTGTAACTTTCGAGAAGTAGAACAATGAATGGAACAGGTAGACGGTTGAAATCATTGTATATATTGCTTCTATATAGTCTAAGAAACATATATGCAAAGCATCAAATCAGTACAATTTGCCAATTTATTGTTCTTCAAGTTTAAGTGAACAACGAGCCCCATTGTTAATCCTTTAAAGGAAATTATTTGTAAATTTCGACAGGTAGAACAATGATTGGCTCACGTAGACGGTTGAAATATTTGTATATATTGCTTCCATATAGTCTAAGAAACATATATGCAAAGCATCCAAACAGTACCATTCGCCAATTTTTTGTTCTTCAAGGTTAAGTGAACAATGAGCCCCATTGTTAATCCTTTATCGGAAATTATTTGTAACTTTCGACAAGTAGAACAATGAATGGAACAGGTATACGGTTGAAATCTTTGTATATATTGCTTCTATATAGTCTAAGAAACATGTACGCAAAGCATCCAAACAGTACCATTCGCCAATTTTTTGTTCTTCAAGTTTATGTGAACTACGAGCCCCATTGTTAATACTTTAACGGAAATTAATTGTAATTTTCTACAAGTAGAACAATGAATGGAACAGGTAGACGGAGGAAATCCTTCTATAAATTGCTTCTATATAGTCTAAGAAACATATCTGCATATCATCCAAACAGTACAATTCGCCAATTATTTGATCTTCAAGTTTAAGTGAACTACGAGCCCCATTGTTAATACTTTAACGGAAATTATTTGTAAATTTCGACAAGTAGAACAATGAATGGAACAGGTAGACGGTTGAAATCATTGTATATATTGCTTCTATATAGTCTAAGAAACATATATGCAAAGCATCCAAACAGTACCATTCGCCAATTTTTTGTTCTTCAACTTTAAGTGAACAATGAGCCCCATTGTTAATCCTTTATCGGAAATTATTTGTAACTTTCGAGAAGTAGAACAATGAATGGAATAGGTAGACGGTTGAAATCCTTGTATATATTGCTTCTATATAGTCTAAGAAACATATATGCAAAGCATCAAATCAGTACAATTTGCCAATTTATTGTTCTTCAAGTTTAAGTGAACAACGAGCCACATTGTTAATCCTTTAAAGGAAATTATTTGTAAATTTCGACAAGTAGAACAATGATTGGAACACTTAGACGGTTGAAATCTTTGTATATATTGCTTCCATATAGTCTAAGAAACATGTACGCAAAGCATCCAAACAGTACCATTCGCCAATTTTTTGTTCTTCAAGTTTAAGTGAACAATGAGCCCCATTGTTAATCCTTTACCGGAAATTATTAGTAATTTTCGACAAGTAGAACAATGAATGGAACACGTAGACGGCTGAAATCTTTGTATATATTGCTTCCATATAGTCTAAGGAACATGAACGCAAAGCATCCAAACAGTACCATTCGCCAATTTTTTGTTCTTCAAGTTCAAGTGAACAATGAGCCCCATTGTTAATCCTTTATCGGAAATTATTTGTAATTTTCGACAAGTAGAACAATGAATGGAACAGGTATACGGTTGAAATCTTTGTATATATTGCTTCAATATAGTCTAAGAAACATATATGCAAAGCATCCAAACAGTACCATTCGCCAATTTGTTGTTCTTCAAGTTGAAGTGAACAACGAGCCCCATTGACAATCATGAAACGGTAATTATTTGTAAGTTTCTACAAGTAGAACAATGAATAGAACATGTAGACGGTTGAAATCTTTGTATGTGCTGCTTCTATATAGTCTAAGAAACCTATATGCAAAGCATCTAAACAGTAACATTCGCCAATTTTTGTATCTTCAAGTATTAGTGAACAACAAGCCCCATTGAAAATCATGAAATGGAAATTATTTGTAACTTTCGACAAGCAGAACAAGGAATGGAACTGGTCGACGGTTCAAATCATTGTATATATTGCTTCCATATAGTCTATGAAACATATATACAAAGCATCCAAACAGTACAATTCGCCAATTTTTTGTTCTTCATGTTTAAGTGAACTACGAGCCCCATTGTTAATCCTTTAAAGGAAATTATTTGTATATTTCGACAAGTAGAACAATGAATGGAACAGGTAGACGGTTGAAATCATTGTATATATTGCTTCTATATAGTCTAAGAAACATATATGCAAAGCATCAAATCAGTACAATTTGCCAATTTATTGTTCCTCAAGTTTAAGTGAACAACGAGCCACATTGTTAATCCTTTAAAGGAAATTATTTGTAAATTTCGACAAGTAGAACAATGATTGGAACACTTAGACGGTTGAAATCTTTGTATATATTGCTTCCATATAGTCTAAGAAACATGTACGCAAAGCATCCAAACAGTACCATTCGCCAATTTTTTGTTCTTCAAGTTTAAGTGAACAATGAGCCCCATTGTTAATCCTTTATCGGAAATTATTTGTAATTTTCGACAAGTAGAACAATGAATGGAACAGGTAGACGGTTGAGATCTTTGTATATGTTACTTCTATATAGTCTAAGAAACATATATGCAAAGCATCTAAACAGTAACATTCGCCAATTTTTTGTTCTTCAAGTTTAAGTGAACAACGAACCCCATTGATAATCATGAAATGGAAATTATTTGTAACTTTCTACAAGTAGAACAATGAATGGTACGGGTAGACGGTTGAGATCTTTGTATATATTGCTTCTATATAGTCTAAGAAACATATATGCAAAGCATCTAAACAGTAACATTCGCCAATTTATTGTTCTTCAAGTTTAAGTGAACTACGAGCCCCATTGTTAATCCTTTAAAGGAAATTATTTGTATATTTCGACAAGTAGAACAATGAATGGAACAGGTAGACGGTTGAAATCATTGTATATATTACTTTTATATAGTCTAAGAAACATATATGCAAAGCATCAAATCAGTACAATTTGCCAATTTAATGTTCTTCAAGTTTAAGTGAACAACGAGCCACATTGGTAATCCTTTAAAGGAAATTATTTGTAAATTTCGACAAGTAGAACAATGATTGGAACACGTAGACGGTTGAAATATTTGAATATATTGCTTCCATATAGTCTAAGAAACATATTGCAAAGCATCCAAACTGTACCATTCGCTAATTTTTTGTTCTTCAAGTTTAAGTGAACAACGAGCCCCATTGTTATCCTTTAAAGGAAATTATTTGTAAATTTCGACAAGTAGAACAATGATTGGAACACGTAGACGGTTGAAATCTTTGTATATATTGCTTCCATATAGTCTAAGAAACATGTACGCAAAGCATCCAAACAGTACCATTCGCCAATTTTTTGTTCTTCAAGTATTAGTGAACAATGAGCCCCATTGTTAATCCTTTATCGGAAATTATTAGTAATTTTCGACAAGTAGAACAATGAATGGAACACGTAGACGGCTGAAATCTTTGTATATATTGCTTCTATATAGTCTAAGAAACATATATGCAAAGGATCCAAACTGTACCATTCGCCAATTTTTTGTTCTTCAAGTTTAAGTGAACAACGAGCCCCATTGACAATCATGAAACGGTAATTATTTGTAAGTTTCTACAAGTAGAACAATGAATAGAACGGGTAGACGGTTGAAATCTTTGTATGTGCTGCTTCTATATAGTCTAAGAAACCTATATGCAAAGCATCTAAACAGTAACATTCGCCAATTTTTGTATCTTCAAGTATTAGTGAACAACAAGCCCCATTGATAATCATGAAATGGAAATTATTTGTAACTTTCTACAAGTAGAACAATGAATAGTACAGGTACACGGGTGAAATCTTTTTATATATTGCTTCTATATAGTCTAAGAAACATATATGCAAAGAATCCAAACAGTACAATTCGCCAATTTTTTGTTCTTCAAGTATAAGTGAACAATGAGCCCCAATGGTTAATCCTTTATCGGAAATTATTTCTAAATTTCGACAAGTAGAACAATGAATGGAACAGGTATACGGTTGAAATCTTTGTACATATTGCTTCTATATAGTCTAAGAAACATATATGCAAAGCATCTAAACAGTAACATTCGCCAATTTTTTGTTCTTCAAGTTTAAGTGAACAACGAACCCCATTGATAATCATGAAATGGAAATTATTTGTAACTTTCTACAAGTAGAACAATGAATGGTACAGGTAGACGGTTGAGATCTTTGTATATATTGCTTCTATATAGTCTACGAGACATATATGCAAAGCATCTAAACAGTAACATTCGCCAATTTATTGTTCTTCAAGTTTAAGTGAACAACGAGACCCATTGTTAATCCTTTAAAGGAAATTATTTGTAAATTTCGACAAGTAGAACAATGATTGAAACACTTAGACGGTTGAATTCTTTGTATATATTGCTTCCATATAGTCTAAGAAACATGTACGCAAAGCATCCAAACATTACCATTCGCCAATTTTTTGTTCTTCAAGTTTAAGTGAACTACGAGCCCCATTGTTAATCCTTTAAAGGAAATTATTTGTATATTTCGACAAGTAGAACAATGAATGGAACAGGTAGACGGTTGAAATCATTGTATATATTGCTTCTATATAGTCTAAGAAACATATATGCAAAGTATCAAATCAGTACAATTTGCCAATTTATTGTTCTTCAAGTTTAAGTGAACAACGGGCCACATTGTTAATCCTTTAAAGGAAATTATTTCTAAATTTCGACAAGTAGAACAATGATTGGAACACGTAGACGGCTGAAATCTTTGTATATATTGCTTCCATATAGTCTAAGGAACATGAACGCAAAGCATCCAAACAGTACCATTCGCCAATTTTTTGTTCTTCAAGTTCAAGTGAACAATGAGCCCCATTGTTAATCCTTTATCGGAAATTATTTGTAATTTTCGACAAGTAGAACAATGAATGGAACAGGTATACGGTTGAAATCTTTGTATATATTGCTTCAATATAGTCTAAGAAACATATATGCAAAGCATCCAAACAGTACCATTCGCCAATTTGTTGTTCTTCAAGTTGAAGTGAATAACGAGCCCCATTGATAATCATGAAATGGAAATTATTTGTAACCTTCTACAAGTAGAACAATGAATAGTAAAGGTAGACGGGTGAAATCTTTCTATATATTGCTTCTATATAGTCTAAGAAACATATCTGCATATCATCCAAACAGTACAATTCGCCAATTATTTGATCTTCAAGTTTAAGTGAACTACGAGCCCCATTGTTAATACTTTAACGGAAATTAATTGTAATTTTCTACAAGTAGAACAATGAATGGAACAGGTAGACGGAGGAAATCCTTCTATAAATTGCTTCTATATAGTCTAAGAAACATATCTGCATATCATCCAAACAGTACAATTCGCCAATTATTTGATCTTCAAGTTTAAGTGAACTACGAGCCCCATTGTTAATACTTTAACGGAAATTATTTGTAAATTTCGACAAGTAGAACAATGAATGGAACAGGTAGACGGTTGAAATCATTGTATATATTGCTTCTATATAGTCTAAGAAACATATATGCAAAGCATCCAAACAGTACCATTCGCCAATTTTTTGTTCTTCAAGTTTAAGTGAACAATGAGCCCCATTGTTAATCCTTTATCGGAAATTATTTGTAACTTTCGAGAAGTAGAACAATGAATGGAACAGGTAGACGGTTGAAATCATTGTATATATTGCTTCTATATAGTCTAAGGAACATATATGCAAAGCATCAAATCAGTAACATTCGCCAATTTTTGTATCTTCAAGTATTAGTGAACAACAAGCCCCATTGAAAATCATGAAATGGAAATTATTTGTAACTTTCGACAAGCAGAACAAGGAATGGAACTGGTCGACGGTTCAAATCATTGTATATATTGCTTCCATATAGTCTAAGAAACATATATGCAAAGCATCCAAACAGTACCATTCGCCAATTTTTTGTTCTTCAAGGTTAAGTGAACAATGAGCCCCATTGTTAATCCTTTATCGGAAATTATTTGTAACTTTCGACAAGTAGAACAATGAATGGAACAGGTATACGGTTGAAATCTTTGTATATATTGCTTCTATATAGTCTAAGAAACATGTACGCAAAGCATCCAAACAGTACCATTCGCCAATTTTTTGTTCTTCAAGTTTATGTGAACTACGAGCCCCATTGTTAATACTTTATCGGAAATTATTTGTAATTTTCGACAAGTAGAACAATGAATGGAACAGGTATACGGTTGAAATCTTTGTATATATTGCTTCAATATAGTCTAAGAAACATATATGCAAAGCATCCAAACAGTACCATTCGCCAATTTGTTGTTCTTCAAGTTGAAGTGAATAACGAGCCCCATTGATAATCATGAAATGGAAATTATTTGTAACTTTCTACAAGTAGAACAATGAATAGTAAAGGTAGACGGGTGAAATCTTTCTATATATTGCTTCTATATAGTCTAAGAAACATATCTGCATATCATCCAAACAGTACAATTCGCCAATTATTTGATCTTCAAGTTTAAGTGAACTACGAGCCCCATTGTTAATACTTTAACGGAAATTAATTGTAATTTTCTACAAGTAGAACAATGAATGGAACAGGTAGACGGAGGAAATCCTTCTATAAATTGCTTCTATATAGTCTAAGAAACATATCTGCATATCATCCAAACAGTACAATTCGCCAATTATTTGATCTTCAAGTTTAAGTGAACTACGAGCCCCATTGTTAATACTTTAACGGAAATTATTTGTAAATTTCGACAAGTAGAACAATGAATGGAACAGGTAGACGGTTGAAATCATTGTATATATTGCTTCTATATAGTCTAAGAAACATATATGCAAAGCATCCAAACAGTACCATTCGCCAATTTTTTGTTCTTCAAGTTTAAGTGAACAATGAGCCCCATTGTTAATCCTTTATCGGAAATTATTTGTAACTTTCGAGAAGTAGAACAATGAATGGAACAGGTAGACGGTTGAAATCATTGTATATATTGCTTCTATATAGTCTAAGGAACATATATGCAAAGCATCAAATCAGTAACATTCGCCAATTTTTGTATCTTCAAGTATTAGTGAACAACAAGCCCCATTGAAAATCATGAAATGGAAATTATTTGTAACTTTCGACAAGCAGAACAAGGAATGGAACTGGTCGACGGTTCAAATCATTGTATATATTGCTTCCATATAGTCTAAGAAACATATATGCAAAGCATCCAAACAGTACCATTCGCCAATTTTTTGTTCTTCAAGGTTAAGTGAACAATGAGCCCCATTGTTAATCCTTTATCGGAAATTATTTGTAACTTTCGACAAGTAGAACAATGAATGGAACAGGTATACGGTTGAAATCTTTGTATATATTGCTTCTATATAGTCTAAGAAGCATGTACGCAAAGCATCCAAACAGTACCATTCGCCAATTTTTTGTTCTTCAAGTTTATGTGAACTACGAGCCCCATTGTTAATTCTTTAACGGAAATTAATTGTAATTTTCTACAAGTAGAACAATGAATGGAACAGGTAGACGGAGGAAATCCTTCTATAAATTGCTTCTATATAGTCTAAGAAACATATCTGCATATCATCCAAACAGTACAATTCGCCAATTATTTGATCTTCAAGTTTAAGTGAACTACGAGCCCCATTGTTAATACTTTAACGGAAATTATTTGTAAATTTCGACAAGTAGAACAATGAATGGAACAGGTAGACGGTTGAAATCATTGTATATATTGCTTCTATATAGTCTAAGAAACATATCTGCAAATCATCCAAACAGTACAATTCGCCAATTATTTGATCTTCAAGTTTAAGTGAACTACGAGCCCCATTGTTAATACTTTAACGGAAATTATTTGTAAATTTCGACAAGTAGAACAATGAATGGAACAGGTATACGGTTGAAATCTTTGTACATATTGCTTCTATATAGTCTAAGAAACATATATGCAAAGCATCTAAACAGTACAATTCGCCAATTTTTTGTTCTTCAAGTTTAAGTGAACTACGAGCCCCATTGTTTATCCTTTAAAGGAAATTATTTGTAAATTTCGGCAAGTAGAACAATGAATGGAATAGGTAGACGGTTGAAATCATTGTATATATTGCTTCTATATAGTCTAAGAAACATATCTGCAAATCATCCAAACAGTACAATTCGCCAATTATTTGATCTTCAAGTTTAAGTGAACTACGAGCCCCATTGTTAATACTTTAACGGAAATTATTTGTAAATTTCGACAAGTAGAACAATGAATGGAACAGGTATACGGTTGAAATCTTTGTATATATTGCTTCAATATAGTCTAAGAAACATATATGCAAAGCATCCAAACAGTACCATTCGCCAATTTGTTGTTCTTCAAGTTGAAGTGAACAACGAGCCCCATTGACAATCATGAAACGGTAATTATTTGTAAGTTTCTACAAGTAGAACAATGAATAGAACATGTAGACGGTTGAAATCTTTGTATGTGCTGCTTCTATATAGTCTAAGAAACCTATATGCAAAGCATCTAAACAGTAACATTCGCCAATTTTTGTATCTTCAAGTATTAGTGAACAACAAGCCCCATTGAAAATCATGAAATGGAAATTATTTGTAACTTTCGACAAGCAGAACAAGGAATGGAACTGGTCGACGGTTCAAATCATTGTATATATTGCTTCCATATAGTCTATGAAACATATATACAAAGCATCCAAACAGTACAATTCGCCAATTTTTTGTTCTTCATGTTTAAGTGAACTACGAGCCCCATTGTTAATCCTTTAAAGGAAATTATTTGTATATTTCGACAAGTAGAACAATGAATGGAACAGGTAGACGGTTGAAATCATTGTATATATTGCTTCTATATAGTCTAAGAAACATATATGCAAAGCATCAAATCAGTACAATTTGCCAATTTATTGTTCCTCAAGTTTAAGTGAACAACGAGCCACATTGTTAATCCTTTAAAGGAAATTATTTGTAAATTTCGACAAGTAGAACAATGATTGGAACACTTAGACGGTTGAAATCTTTGTATATATTGCTTCCATATAGTCTAAGAAACATGTACGCAAAGCATCCAAACAGTACCATTCGCCAATTTTTTGTTCTTCAAGTTTAAGTGAACAATGAGCCCCATTGTTAATCCTTTATCGGAAATTATTTGTAATTTTCGACAAGTAGAACAATGAATGGAACAGGTAGACGGTTGAGATCTTTGTATATATTACTTCTATATAGTCTAAGAAACATATATGCAAAGCATCTAAACAGTAACATTCGCCAATTTTTTGTTCTTCAAGTTTAAGTGAACAACGAACCCCATTGATAATCATGAAATGGAAATTATTTGTAACTTTCTACAAGTAGAACAATGAATGGTACAGGTAGACGGTTGAGATCTTTGTATATATTGCTTCTATATAGTCTAAGAAACATATATGCAAAGCATCTAAACAGTAACATTCGCCAATTTATTGTTCTTCAAGTTTAAGTGAACTACGAGCCCCATTGTTAATCCTTTAAAGGAAATTATTTGTATATTTCGACAAGTAGAACAATGAATGGAACAGGTAGACGGTTGAAATCATTGTATATATTACTTTTATATAGTCTAAGAAACATATATGCAAAGCATCAAATCAGTACAATTTGCCAATTTAATGTTCTTCAAGTTTAAGTGAACAACGAGCCACATTGGTAATCCTTTAAAGGAAATTATTTGTAAATTTCGACAAGTAGAACAATGATTGGAACACGTAGACGGTTGAAATATTTGAATATATTGCTTCCATATAGTCTAAGAAACATATTGCAAAGCATCCAAACTGTACCATTCGCTAATTTTTTGTTCTTCAAGTTTAAGTGAACAACGAGCCCCATTGTTATCCTTTAAAGGAAATTATTTGTAAATTTCGACAAGTAGAACAATGATTGGAACACGTAGACGGTTGAAATCTTTGTATATATTGCTTCCATATAGTCTAAGAAACATGTACGCAAAGCATCCAAACAGTACCATTCGCCAATTTTTTGTTCTTCAAGTATTAGTGAACAATGAGCCCCATTGTTAATCCTTTATCGGAAATTATTAGTAATTTTCGACAAGTAGAACAATGAATGGAACACGTAGACGGCTGAAATCTTTGTATATATTGCTTCTATATAGTCTAAGAAACATATATGCAAAGGATCCAAACTGTACCATTCGCCAATTTTTTGTTCTTCAAGTTTAAGTGAACAACGAGCCCCATTGACAATCATGAAACGGTAATTATTTGTAAGTTTCTACAAGTAGAACAATGAATAGAACGGGTAGACGGTTGAAATCTTTGTATGTGCTGCTTCTATATAGTCTAAGAAACCTATATGCAAAGCATCTAAACAGTAACATTCGCCAATTTTTGTATCTTCAAGTATTAGTGAACAACAAGCCCCATTGATAATCATGAAATGGAAATTATTTGTAACTTTCTACAAGTAGAACAATGAATAGTACAGGTACACGGGTGAAATCTTTTTATATATTGCTTCTATATAGTCTAAGAAACATATATGCAAAGAATCCAAACAGTACAATTCGCCAATTTTTTGTTCTTCAAGTATAAGTGAACAATGAGCCCCAATGGTTAATCCTTTATCGGAAATTATTTCTAAATTTCGACAAGTAGAACAATGAATGGAACAGGTATACGGTTGAAATCTTTGTACATATTGCTTCTATATAGTCTAAGAAACATATATGCAAAGCATCTAAACAGTAACATTCGCCAATTTTTTGTTCTTCAAGTTTAAGTGAACAACGAACCCCATTGATAATCATGAAATGGAAATTATTTGTAACTTTCTACAAGTAGAACAATGAATGGTACAGGTAGACGGTTGAGATCTTTGTATATATTGCTTCTATATAGTCTACGAGACATATATGCAAAGCATCTAAACAGTAACATTCGCCAATTTATTGTTCTTCAAGTTTAAGTGAACAACGAGACCCATTGTTAATCCTTTAAAGGAAATTATTTGTAAATTTCGACAAGTAGAACAATGATTGAAACACTTAGACGGTTGAATTCTTTGTATATATTGCTTCCATATAGTCTAAGAAACATGTACGCAAAGCATCCAAACATTACCATTCGCCAATTTTTTGTTCTTCAAGTTTAAGTGAACTACGAGCCCCATTGTTAATCCTTTAAAGGAAATTATTTGTATATTTCGACAAGTAGAACAATGAATGGAACAGGTAGACGGTTGAAATCATTGTATATATTGCTTCTATATAGTCTAAGAAACATATATGCAAAGTATCAAATCAGTACAATTTGCCAATTTATTGTTCTTCAAGTTTAAGTGAACAACGGGCCACATTGTTAATCCTTTAAAGGAAATTATTTCTAAATTTCGACAAGTAGAACAATGATTGGAACACGTGGACGGCTGAAATCTTTGTATATATTGCTTCCATATAGTCTAAGGAACATGAACGCAAAGCATCCAAACAGTACCATTCGCCAATTTTTTGTTCTTCAAGTTCAAGTGAACAATGAGCCCCATTGTTAATCCTTTATCGGAAATTATTTGTAATTTTCGACAAGTAGAACAATGAATGGAACAGGTATACGGTTGAAATCTTTGTATATATTGCTTCAATATAGTCTAAGAAACATATATGCAAAGCATCCAAACAGTACCATTCGCCAATTTGTTGTTCTTCAAGTTGAAGTGAATAACGAGCCCCATTGATAATCATGAAATGGAAATTATTTGTAACTTTCTACAAGTAGAACAATGAATAGTAAAGGTAGACGGGTGAAATCTTTCTATATATTGCTTCTATATAGTCTAAGAAACATATCTGCATATCATCCAAACAGTACAATTCGCCAATTATTTGATCTTCAAGTTTAAGTGAACTACGAGCCCCATTGTTAATACTTTAACGGAAATTAATTGTAATTTTCTACAAGTAGAACAATGAATGGAACAGGTAGACGGAGGAAATCCTTCTATAAATTGCTTCTATATAGTCTAAGAAACATATCTGCATATCATCCAAACAGTACAATTCGCCAATTATTTGATCTTCAAGTTTAAGTGAACTACGAGCCCCATTGTTAATACTTTAACGGAAATTATTTGTAAATTTCGACAAGTAGAACAATGAATGGAACAGGTAGACGGTTGAAATCATTGTATATATTGCTTCTATATAGTCTAAGAAACATATATGCAAAGCATCCAAACAGTACCATTCGCCAATTTTTTGTTCTTCAAGTTTAAGTGAACAATGAGCCCCATTGTTAATCCTTTATCGGAAATTATTTGTAACTTTCGAGAAGTAGAACAATGAATGGAACAGGTAGACGGTTGAAATCATTGTATATATTGCTTCTATATAGTCCAAGGAACATATATGCAAAGCATCAAATCAGTAACATTCGCCAATTTTTGTATCTTCAAGTATTAGTGAACAACAAGCCCCATTGAAAATCATGAAATGGAAATTATTTGTAACTTTCGACAAGCAGAACAAGGAATGGAACTGGTCGACGGTTCAAATCATTGTATATATTGCTTCCATATAGTCTAAGAAACATATATGCAAAGCATCCAAACAGTACCATTCGCCAATTTTTTGTTCTTCAAGGTTAAGTGAACAATGAGCCCCATTGTTAATCCTTTATCGGAAATTATTTGTAACTTTCGACAAGTGGAACAATGAATGGAACAGGTATACGGTTGAAATCTTTGTATATATTGCTTCTATATAGTCTAAGAAACATGTACGCAAAGCATCCAAACAGTACCATTCGCCAATCTTTGTTCTTCAAGTTTATGTGAACTACGAGCCCCATTGTTAATACTTTAACGGAAATTAATTGTAATTTTCTACAAGTAGAACAATGAATGGAACAGGTAGACGGAGGAAATCCTTCTATAAATTGCTTCTATATAGTCTAAGAAACATATCTGCATATCATCCAAACAGTACAATTCGCCAATTATTTGATCTTCAAGTTTAAGTGAACTACGAGCCCCATTGTTAATACTTTAACGGAAATTATTTGTAAATTTCGACAAGTAGAACAATGAATGGAACAGGTAGACGGTTGAAATCATTGTATATATTGCTTCTATATAGTCTAAGAAACAAATATGCAAAGCATCCAAACAGTACCATTCGCCAATTTTTTGTTCTTCAAGTTTAAGTGAACAATGAGCCCCATTGTTAATCCTTTATCGGAAATTATTTGTAACTTTCGAGAAGTAGAACAATGAATGGAACAGGTAGACGGTTGAAATCCTTGTATATATTGCTTCTATATAGTCTAAGAAACATATATGCAAAGCATCAAATCAGTACAATTTGCCAATTTATTGTTCTTCAAGTTTAAGTGAACAACGAGCCGCATTGTTAATCCTTTAAAGGAAATTATTTGTAAATTTCGACAAGTAGAACAATGATTGGAACACGTAGACGGTTGAAATCTTTGAATATATTGCTTCCATATAGTCTAAGAAACATATTGCAAAGCATCCAAACTGTACCATTCGCTAATTTTTTGTTCTTCAAGTTTAAGTGAACAATGAGCCCCATTGTTAATCCTTTACCGGAAATTATTAGTAACTTTCGACAAGTAGAACAATGAATGGAACACGTAGACGGCTGAAATCTTTGTATATATTGCTTCCATATAGTCTAAGGAACATGATCGCAAAGCATCCAAACAGTACCATTCGCCAATTTTTTGTTCTTCAAGTTCAAGTGAACAATGAGCCCCATTGTTAATCCTTTATCGGAAATTATTTGTAATTTTCGACAAGTAGAACAATGAATGGAACAGGTATACGGTTGAAATCTTTGTATATATTGCTTCAATATAGTCTAAGAAACATATATGCAAAGCATCCAAACAGTACCATTCGCCAATTTGTTGTTCTTCAAGTTGAAGTGAATAACGAGCCCCATTGATAATCATGAAATGGAAATTATTTGTAACTTTCTACAAGTAGAACAATGAACAGTAAAGGTAGACGGGTGAAATCTTTCTATATATTGCTTCTATATAGTCTAAGAAACATATCTGCATATCATCCAAACAGTACAATTCGCCAATTATTTGATCTTCAAGTTTAAGTGAACTACGAGCCCCATTGTTAGTACTTTAACGGAAATTAATTGTAATTTTCTACAAGTAGAACAATGAATGGAACAGGTAGACGGAGGAAATCCTTCTATAAATTGCTTCTATATAGTCTAAGAAACATATCTGCATATCATCCAAACAGTACAATTCGCCAATTATTTGATCTTCAAGTTTAAGTGAACAACGAGCCCCATTGTTAATCCTTTAAAGGAAATTATTTGTAAATTTCGACAGGTAGAACAATGATTGGCTCACGTAGACGGTTGAAATATTTGTATATATTGCTTCCATATAGTCTAAGAAACATGTACGCAAAGCATCCAAACAGTACCATTCGCCAATTTTTTGTTCTTCAAGTTTATGTGAACTACGAGCCCCATTGTTAATACTTTAACGGAAATTAATTGTAATTTTCTACAAGTAGAACAATGAATGGAACAGGTAGACGGAGGAAATCCTTCTATAAATTGCTTCTATATAGTCTAAGAAACATATCTGCATATCATCCAAACAGTACAATTCGCCAATTATTTGATCTTCAAGTTTAAGTGAACTACGAGCCCCATTGTTAATACTTTAACGGAAATTATTTGTAAATTTCGACAAGTAGAACAATGAATGGAACAGGTAGACGGTTGAAATCATTGTATATATTGCTTCTATATAGTCTAAGAAACATATATGCAAAGCATCCAAACAGTACCATTCGCCAATTTTTTGTTCTTCAAGTTTAAGTGAACAATGAGCCCCAATGGTTAATCCTTTATCGGAAATTATTTCTAAATTTCGACAAGTAGAACAATGAATGGAACAGGTATACGGTTGAAATCTTTGTACATATTGCTTCTATATAGTCTAAGAAACATATATGCAAAGCATCTAAACAGTAACATTCGCCAATTTTTTGTTCTTCAAGTTTAAGTGAACAACGAACCCCATTGATAATCATGAAATGGAAATTATTTGTAACTTTCTACAAGTAGAACAATGAATGGTACAGGTAGACGGTTGAGATCTTTGTATATATTGCTTCTATATAGTCTACGAGACATATATGCAAAGCATCTAAACAGTAACATTCGCCAATTTATTGTTCTTCAAGTTTAAGTGAACAACGAGACCCATTGTTAATCCTTTAAAGGAAATTATTTGTAAATTTCGACAAGTAGAACAATGATTGAAACACTTAGACGGTTGAATTCTTTGTATATATTGCTTCCATATAGTCTAAGAAACATGTACGCAAAGCATCCAAACATTACCATTCGCCAATTTTTTGTTCTTCAAGTTTAAGTGAACTACGAGCCCCATTGTTAATCCTTTAAAGGAAATTATTTGTATATTTCGACAAGTAGAACAATGAATGGAACAGGTAGACGGTTGAAATCATTGTATATATTGCTTCTATATAGTCTAAGAAACATATATGCAAAGTATCAAATCAGTACAATTTGCCAATTTATTGTTCTTCAAGTTTAAGTGAACAACGGGCCACATTGTTAATCCTTTAAAGGAAATTATTTCTAAATTTCGACAAGTAGAACAATGATTGGAACACGTAGACGGCTGAAATCTTTGTATATATTGCTTCCATATAGTCTAAGGAACATGAACGCAAAGCATCCAAACAGTACCATTCGCCAATTTTTTGTTCTTCAAGTTCAAGTGAACAATGAGCCCCATTGTTAATCCTTTATCGGAAATTATTTGTAATTTTCGACAAGTAGAACAATGAATGGAACAGGTATACGGTTGAAATCTTTGTATATATTGCTTCAATATAGTCTAAGAAACATATATGCAAAGCATCCAAACAGTACCATTCGCCAATTTGTTGTTCTTCAAGTTGAAGTGAATAACGAGCCCCATTGATAATCATGAAATGGAAATTATTTGTAACTTTCTACAAGTAGAACAATGAATAGTAAAGGTAGACGGGTGAAATCTTTCTATATATTGCTTCTATATAGTCTAAGAAACATATCTGCATATCATCCAAACAGTACAATTCGCCAATTATTTGATCTTCAAGTTTAAGTGAACTACGAGCCCCATTGTTAATACTTTAACGGAAATTAATTGTAATTTTCTACAAGTAGAACAATGAATGGAACAGGTAGACGGAGGAAATCCTTCTATAAATTGCTTCTATATAGTCTAAGAAACATATCTGCATATCATCCAAACAGTACAATTCGCCAATTATTTGATCTTCAAGTTTAAGTGAACTACGAGCCCCATTGTTAATACTTTAACGGAAATTATTTGTAAATTTCGACAAGTAGAACAATGAATGGAACAGGTAGACGGTTGAAATCATTGTATATATTGCTTCTATATAGTCTAAGAAACATATATGCAAAGCATCCAAACAGTACCATTCGCCAATTTTTTGTTCTTCAAGTTTAAGTGAACAATGAGCCCCATTGTTAATCCTTTATCGGAAATTATTTGTAACTTTCGAGAAGTAGAACAATGAATGGAACAGGTAGACGGTTGAAATCATTGTATATATTGCTTCTATATAGTCCAAGGAACATATATGCAAAGCATCAAATCAGTAACATTCGCCAATTTTTGTATCTTCAAGTATTAGTGAACAACAAGCCCCATTGAAAATCATGAAATGGAAATTATTTGTAACTTTCGACAAGCAGAACAAGGAATGGAACTGGTCGACGGTTCAAATCATTGTATATATTGCTTCCATATAGTCTAAGAAACATATATGCAAAGCATCCAAACAGTACCATTCGCCAATTTTTTGTTCTTCAAGGTTAAGTGAACAATGAGCCCCATTGTTAATCCTTTATCGGAAATTATTTGTAACTTTCGACAAGTGGAACAATGAATGGAACAGGTATACGGTTGAAATCTTTGTATATATTGCTTCTATATAGTCTGAGAAACATGTACGCAAAGCATCCAAACAGTACCATTCGCCAATTTTTTGTTCTTCAAGTTTATGTGAACTACGAGCCCCATTGTTAATACTTTAACGGAAATTAATTGTAATTTTCTACAAGTAGAACAATGAATGGAACAGGTAGACGGAGGAAATCCTTCTATAAATTGCTTCTATATAGTCTAAGAAACATATCTGCATATCATCCAAACAGTACAATTCGCCAATTATTTGATCTTCAAGTTTAAGTGAACTACGAGCCCCATTGTTAATACTTTAACGGAAATTATTTGTAAATTTCGACAAGTAGAACAATGAATGGAACAGGTAGACGGTTGAAATCATTGTATATATTGCTTCTATATAGTCTAAGAAACAAATATGCAAAGCATCCAAACAGTACCATTCGCCAATTTTTTGTTCTTCAAGTTTAAGTGAACAATGAGCCCCATTGTTAATCCTTTATCGGAAATTATTTGTAACTTTCGAGAAGTAGAACAATGAATGGAACAGGTAGACGGTTGAAATCCTTGTATATATTGCTTCTATATAGTCTAAGAAACATATATGCAAAGCATCAAATCAGTACAATTTGCCAATTTATTGTTCTTCAAGTTTAAGTGAACAACGAGCCGCATTGTTAATCCTTTAAAGGAAATTATTTGTAAATTTCGACAAGTAGAACAATGATTGGAACACGTAGACGGTTGAAATCTTTGAATATATTGCTTCCATATAGTCTAAGAAACATATTGCAAAGCATCCAAACTGTACCATTCGCTAATTTTTTGTTCTTCAAGTTTAAGTGAACAATGAGCCCCATTGTTAATCCTTTACCGGAAATTATTAGTAACTTTCGACAAGTAGAACAATGAATGGAACACGTAGACGGCTGAAATCTTTGTATATATTGCTTCCATATAGTCTAAGGAACATGATCGCAAAGCATCCAAACAGTACCATTCGCCAATTTTTTGTTCTTCAAGTTCAAGTGAACAATGAGCCCCATTGTTAATCCTTTATCGGAAATTATTTGTAATTTTCGACAAGTAGAACAATGAATGGAACAGGTATACGGTTGAAATCTTTGTATATATTGCTTCAATATAGTCTAAGAAACATATATGCAAAGCATCCAAACAGTACCATTCGCCAATTTGTTGTTCTTCAAGTTGAAGTGAATAACGAGCCCCATTGATAATCATGAAATGGAAATTATTTGTAACTTTCTACAAGTAGAACAATGAACAGTAAAGGTAGACGGGTGAAATCTTTCTATATATTGCTTCTATATAGTCTAAGAAACATATCTGCATATCATCCAAACAGTACAATTCGCCAATTATTTGATCTTCAAGTTTAAGTGAACTACGAGCCCCATTGTTAGTACTTTAACGGAAATTAATTGTAATTTTCTACAAGTAGAACAATGAATGGAACAGGTAGACGGAGGAAATCCTTCTATAAATTGCTTCTATATAGTCTAAGAAACATATCTGCATATCATCCAAACAGTACAATTCGCCAATTATTTGATCTTCAAGTTTAAGTGAACAACGAGCCCCATTGTTAATCCTTTAAAGGAAATTATTTGTAAATTTCGACAGGTAGAACAATGATTGGCTCACGTAGACGGTTGAAATATTTGTATATATTGCTTCCATATAGTCTAAGAAACATGTACGCAAAGCATCCAAACAGTACCATTCGCCAATTTTTTGTTCTTCAAGTTTATGTGAACTACGAGCCCCATTGTTAGTACTTTAACGGAAATTAATTGTAATTTTCTACAAGTAGAACAATGAATGGAACAGGTAGACGGAGGAAATCCTTCTATAAATTGCTTCTATATAGTCTAAGAAACATATCTGCATATCATCCAAACAGTACAATTCGCCAATTATTTGATCTTCAAGTTTAAGTGAACAACGAGCCCCATTGTTAATCCTTTAAAGGAAATTATTTGTAAATTTCGACAGGTAGAACAATGATTGGCTCACGTAGACGGTTGAAATATTTGTATATATTGCTTCCATATAGTCTAAGAAACATGTACGCAAAGCATCCAAACAGTACCATTCGCCAATTTTTTGTTCTTCAAGTTTATGTGAACTACGAGCCCCATTGTTAATACTTTAACGGAAATTAATTGTAATTTTCTACAAGTAGAACAATGAATGGAACAGGTAGACGGAGGAAATCCTTCTATAAATTGCTTCTATATAGTCTAAGAAACATATCTGCATATCATCCAAACAGTACAATTCGCCAATTATTTGATCTTCAAGTTTAAGTGAACTACGAGCCCCATTGTTAATACTTTAACGGAAATTATTTGTAAATTTCGACAAGTAGAACAATGAATGGAACAGGTAGACGGTTGAAATCATTGTATATATTGCTTCTATATAGTCTAAGAAACATATATGCAAAGCATCCAAACAGTACCATTCGCCAATTTTTTGTTCTTCAAGTTTAAGTGAACAATGAGCCCCATTGTTAATCCTTTATCGGAAATTATTTGTAACTTTCGAGAAGTAGAACAATGAATGGAACAGGTAGACGGTTGAAATCCTTGTATATATTGCTTCTATATAGTCTAAGAAACATGTACGCAAAGCATCCAAACAGTACCATTCGCCAATTTTTTGTTCTTCAAGTTTATGTGAACTACGAGCCCCATTGTTAATACTTTAAAGGAAATTATTTGTAAATTTCGACAAGTAGAACAATGATTGGAACACTTAGACGGTTGAAATCTTTGTATATATTGCTTCCATATAGTCTAAGAAACATGTATGCAAAGCATCCAAACAGTACCATTCGCCAATTTTTTGTTCTTCAAGTTTAAGTGAACAATGAGCCCCATTGTTAATCCTTTACCGGAAATTATTAGTAATTTTCGACAAGTAGAACAATGAATGGAACACGTAGACGGCTGAAATCTTTGTATATATTGCTTCCATATAGTCTAAGAAACATGTACGCAAAGCATCCAAACAGTACCATCCGCCAATTTTTTGTTCTTCAAGTTTAAGTGAACTACTAGCCCCATTTTTAATCCTTTAAAGGAAATTATTTCTAACTTTCTACAAGTAGGACAATGAATAGAACGGGTAGACGGTAGAAATCTTTGTATATGTTGCTTCTATATAGTCTAAGAAACCTATATGCAAAGCATCTAAACAGTAACATTCGCCAATTTTTTGATCTTCAAGTTTAAGTGAACAACGAACCCCATTGATAATCATGAAATGGAAATTATTTGTAACTTTCTACAAGTAGAACAATGAATAGTACAGGTAGACGGGTGAAATCTTTCTATATATTGCTTCTATATAGTCTAAGAAACATATATGCAAAGAATCCAAACAGTACAATTCGCCAATTTTTTGTTCTTCAAGTATAAGTGAACAATGAGCCCCAATGGTTAATCCTTTATCGGAAATTATTTGTATCTTTCGACAAGTAGAACAATGAATGGTACAGGTAGACGGTTGAGAACTTTGTATATATTGCTTCTATATAGTCTAAGAAACATATATGCAAAGCATCTAAACAGTAACATTCGCCAATTTTTTGTTCTTCAAGTTTAAGTGAACAACGAGCCCCATTGTTAATCCTTTAAAGGAAATTATTTGTAAATTTCGACAAGTAGAACAATGATTGGAACACGTAGACGGTTGAAATCTTTCTATATATTGCTTCTATATAGTCTAAGAAACATGTACGCAAAGCATCCAAACAGAACAGTTCGCCAATTTTTTTTCTTCAAGTTTAAGTGAACTACGAGCCGCATTGTTAATCCTTTAAAGGAAATTATTTGTAAATTTCGACAAGTAGAACAATGATTGGAACACGTAGACGGTTGAAATCTTTGAATATATTGCTTCCATATAGTCTAAGAAACATATTGCAAAGCATCCAAACTGTACCATTCGCTAATTTTTTGTTCTTCAAGTTTAAGTGAACAACGAGCCCCATTGTTAATCCTTTATCGGAAATTATTTGTAAATTTCGACAAGTAGAACAATGATTGGAACACGTAGACGGTTGAAATCTTTGTATATATTGCTTCCATATAGTCTAAGAAACATGTACGCAAAGCATCCAAACAGTACAATCCGCCAATTTTTTGTTCTTCAAGTTTAAGTGAACAATGAGCCCCATTGTTAATCCTTTAAAGGAAATTATTTGTAAATTTCGACGAGTAGAACAATGATTGGAACACGTAGACGGTTGAAATCTTTGTATATATTGCTTCCATATAGTCTCAGAAACATGTACGCAAAGCATCCAAACAATACCATTCGCCAATTTTTTGTTCTTCAAGTTTAAGTGAACTACGAGCCCCATTGTTAATCCTTTAACGGAAATTAATTGTAACTTTCTACAAGTAGAACAATGATTGGAACACGTAGACGGTTGAAATCTTTGTATATATTGCTTCCATATAGTCTAAGAAACATATATGCAAAGGAACCAAACAGTACCATTCGCCAATTTTTTTTTCTTCAAGTTTAAGTGAACAATGAGACCCATTGTTAATCCTTTATCGGAAATTATTTGTAACTTTCGACAAGTAGATCAATGAATGGAACAGGTAGACGGTTGAAGTCTTTGTATATATTGCTTCTATATAGTCTAAGAAACATGTACGCAAAGCATCCAAACAGTACCATTCGCCAATTTTTTGGTCTTCAATTTTAAGTGAACAATGAGACCCATTGTTAATCCTTTATCGGGTACTATTTGTAACTTTCGACAAGTAGATCAATGAATGGAACAGGTAGACGGTTGAAATCTTTGTATATATTGCTTCTATATAGTCTAAGAAACATATATGCAAATCATCCAAACAGTACAATTCGCCAATTATTTGGTCTTCAAGTTTAACTGAACTACGAGCCCAATTGTTAATACTTTAACGGAAATTATTTGTACATTTCGACAAGTAGAACAATGAATGGAACAGGTAGCCGGTTGAAATCAATGTATATATTGCTTCTATATAGTCTACGAATCATATATGCAAATCATCCAAACAGTACAATTCGCCAATTATTTGATCTTCAAGTTTAAGTGAACTACGAGCCCCATTGTTAATACTTTAACGGAAATTATTTGTAACTTGTGACAAGTAGAACAATGAATGGAACAGGTAGACGGTTGAAATCCTTGTATATATTGCTTCTATATAGTCTAAGAAACATGTACGCAAAGCATCCAAACAGTACCATTCGCCAATTTTTTGTTCTTCAAGTTTATGTGAACTACGAGCCCCATTGTTAAAACTTTAAAGGAAATTATTTGTAAATTTCGACAAGTAGAACAATGATTGGAACACTTAGACGGTTGAAATCTTTGTATATATTGCTTCCATATAGTCTAAGAAACATGTATGCAAAGCATCCAAACAGTACCATTCGCCAATTTTTTGTTCTTCAAGTTTAAGTGAACAATGAGCCCCATTGTTAATCCTTTACCGGAAATTATTAGTAATTTTCGACAAGTAGAACAATGAATGGAACACGTAGACGGCTGAAATCTTTGTATATATTGCTTCCATATAGTCTAAGAAACATGTACGCAAAGCATCCAAACAGTACCATCCGCCAATTTTTTGTTCTTCAAGTTTAAGTGAACTACTAGCCCCATTTTTAATCCTTTAAAGGAAATTATTTCTAACTTTCTACAAGTAGGACAATGAATAGAACGGGTAGACGGTAGAAATCTTTGTATATGTTGCTTCTATATAGTCTAAGAAACCTATATGCAAAGCATCTAAACAGTAACATTCGCCAATTTTTTGATCTTCAAGTTTAAGTGAACAACGAACCCCATTGATAATCATGAAATGGAAATTATTTGTAACTTTCTACAAGTAGAACAATGAATAGTACAGGTAGACGGGTGAAATCTTTCTATATATTGCTTCTATATAGTCTAAGAAACATATATGCAAAGAATCCAAACAGTACAATTCGCCAATTTTTTGTTCTTCAAGTATAAGTGAACAATGAGCCCCAATGGTTAATCCTTTATCGGAAATTATTTGTATCTTTCGACAAGTAGAACAATGAATGGTACAGGTAGACGGTTGAGAACTTTGTATATATTGCTTCTATATAGTCTAAGAAACATATATGCAAAGCATCTAAACAGTAACATTCGCCAATTTTTTGTTCTTCAAGTTTAAGTGAACAACGAGCCCCATTGTTAATCCTTTAAAGGAAATTATTTGTAAATTTCGACAAGTAGAACAATGATTGGAACACGTAGACGGTTGAAATCTTTGTATATATTGCTTCCATATAGTCTAAGAAACATGTACGCAAAGCATTCAAACTGTACCATTCGCTAATTTTTTGTTCTTCAAGTTTAAGTGAACAACGAGCCCCATTGTTAATCCTTTAAAGGAAATTATTTGTAAATTTCGACAAGTAGAACAATGATTGGAACACGTAGACGGTTGAAATCTTTCTATATATTGCTTCTATATAGTCTAAGAAACATATATGCAAATCATCCAAACAGTACAATTCGCCAATTATTTGGTCTTCAAGTTTAACTGAACTACGAGCCCAATTGTTAATACTTTAACGGAAATTATTTGTACATTTCGACAAGTAGAACAATGAATGGAACAGGTAGCCGGTTGAAATCAATGTATATATTGCTTCTATATAGTCTACGAATCATATATGCAAATCATCCAAACAGTACAATTCGCCAATTTTTTGATCTTCAAGTTTAAGTGAACTACGAGCCCCATTGTTAATACTTTAACGGAAATTATTTGTAACTTGTGACAAGTAGAACAATGAATGGAACAGGTAGACGGTTGAAATCAATGTATACATTGCTTCTTTATAGTCTAAGAAACATATATGCAAAGCATCCAAACAGTACAATTCGCCAATTTTTTGTTCTTCAAGTTTAAGTGAACAATGAGCCCCATTGTTAATCCTTTAAAAGAAATTATTTGTAACTTTCGACAAGTAGAACAATGAATGGAACAGGTAGACGGTTGAAATCTTTGTATATATTGCTTCTATATAGTCTAAGAAACATATATGCAAAGCATCCAAACAGTACCATTCGGCAATTTTTTGTTCTTCAAGTTTAAGTGAACTACGAGCCCCATTGTTAATCCTTTAAAGGAAATTATTTGTAACTTTCGACAAGTAGAACAATGAATGGAACAGGTAGACGGTTGAAATCTTTGTATATATGGCTTCTATATAGTCTAAGAAACATATATGCAAAGCATCCAAACAGTACAATTCGCCAATTTTTTGTTCTTCAAGTTTAAGTAAACTACGATCCCCATTGTTAATGCCTTAACGGAAATTATTTGTAAATTTCGACAAGTAGAACAATGAATGGAACTGGTAGACGGTTGAAATCTTTGTATATATTGTTTCTGTATAATCTAAGAAACATATATGCAAAGCATCTAAATAGTAACAATCGCCAATTGTTTGATCTTCAAGTTTAAGTGAACAGCGAGCCCCATTGGTAATCATGAAATGGAAATTATTTGTAACTTTCTACAAGTAGAACGATGAATAGTACAGGTAGACGGGTGAAATCTTTCTATATATTGCTTCTAAATAGTCAAAGAAACATATATGCAAAGCATCCAAACAGTACCATTCGCCAATTTTTTGTTATACACGTTTAAGTGAACTACGAGCCCCATTGTTAATCATGAAACGGAAATTATTTGTGACTTTCTACAAGTAGAACAATGAAAACAACAGATAGACGGTTGAAATCTTTGTATATGTTGCTTCTATATAGTATACGAAACCTATATGCAAAGCATCTAAACAGTAACAATCGCCAATTTTTTTATCTTCAAGTTTATGTGAACAGCGAGCCCCATTGTTAATCCTTTAAAGGAAATTATTTGTAAATTTCGGCAAGTACAACAATGAATGGAATAGGTAGACGGATGAAATCATTGTATATATTGCTTCTATATAGTCTAAGAAACATATATGCAAAGCATCCAAACAGTACAATTCGCCAATTTTTTGTTCTTCATGTTTAAGTGAACTACGAGCCCCATTGTTAATCCTTTAAAGGAAATTATTTGTAATTTTCGACAAGCAGAACAATGAATGGAACAGGTAGACGATTGAAATCAATGTATATATTGCTTCGATATAGTCTAAGAAACATATATGCAAAGCATCCAAACAGTACCATTCATCAATTTTTTGTTCTTCAAGTTTAAGTGAACAACGAGCCCCATTGTTAAACCTTTAAAGGAAATTATTCGTAAATTTCGGCAAGTACAACAATGATTGGAACACGTAGACGGTTGAAATCTTTGTATATATTGCTTCTATATAGTCCAAGAAACACATATGCAAAGCGTCCAAACAGTACAATTCGCCAATTTTTTGCTCTTCATGTTTAAGTGAACTACGAGCCCCATTGTTAATCCTTTAAAGGAAATTATTTGTAAATTTCGGCAAGTACAACAATGAATGGAATAGGTAGACGGTTGAAATCATTGTATATATTGCTTCTATATAGTCTAAGAAACATATATGCAAAGCATCCAAACAGTACAATTCGCCATTTTCTTGTTCTTCAAGTTTAAGTAAACTACGATCCCCATTGTTAATCCCTTAACGGAAATTATTTGTAACTTCCGACAAGTAGAACAATGAATGGAACAGGTAGACGGTTGAAATCATTGTATATATTGCTTCTATATAGTCTAAGAAACATATCTGCAAATCATCCAAACAGTACAATTCGCCAATTATTTGATCTTCAAGTTTAAGTGAACTACGAGCCCCATTGTTAATACTTTAACGGAAATTATTTGTAACTTGCGACAAGTAGAACAATGAATGGAACAGGTAGACGGTTGAAATCAATGTATATATTGCTTCTATATAGTCTAAGAAACATATATGCAAGGCATCCAAACAGTACCATTCGCCAATTTTTTGTTCTTCAAGTTTAAGTGAACAACGAGCTCCATTGTTAATCATTTATAGGAAATTATTTGTAAATTTCGACAAGTAGAACAATGAATGGAACAGGTAGACTGTTGAAATCATTGTATATATTGCTTCTATATAGTCTAAGAAACTTATATGCAAAGCATCCAAACAGTACAATTCGCCAATTATTTCATCTTCATGTTTAAGTGAACTACGAGTCCCATTGTTAATAATTTAACGGAAATTATTTGTAACTTGCGACAAGTAGAACAATGAATGGAACAGGTAGACGGTTGAAATCATTGTATATACTGCTTCTATATAGTCTAAGAAACATATGTGCAAAGCATCCAAACAGTACAATTCGCCAATTATTTCATCTTCATGTTTAAGTGAACTACGAGTCCCATTGTTAATAATTTAACGGAAATTATTTGTAACTTGCGACAAGTAGAACAATGAATGGAACAGGTAGACGGTTGAAATCTTTGTATATGTTGCTTCTATATAGTCTAAGAAACCTATATGCAAAGCATCTAAACAGTAACAATCGCCAATTTTTTGATATTCAAGTTTAAGTGAACAGCGAGCCCCATTGATAATCATGAAATGGAAATTATTTGTAACTTTCTACAAGTAGAACAATGAATAGTATAGGTAGACGGTTGAAATCTTTGTATATATTGCTTCTAAATAGTCTAAGAAACATATCTGCAAATCATCCAAACAGTACAATTCGCCAATTATTTGATCTTCAAGTTTAAGTGAACTACGAGCCCCATTGTTAATGCTTTAACGGAAATTATTTGTAACTTGCGACAAGTAGAACAATGAATGGAACAGGTAGACGGTTGAAATCAATGTATATATTGCTTCTATATAGTCTAAGAAACATATATGCAAGGCATCCAAACAGTACCATTCGCCAATTTTTTGTTCTTCAAGTTTAAGTGAACAACGAGCTCCATTGTTAATCATTTATAGGAAATTATTTGTAAATTTCGACAAGTAGAACAATGAATGGAACAGGTAGACGGTTGAAATCTTTGTATATATTGCTTCTATATAGTCTAAGAAACATATATGCAAAGCATCCAAACAGTACAATTCGCCAATTATTTGATCTTCAAGTTTAAGTGAACTACGAGCCCCATTGTTAATACTTTAACGGAAATTATTTGTAACTTGCGACAAGTAGAACAATGAATGGAACAGGTAGACGGTTGAAATCAATGTATATATTGCTTCTATATAGTCTAAGAAACATATATGCAAGGCATCCAAACAGTACCATTCGCCAATTTTTTGTTCTTCAAGTTTAAGTGAACAACGAGCTCCATTGTTAATCATTTATAGGAAATTATTTGTAAATTTCGACAAGTAGAACAATGAATGGAACAGGTAGACTGTTGAAATCATTGTATATATTGCTTCTATATAGTCTAAGAAACTTATATGCAAAGCATCCAAACAGTACAATTCGCCAATTATTTCATCTTCATGTTTAAGTGAACTACGAGTCCCATTGTTAATAATTTAACGGAAATTATTTGTAACTTGCGACAAGTAGAACAATGAATGGAACAGGTAGACGGTTGAAATCATTGTATATACTGCTTCTATATAGTCTAAGAAACATATGTGCAAAGCATCCAAACAGTACAATTCGCCAATTATTTCATCTTCATGTTTAAGTGAACTACGAGTCCCATTGTTAATAATTTAACGGAAATTATTTGTAACTTGCGACAAGTAGAACAATGAATGGAACAGGTAGACGGTTGAAATCTTTGTATATGTTGCTTCTATATAGTCTAAGAAACCTATATGCAAAGCATCTAAACAGTAACAATCGCCAATTTTTTGATATTCAAGTTTAAGTGAACAGCGAGCCCCATTGATAATCATGAAATGGAAATTATTTGTAACTTTCTACAAGTAGAACAATGAATAGTATAGGTAGACGGTTGAAATCTTTGTATATATTGCTTCTAAATAGTCTAAGAAACATATCTGCAAATCATCCAAACAGTACAATTCGCCAATTATTTGATCTTCAAGTTTAAGTGAACTACGAGCCCCATTGTTAATACTTTAACGGAAATTATTTGTAACTTGCGACAAGTAGAACAATGAATGGAACAGGTAGACGGTTGAAATCATTGTATATACTGCTTCTATATAGTCTAAGAAACATATGTGCAAAGCATCCAAACAGTACAATTCGCCAATTATTTCATCTTCATGTTTAAGTGAACTACGAGTCCCATTGTTAATAATTTAACGGAAATTATTTGTAACTTGCGACAAGTAGAACAATGAATGGAACAGGTAGACGGTTGAAATCTTTGTATATGTTGCTTCTATATAGTCTAAGAAACCTATATGCAAAGCATCTAAACAGTAACAATCGCCAATTTTTTGATATTCAAGTTTAAGTGAACAGCGAGCCCCATTGATAATCATGAAATGGAAATTATTTGTAACTTTCTACAAGTAGAACAATGAATAGTATAGGTAGACGGTTGAAATCTTTGTATATATTGCTTCTAAATAGTCTAAGAAACATATCTGCAAATCATCCAAACAGTACAATTCGCCAATTATTTGATCTTCAAGTTTAAGTGAACTACGAGCCCCATTGTTAATGCTTTAACGGAAATTATTTGTAACTTGCGACAAGTAGAACAATGAATGGAACAGGTAGACGGTTGAAATCAATGTATATATTGCTTCTATATAGTCTAAGAAACATATATGCAAGGCATCCAAACAGTACCATTCGCCAATTTTTTGTTCTTCAAGTTTAAGTGAACAACGAGCTCCATTGTTAATCATTTATAGGAAATTATTTGTAAATTTCGACAAGTAGAACAATGAATGGAACAGGTAGACGGTTGAAATCTTTGTATATATTGCTTCTATATAGTCTAAGAAACATATATGCAAAGCATCCAAACAGTACCATTCATCAATTTTTTGTTCTTCAAGTTTAAGTGAACAACGAGCCCCATTGTTAAACCTTTAAAGGAAATTATTCGTAAATTTCGGCAAGTACAACAATGATTGGAACACGTAGACGGTTGAAATCTTTGTATATATTGCTTCTATATAGTCCAAGAAACACATATGCAAAGCGTCCAAACAGTACAATTCGCCAATTTTTTGCTCTTCATGTTTAAGTGAACTACGAGCCCCATTGTTAATCCTTTAAAGGAAATTATTTGTAAATTTCGGCAAGTACAACAATGAATGGAATAGGTAGACGGTTGAAATCATTGTATATATTGCTTCTATATAGTCTAAGAAACATATATGCAAAGCATCCAAACAGTACAATTCGCCATTTTCTTGTTCTTCAAGTTTAAGTAAACTACGATCCCCATTGTTAATCCCTTAACGGAAATTATTTGTAACTTCCGACAAGTAGAACAATGAATGGAACAGGTAGACGGTTGAAATCATTGTATATATTGCTTCTATATAGTCTAAGAAACATATCTGCAAATCATCCAAACAGTACAATTCGCCAATTATTTGATCTTCAAGTTTAAGTGAACTACGAGCCCCATTGTTAATACTTTAACGGAAATTATTTGTAACTTGCGACAAGTAGAACAATGAATGGAACAGGTAGACGGTTGAAATCAATGTATATATTGCTTCTATATAGTCTAAGAAACATATATGCAAGGCATCCAAACAGTACCATTCGCCAATTTTTTGTTCTTCAAGTTTAAGTGAACAACGAGCTCCATTGTTAATCATTTATAGGAAATTATTTGTAAATTTCGACAAGTAGAACAATGAATGGAACAGGTAGACTGTTGAAATCATTGTATATATTGCTTCTATATAGTCTAAGAAACTTATATGCAAAGCATCCAAACAGTACAATTCGCCAATTATTTCATCTTCATGTTTAAGTGAACTACGAGTCCCATTGTTAATAATTTAACGGAAATTATTTGTAACTTGCGACAAGTAGAACAATGAATGGAACAGGTAGACGGTTGAAATCATTGTATATACTGCTTCTATATAGTCTAAGAAACATATGTGCAAAGCATCCAAACAGTACAATTCGCCAATTATTTCATCTTCATGTTTAAGTGAACTACGAGTCCCATTGTTAATAATTTAACGGAAATTATTTGTAACTTGCGACAAGTAGAACAATGAATGGAACAGGTAGACGGTTGAAATCTTTGTATATGTTGCTTCTATATAGTCTAAGAAACCTATATGCAAAGCATCTAAACAGTAACAATCGCCAATTTTTTGATATTCAAGTTTAAGTGAACAGCGAGCCCCATTGATAATCATGAAATGGAAATTATTTGTAACTTTCTACAAGTAGAACAATGAATAGTATAGGTAGACGGTTGAAATCTTTGTATATATTGCTTCTAAATAGTCTAAGAAACATATCTGCAAATCATCCAAACAGTACAATTCGCCAATTATTTGATCTTCAAGTTTAAGTGAACTACGAGCCCCATTGTTAATGCTTTAACGGAAATTATTTGTAACTTGCGACAAGTAGAACAATGAATGGAACAGGTAGACGGTTGAAATCAATGTATATATTGCTTCTATATAGTCTAAGAAACATATATGCAAGGCATCCAAACAGTACCATTCGCCAATTTTTTGTTCTTCAAGTTTAAGTGAACAACGAGCTCCATTGTTAATCATTTATAGGAAATTATTTGTAAATTTCGACAAGTAGAACAATGAATGGAACAGGTAGACGGTTGAAATCTTTGTATATATTGCTTCTATATAGTCTAAGAAACATATATGCAAAGCATCCAAACAGTACAATTCGCCAATTATTTGATCTTCAAGTTTAAGTGAACTACGAGCCCCATTGTTAATACTTTAACGGAAATTATTTGTAACTTGCGACAAGTAGAACAATGAATGGAACAGGTAGACGGTTGAAATCAATGTATATATTGCTTCTATATAGTCTAAGAAACATATATGCAAGGCATCCAAACAGTACCATTCGCCAATTTTTTGTTCTTCAAGTTTAAGTGAACAACGAGCTCCATTGTTAATCATTTATAGGAAATTATTTGTAAATTTCGACAAGTAGAACAATGAATGGAACAGGTAGACTGTTGAAATCATTGTATATATTGCTTCTATATAGTCTAAGAAACTTATATGCAAAGCATCCAAACAGTACAATTCGCCAATTTCTTGTTCTTCAAGTTTAAGTAAACTACGATCCCCATTGTTAATCCCTTAACGGAAATTATTTGTAACTTCCGACAAGTAGAACAATGAATGGAACAGGTAGACGGTTGAAATCATTGTATATATTGCTTCTATATAGTCTAAGAAACCTATATGCAAAGCGTCTAAACAGTAACAATCGCCAATTTTTTGATCTTCAAGTTTAAGTGAACAGCGAGCCCCATTGATAATCATGAAATGGAAATTATTTGTAACTTTCTACAAGTAGAACAATGAATAGTATAGGTAGACGGTTGAAATCTTTGTATATGTTGCTTCTATATAGTCTAAGAAACCTATATGCAAAGCATCTAAACAGTAACAATCGCCAATTTTTTGATCTTCAAGTTTAAGTGAACAGCGAGCCCCATTGATAATCATGAAATGGAAATTATTTGTAAATTTCGACAAGTAGAACAATGAATGGAACAGATAGACTGTTGAAATCATTGTATATATTGCTTCTATATAGTCTAAGAAACTTATATGCAAAGCATCCAAACAGTACAAATCGCCAATTTCTTGTTCTTCAAGTTTAAGTAAACTACGATCCCCATTGTTAATCCCTTAACGGAAATTATTTGTAACTTCCGACAAGTAGAACAATGAATGGAACAGGTAGACGGTTGAAATCATTGTATATATTGCTTCTATATAGTCTAAGAAACATATGTGCAAAGCATCCAAACAGTACAATTCGCCAATTATTTCATCTTCATGTTTAAGTGAACTACGAGTCCCATTGTTAATAATTTAACGGAAATTATTTGTAACTTGCGACAAGTAGAACAATGAATGGAACAGGTAGACGGTTGAAATCTTTGTATATGTTGCTTCTATATAGTCTAAGAAACCTATATGCAAAGCGTCTAAACAGTAACAATCGCCAATTTTTTGATCTTCAAGTTTAAGTGAACAGCGAGCCCCATTGATAATCATGAAATGGAAATTATTTGTAACTTTCTACAAGTAGAACAATGAATAGTATAGGTAGACGGTTGAAATCTTTGTATATATTGCTTCTAAATAGTCTAAGAAACATATATGCAAAGCATCCAAACAGTAAAATTCGCCAATTTTTTGTTCTTCAAGTTTAAGTGAACTACGAGCCCCATTGTTAATCCTTTAAAGGAAATTATTTGTAAATTGCGACAAGTAGAACAATGAATGGATCAGTTAGACGGTTGAAATCATTATATATATTGCTTCTATATAGTCTAAGAAACATATATGCTAAGCATCCAAACAGTACAATTCGCCAATTTATTGTTCTTCAAATTTAAGTGAACTACGAGTCCCATTGTTAATACTTTAACGGAAATTATTTGTTACTTGCGACAAGTAGAACAATTAATGGAACAGGTAGACGGTTGAAATCTTTGTATATGTTGCTTCTATATAATATAAGAAACCTATATGCAAAGCATCTAAACAGTAACAATCGCCAATTTTTTTATCTTCAAGTTTAAGTGAACTACGAGCCCCATTGTTAATCCTAAACGGAAATTAATTGTAACTTTCTACAAGTAGAACAATGATTGGAACACGTAGACGGTTGAAATCTTTGTATATATTGCTTCCATATAGTCTAAGAAACATGTACGCAAAGCATCCAAACAGTACCATTCGCCAATTTTTTGTTCTTCAAGTTTAAGTGAACAATGAGCCCCAATGGTTAATCCTTTATCGGAAATTACTTGTAATTTTCGACAAGTAGAACAATGAATGGAACAGGTAGACGGTTGAAATCTTTGTATATATTTCTTCTACATATATAATCTAAAAAACATATATTCAAAGCATCCAAACAGTACTATTCGCAAATTTTTTGTTCTTCAAGTTTAAGTGAACTACGAGCCCCATTGTTAATCCTTTAAAGGAAATTATTTGTAAATTTCGACAAGTAGAACAAAGAATGGAACAGGTAGACGGTTGAAATCATTGTATATATTGCTTCTATATAGTCTAAGAAATATATCTGCATATCATCCAAACAGTACAATTCGCCAATTATTTGATCTTCAAGTTTAAGGGGGGCAGTCCCTTTAAACGCAAGAAAATTAGTCTTTTTTTATGAATTTTTTTGAAGGTGATAAAATTATCGAATCCTTTTGAAATTTGTATATCATTTTATTGCATATGTCTTGTTTTAGAAAACATTTTTTCTTTTTTTCGTTTTTACAAAATGGCGGCGTTCCGAATTTTTTCTATCGGCGCCTTTCGCAAGACACCGCAAACTGCTGCACCTGTACGATTTTTGATATTGATGTGAAATAAAAAACGAAAATATTTTCCGATTATAGACAAGTTTAAGGGAAGGATAAACCTAAAAAAATATAAAAAAGTATAAAACTGAAAGTTATGTCGGCGTTTTAATAAAAAGGTAATTTTTTTGACCATTTTCTCGACAGTTTTTGCCCCTTAAAATATATTTATTTACGCGATAACTTAAAAATTTGAGGTACATCCTTACGGTAATGTTGTAGTAAAAAACGTGGAAAATTTTCGGACAAATCGATTGATAACTTTTCGAGCTACAACACGAGCAGTTTTTGAAAATACAGTTTCGAGATAATCGCGTTTGAAGTTTCAGCCGAACCGCTCGGATTACCTGCGTCCCTGCTTTACAGCATGCGGTGCCGCGCTCCCGATTATGTGCTATAACTTTGTTAATATTTCGAATTTTTATTTCTCCTTTATATAGTATACTCTCAACATATCATACTTTCGAAATATGCAAAAAAAAAAAATTGATTTTTTGAAAATTGTAAAGGGACTGCCCCCCTTAAGTGAACTACGAGCCCCATTGTTAATACTTTAACGGAAATTATTTGTAAATTTCGGCAAGTAGAACAATGAATGGAATAGGTAGACGGTTGAAATCTTTGTATATATTGCTTCTATATAATATAAGAAACATATATTCAAAGCATCCAAACAGTACCATCCGCCAATTTTTTGTTCTTCAAGTTTAAGTGAACTACGAGCCCCATTGTTAATCCTTTAAAGGAAATTATTTGTAAATTTCGGCAAGTAGAACAATGAATGGAATAGGTAGACGGTTGAAATCATTGTATATATTGCTTCTATATAGTCTAAGAAACATATATGCAAAGCATCCAAACAGTATAATTCGCCAATTTCTTGTTCTTCAAGTTTAAGTAAACTACGATCCCCATTGTTAATCCCTTAACGGAAATTATTTGTAACTTCCGACAAGTAGAACAATGAATGGAACAGGTAGACGGTTGAAATCATTGTATATATTGCTTCTATATAGTCTAAGAAACATATCTGCAAATCATCCAAACAGTACAATTCGCCAATTATTTGATCTTCAAGTTTAAGTGAACTACGAGCCCCATTGTTAATACTTTAACGGAAATTATTTGTAACTTGCGACAAGTAGAACAATGAATGGAACAGGTAGACGGTTGAAATCAATGTATATATTGCTTCTATATAGTCTAAGAAACATATATGCAAGGCATCCAAACAGTACCATTCGCCAATTTTTTGTTCTTCAAGTTTAAGTGAACAATGAGCCCCAATGGTTAATCCTTTATCGGAAATTATTTGTAATTTTCGACAAGTAGAACAATGAATGGAACAGGTAGACGGTTGAAATCATTGTATATATCGCTTCTATATAGTCTAAGAAACATATATGCTAAGCATCCAAACAGTACAATTCGCCAATTTTTTGTTCTTCAAGTTTAAGTAAACTACGATCCCCATTGTTAATCCCTTAACGGAAATTATTTGTAACTTTCGAAAAGTTGAACAATGAATGGAACAGGTAGACGGTTGAAATCTTTGTAAATATTGCTTCTATATAATCTAAGAAACATATATGCAAAGCATCCAAACAGTACAATTCGCCAATTTTTTGTTCTTCAAGTTTAAGTGAACTACGAGCCCCATTGCTAATCCTTTAAAGGAAATTATTTGTAATTTTCGACAAGTAGAACAATGAATAGAACAGGTAGACGGTTGAAATCTTTGTATATGTTGCTTCTATATAGTCTAAGAAATCTGTATGCAAAGCATCTAAACAGTAACAATCGCCAATTTTTTGATCTTCAAGTTTAAGTGAACAGCGAGCCCCATTGATAATCATGAAATGGAAATTATTTGTAACTTTCTACAAGTAGAACAATGAATAGTATAGGTAGACGGTTGAAATCTTTGTATATATTGCTTCTAAATAGTCTAAGAAACATATATGCAAAGCATCCAAACAGTACAATTCGCCAATTTTTTGTTCTTCAAGTTTAAGTGAACTACGAGCCCCATTGCTAATCCTTTAAAGGAAATTATTTGTAATTTTCGACAAGTAGAACAATGAATAGAACAGGTAGACGGTTGAAATCTTTGTATATGTTGCTTCTATATAGTCTAAGAAATCTGTATGCAAAGCATCTAAACAGTAACAATCGCCAATTTTTTGATCTTCAAGTTTAAGTGAACAGCGAGCCCCATTGATAATCATGAAATGGAAATTATTTGTAACTTTCTACAAGTAGAACAATGAATAGTATAGGTAGACGGTTGAAATCTTTGTATATATTGCTTCTAAATAGTCTAAGAAACATATATGCAAAGCATCCAAACAGTACAATTCGCCAATTTTTTGTTCTTCAAGTTTAAGTGAACTACGAGCCCCATTGTTAATCCTTTAAAGGAAATTATTTGTAAATTGCGACAAGTAGAACAATGAATGGATCAGTTAGACGGTTGAAATCATTATATATATTGCTTCTATATAGTCTAAGAAACATATATGCTAAGCATCCAAACAGTACAATTCGCCAATTTATTGTTCTTCAAATTTAAGTGAACTACGAGTCCCATTGTTAATACTTAAACGGAAATTATTTGTTACTTGCGACAAGTAGAACAATGAATGGAACAGGTAGACGGTTGAAATCATTGTATATATTGCTTCTATATAGTCTAAGAAACATATCTGCAAATCATCCAAACAGTACAATTCGCCAATTATTTGATCTTCAAGTTTAAGTGAACTACGAGCCCCATTGTTAATACTTTAACGGAAATTATTTGTAACTTGCGACAAGTAGAACAATGAATGGAACAGGTAGACGGTTGAAATCAATGTATATATTGCTTCTATATAGTCTAAGAAACATTTATGCAAGGCATCCAAACAGTACCATTCGCCAATTTTTTGTTCTTCAAGTTTAAGTGAACAACGAGCCCCATTGTTAATCATTTATAGGAAATTATTTGTAAATTTCGACAAGTAGAACAATGAATGGAACAGGTAGACTGTTGAAATCATTGTATATATTGCTTCTATATAGTCTAAGAAACTTATATGCAAAGCATCCAAACAGTACAATTCGCCAATTTCTTGTTCTTCAAGTTTAAGTAAACTACGATCCCCATTGTTAATCCCTTAACGGAAATTATTTGTAACTTCCGACAAGTAGAACAATGAATGGAACAGGTAGACGGTTGAAATCAATGTATATATTGCTTCTAAATAGTCTAAGAAACATATCTGCATATCATCCAAACAGTACAATTCGTCAATTATTTGATCTTCAAGTTTAAGTGAACTACGAGCCCCATTGTTAATACTTTAACGGAAATTATTTGTAACTTGCGACAAGTAGAACAATGAATGGAACAGGTAGACGGTTGAAATCAATGTATATATTGCTTCTATATAGTCTAAGAAACATATATGCAAAGCATCGAAACAGTAACATTCGCCAATTTTTTGTTCTTCAAGTTGAAGTGAACTACGAGCCCCATTGTTAATCCTTTAAAGGAAATTATTTGTAAATTTCGACAAGTAGAACAATGAATGGATCAGGTAGACGGTTGAAATAATTGTATATATTGCTTCTATATAATCTACGAAACATATATGCAAAGCATCCAAACAGTACAATTCGCCAATTTTTTGTTCTTCATGTTTAAGTGAACTACGAGCCCCATTGTTAATCCTTTAACGGAAATTAATTGTAACTTTCTACAAGTAGAACAATGATTGGAACACGTAGACGGTTGAAATCTTTGTATATATTGCTTCCATATAGCCTAAGAAACATATATGCAAAGCATCCAAACAGTACAATTCGACAATTTTTTGTCCTTCAAGTTTAAGTGAACAATGAGCCCCATTGTTAATCCTTTATCGGAATTTATTTGTAACTTTCGACAAGTAGAACAATGAATGGAACAGGTAGACGGTTGAAATCTTTGTATATATTGCTTCTATATAGTCTAAGAAACATATATGCAAAGCATCCAAACAGTACAATTCGCCAATTTTCTGTTCTTCAAGTTTAAGTGAACAACGAGCCCCATTGATAATCCTTTATCTGAAATTATTTGTAACTTTCGACAAGTAGAACATTGAATGGAACAGGTAGACGGTTGAAATCTTTGTATATATTGATTCTATATAGTCTAAGAAACATATATGCAAAGCATCCAAACAGTACCATTCATCAATTTTTTGTTCTTCAAGTTTAAGTGAACAACGAGCCCCATTGTTAATCCTTTAAAGGAAATTATTTGTAATTTTCGACAAGTAGAACAATGAATAGAACAGGTAGACGGTTGAAATCTTTGTATATGTTGCTTCTATATAGTCTAAGAAACCTATATGCAAAGCATCTAAACAGTAACAATCGCCAATTTTTTGATCTTCAAGTTTAAGTGAACAGCGAGCCCCATTGATAATCATGAAATGGAAATTATTTGTAACTTTCTACAAGTAGAACAATGAATAGTGCAGGTAGACGGGTGAAATCTTTCTATATATTGCTTCTAAATAGTCTAAGAAACATATATGCAAAGCATCCAAACAGTACGATTCGCCAATTATTTGATCTTCAATTTTAAGTGAACTACGAGCCCCATTGTTAATACTTTAACGGAAATTATTTGTAAATTTCGACAAGTAGAACAATGAATGGATCAGGTAGACGGTTGAAATAATTGTATATATTGCTTCTATATAATCTACGAAACATATATGCAAAGCATCCAAACAGTACAATTCGCCAATTTTTTGTTCTTCAAGTTTAAGTGAACTACGAGCCCCATTGTTAATCCTTTAACGGAAATTAATTGTAACTTTCTACAAGTAGAACAATGATTGGAACACGTAGACGGTTGAAATCTTTGTATATATTGCTTCCATATAGCCTAAGAAACATATATGCAAAGCATCCAAACAGTACAATTCGACAATTTTTTGTCCTTCAAGTTTAAGTGAACAATGAGCCCCATTGATAATCATGAACCGGAAATTATTTGTAACTTTCTACAAGTAGAACAATGAATGGAACAGGTAGACGGTTGAAATCATTGTATATATTGCTTCCATATAGTCTAAGAAACATATATGCACAGCATCCAAACAGTACCATTCGCCAATTTTTTGTTCTTCAAGTTTAAGTGAACTACGAGCCCCATTGTTAAACCTTTAAAGGAAATTATTTGTAATTTTCGACAAGCAGAACAATGAATGGTACAGGTAGACGGTTGAAATCTTTGTATATATTGCTTCCATATAGCCTAAGAAACATATATGCAAAGCATCCAAACAGTACAATTCGACAATTTTTTGTCCTTCAAGTTTAAGTGAACAATGAGCCCCATTGTTAATCCTTTATCGGAATTTATTTGTAACTTTCGACAAGTAGAACAATGAATGGAACAGGTAGACGGTTGAAATCTTTGTATATATTGCTTCTATATAGTCTAAGAAACATATATGCAAAGCATCCAAACAGTACAATTCGCCAATTTTCTGTTCTTCAAGTTTAAGTGAACAACGAGCCCCATTGATAATCCTTTATCTGAAATTATTTGTAACTTTCGACAAGTAGAACATTGAATGGAACAGGTAGACGGTTGAAATCTTTGTATATATTGATTCTATATAGTCTAAGAAACATATATGCAAAGCATCCAAACAGTACCATTCATCAATTTTTTGTTCTTCAAGTTTAAGTGAACAACGAGCCCCATTGTTAATCCTTTAAAGGAAATTATTTGTAATTTTCGACAAGTAGAACAATGAATAGAACAGGTAGACGGTTGAAATCTTTGTATATGTTGCTTCTATATAGTCTAAGAAACCTATATGCAAAGCATCTAAACAGTAACAATCGCCAATTTTTTGATCTTCAAGTTTAAGTGAACAGCGAGCCCCATTGATAATCATGAAATGGAAATTATTTGTAACTTTCTACAAGTAGAACAATGAATAGTGCAGGTAGACGGGTGAAATCTTTCTATATATTGCTTCTAAATAGTCTAAGAAACATATATGCAAAGCATCCAAACAGTACGATTCGCCAATTATTTGATCTTCAATTTTAAGTGAACTACGAGCCCCATTGTTAATACTTTAACGGAAATTATTTGTAAATTTCGACAAGTAGAACAATGAATGGATCAGGTAGACGGTTGAAATAATTGTATATATTGCTTCTATATAATCTACGAAACATATATGTATAGCATCCAAACAGTACAATTCGACAATTTTTTGTTCTTCAAGTTTAAGTGAACTACGAGCCCCATTGTTAATCCTTTAAAGGAAATTATTTGTAAATTTCGGCAAGTAGAACAATGAATGGAATAGGTAGACGGTTGAAATCATTGTATATATTGCTTCTATATAGTCTAAGAAACATATATGCATAGCGTCCAAACAGTACAATTCGCCAATTTTTTGCTCTTCAAGTTTAAGTGAACTACGAGCCCCATTGTTAATCATTTAAAGGAAATTATTTGTAAATTTCGACAAGTAGAACAATGATTGGACCAGGTAGACTGTTGAAATCATTGTATATATTGCTTCTATATAGTCTAAGAAACATATATGCATAGCGTCCAAACAGTACAATTCGCCAATTTTTTGCTCTTCAAGTTTAAGTGAACAACGAGCCCCATTGTTAATCCTTTAAAGGAAATTATTTGTAAATTTCGGCAAGTAGAACAATGAATGGAACAGGTAGACGATTCAAATCTTTGTATATATTGCTTCTATATAATCTAAGAAACATATATGCAAAGCATCTAAACAGTAACAATCGCCAATTTTTTTATCTTCAAGTTTAAGTGAACAGCGAGCCCCATTGATAATCATGAAATGGAAATTATTTGTAACTTTCTACAAGTAGAACAATGAATAGTACGGGTAGACGGGTGAAATCTTTCTATATATTGCTTCTAAATAGTCTAAGAAACATATATGCAAAGCATCCAAACAGTACCATTCGCCAATTTTTTGTTCTTCAATTTTAAGTGAACAATGAGACCCAATGGTTAATCCTTTATCGGAAATTACTTGTAATTTTCGACAAGTAGAACAATGAATGGAACAGGTAGACGGTTGAAATCTTTGTATATATTGCTTCTATATAATCTAAGAAACATATATTCAAAGCATCCAAACAGTAATATTCGCCAATTTTTTGTTCTTCAAGTTAAGTGAACTACGAGCCCCATTGTTAATCCTTTAAAGGAAATTATTTGTAAATTTCGACAAGTAGAACAATGAATGGAACAGGTAGACTGTTGAAATCATTGTATATATTGCTTCTATATAGTCTAAGAAACATATATGCATAGCGTCCAAACAGTACAATTCGCCAATTTCTGGTTCTTCAAGTTTAAGTAAACTACGATCCCCATTGTTAATCCCTTAACGGAAATTATTTGTAACTTTCGACAAGTAGAACAATGAATGGAACAGGTAGACTGTTGAAATCATTGTATATATTGCTTGTATATAGTCTAAGAAACATATCTGCAAATTATCCAAACAGTACAATTCGCCAATTATTTGATCTTCAAGTTTAAGTGAACTACGAGCCCCATTGTTATTCCTTTAAAGGAAATTATTTGTAAATTTCGACAAGTAGAACAATGAATGGATCAGGTACACGGTTGAAATCTTTGTATATATTGCTTCTATATAGTCTAAGAAACATATATGCAAAGCATCTAAACAGTAACATTCACCAATTTTTTGATCTTCAAGTTTAAGTGAACAATGAGCCCCATTGTTAATCCTTTATCGGAAATTATTTGTAACTTTCGACAAGTAGAACAATGAATGGAACAGGTAGACGGTTGAAATCTTTGTATATATTGCTTCTATATAATCTAAGAAACATATATGCAAAGCATCCAAACAGTACAATTCGCCAATTATTTCATCTTCATGTTTAAGTGAACTACGAGCCCCATTGTTAATACTTTAACGGAAATTATTTGTAACTTCCGACAAGTAGAACAATGAATGGAACAGGTAGACGGTTGAAATCAATGTATATATTGCTTCTATATAGTCTAAGAAACATATATGCAAAGCATCCTAACAGTACCATTCGCCAATTTTTCGTTCTTCAGGTTTAAGTGAACAATGAGCCCCATTGTTAATCCTTTATCGGAAATTATTTGTAACTTTCGACAAGTAGAACAATGAATGGAACTGGTAGACGGTTGAAATCTTTGTATATGTTGCTTCTATATAGTCTAAGAAACATATATGCAAAGCATCCAAACAGTACATTTCGCCAATTTATTGTTCTTCAAGTTTAAGTGAACAACGAGCCCCATTGTTAATCCTTTAACGGAAATTAATTGTAACTTTCTACAAGTAGAACAATGATTGGAACACGTAGAGGGTTGAAATCTTTGTATATATTGCTTCCATATCGTCTAAGAAACATGTACGCAGAGCATCCAAACAGTACCATTCGCCAATTTTTTGTTCTTCAAGTTTAAGTGAACAATCAGCCCCAATGGTTAATCCTTTATCGGAAATTATTTGTAATTTTCGACAAGTAGAACAATGAATAGTACAGGTAGATTTGTGAAATCTTTCTACATATTTCTTCTAAATAGTCTAAGAAACATATATGCAAAGCATCCAAACAGTACCAGTCGCCAATTTTTTGTTCTTCAAGTTTAAGTGAACAACGAGGCCCATTGATAATCATGAAACCCAAATTATTTGTAACTTTCGACAAGAAGAACAATGAATAGAGCAGGTAGACGGTTGAAATCTATGTATATGTTGCTTCTATATAGTCTAAGAAACCTATATGCAAAGCATCTAAACAGTAACATTCGCCAATTTTTTGATCTTCAAGTTTATGTGAACAGCGAGCCCCATTGATAATCATGAAATGGAAATTATTTGTAACTTTCTACAAGTAGAACAATGACTAGTGCAGGTAGACGGGTGAAATCTTTCTATATATTGCTTCTAAATAGTCTAAGAAACACATATGCAAAGCATCCAAACAGTACAATTCGCCAATTTTTTGTTCTTCAAGTTTAAGTGAACTACGAGCCCCATTGTTAATCCTTTAAAGGAAATTATTTGTAAATTTCGACAAGTAGAACAATGAATGGATCAGGTAGACGGTTGAAATCATTGTATATATTGCTTCTATATAGTCTACGAAACCTATATGCAAAGCCTCTAAACAGTAACAATCGCCAATTTTTTGTTCTTCAAATTTAAGTGAACAGCGAGCCCCATTGATAATCATGAAATGGAAATTATTTGTAACTTTCCACAAGTAGAACAGTGAATAGTACAGGTAGACGGGTGAAATCTTTCTATATATTATAATTTTTTGTTCTTCAAGTTTAAGTGAACAACGAGCCCCATTGATAATCATGAAACGGAAATTATTTGTAACTTTCTACAAGTAGAACAATGAATAGAACAGGTAGACGGTGGAAATCTTTGTATATGTTGCTTCTATATAGTCTACGAAACCTATATGCAAAGCCTCTAAACAGTAACAATCGCCAATTTTTTGATCTTCAAATTTAAGTGAACAGCGAGCCCCATTGATAATCATGAAATGGAAATTATTTGTAACTTTCTACAAGTAGAACAGTGAATAGTACAGGTAGACGGGTGAAATCTTTCTATATATTGCTTCTAAATAGTCCAAGAAACATATATGCAAAGCATCCAAACAGTATCATTCGCCAATTTTTTGTCCTTCAAGTTTAAGTGAACAACGAGCCCCTATGGTTAATCCTTTATTGGAAATTATTTGTAACTTTCGACAAGTAGAACAATGAATGGAACAGGTAGACGGTTGAATTCTTTGTATATATTGATTCTATATAGTCTAAGAAACATATATGCAAAGCATCCAAACAGTACAATTCGCCAATTTTTTGATCTTCAAGTTTATGTGAACAGCGAGCCCCATTGATAATCATGAAATGGAAATTATTTGTAACTTTCTACAAGTAGAACAATGACTAGTGCAGGTAGACGGGTGAAATCTTTCTATATATTGCTTCTAAATAGTCTAAGAAACACATATGCAAAGCATCCAAACAGTACAATTCGCCAATTTTTTGTTCTTCAAGTTTAAGTGAACTACGAGCCCCATTGTTAATCCTTTAAAGGAAATTATTTGTAAATTTCGACAAGTAGAACAATGAATGGATCAGGTAGACGGTTGAAATCATTGTATATATTGCTTCTATATAGCCTACGAAACATATATGCAAAGCATCCAAACAGTACAATTCGCCAATTTTTTGTTCTTCAAGTTTAAGTGAACTACGAGCCCCATTGTTAATACTTTAACGGAAATTAATTGTAACTTTCTACAAGTAGAACAATGATTGGAACACGTAGACGGTTGAAATCTTTGTATATATTGCTTCCATATAGTCTAAGAAACATATATGCAAAGCATCCAAACAGTACCATTCGCCAATTTTTTGTTCTTCAAGTTTAAGTGAACAATGAGCCCCATTGTTAATACTTTAACGGAAATTAATTGTAACTTTCTACAAGTAGAACAATGATTGGAACACGTAGACGGTTGAAATCTTTGTATATATTGCTTCTATATAGTCTAAGAAATATATATGCAAAGCATCCAAACAGTACCATTCGCCAATTTTTTGTCCTTCAAGTTTAAGTGAACAATGAGCCCCATTGTTAATCCTTTATCGGAAATTATTTGTAACTTTCGACAAGTAGAACAATGAATGGAACAGGTAGACGGTTGAAATCCTTGTATATATTGCTTCTATATAGTCTAAGAAACATATATGCAAAGCATCCAAACAGTACAGTTCGCCAATTTTTTGTTCTTCAAGTTTAAGTAAACTACGATCCCCATTGTTAATCCCTTAACGGAAATTATTTGTAACTTTCGACAAGTAGAACAATGAATGGAAAAGGTAGACGGTTGAAATCTTTGTATATATTGCTTCTATATAGTCTAAGAAACATATATGAAAAGCATCCAAACAGTAACAATCGCCAATTTTTTGATCTTCAAGTTTAAGTGAACAACGAGCCCCATTGTTAATCCTTTAAAGGAAATTATTTGTAAATTTCGACAAGTAGAACAATGAATGGAACAGGTAGACGGTTGAAATCTTTGTATATATTGCTTCTATATAATCTAAGAAACATATATGCAAAGCATCCAAACAGTACCATTCGCCAATTTTTTGTTCTTCAAGTTTAAGTCAACAGCGAGCCCCATTGATAATCATGAAATGGAAATTATTTGTAACTTTCTACAAGTAGAACAATGAATGGAACAGGTAGACGGTTGAATTCTTTGTATATATTGCTTCTATATAGTCTAAGAAACCTATATGCAAAGCATCTAAACAGTAACAATCGCCAATTTTTTGACCTTCAAGTTTAAGTGAACAGAGAGCCCCATTGATAATCATGAAATGGAAATTATTTGTAACTTTCTACAAGTAGAACAATGAATGGAAGAGGTAGACGGTTGAAATCATTGTATATATTGCTTCTATATAGTCTAAGAAACATATATGCAAAGCATCCAAACAGTACAATTCGCCAATATTTTGTTCTTCAAGTTTAAGTGAACAATGAGCCCCAATGGTTAATCCGTTATCGGAAATTATTTGTAAATTTCGTCAAGTAGAACAATGAATGGAACAGGTAGACGGTTGAAATCTTTGTATATATTGCTTCTATATAGTCTAAGAAATATATATGCAAAGCATCCAAACAGTACCATTCGCCAATTTTTTGTTCTTCAAGTTTAAGTGAACAATGAGCCCCATTGTTAATCCTTTATCGGAAATTATTTGTAACTTTCGACAAGTAGAACAATGAATGGAACAGGTAGACGGTTGAAATCTTTGTATATATTGCTTCTATATAGTCTAAGAAACATATATGCAAAGCATCCAAACAGTACCATTCGCCACTTTTTTGTTCTTCAAGTTTAAGTGAACAACGAGCCCCATTGTTAATCCTTTAAAGGAAATTATTTGTAAATTTCGACAAGTAGAACAATGAATGGATCATGTAGACGGTTGAAATCATTGTATATATTGCTTCTATATAGTCTACGAAACATATATGAAAAGCATCCAACAGTACAATTCGCCAATTTTTTGTTCTTCAAGTTTAAGTGAACTACGAGCCCCATTGTTAATCCTTAAACGGAAATTAATTGTAACTTTCTACAAGTAGAACAATGATTGGAACACGTAGACGGTTGAAATCTTTGTATATATTGCTTCCATATAGTCTAAGAAACATATATGCAAAGCATCCAAACAGTACAATTCGCCAATTTTTTGTTCTTCAAGTTTAAGTGAACAACGAGCCCCATTGTTAATCCTTTAACGGAAATTAATTGTAACTTTCTACAAGTAGAACAATGATTGGAACACGTAGACGGTTGAAATCTTTGTATATATTGCTTCCATATAGTCTAAGAAACATATATGCAAAGCATCCAAACAGTACAATTCGCCAATTTTTTGTTCTTCAAGTTTAAGTGAACAACGAGCCCCATTGTTAAACCTTTAAAGGAAATTATTTGTAACTTTCGACAAGTAGAACAATGAATAGAACAGGTAGACGGTTGAAATCTTTGTATATTTTGCATCTATATAGTCTAAGAAACATATATGCAAAGCATCCAAACAGTACAATTCGCCAATTTTTTGTTCTTCAAGTTTAAGTGAACAATGAGCCCCAATGGTTAATCCTTTATCGGTAATTATTTGTAACTTTCGACAAGTAGAACAATGAATGGAACACGTAGACGGTTGAAATCCTTGTATATATTGCTTCTATATAGTCTAAGAAACATATATGCAAAGCATCCAAACAGTAAAATTCGCCAATTTTTTGTTCTTCAAGTTTAAGTAAACTACGATCCCCATTGTTAATCCCTTAACGGAAATTATTTGTAACTTTCGACAAGTAGAACAATGAATGGAACAGGTAGACGGTTGAAATCATTGTATATATTGCTTCTATATAGTCTAAGAAACATATATGCAAAGCATCCAAACAGTACAATTCGACAATTTTTTGCTCTTCAAGTTTAAGTGAACTACGAGCCCCATTGTTAATCCTTTAAAGGAAATTATTTGTAAATTTCGGCAAGTAGAACAATGAATGGAATAGGTAGACGGTTGAAATCTTTGTATATATTGCTTCTATATAGTCTAAGAAACATATATGCAAATCATCCAAACAGTACAATTCGCCAATTTATTGTTCTTCAAGTTTAAGTGAACAACGAGCCCCATTGGTAATCCTTTAAAGGAAATTATTTGTAACTTTCGACAAGTAGAACAATGAATGGAACAGGTAGACGGTTGAAATCATTGTATATATTGCTTCTATATAGTCTAAGAAACATATATGCAAAGCATCCAAACAGTACAATTCGCCAATTTTTTGTTCTTCAAGTTTAAGTGAACAATGAGCCCCAATGGTTAATCCTTTATCGGTAATTATTTGTAACTTTCAACAAGTAGAACAATGAACGGAACAGGTAGACGGTTGAAATCCTTGTATATATTGCTTCCATATAGTCTAAGAAACATGTACGCAAAGCATCCAAACAGTACCATTCGCCAATTTTTTGCTCTTCAAGTTTAAGTGAACTACGAGCCCCATTGTTAATCCTTTAAAGGAAATTATTTGTAAATTTCGGCAAGTAGAACAATGAATGGAAGAGGTAGACGGTTGAAATCATTGTATATATTGCTTCTATATAGTCTAAGAAACATATATGCAAAGCATCCAAACAGTACAATTCGCCAATATTTTGTTCTTCAAGTTTAAGTGAACAATGAGCCCCAATGGTTAATCCGTTATCGGAAATTATTTGTAAATTTCGTCAAGTAGAACAATGAATGGAACAGGTAGACGGTTGAAATCTTTGTATATATTGCTTCTATATAGTCTAAGAAATATATATGCAAAGCATCCAAACAGTACCATTCGCCAATTTTTTGTCCTTCAAGTTTAAGTGAACAATGAGCCCCATTGTTAATCCTTTATCGGAAATTATTTGTAACTTTCGACAAGTAGAACAATGAATGGAACAGGTAGACGGTTGAAATCCTTGTATATATTGCTTCTATATAGTCTAAGAAACATATATGCAAAGCATCCAAACAGTACAGTTCGCCAATTTTTTGTTCTTCAAGTTTAAGTAAACTACGATCCCCATTGTTAATCCCTTAACGGAAATTATTTGTAACTTTCGACAAGTAGAACAATGAATGGAAAAGGTAGACGGTTGAAATCTTTGTATATATTGCTTCTATATAGTCTAAGAAACATATATGAAAAGCATCCAAACAGTAACAATCGCCAATTTTTTGATCTTCAAGTTTAAGTGAACAACGAGCCCCATTGTTAATCCTTTAAAGGAAATTATTTGTAAATTTCGACAAGTAGAACAATGAATGGAACAGGTAGACGGTTGAAATCTTTGTATATATTGCTTCTATATAATCTAAGAAACATATATGCAAAGCATCCAAACAGTACCATTCGCCAATTTTTTGTTCTTCAAGTTTAAGTGAACAGCGAGCCCCATTGATAATCATGAAATGGAAATTATTTGTAACTTTCTACAAGTAGAACAATGAATGGAACAGGTAGACGGTTGAATTCTTTGTATATATTGCTTCTATATAGTCTAAGAAACCTATATGCAAAGCATCTAAACAGTAACAATCGCCAATTTTTTGACCTTCAAGTTTAAGTGAACAGAGAGCCCCATTGATAATCATGAAATGGAAATTATTTGTAACTTTCTACAAGTAGAACAATGAATAGTACAGGTAGACGGTTGAAATCTTTGTATATATTGCTTCTATATAATCTAAGAAACATATATGCAAAGCATCCAAACAGTACCATTCGCCAAATTTTTGTTCTTCAAGTTTAAGTGAACAATGAGCCCCAATTGTTAATCCTTTAAAGGAAATTATTTGTAATTTTCGACAAGCAGAACAATGAATGGAACAGGTAGACGGTTGAATTCTTTGTATATATTGCTTCTATATAGTCTAAGAAACCTATATGCAAAGCATCTAAACAGTAACAATCGCCAATTCTTTGATCTTCAAGTTTAAGTGAACAGAGAGCCCCATTGATAATCATGAAATGGAAATTATTTGAAACTTTCTACAAGTAGAACAATGAATAGTACAGGTAGACGGGTGAAATCTTTCTATATATTGCTTCTAAATAGTCTAAGAAACATATATGCAAAGCATCCAAACAGTAAAATTCGCCAATTTATTGTTCTTCAAGTTTAAGTGAACAACGAGCCCCATTGTTAATCCTTTAAAGGAAATTATTTGTAATTTTCGACAAGCAGAACAATGAATGGAACAGGTAGAAGGTTGAAATCTTAGTATATATTGCTTCTATATAATCTAAGAAACCTATATGCAAAGCATCTAAACAGTAACAATCGCCAATTTTTTGATCTTCAAGTTTAAGTGAACAACGAGCCCCATTGTTAATCCTTTAAAGGAAATTATTTGTAATTTTCGACAAGCAGAACAATGAATGGAACAGGTAGAAGGTTGAAATCTTTGTATATATTGCTTCTATATAATCTAAGAAACCTATATGCAAAGCATCTAAACAGTAACAATCTCCAATTTTTTGATCTTCAAGTTTAAGTGAACAATGAGCCCCATTGTTAATCCTTTATCGGAAATTATTTGTAACTTTCGACAAGTAGAACAATGAATGGAACAGGTAGACGGTAGAAATCCTTGTATATATTGCTTCTATATAATCTAAGAAACATATATGCAAAGCATCCAAACAGTACCATTCGCCAATTTCTTGTTCTTCAAGTTTAAGTGAACTACGAGCCCCATTGTTAATCCTTTAAAGGAAATTATTTGTAAATTTCGACAAGTAGAACAATGAATGGATCAGGTAGACGGTTGAAATTATTGTATATATTGCTTCTATATAATCTACGAAACATATATGCAAAGCATCCAAACAGTACCATTCGCCAATTTATTGTTCTTCAAGTTTAAGTGAACAACGAGCCCTATTGTTAATCCTTTAAAGGAAATTATTTGTAAATTTCGACAAGTAGAACAATGAATGGAACAGGTAGACGGTTGAAATCTTTGTATATATTGCTTCTATCTAATCTAAGAAACATATATGCAAAGCATCCAAACAGTACCATTCGCCAATTTTTTGTTCTTCAAGTTTAAGTGAACAATGAGCCCCAATGGTTAATCCTTTATCGGAAATTATTTGTAACTTTCTACAAGTAGAACAATGAATGGAACTGGTAGACGGTTGAAATCTTATTATATATTGCTTCTAAATAGTCTAAGAAACATATATGCAAAGCATCCAAACAGTACAATTCGCCAATTTTTTGTTCTTTAAGTTTAAGTGAACTACGAGCCCCATTGTTAATCCTTTAAAGGAAATTATTTGTAACTTTCGAAAAATAGAACAATGAATGGAACAGGTAGACGGTTGAAATCTTTGTATATATTGCTTCTATATAGTCTAAGAAACATATATACAAAGCATCCAAACAGTACAATTCGCCAATTTATTGTTCTTCAAGTTTAAGTGTACAACGAGCCCCATTGTTAATCCTTTAAAGGAAATTATTTGTAACTTTCGACAAATAGAACAATGAATGGAACAGGTAGACGGTTGAAATCTTTATATATATTGCTTCTATATAGTCTAAGAAACATATATGCAAAGCATCCAAACAGTACAATTCGCCAATTTATTGTTCTTCAAGTTTAAGTGTACAACGAGCCCCATTGTTAATCCTTTAAAGGAAATTATTTGTAAATTTCGACAAGTAGAAAAATGAATGGAATAGGTAGACGGTTGAAATCATTGTATATATTGCTTCTATATAGTCTAAGAAACATATATGCAAAGCATCCAAACAGTACAATTCGCCAATTTTTTGTTCTTCAAGTTTAAGTGAACAATGAGCCCCAATGGTTAATCCTTTATCGGAAAATATTTGTAACTTTCGACAAGTAGAACAATGAATGGAACAGGTAGACGGTTGAAATCTTTGTATATATTGCTTCTACATAGTCTAAGAAACATATATGCAAAGCATCCAAACAGTACCATTCGCCAATTTTTTGTTCTTCAAGTTTAAGTGAACAACGAGCCCCATTGTTAATCCTTTGAAGGAAATTATTTGTAAATTTTCGCCAAGTAGAACAATGATTGGAACACGTAGACGGTTGAAATCTTTGTATATATTGCTTCCATATAGTCTAAGAAACATGTACGCAAAGCATCCAAACATTACCATTCGCCAATTTTTTGTTCTTCAAGTTTAAGTGAACAATGAGCCCCAATGGTTAATCCTTTATCGGAAATTATTTGTAATTTTCGACAAGTAGAACAATGAATGGAACATGTAAACGGTTGAAATCTTTGGATATATTGCTTCTATATAACCTAAGAAACATATATGCAAAGCATCCAAACAGTACCATTCGCCAATTTTTTGTTCTTCAAGGTTAAGTGAACAATGAGCCACATTGTTAATCCTTTATCGGAGACTATTTGTAACTTTCTACAAGTAGAACAATAATTGGAACACGTAGACGGTTGAAATCTTTGTATATATTGCTTCTATGTAGACTAAGAAACATATATGCAAAGCATCCAAACAGTACCATTCGCCAATTTTTTGTTCTTCAAGTTTAAGTGAACAACGAGCCCCATTGATAATCATGAAACGGAAATTATTTGTAACTTTCGACATGTAGAACAATGAATGGAACAGGTAGACGGTTGAAATCATTATATATATTGCTTCTATATAGTCTAAGAAACATATATGCATAGCATCCACACAGTACAATTCGCCAATTTATTGTTCTTCAAGTTTAAGTGAACAACGAGCCCCATTGTTAATACTTTAACGGAAATTAATTGTAACTTTCTACAAGTAGAACAATGATTGGAACACGTAGACGGTTGAAATCTTTGTATATATTGCTTCCATATAGTCTAAGAAACATATATGCAAAGCATCCAAACAGTACCATTCGCCAATTTTTTGTTCTTCAAGTTTAAGTGAACAATGAGCCCCATTGTTAATACTTTTACGGAAATTAATTGTAACTTTCTACAAGTAGAACAATGATTGGAACACGTAGACGGTTGAAATCTTTGTATATATTGCTTCTATATAGTCTAAGAAATATATATGCAAAGCATCCAAACAGTACCATTCGCCAATTTTTTGTCCTTCAAGTTTAAGTGAACAATGAGCCCCATTGTTAATCCTTTATCGGAAATTATTTGTAACTTTCGACAAGTAGAACAATGAATGGAACAGGTAGACGGTTGAAATCCTTGTATATATTGCTTCTATATAGTCTAAGAAACATATATGCAAAGCATCCAAACAGTACAGTTCGCCAATTTTTTGTTCTTCAAGGTTAAGTGAAAAATGAGCCCCATTGTTAATCCTTTATCGGAAATTATTTGTAACTTTCGACAAGTAGAACAATGAATGGAACAGGTAGACGGTTGAAAACTTTGTATATATTGCTTCTATATAGTCTAAGAAACATGTACGCAAAGCATCCAAACAGTACCATTCGCCAATTTTTTGTTCCTCAAGTTTACGTGAACAATGAGCCCCATTGTTGATCCTTTATCGGAAATTATTTGTAACTTTCGACAAGTAGAACAATGAATGGAACAGGTAGACGGTTGAAATCATTGTATATGTTGCTTCTATATAGTCTAAGAAACATATGTGCAAATTATCCAAACAGTACAATTCGCCAATTTTTTGTTCTTAAAGTTTAAGTGAACTACGAGCCCCATTGTTAATCCTTTAAAGGAAATTATTTGTAAATTTCGGCAAGTAGAACAATGAATGGAATAGGTAGACTGTTGAAATCATTGTATATATTGCTTCTATATAGTCTAAGAAACATATATGCAAAGCACCCAAACAGTACCATTCGCCAATTTTTTGTTCTTCAAGTTTAAGTGAACTACGAGCCCCATTGTTAATCCATCAACGGAAATTATGTGTAACTTTCGACAAGTAGAACAATGAATGGAACAGGTAGACGGTTGAAATCTTTGTATATATTGCTTCTATATAGTCTAAGAAACATATATGCAAAGCATCCAAACAGTACCATTCGCCAATTTTTTGTTCTTCAAGGTTAAGTGAAAAATGAGCCCCATTGTTAATCCTTTATCGGAAATTATTTGTAACTTTCGACAAGTAGAACAATGAATGGAACAGGTAGACGGTTGAAAACTTTGTATATATTGCTTCTATATAGTCTAAGAAACATGTACGCAAAGCATCCAAACAGTACCGTTCGCCAATTTTTTGTTCCTCAAGTTTAAGTGAACAATAAGCCCCATTGTTGATCCTTTAAAGGAAATTATTTGTAACTTTCGACAAGTAGAACAATGAATGGAACAGGTAGACGGTTGAAATCTTTGTATATATTGCTTCTATCTAATCTAAGAAACATATATGCAAATCATCCAAACAGTACCATTCGCCAATTTTTTGTTCTTCAAGTTTAAGTGAACAATGAGCCCCAATGGTTAATCCTTTATCGGAAATTATTTGTAACTTTCTACAAGTAGAACAATGAATGGAACTGGTAGACGGTTGAAATCTTATTATATATTGCTTCTAAATAGTCTAAGAAACATATATGCAAAGCATCCAAACAGTACAATTCGCCAATTTTTTGTTCTTTAAGTTTAAGTGAACTACGAGCCCCATTGTTAATCCTTTAAAGGAAATTATTTGTAACTTTCGAAAAATAGAACAATGATTGGAACACTTAGACGGTTGAAATATTATTATATATTGCTTCTATATAGTCTGAGAAACATATATGCAAAGCAGCCAAACAGTACCATTCGCCAATTTATTGTTCTTCAAGTTTAAGTGAACAACGAGCCCCATTGTTAATCCTTTAAAGGAAATTATTTGTAAATTTCGACAAGTAGAACAATGAATGGAACACGTAGACGGTTGAAATCTTTGTATATATTGCTTCCATATAGTCTAAGAAACATGTACGCAAAGCATCCAAACAGTACCATTCGCCAATTTTTTGTTCTTCAAGTTTAAGTGAACAATGAGCCCCAATGGTTAATCCTTTATCGGAAATTATTTGTAATTTTCGACAAGTAGAACAATGAATGGAACATGTAAATGGTTGAAATCTTTGGATATATTGCTTCTATATAACCTAAGAAACATATATGCAAAGCATCCAAACAGTACCATTTGCCAATTTTTTGTTCTTCAAGGTTAAGTGAACAATGAGCCACATTGTTAATCCTTTATCGGAAACTATTTGTAACTTTCTACAAGTAGAACAATAATTGGAACACGTAGACGGTTGAAATCTTTGTATATATTGCTTCTATATAGACTAAGAAACATATATGCAAAGCATCCAAGCAGTACCATTCGCCAATTTTTTGTTCTTCAAGTTTAAGTGAACAACGAGCCCCATTGTTAATCCTTTATCGGTAATTATTTGTAACTTTCGACAAGTAGAACAATGAATGGAACAGGTAGACGGTTGAAATCCTTGTATATATTGCGTCTATATAATCTACGAAACATATATGCAAAGCATCCAAACAGTACCATTCGCCAATTTTTTGTTCTTCAAGTTTAAGTGAACAATGAGCCCCAATGGTTAATCCTTTATCGGAAATTATTTGTAATTTTCGACAAGTAGAACAATGAATGGAACACGTAGACGGTTGAAATCTTTGTATATATTGCTTCTATATAGATTAAGAAACATATATGCAAAGCATCCAAACAGTACCATTCGCCAATTTTTTGTTCTTCAAGGTTAAGTGAAAAATGAGCCCCATTGTTAATCCTTTATCGGAAATTATTTGTAACTTTCGACAAGTAGAACAATGAATGGAACAGGTAGACGGTTGAAAACTTTGTATATATTGCTTCTATATAGTCTAAGAAACATGTACGCAAAGCATCCAAACAGTACCATTCGCCAATTTTTTGTTCCTCAAGTTTAAGTGAACAATGAGCCCCATTGTTGATCCTTTATCGGAAATTATTTGTAACTTTCGACAAGTAGAACAATGAATGGAACAGGTAGACGGTTGAAATCATTGTATATGTTGCTTCTATATAGTCTAAGAAACATATGTGCAAATTATCCAAACAGTACAATTCGCCAATTTTTTGTTCTTAAAGTTTAAGTGAACTACGAGCCCCATTGTTAATCCTTTAAAGGAAATTATTTGTAAATTTCGGCAAGTAGAACAATGAATGGAATAGGTAGACTGTTGAAATCATTGTATATATTGCTTCTATATAGTCTAAGAAACATATATGCAAAGCACCCAAACAGTACCATTCGCCAATTTTTTGTTCTTCAAGTTTAAGTGAACTACGAGCCCCATTGTTAATCCATCAACGGAAATTATGTGTAACTTTCGACAAGTAGAACAATGAATGGAACAGGTAGACGGTTGAAATCTTTGTATATATTGCTTCTATATAGTCTAAGAAACATATATGCAAAGCATCCAAACAGTACCATTCGCCAATTTTTTGTTCTTCAAGGTTAAGTGAAAAATGAGCCCCATTGTTAATCCTTTATCGGAAATTATTTGTAACTTTCGACAAGTAGAACAATGAATGGAACAGGTAGACGGTTGAAAACTTTGTATATATTGCTTCTATATAGTCTAAGAAACATGTACGCAAAGCATCCAAACAGTACCATTCGCCAATTTTTTGTTCCTCAAGTTTAAGTGAACAATAAGCCCCATTGTTGATCCTTTATCGGAAATTATTTGTAACTTTCGACAAGTAGAACAATGAATGGAACAGGTAGACGGTTGAAATCTTTGTATATATTGCTTCTATATAGTCTGAGAAACATATATGCAAAGCATCCAAACAGTACCATTCGCCAATTTATTGTTCTTCAAGTTTAAGTGAACAACGAGCCCCATTGTTAATCCTTTAAAGGAAATTATTTGTAATTTTCGACAAGTAGAACAATGAATGGAACAGGTAGACGGTTGAAATCTTTGTATATATTGCTTCTATATAGTCTGAGAAACATATATGCAAAGCATCCAAACAGTACCATTCGCCAATTTATTGTTCTTCAAGTTTAAGTGAACAACGAGCCCCATTGTTAATCCATTAAAGGAAATTATTTGTAAATTTCGACAAGTAGAACAATGATTGGAACACGTAGACGGTTGAAATCTTTGGATATATTGCTTCTATATAACCTAAGAAACATATATGCAAAGCATCCAAACAGTACCATTCGCCAATTTTTTGTTCTTCAAGGTTAAGTGAACAATGAGCCACATTGTTAATCCTTTATCGGAAACTATTTGTAACTTTCTACAAGTAGAACAATAATTGGAACACGTAGACGGTTGAAATCTTTGTATATATTGCTTCTATATAGACTAAGAAACATATATGCAAAGCATCCAAACAGTACCATTCGCCAATTTTTCGTTCTTCAAATTTAAGTGAACAACGAGCCCCATTGATAATCATGAAACGGAAATTATTTGTAACTTTCGACATGTAGAACAATGAATGGAACAGGTAGATGGTTGAAATCATTATATATATTGCTTCCATATAGTCTAAGAAACATATATGCAAAGCATCCAAACAGTACCATTCGCCAATTTATTGTTCTTCAAGTTTAAGTGAACAACGAGCCCCATTGTTAATCCTTTAAAGGAAATTATTTGTAATTTTCGACAAGTAGAACAATGAATGGAACACGTAGACGGTTGAAATCTTTGTATATATTGCTTCTATATAGATTAAGAAACATATATGCAAAGCATCCAAACAGTACCATTCGCCAATTTTTTGTTCTTCAAGGTTAAGTGAAAAATGAGCCCCATTGTTAATCCTTTATCGGAAATTATTTGTAACTTTCGACAAGTAGAACAATGAATGGAACAGGTAGACGGTTGAAAACTTTGTATATATTGCTTCTATATAGTCTAAGAAACATGTACGCAAAGCATCCAAACAGTACCATTCGCCAATTTTTTGTTCCTCAAGTTTAAGTGAACAATGAGCCCCATTGTTGATCCTTTATCGGAAATTATTTGTAACTTTCGACAAGTAGAACAATGAATGGAACAGGTAGACGGTTGAAATCATTGTATATGTTGCTTCTATATAGTCTAAGAAACATATGTGCAAATTATCCAAACAGTACAATTCGCCAATTTTTTGTTCTTAAAGTTTAAGTGAACTACGAGCCCCATTGTTAATCCTTTAAAGGAAATTATTTGTAAATTTCGGCAAGTAGAACAATGAATGGAATAGGTAGACTGTTGAAATCATTGTATATATTGCTTCTATATAGTCTAAGAAACATATATGCAAAGCACCCAAACAGTACCATTCGCCAATTTTTTGTTCTTCAAGTTTAAGTGAACTACGAGCCCCATTGTTAATCCATCAACGGAAATTATGTGTAACTTTCGACAAGTAGAACAATGAATGGAACAGGTAGACGGTTGAAATCTTTGTATATATTGCTTCTATATAGTCTAAGAAACATATATGCAAAGCATCCAAACAGTACCATTCGCCAATTTTTTGTTCTTCAAGGTTAAGTGAAAAATGAGCCCCATTGTTAATCCTTTATCGGAAATTATTTGTAACTTTCGACAAGTAGAACAATGAATGGAACAGGTAGACGGTTGAAAACTTTGTATATATTGCTTCTATATAGTCTAAGAAACATGTACGCAAAGCATCCAAACAGTACCATTCGCCAATTTTTTGTTCCTCAAGTTTAAGTGAACAATAAGCCCCATTGTTGATCCTTTATCGGAAATTATTTGTAACTTTCGACAAGTAGAACAATGAATGGAACAGGTAGACGGTTGAAATCTTTGTATATATTGCTTCTATATAGTCTGAGAAACATATATGCAAAGCATCCAAACAGTACCATTCGCCAATTTATTGTTCTTCAAGTTTAAGTGAACAACGAGCCCCATTGTTAATCCTTTAAAGGAAATTATTTGTAATTTTCGACAAGTAGAACAATGAATGGAACAGGTAGACGGTTGAAATCTTTGTATATATTGCTTCTATATAGTCTGAGAAACATATATGCAAAGCATCCAAACAGTACCATTCGCCAATTTATTGTTCTTCAAGTTTAAGTGAACAACGAGCCCCATTGTTAATCCATTAAAGGAAATTATTTGTAAATTTCGACAAGTAGAACAATGATTGGAACACGTAGACGGTTGAAATCTTTGGATATATTGCTTCTATATAACCTAAGAAACATATATGCAAAGCATCCAAACAGTACCATTCGCCAATTTTTTGTTCTTCAAGGTTAAGTGAACAATGAGCCACATTGTTAATCCTTTATCGGAAACTATTTGTAACTTTCTACAAGTAGAACAATAATTGGAACACGTAGACGGTTGAAATCTTTGTATATATTGCTTCTATATAGACTAAGAAACATATATGCAAAGCATCCAAACAGTACCATTCGCCAATTTTTTGTTCTTCAAATTTAAGTGAACAACGAGCCCCATTGATAATCATGAAACGGAAATTATTTGTAACTTTCGACATGTAGAACAATGAATGGAACAGGTAGATGGTTGAAATCATTATATATATTGCTTCCATATAGTCTAAGAAACATATATGCAAAGCATCCAAACAGTACCATTCGCCAATTTATTGTTCTTCAAGTTTAAGTGAACAACGAGCCCCATTGTTAATCCTTTAAAGGAAATTATTTGTAAATTTCGACAAGTAGAACAATGATTGGAACACGTAGACGGTTAAAATCTTTGTATATATTGCTTCCGTATAGTCTAAGAAACATATATGCAAAGCATCCAAACAGTACCATTCGCCTATTTTTTGTTCTTCAAGGTTAAGTGAACAATGAGCCCGATTGTTAATACTTTATCGGAAATTATTTGTAAATTTCGACAAGTAGAACAATGATTGGAACACGTGGACGGTTGAAATATTTGTATATATTGCTTCCATATAGTCTAAGAAACATATATGCAAAGCATCCAAACAGTACAATTCGCCAATTTTTTGTTCTTCAAGTTTAAGTGAACAATGAGCCCCAATGGTTAATCCTTTATCGGAAATTATTTGTAACTTTCGACAAGTAGAACAATGAATGGAACAGGTAGACGGTTGAAATCTTTGTATATATTGCTTCTATATAGTCTAAGAAACATATATGCAAAGCATCCAAACGGTACAATTCGCCAATTTTTGGTTTTTCAAGTTTAATTGAACTACGAGCCCCATTGTTAATCCTTTAAAGGAAATTATTTGTAAATTTCGACAAGTAGAACAATGAATGGATCATGTAGACGGTTGAAATCATTGTATATATTGCTTCTATATAGTCTACGAAACATATATGCAAAGCATCCAAACAGTACAATTCGCCAATTTTTTTGTTCTTCATGTTTAAGTGAACTACGAGCCCCATTGTTAATCCTTTATCGGAAATTATTTGTAATTTTCGACAAGTAGAACAATGAATGGAACAGGTAGACGGTTGAAATCTTTGTATATATTGCTTCTATATAGTCTGAGAAACATATATGCAAAGCATCCAAACAGTACCATTCGCCAATTTTTTGTTCTTCAAGGTTAAGTGAACAATGAGCCCGATTGTTAATCCTTTATCGGAAATTATTTCTAACTTTCGACAAGTAGAACAATGAATGGAACACGTAGACGGTTGAAATCTTTGTATATATTGCTTCCATATAGTCTAAGAAACATGTACGCAAAGCATCCAAACAGTACCATTCGCCACTTTTTTGTTCTTCAAGTTTAAGTGAACAATGAGCCCCAATGGTTAATCCTTTATCGGAAATTATTTGTAATTTTCGACAAGTAGAACAATGAATGGAACACGTAGACGGTTGAAATCTTTGTATATATGGCTTCTATATAGACTAAGAAACATATATGCAATGCATCCAAATAGTACAATTCGCCAATTTATTGTTCTTCAAGTTTAAGTGAACAACGAGCCCCATTGTTAATCCTTTAAATAGAAATTATTTGTAAATTTCGACAAGTAGAACAATGATTAGAACACGTAGACGGTTGAAATCTTTGGATATATTGCTTCTATATAACCTAAGAAACATATATGCAAAGCATCCAAACAGTACCATTCGCCAATTTTTTGTTCTTCAAGGTTAAGTGAACAATGAGCCACATTGTTAATCCTTTATCGGAAACTATTTGTAACTTTCTACAAGTAGAACAATAATTGGAACACGTAGACGGTTGAAATCTTTGTATATATTGCTTCTATATAGACTAAGAAACATATATGCAAAGCATCCAAACAGTACCATTCGCCAATTTTTTGTTCTTCAAATTTAAGTGAACAACGAGCCCCATTGATAATCATGAAACGGAAATTATTTGTAACTTTCGACATGTAGAACAATGAATGGAACAGGTAGATGGTTGAAATCATTATATATATTGCTTCTATATAGTCTAAGAAACATATATGCATAGCATCCACACAGTACAATTCGCCAATTTATTGTTCTTCAAGTTTAAGTGAACAACGAGCCCCATTGTTAATCCTTTAAAGGAAATTATTTGTAAATTTCGACAAGCAGAACAATGATTGGAACACGTAGACGGTTGAAATATTATTATATATTGCTTCCATATAGTCTAAGAAACATATATGCAAAGCATCCAAACAGTACCATTCGCCAATTTTTTGTTCTTCAAGGTTAAGTGAACAATGAGCCCGATTGTTAATCCTTTATCGGAAATTATTTGTAACTTTCGACAAGTAGAACAATGAATGGAACAGGTAGACGGTTGAAATCTTTGTATATATTGCTTCAATATAGTCTAAGAAACATATATGCAAAGCATCCAAACAGTACAATTCGCCAATTTTTTGTTCTTCAAGTCTAAGTGAACAATGAGCCCCAATGGTTAATCCTTTATCGGAAATTATTTGTAACTTTCGACAAGTAGAACAATGAATGGAACAGGTAGACGGTTGAAATCTTTGTATATATTGCTTCTATATAGTCTAAGAAACTTATATGCAAAGCATCCAAACAGTACAATTCGCCAATTTTTGGTTTTTCAAGTTTAATTGAACTACGAGCCCCATTGTTAATCCTTTAAAGGAAATTATTTGTAAATTTCGACAAGTAGAACAATGAATGGATCATGTAGACGGTTGAAATCGTTGTATATATTGCTTCTATATAGTCTAAGAAACATTTATGCAAAGCATCCAAACAGTACGATTCGACAATTTATTGTTCTTCAAGTTTAAGTGAACAACGAGCCCCATTGTTAATCCTTTAAAGGAAATTATTTGTAAATTTCGACAAGCAGAACAATGATTGGAACACGTAGACGGTTGAAATATTATTATATATTGCTTCCATATAGTCTAAGGAACATATATGCAAAGCATCCAAACAGTACAATTCGCCAATTTTTTGTTCTTCAAGTTTAAGTGAACAATGAGCCCCATTGATAATCATGAAAGGGAAATTATTTGTAACTTTCTTCAAATAGAACAATGAATAGAACAGTTAGACTGTTGAAATCTTTGTATATATTGCTTCTATATAGTCTAAGAAACATTTATGCAAAGCATCCAAACAGTACGATTCGACAATTTTTTGTTCTTCAAGTTTAAGTGAACAACGAGCCCCATTGATAATCATGAAAAGGAAATTATTTGTAACTTTCTACAAGTAGAACAATGAATAGAACATGTAGACGGTTGAAATCTTTCTATATATTGCTTCTATATAGTCTAAGAAACATATATGCAAAGCATCCAAACAGTACCATTCGCCAATTTTTTGTTCTTCAAGGTTAAGTGAACAATGAGCCCGATTGTTAATACTTTATCCGAAATTATTTGTAAATTTCGACAAGTAGAACAATGACTGGAACACGTCGACGGTTGAAATCTTTGTATATATTGCTTCCATATAGTCTAAGAAACATATATGCAAAGCATCCAAACAGTACAATTCGCCAATTTTTTGTTCTTCAAGTTTAAGTGAACAATGAGCCCCAATGGTTAATCCTTTATCGGAAATTATTTGTAACTTGCGACAAGTAGAACAATGAGTGGAACAGGTAGACGGTTAAAATCAATGTATATATTGCTTCTATATAGTCTAAGAAACATATATGCAAAGCATCCAAACAGTACCATTCGCCAATTTTTTGTTCTTCAAGTTTAAGTGAACAATGAGCCCCATTGTTAATCCTTTAAAGGAAATTATTTGTAAATTTCGACGAGTAGAACAATGATTGGCACACGTAGACGGTTGAAATATTTGTATATATTGCTTCCATATAGTCTAAGAAACATATATGCAAAGCAACCAAACAGTACCATTCGCCAATTTTTTGTTCTTCAAGGTTAAGTGAACAATGAGCCCCATTGTTAATCCTTTATCGGAAATTATTTGTAAATTTCTACAAGTAGAACAATGATTGGAACACGTAGACGGTTGAAATATTTGTATATATTGCTTCTATATAGTCTAAGAAACATATATGCAAAGCATCCAAACAGTACCATTCGCCAATTTTTTGTTCTTCAAGTTTAAGTGAACAACGAGCCCCATTGATAATCATGAAACGGAAATTATTTGTAACTTTCGACATGCAGAACAATGAATGAAACAGGTAGACGGTTGAAATCTTTTTATATATTGCTTCTATATAGTCTAAGAAACATATATGCAAAGCATCCAAACAGTACCAGTCGCCAATTTTTTGTTCTTCAAGTTTAAGTGAACAACGAGGCCCATTGATAATCATGAAACGGAAATTATTTGTAACTTTCGACAAGAAGAAGAATAAATAGAACAGGTAGACGGTTGCAATCTTTGTAAATGTTGCTTCTATATAGTCTAAGGAACCTATATGCAAAGCATCTAAACAGTAACATTCGCCAATTTTTTGATCTTCAAGTTTAAGTGAACAATGAGCCCCATTGTTAATCCTTTATCGGAAATTATTTCTAACTTTCGACAAGTAGAACATTGAATGGAACAGGTAGACGGTTGAAATCTTTGTATCTATTGCTTCTATATAGTATAAGAAACATATATGCAAAGCATCCAAACAGTACCATTCGCCAATTTTTTGTTCTTCAAGTTTAAGTGAACTGCGAGCTCCATTGTTAATCCTTTAAAGGAAATTATTTATAACTTTCGACAAGTAGAACAATGAATGGAACAGGTAGACTGTTGAAATCATTGTATATATTGCTTCTATATAGTCTAAGAAACATATATGCAGAGCATCCAAACAGTACAATTCGCCAATTATTTGATCTTCAAGTTTAAGTGAACTACGAGCCCCATTGTTAATACTTTAACGGAAATTATTTGTAACTTGCGACAAGTAGAACAATGAATGGAACAGGTAGACGGTTGAAATCAATGTATATATTGCTTCTATATAGTCTAAGAAACATATATGCAAAGCATCCAAAGAGTACCATTCGCCAATTTTTTGTTCTTCAAGTTTAAGTGAACAACGAGCCCCATCGTTAATCCATTAAAGGAAATTATTTGTAAATTTCGAAAAGTAGAACAATGATTGGAACACGTAGACGGTTGAAATCTTTGTATATATTGCTTCCATATAGTCTAAGAAACTTGTACGCAAAGCATCCAAACAGTACCATTCGCCATTTTTTTGTTATTCAAGTTTAAGTGAACAATGAGCCCCAATGGTTAATCCTTTATCGGAAATTATTTGTAACTTTCGACAAGTAGAACAATGTATGGATCAGGTAGACGGTTGAAATCTTTGTATATATTGCTTCTATATAGTCTAATAAACTTATATGCAAAGCATCCAAACAGTACAATTCGCCAATTTTTTGTTCTTCAAGTTTAAGTAAACTACGATCCCCATTGTTAATCCCTTAACGGAAATTATTTGTAACTTTCGACAAGTAGAACAATGAATGGAACAGGTAGACGGTTGAAATCATTGTATATATTGCTTCCATATAGTCTAAGAAACATATATGCAAAGGATCCAAACAGTACCATTCGCCAATTTTTTGTTCTTCAAGTTTAAGTGAACAACGAGCCCCATTGTTAATCCTTTAAAGGAAATTATTTGTAAATTTCGACAAGTAGAACAATGAATGGATCAGGTAGACGGTTGAAATCATTGTATATATTGCTTCTATATAGTCTAAGAAACATATATGCAAAGCATTCAAACAGTACAATTCGCCAATTTTTTGTTCTTCAAGTTTAAGTAAACTACGATCCCCATTGTTAATCCCTTAACGGAAATGATTTGTAACTTTCGACAAGTAGAACAATGAATGGAACAGGTAGACGGTTGAAATCATTGTATATATTGCTTCCATATAGTCTAAGAAACATATATGCAAAGGATCCAAACAGTACCATTCGCCAATTTTTTGTTCTTCAAGTTTAAGTGAACAACGAGCCCCATTGTTAATCCTTTAAAGGAAATTATTTGTAAATTTCGACAAGTAGAACAATGAATGGATCAGGTAGACGGTTGAAATCATTGTATATATTGCTTCTATATAGTCTAAGAAACATATATGCAAAGCATCCAAACAGTACAATTCGCCAATTTTTTGTTCTTCAAGTTTAAGTAAACTACGATCCCCATTGTTAATCCCTTAACGGAAATGATTTGTAACTTTCGACAAGTAGAACAATGAATGGAACATGTAGACGGTTGAAATCATTGTATATATTGCTTCTATATAGTCTAAGAAACATATATGCAAAGCATCCAAACAGTACAATTCGCCAATTTTTTGTTCTTCAAGTTTAAGTAAACTACGATCCCCATTGTTAATCCCTTAACGGAAATTATTTGTAACTTTCGACAAGTAGAACAATGAATGGAACAGGTAGACGGTTGAAATCTTTGTATCTATTGCTTCTATATAGTATAAGAAACATATATGCAAAGCATCCAAACAGTACCATTCGCCAATTTTTTGTTCTTCAAGTTTAAGTGAACTGCGAGCTCCATTGTTAATCCTTTAAAGGAAATTATTTGTAACTTTCGAAAAGTTGAACAATGAATGGAACAGGTAGACTGTTGAAAACATTGTATATATTGCTTCTATATAGTCTAAGAAACATTTATGCAAAGCATCCAAACAGTACAAATCGCCAATTTTTTGTTCTTCAAGTTTAAGTAAACTACGATCCCCATTGTTAATCCCTTAACGGAAATTATTTGTAACTTTCGACAAGTAGAACAATGAATGGAACAGGTAGACGGTTGAAATCATTGTATATTTTGCTTCCATATAGTCTAAGAAACATATATGCAAAGGATCCAAACAGTACCATTCGCCAATTTTTTGTTCTTCAAGTTTAAGTGAACAACGAGCCCCATTGTTAATCCTTTAAAGGAAATTATTTGTAAATTTCGAAATGTAGAACAATGAATGGAACAGGTAGACGGTTGAAATCAATGTATATACGCTTCTATATAGTCTAAGAAACATATATGCAAAGCATCCAAACAGTACCATTCGCCAATTTTTTGTTCTTCAAGTTTAAGTGAACAATGAGCCCCATTGTTAATCCTTTAAAGGAAATTATTTGTAACTTTCGACAAGTAGAACAATGAATGGAACAGGTAGACGGTTGAAATCCTTGTATATATTGCTTCTATATAGTCTAAGAAACATATAAGCAAAGCATCCAAACAGTACAATTCGCCAATTTTTTGTTCTTCAAGTTTAAGTAAACTACGATCCCCATTGTTAATCACTTAACGGAAATTATTTGTAACTTTCGACAAGTAGAACAATGAATGGAACAGGTAGACGGTTGAATTCATTGTATATATTGCTTCTATATAGTCTAAGAAACATATATGCAAAGCATCCAAACAGTACAATTCGCCAATTTTTTGTTCTTCAAGTTTAAGTAAACTACGATCCCCATTGTTAATCCCTTAACGGAAATTATTTCTAACTTTCGACAAGTAGAACAATGAATGGAACACGTAGACGGTTGAAATCTTTGTATATATTGCTTCCATATAGTCTAAGAAACATGTACGCAAAGCATCCAAACAGTACCATTCGCCACTTTTTTGTTCTTCAAGTTTAAGTGAACAATGAGCCCCAATGGTTAATCCTTTATCGGAAATTATTTGTAATTTTCGACAAGTAGAACAATGAATGGAACACGTAGACGGTTGAAATCTTTGTATATATGGCTTCTATATAGACTAAGAAACATATATGCAATGCATCCAAATAGTACAATTCGCCAATTTATTGTTCTTCAAGTTTAAGTGAACAACGAGCCCCATTGTTAATCCTTTAAATAGAAATTATTTGTAAATTTCGACAAGTAGAACAATGATTAGAACACGTAGACGGTTGAAATCTTTGGATATATTGCTTCTATATAACCTAAGAAACATATATGCAAAGCATCCAAACAGTACCATTCGCCAATTTTTTGTTCTTCAAGGTTAAGTGAACAATGAGCCACATTGTTAATCCTTTATCGGAAACTATTTGTAACTTTCTACAAGTAGAACAATAATTGGAACACGTAGACGGTTGAAATCTTTGTATATATTGCTTCTATATAGACTAAGAAACATATATGCAAAGCATCCAAACAGTACCATTCGCCAATTTTTTGTTCTTCAAATTTAAGTGAACAACGAGCCCCATTGATAATCATGAAACGGAAATTATTTGTAACTTTCGACATGTAGAACAATGAATGGAACAGGTAGATGGTTGAAATCATTATATATATTGCTTCTATATAGTCTAAGAAACATATATGCATAGCATCCACACAGTACAATTCGCCAATTTATTGTTCTTCAAGTTTAAGTGAACAACGAGCCCCATTGTTAATCCTTTAAAGGAAATTATTTGTAAATTTCGACAAGCAGAACAATGATTGGAACACGTAGACGGTTGAAATATTATTATATATTGCTTCCATATAGTCTAAGAAACATATATGCAAAGCATCCAAACAGTACCATTCGCCAATTTTTTGTTCTTCAAGGTTAAGTGAACAATGAGCCCGATTGTTAATCCTTTATCGGAAATTATTTGTAACTTTCGACAAGTAGAACAATGAATGGAACAGGTAGACGGTTGAAATCTTTGTATATATTGCTTCAATATAGTCTAAGAAACATATATGCAAAGCATCCAAACAGTACAATTCGCCAATTTTTTGTTCTTCAAGTCTAAGTGAACAATGAGCCCCAATGGTTAATCCTTTATCGGAAATTATTTGTAACTTTCGACAAGTAGAACAATGAATGGAACAGGTAGACGGTTGAAATCTTTGTATATATTGCTTCTATATAGTCTAAGAAACTTATATGCAAAGCATCCAAACAGTACAATTCGCCAATTTTTGGTTTTTCAAGTTTAATTGAACTACGAGCCCCATTGTTAATCCTTTAAAGGAAATTATTTGTAAATTTCGACAAGTAGAACAATGAATGGATCATGTAGACGGTTGAAATCGTTGTATATATTGCTTCTATATAGTCTAAGAAACATTTATGCAAAGCATCCAAACAGTACGATTCGACAATTTATTGTTCTTCAAGTTTAAGTGAACAACGAGCCCCATTGTTAATCCTTTAAAGGAAATTATTTGTAAATTTCGACAAGCAGAACAATGATTGGAACACGTAGACGGTTGAAATATTATTATATATTGCTTCCATATAGTCTAAGGAACATATATGCAAAGCATCCAAACAGTACAATTCGCCAATTTTTTGTTCTTCAAGTTTAAGTGAACAATGAGCCCCATTGATAATCATGAAAGGGAAATTATTTGTAACTTTCTTCAAATAGAACAATGAATAGAACAGTTAGACTGTTGAAATCTTTGTATATATTGCTTCTATATAGTCTAAGAAACATTTATGCAAAGCATCCAAACAGTACGATTCGACAATTTTTTGTTCTTCAAGTTTAAGTGAACAACGAGCCCCATTGATAATCATGAAAAGGAAATTATTTGTAACTTTCTACAAGTAGAACAATGAATAGAACATGTAGACGGTTGAAATCTTTCTATATATTGCTTCTATATAGTCTAAGAAACATATATGCAAAGCATCCAAACAGTACCATTCGCCAATTTTTTGTTCTTCAAGGTTAAGTGAACAATGAGCCCGATTGTTAATACTTTATCCGAAATTATTTGTAAATTTCGACAAGTAGAACAATGACTGGAACACGTCGACGGTTGAAATCTTTGTATATATTGCTTCCATATAGTCTAAGAAACATATATGCAAAGCATCCAAACAGTACAATTCGCCAATTTTTTGTTCTTCAAGTTTAAGTGAACAATGAGCCCCAATGGTTAATCCTTTATCGGAAATTATTTGTAACTTGCGACAAGTAGAACAATGAGTGGAACAGGTAGACGGTTAAAATCAATGTATATATTGCTTCTATATAGTCTAAGAAACATATATGCAAAGCATCCAAACAGTACCATTCGCCAATTTTTTGTTCTTCAAGTTTAAGTGAACAATGAGCCCCATTGTTAATCCTTTAAAGGAAATTATTTGTAAATTTCGACGAGTAGAACAATGATTGGCACACGTAGACGGTTGAAATATTTGTATATATTGCTTCCATATAGTCTAAGAAACATATATGCAAAGCATCCAAACAGTACCATTCGCCAATTTTTTGTTCTTCAAGGTTAAGTGAACAATGAGCCCCATTGTTAATCCTTTATCGGAAATTATTTGTAAATTTCTACAAGTAGAACAATGATTGGAACACGTAGACGGTTGAAATATTTGTATATATTGCTTCTATATAGTCTAAGAAACATATATGCAAAGCATCCAAACAGTACCATTCGCCAATTTTTTGTTCTTCAAGTTTAAGTGAACAACGAGCCCCATTGATAATCATGAAACGGAAATTATTTGTAACTTTCGACATGCAGAACAATGAATGAAACAGGTAGACGGTTGAAATCTTTTTATATATTGCTTCTATATAGTCTAAGAAACATATATGCAAAGCATCCAAACAGTACCAGTCGCCAATTTTTTGTTCTTCAAGTTTAAGTGAACAACGAGGCCCATTGATAATCATGAAACGGAAATTATTTGTAACTTTCGACAAGAAGAAGAATAAATAGAACAGGTAGACGGTTGCAATCTTTGTAAATGTTGCTTCTATATAGTCTAAGGAACCTATATGCAAAGCATCTAAACAGTAACATTCGCCAATTTTTTGATCTTCAAATTTAAGTGAACAATGAGCCCCATTGTTAATCCTTTATCGGAAATTATTTCTAACTTTCGACAAGTAGAACATTGAATGGAACAGGTAGACGGTTGAAATCTTTGTATCTATTGCTTCTATATAGTATAAGAAACATATATGCAAAGCATCCAAACAGTACCATTCGCCAATTTTTTGTTCTTCAAGTTTAAGTGAACTGCGAGCTCCATTGTTAATCCTTTAAAGGAAATTATTTATAACTTTCGACAAGTAGAACAATGAATGGAACAGGTAGACTGTTGAAATCATTGTATATATTGCTTCTATATAGTCTAAGAAACATATATGCAGAGCATCCAAACAGTACAATTCGCCAATTATTTGATCTTCAAGTTTAAGTGAACTACGAGCCCCATTGTTAATACTTTAACGGAAATTATTTGTAACTTGCGACAAGTAGAACAATGAATGGAACAGGTAGACGGTTGAAATCAATGTATATATTGCTTCTATATAGTCTAAGAAACATATATGCAAAGCATCCAAAGAGTACCATTCGCCAATTTTTTGTTCTTCAAGTTTAAGTGAACAACGAGCCCCATCGTTAATCCATTAAAGGAAATTATTTGTAAATTTCGAAAAGTAGAACAATGATTGGAACACGTAGACGGTTGAAATCTTTGTATATATTGCTTCCATATAGTCTAAGAAACTTGTACGCAAAGCATCCAAACAGTACCATTCGCCATTTTTTTGTTATTCAAGTTTAAGTGAACAATGAGCCCCAATGGTTAATCCTTTATCGGAAATTATTTGTAACTTTCGACAAGTAGAACAATGTATGGATCAGGTAGACGGTTGAAATCTTTGTATATATTGCTTCTATATAGTCTAATAAACTTATATGCAAAGCATCCAAACAGTACAATTCGCCAATTTTTTGTTCTTCAAGTTTAAGTAAACTACGATCCCCATTGTTAATCCCTTAACGGAAATTATTTGTAACTTTCGACAAGTAGAACAATGAATGGAACAGGTAGACGGTTGAAATCATTGTATATATTGCTTCCATATAGTCTAAGAAACATATATGCAAAGGATCCAAACAGTACCATTCGCCAATTTTTTGTTCTTCAAGTTTAAGTGAACAACGAGCCCCATTGTTAATCCTTTAAAGGAAATTATTTGTAAATTTCGACAAGTAGAACAATGAATGGATCAGGTAGACGGTTGAAATCATTGTATATATTGCTTCTATATAGTCTAAGAAACATATATGCAAAGCATTCAAACAGTACAATTCGCCAATTTTTTGTTCTTCAAGTTTAAGTAAACTACGATCCCCATTGTTAATCCCTTAACGGAAATGATTTGTAACTTTCGACAAGTAGAACAATGAATGGAACAGGTAGACGGTTGAAATCATTGTATATATTGCTTCCATATAGTCTAAGAAACATATATGCAAAGGATCCAAACAGTACCATTCGCCAATTTTTTGTTCTTCAAGTTTAAGTGAACAACGAGCCCCATTGTTAATCCTTTAAAGGAAATTATTTGTAAATTTCGACAAGTAGAACAATGAATGGATCAGGTAGACGGTTGAAATCATTGTATATATTGCTTCTATATAGTCTAAGAAACATATATGCAAAGCATCCAAACAGTACAATTCGCCAATTTTTTGTTCTTCAAGTTTAAGTAAACTACGATCCCCATTGTTAATCCCTTAACGGAAATGATTTGTAACTTTCGACAAGTAGAGCAATGAATGGAACATGTAGACGGTTGAAATCATTGTATATATTGCTTCTATATAGTCTAAGAAACATATATGCAAAGCATCCAAACAGTACAATTCGCCAATTTTTTGTTCTTCAAGTTTAAGTAAACTACGATCCCCATTGTTAATCCCTTAACGGAAATTATTTGTAACTTTCGACAAGTAGAACAATGAATGGAACAGGTAGACGGTTGAAATCTTTGTATCTATTGCTTCTATATAGTATAAGAAACATATATGCAAAGCATCCAAACAGTACCATTCGCCAATTTTTTGTTCTTCAAGTTTAAGTGAACTGCGAGCTCCATTGTTAATCCTTTAAAGGAAATTATTTGTAACTTTCGAAAAGTTGAACAATGAATGGAACAGGTAGACTGTTGAAAACATTGTATATATTGCTTCTATATAGTCTAAGAAACATTTATGCAAAGCATCCAAACAGTACAAATCGCCAATTTTTTGTTCTTCAAGTTTAAGTAAACTACGATCCCCATTGTTAATCCCTTAACGGAAATTATTTGTAACTTTCGACAAGTAGAACAATGAATGGAACAGGTAGACGGTTGAAATCATTGTATATTTTGCTTCCATATAGTCTAAGAAACATATATGCAAAGGATCCAAACAGTACCATTCGCCAATTTTTTGTTCTTCAAGTTTAAGTGAACAACGAGCCCCATTGTTAATCCTTTAAAGGAAATTATTTGTAAATTTCGAAATGTAGAACAATGAATGGAACAGGTAGACGGTTGAAATCAATGTATATACGCTTCTATATAGTCTAAGAAACATATATGCAAAGCATCCAAACAGTACCATTCGCCAATTTTTTGTTCTTCAAGTTTAAGTGAACAATGAGCCCCATTGTTAATCCTTTAAAGGAAATTATTTGTAACTTTCGACAAGTAGAACAATGAATGGAACAGGTAGACGGTTGAAATCCTTGTATATATTGCTTCTATATAGTCTAAGAAACATATAAGCAAAGCATCCAAACAGTACAATTCGCCAATTTTTTGTTCTTCAAGTTTAAGTAAACTACGATCCCCATTGTTAATCACTTAACGGAAATTATTTGTAACTTTCGACAAGTAGAACAATGAATGGAACAGGTAGACGGTTGAATTCATTGTATATATTGCTTCTATATAGTCTAAGAAACATATATGCAAAGCATCCAAACAGTACAATTCGCCAATTTTTTGTTCTTCAAGTTTAAGTAAACTACGATCCCCATTGTTAATCCCTTAACGGAAATTATTTGTAACTTTCGACAAGTAGAACAATGAATGGAACAGGTAGACGGTTGAAATCATTGTATATATTGCTTCCATATAGTCTAAGAAACATATATGCAAAGGATCCAAACAGTACCATTCGCCAATTTTTTGTTCTTCAAGTTTAAGTGAACAACGAGCCCCATTGTTAATCCTTTAAAGGAAATTATTTGTAAATTTCGAAATGTAGAACAATGAATGGAACAGGTAGACGGTTGAAATCTTTGTATATATTGCTTCTATATAATCTAAGAAACCTATATGCAAAGCATCCAAACAGTACCATTCGCCAATTTTTTGTTCTTCAAGTTTAAGTGAACAATGAGCTCCATTGTTAATCCTTTATCGGAAATTATTTGTAACTTTCGACAAGTGGAACAATGAATGGAACAGGTAGACGGTTGAAATCTTTGTATATATTGCTTCTATATAGTCTAAGAAACATATATGCAAAGCATCCAAACAGTACAATTCGCCAATTTTTTGTTCTTCAAGTTTAACTGAACAACGAGCCCCATTGTTAATCCTTTAAAGGAAATTAATTGTAAATTACGACAAGTAGAACAATGATTGGAACACGTAGACGGTTGAAATCTTTGTATATATTACTTCCATATGGTCTAAGAAACATATACGCAAAGCATCCAAACAGTTCCATTCGCCAATTTTTTGTTCTTCAAGTTTAAGTGAACAATGAGCTCCATTGTTAATCCTTTATCGGAAATTATTTGTAACTTTCGACAAGTGGAACAATGAATGGAACAGGTAGACGGTTGAAATCTTCGTATATATTGCTTCTATATAGTCTAAGAAACATATATGCAAAGCATCCAAACAGTAAAATTCGCCAATTTTTTGTTCTTCAAGTTTAAGTGAACAATGAGCCCCAATGTTTAATCCTTTATCGGAAATTATTTGTATCTTTCGACAAGTAGAACAATGAATGGAACAGTTAGACGGTTGAAATCTTTGTATATGTTGCTTCTATATAGTCTAAGAAACATATATGCAAAGCATCCAAACAGTACCATTCGCCAATTTTTTGTTCTTCAAGATTAAGTGAACAACGAGCCCCATTGATAATCATGAAACGGAAATTATTTGTAACTTTCTACAAGTAGACCAATGAATAGAACAGGTAGACGGTTGAAATCGTTGTATATGTTGCTTCTATATAGTCTAAGAAACCTATATGCAAAGCATCTAAACAGTAACAATCGCCAATTTTTTGTTCTTCAAGTTTAAGTGAACTACGAGTCCCATTGTTAATCCTTTAACGGAAATTATTTGTAACTTTCGACAAGTAGAACAATGAATGGAACAGGTAGACGGTTGAAATCTTTCTATATATTGCTTGTATATAGTCTAAGAAACATATATGCAAAGCATCCAAACAGTACAACTTGCCAATTTTTTGTACTTCAAGTTTAAGTGAACTACGGGCCCCGTTGATAATCATGAAACGGATATTATTTCTAACTTTCGACAAGTAGAACAATGAATGGAACAGGTAGACGGTTGAAATCATTGTATATATTGCTTCCATATAGTCTAAGAAACATATATGCAAAGCATCCAAACAGTACCATTCGCCAATTTTTTGTTCTTCAAGTTTAAGTGAACAACGAGCCCCATTGTTAATCCTTTAAAGGAAATTATTTGTAAATTTCGAAAAGTAGAACAATGAATGGAACAGGTAGACGGGTGAAATCTGTCTATATATTGCTTCTAAATAGTCTAACAAACATCTATGCAAAGCATCCAAACAGTACCATTCGCCAATTTTTTGTCCTTCAAGTTTAAGTGAACAATGAGCTCCATTGTTAATCCTTTATCGGAAATTATTTGTAACTTTCGACAAGTGGAACAATGAATGGAACAGGTAGACGGTTGAAATCTTTGTATATATTGCTTCTATATAGTCTAAGAAACATATATGCAAAGCATCCAAACAGTACCATTCGCCAATTTTTTGTTCTTCAAGTTTAAGTGAACAACGAGCCCCATTGATAATCATGAAACGGAAATTATTTGTAACTTTCGACATGCAGAACAATGAATGAAACAGGTAGACGGTTGAAATCTTTTTATATATTGCTTCTATATAGTCTAAGAAACATATATGCAAAGCATCCAAACAGTACCAGTCGCCAATTTTTTGTTCTTCAAGTTTAAGTGAACAACGAGGCCCATTGATAATCATGAAACGGAAATTATTTGTAACTTTCGACAAGAAGAAGAATAAATAGAACAGGTAGACGGTTGCAATCTTTGTAAATGTTGCTTCTATATAGTCTAAGGAACCTATATGCAAAGCATCTAAACAGTAACATTCGCCAATTTTTTGATCTTCAAGTTTAAGTGAACAATGAGCCCCATTGTTAATCCTTTATCGGAAATTATTTCTAACTTTCGACAAGTAGAACATTGAATGGAACAGGTAGACGGTTGAAATCTTTGTATCTATTGCTTCTATATAGTATAAGAAACATATATGCAAAGCATCCAAACAGTACCATTCGCCAATTTTTTGTTCTTCAAGTTTAAGTGAACTGCGAGCTCCATTGTTAATCCTTTAAAGGAAATTATTTATAACTTTCGACAAGTAGAACAATGAATGGAACAGGTAGACTGTTGAAATCATTGTATATATTGCTTCTATATAGTCTAAGAAACATATATGCAGAGCATCCAAACAGTACAATTCGCCAATTATTTGATCTTCAAGTTTAAGTGAACTACGAGCCCCATTGTTAATACTTTAACGGAAATTATTTGTAACTTGCGACAAGTAGAACAATGAATGGAACAGGTAGACGGTTGAAATCAATGTATATATTGCTTCTATATAGTCTAAGAAACATATATGCAAAGCATCCAAAGAGTACCATTCGCCAATTTTTTGTTCTTCAAGTTTAAGTGAACAACGAGCCCCATCGTTAATCCATTAAAGGAAATTATTTGTAAATTTCGAAAAGTAGAACAATGATTGGAACACGTAGACGGTTGAAATCTTTGTATATATTGCTTCCATATAGTCTAAGAAACTTGTACGCAAAGCATCCAAACAGTACCATTCGCCATTTTTTTGTTATTCAAGTTTAAGTGAACAATGAGCCCCAATGGTTAATCCTTTATCGGAAATTATTTGTAACTTTCGACAAGTAGAACAATGTATGGATCAGGTAGACGGTTGAAATCTTTGTATATATTGCTTCTATATAGTCTAATAAACTTATATGCAAAGCATCCAAACAGTACAATTCGCCCATTTTTTGTTCTTCAAGTTTAAGTAAACTACGATCCCCATTGTTAATCCCTTAACGGAAATTATTTGTAACTTTCGACAAGTAGAACAATGAATGGAACAGGTAGACGGTTGAAATCATTGTATATATTGCTTCCATATAGTCTAAGAAACATATATGCAAAGGATCCAAACAGTACCATTCGCCAATTTTTTGTTCTTCAAGTTTAAGTGAACAACGAGCCCCATTGTTAATCCTTTAAAGGAAATTATTTGTAAATTTCGACAAGTAGAACAATGAATGGATCAGGTAGACGGTTGAAATCATTGTATATATTGCTTCTATATAGTCTAAGAAACATATATGCAAAGCATCCAAACAGTACAATTCGCCAATTTTTTGTTCTTCAAGTTTAAGTAAACTACGATCCCCATTGTTAATCCCTTAACGGAAATGATTTGTAACTTTCGACAAGTAGAACAATGAATGGAACAGGTAGACGGTTGAAATCATTGTATATGTTGCTTCTATATAGTCTAAGAAACATATATGCAAAGCATCCAAACAGTACAATTCGCCAATTTTTTGTTCTTCAAGTTTAAGTAAACTACGATCCCCATTGTTAATCCCTTAACGGAAATTATTTGTAACTTTCGACAAGTAGAACAATGAATGGAACAGGTAGACGGTTGAAATCTTTGTATCTATTGCTTCTATATAGTATAAGAAACATATATGCAAAGCATCCAAACAGTACCATTCGCCAATTTTTTGTTCTTCAAGTTTAAGTGAACTGCGAGCTCCATTGTTAATCCTTTAAAGGAAATTATTTGTAACTTTCGACAAGTTGAACAATGAATGGAACAGGTAGACTGTTGAAAACATTGTATATATTGCTTCTATATAGTCTAAGAAACATTTATGCAAAGCATCCAAACAGTACAAATCGCCAATTTTTTGTTCTTCAAGTTTAAGTAAACTACGATCCCCATTGTTAATCCCTTAACGGAAATTATTTGTAACTTTCGACAAGTAGAACAATGAATGGAACAGGTAGACGGTTGAAATCATTGTATATTTTGCTTCCATATAGTCTAAGAAACATATATGCAAAGGATCCAAACAGTACCATTCGCCAATTTTTTGTTCTTCAAGTTTAAGTGAACAACGAGCCCCATTGTTAATCCTTTAAAGGAAATTATTTGTAAATTTCGAAATGTAGAACAATGAATGGAACAGGTAGACGGTTGAAATCAATGTATATACGCTTCTATATAGTCTAAGAAACATATATGCAAAGCATCCAAACAGTACCATTCGCCAATTTTTTGTTCTTCAAGTTTAAGTGAACAATGAGCCCCATTGTTAATCCTTTAAAGGAAATTATTTGTAACTTTCGACAAGTAGAACAATGAATGGAACAGGTAGACGGTTGAAATCCTTGTATATATTGCTTCTATATAGTCTAAGAAACATATAAGCAAAGCATCCAAACAGTACAATTCGCCAATTTTTTGTTCTTCAAGTTTAAGTAAACTACGATCCCCATTGTTAATCACTTAACGGAAATTATTTGTAACTTTCGACAAGTAGAACAATGAATGGAACAGGTAGACGGTTGAATTCATTGTATATATTGCTTCTATATAGTCTAAGAAACATATATGCAAAGCATCCAAACAGTACAATTCGCCAATTTTTTGTTCTTCAAGTTTAAGTAAACTACGATCCCCATTGTTAATCCCTTAACGGAAATTATTTGTAACTTTCGACAAGTAGAACAATGAATGGAACAGGTAGACGGTTGAAATCATTGTATATATTGCTTCCATATAGTCTAAGAAACATATATGCAAAGGATCCAAACAGTACCATTCGCCAATTTTTTGTTCTTCAAGTTTAAGTGAACAACGAGCCCCATTGTTAATCCTTTAAAGGAAATTATTTGTAAATTTCGAAATGTAGAACAATGAATGGAACAGGTAGACGGTTGAAATCTTTGTATATATTGCTTCTATATAATCTAAGAAACCTATATGCAAAGCATCCAAACAGTACCATTCGCCAATTTTTTGTTCTTCAAGTTTAAGTGAACAATGAGCTCCATTGTTAATCCTTTATCGGAAATTATTTGTAACTTTCGACAAGTGGAACAATGAATGGAACAGGTAGACGGTTGAAATCTTTGTATATATTGCTTCTATATAGTCTAAGAAACATATATGCAAAGCATCCAAACAGTACAATTCGCCAATTTTTTGTTCTTCAAGTTTAACTGAACAACGAGCCCCATTGTTAATCCTTTAAAGGAAATTAATTGTAAATTACGACAAGTAGAACAATGATTGGAACACGTAGACGGTTGAAATCTTTGTATATATTACTTCCATATGGTCTAAGAAACATATACGCAAAGCATCCAAACAGTTCCATTCGCCAATTTTTTGTTCTTCAAGTTTAAGTGAACAATGAGCTCCATTGTTAATCCTTTATCGGAAATTATTTGTAACTTTCGACAAGTGGAACAGTGAATGGAACAGGTAGACGGTTGAAATCTTCGTATATATTGCTTCTATATAGTCTAAGAAACATATATGCAAAGCATCCAAACAGTAAAATTCGCCAATTTTTTGTTCTTCAAGTTTAAGTGAACAATGAGCCCCAATGTTTAATCCTTTATCGGAAATTATTTGTAACTTTCGACAAGTAGAACAATGAATGGAACAGTTAGACGGTTGAAATCTTTGTATATGTTGCTTCTATATAGTCTAAGAAACATATATGCAAAGCATCCAAACAGTACCATTCGCCAATTTTTTGTTCTTCAAGATTAAGTGAACAACGAGCCCCATTGATAATCATGAAACGGAAATTATTTGTAACTTTCTACAAGTAGACCAATGAATAGAACAGGTAGACGGTTGAAATCGTTGTATATGTTGCTTCTATATAGTCTAAGAAACCTATATGCAAAGCATCTAAACAGTAACAATCGCCAATTTTTTGTTCTTCAAGTTTAAGTGAACTACGAGTCCCATTGTTAATCCTTTAACGGAAATTATTTGTAACTTTCGACAAGTAGAACAATGAATGGAACAGGTAGACGGTTGAAATCTTTCTATATATTGCTTGTATATAGTCTAAGAAACATATATGCAAAGCATCCAAACAGTACAACTTGCCAATTTTTTGTACTTCAAGTTTAAGTGAACTACGGGCCCCGTTGATAATCATGAAACGGATATTATTTCTAACTTTCGACAAGTAGAACAATGAATGGAACAGGTAGACGGTTGAAATCATTGTATATATTGCTTCCATATAGTCTAAGAAACATATATGCAAAGCATCCAAACAGTACCATTCGCCAATTTTTTGTTCTTCAAGTTTAAGTGAACAACGAGCCCCATTGTTAATCCTTTAAAGGAAATTATTTGTAAATTTCGAAAAGTAGAACAATGAATGGAACAGGTAGACGGGTGAAATCTGTCTATATATTGCTTCTAAATAGTCTAACAAACATCTATGCAAAGCATCCAAACAGTACCATTCGCCAATTTTTTGTCCTTCAAGTTTAAGTGAACAATGAGCTCCATTGTTAATCCTTTATCGGAAATTATTTGTAACTTTCGACAAGTGGAACAATGAATGGAACAGGTAGACGGTTGAAATCTTTGTATATATTGCTTCTATATAGTCTAAGAAACATATATGCAAAGCATCCAAACAGTACAATTCGCCAATTTTTTGTTCTTCAAGTTTAAGTGAACAATGAGCCCCAATGTTTAATCCTTTATCGGAAATTATTTGTAACTTTCGACAAGTAGAACAATGAATGGAACAGTTAGACGGTTGAAATCTTTGTATATATTGCTTCTATATAACCTAAGAAACATATATGCAAAGCATCCAAACAGTACCATTCGCCAATTTTTTGTTCTTCAAGTTTAAGTGAACAACGAGCCCCATTGTTAATCCTTTAAAGGAAATTATTTGTAAATTTCGAAAAGTAGAACAATGAATGGAACAGGTAGACGGGTGAAATCTTTCTATATATTGCTTCTAAATAGTCTAACAAACATCTATGCAAAGCATCCAAACAGTACAATTCGCCAATTTTTTGTTCTTCAAGTTTAAGTAAACTACGATCCCCATTGTTAATCCCTTAACGGAAATTATTTGTAACTTTCGACAAGTAGAACAGTGAATGGAACTGGTAGACGGTTGAAATCTTTGTATATATTGCTTCTATATAGTATAAGAAAGATATAGGCAAAGCATCCAAACAGTACAATTCACCATTTTTTTGTTCTTCAAGTTTAAGTGAACTACGAGCCCCATTGTTAATCCTTTAACGGAAATTAATTGTAACTTTCTACAAGTAGAACAATGATTGGAACACGTAGACGGTTGAAATCTTTGTATATATTGCTTCCATATAGTCTAAGAAACATATATGCAAAGCATCCAAACAGTACCATTCGCCAATTTTTTGTTCTTCAAGTTTAAGTGAACAACGAGCCCCATTGTTAATCCTTTAAAGGAAATTATTTGTAAATTTCGAAAAGTAGAACAATGAATGGAACAGGTAGACGGGTGAAATCTTTCTATATATTGCTTCTAAATAGTGTAACAAACATCTATGCAAAGCATCCAAACAGTACAATTCGCCAATTTTTTGTTCTTCAAGTTTAAGTAAACTACGATCCCCATTGTTAATCCCTTAACGGAAATTATTTGTAACTTTCGACAAGTAGAACAGTGAATGGAACTGGTAGACGGTTGAAATCTTTGTATATATTGCTTCTATATAGTATAAGAAAGATATAGGCAAAGCATCCAAACAGTACAATTCACCATTTTTTTGTTCTTCAAGTTTAAGTGAACTACGAGCCCCATTGTTAATCCTTTAACGGAAATTAATTGTAACTTTCTACAAGTAGAACAATGATTGGAACACGTAGACGGTTGAAATCTTTGTATATATTGCTTCCATATAGTCTAAGAAACATATATGCAAAGCATCCAAACAGTACCATTCGCCAATTTTTTGTTCTTCAAGTTTAAGTGAACAACGAGCCCCATTGTTAATCCTTTAAAGGAAATTATTTGTAACTTTCGACAAGTAGAACAATGAATGGAACAGGTAGACGGTTGAAATCTTTCTATATATTGCTTGTATATAGTCTAAGAAACATATATGCAAAGCATCCAAACAGTACAACTTGCCAATTTTTTGTACTTCAAGTTTAAGTGAACTGCGGGCCCCATTGATAATCATGAAACGGATATTATTTCTAACTTTCTACAAGTAGATCAATGAATGTAACAGGTAGACGGTTGAAATCATTGTATATATTGCTTCTATATAGTCTAAGAAACATATATGCAAAGCATCCAAACAGTACAATTCGCTAATTTTTTGTTCTTCAAGTTTAAGTAAACTACGATCCCCATTGTTAATCCCTTAACGGAAATTATTTGTAACTTTCGACAAGTAGAACAATGAATGGAACAGGTAGACGGTTGAAATCATTGTATATATTGCTTCTATATAGTCTAAGAAACATATATGCAAAGCATCCAAACAGTACCATTCGCCAATTTATTGTTCTTCAAGTTTAAGTGAACAACGAGCCCTATTGTTAATCCTTTAAAGGAAATTATTTGTAAATTTCGACAAGTAGAACAATGAATGGAACAGGTAGACGGTTGAAATCATTGTATATATTGCTTCTATATAGTCTAAGAAACATATATGCAAAGCATCCAAACAGTACCATTCGCCAATTTTTTGTTCTTCAAGTTTAAGTGAACAATGAGCCCCATTGTTAATCCTTTAAAGGAAATTATTTGTAACTTTCGACAAGTAGAACAATGAATGGAACAGGTAGACGGTTGAAATCCTTGTATATATTGCTTCTATATAGTCTAAGAAACATATATGCAAAGCATCCAAACAGTACCATTCGCCAATTTATTGTTCTTCAAGTTTAAGTGAACAACGAGCCCTATTGTTAATCCTTTAAAGGAAATTATTTGTAAATTTCGACAAGTAGAACAATGAATGGAACAGGTAGACGGTTGAAATCTTTGTATATATTGCTTCTATCTAATCTAAGAAACATATATGCAAAGCATCCAAACAGTACCATTCGCCAATTTTTTGTTCTTCAAGTTTAAGTGAACAATGAGCCCCAATGGTTAATCCTTTATCGGAAATTATTTGTAACTTTCTACAAGTAGAACAATGAATGGAACTGGTAGACGGTTGAAATCTTATTATATATTGCTTCTAAATAGTCTAAGAAACATATATGCAAAGCATCCAAACAGTACAATTCGCCAATTTTTTGTTCTTTAAGTTTAAGTGAACTACGAGCCCCATTGTTAATCCTTTAAAGGAAATTATTTGTAACTTTCGAAAAATAGAACAATGAATGGAACAGGTAGACGGTTGAAATCTTTGTATATATTGCTTCTATATAGTCTAAGAAACATATATACAAAGCATCCAAACAGTACAATTCGCCAATTTATTGTTCTTCAAGTTTAAGTGTACAACGAGCCCCATTGTTAATCCTTTAAAGGAAATTATTTGTAACTTTCGACAAATAGAACAATGAATGGAACAGGTAGACGGTTGAAATCTTTATATATATTGCTTCTATATAGTCTAAGAAACATATATGCAAAGCATCCAAACAGTACAATTCGCCAATTTATTGTTCTTCAAGTTTAAGTGTACAACGAGCCCCATTGTTAATCCTTTAAAGGAAATTATTTGTAAATTTCGACAAGTAGAAAAATGAATGGAATAGGTAGACGGTTGAAATCATTGTATATATTGCTTCTATATAGTCTAAGAAACATATATGCAAAGCATCCAAACAGTACAATTCGCCAATTTTTTGTTCTTCAAGTTTAAGTGAACAATGAGCCCCAATGGTTAATCCTTTATCGGAAAATATTTGTAACTTTCGACAAGTAGAACAATGAATGGAACAGGTAGACGGTTGAAATCTTTGTATATATTGCTTCTACATAGTCTAAGAAACATATATGCAAAGCATCCAAACAGTACCATTCGCCAATTTTTTGTTCTTCAAGTTTAAGTGAACAACGAGCCCCATTGTTAATCCTTTGAAGGAAATTATTTGTAAATTTTCGCCAAGTAGAACAATGATTGGAACACGTAGACGGTTGAAATCTTTGTATATATTGCTTCCATATAGTCTAAGAAACATGTACGCAAAGCATCCAAACATTACCATTCGCCAATTTTTTGTTCTTCAAGTTTAAGTGAACAATGAGCCCCAATGGTTAATCCTTTATCGGAAATTATTTGTAATTTTCGACAAGTAGAACAATGAATGGAACATGTAAACGGTTGAAATCTTTGGATATATTGCTTCTATATAACCTAAGAAACATATATGCAAAGCATCCAAACAGTACCATTCGCCAATTTTTTGTTCTTCAAGGTTAAGTGAACAATGAGCCACATTGTTAATCCTTTATCGGAAACTATTTGTAACTTTCTACAAGTAGAACAATAATTGGAACACGTAGACGGTTGAAATCTTTGTATATATTGCTTCTATATAGACTAAGAAACATATATGCAAAGCATCCAAACAGTACCATTCGCCAATTTTTTGTTCTTCAAGTTTAAGTGAACAACGAGCCCCATTGATAATCATGAAACGGAAATTATTTGTAACTTTCGACATGTAGAACAATGAATGGAACAGGTAGACGGTTGAAATCATTATATATATTGCTTCTATATAGTCTAAGAAACATATATGCATAGCATCCACACAGTACAATTCGCCAATTTATTGTTCTTCAAGTTTAAGTGAACAACGAGCCCCATTGTTAATCCTTTAAAGGAAATTATTTGTAAATTTCGACAAGCAGAACAATGATTGGAACACTTAGACGGTTGAAATATTATTATATATTGCTTCTATATAGTCTGAGAAACATATATGCAAAGCAGCCAAACAGTACCATTCGCCAATTTATTGTTCTTCAAGTTTAAGTGAACAACGAGCCCCATTGTTAATCCTTTAAAGGAAATTATTTGTAAATTTCGACAAGTAGAACAATGAATGGAACACGTAGACGGTTGAAATCTTTGTATATATTGCTTCCATATAGTCTAAGAAACATGTACGCAAAGCATCCAAACAGTACCATTCGCCAATTTTTTGTTCTTCAAGTTTAAGTGAACAATGAGCCCCAATGGTTAATCCTTTATCGGAAATTATTTGTAATTTTCGACAAGTAGAACAATGAATGGAACATGTAAATGGTTGAAATCTTTGGATATATTGCTTCTATATAACCTAAGAAACATATATGCAAAGCATCCAAACAGTACCATTTGCCAATTTTTTGTTCTTCAAGGTTAAGTGAACAATGAGCCACATTGTTAATCCTTTATCGGAAACTATTTGTAACTTTCTACAAGTAGAACAATAATTGGAACACGTAGACGGTTGAAATCTTTGTATATATTGCTTCTATATAGACTAAGAAACATATATGCAAAGCATCCAAGCAGTACCATTCGCCAATTTTTTGTTCTTCAAGTTTAAGTGAACAACGAGCCCCATTGTTAATCCTTTATCGGTAATTATTTGTAACTTTCGACAAGTAGAACAATGAATGGAACAGGTAGACGGTTGAAATCCTTGTATATATTGCGTCTATATAATCTACGAAACATATATGCAAAGCATCCAAACAGTACCATTCGCCAATTTTTTGTTCTTCAAGTTTAAGTGAACAATGAGCCCCAATGGTTAATCCTTTATCGGAAATTATTTGTAATTTTCGACAAGTAGAACAATGAATGGAACACGTAGACGGTTGAAATCTTTGTATATATTGCTTCTATATAGATTAAGAAACATATATGCAAAGCATCCAAACAGTACCATTCGCCAATTTTTTGTTCTTCAAGGTTAAGTGAAAAATGAGCCCCATTGTTAATCCTTTATCGGAAATTATTTGTAACTTTCGACAAGTAGAACAATGAATGGAACAGGTAGACGGTTGAAAACTTTGTATATATTGCTTCTATATAGTCTAAGAAACATGTACGCAAAGCATCCAAACAGTACCATTCGCCAATTTTTTGTTCCTCAAGTTTAAGTGAACAATGAGCCCCATTGTTGATCCTTTATCGGAAATTATTTGTAACTTTCGACAAGTAGAACAATGAATGGAACAGGTAGACGGTTGAAATCATTGTATATGTTGCTTCTGTATAGTCTAAGAAACATATGTGCAAATTATCCAAACAGTACAATTCGCCAATTTTTTGTTCTTAAAGTTTAAGTGAACTACGAGCCCCATTGTTAATCCTTTAAAGGAAATTATTTGTAAATTTCGGCAAGTAGAACAATGAATGGAATAGGTAGACTGTTGAAATCATTGTATATATTGCTTCTATATAGTCTAAGAAACATATATGCAAAGCACCCAAACAGTACCATTCGCCAATTTTTTGTTCTTCAAGTTTAAGTGAACTACGAGCCCCATTGTTAATCCATCAACGGAAATTATGTGTAACTTTCGACAAGTAGAACAATGAATGGAACAGGTAGACGGTTGAAATCTTTGTATATATTGCTTCTATATAGTCTAAGAAACATATATGCAAAGCATCCAAACAGTACCATTCGCCAATTTTTTGTTCTTCAAGGTTAAGTGAAAAATGAGCCCCATTGTTAATCCTTTATCGGAAATTATTTGTAACTTTCGACAAGTAGAACAATGAATGGAACAGGTAGACGGTTGAAAACTTTGTATATATTGCTTCTATATAGTCTAAGAAACATGTACGCAAAGCATCCAAACAGTACCATTCGCCAATTTTTTGTTCCTCAAGTTTAAGTGAACAATAAGCCCCATTGTTGATCCTTTAAAGGAAATTATTTGTAACTTTCGACAAGTAGAACAATGAATGGAACAGGTAGACGGTTGAAATCTTTGTATATATTGCTTCTATCTAATCTAAGAAACATATATGCAAATCATCCAAACAGTACCATTCGCCAATTTTTTGTTCTTCAAGTTTAAGTGAACAATGAGCCCCAATGGTTAATCCTTTATCGGAAATTATTTGTAACTTTCTACAAGTAGAACAATGAATGGAACTGGTAGACGGTTGAAATCTTATTATATATTGCTTCTAAATAGTCTAAGAAACATATATGCAAAGCATCCAAACAGTACAATTCGCCAATTTTTTGTTCTTTAAGTTTAAGTGAACTACGAGCCCCATTGTTAATCCTTTAAAGGAAATTATTTGTAACTTTCGAAAAATAGAACAATGATTGGAACACTTAGACGGTTGAAATATTATTATATATTGCTTCTATATAGTCTGAGAAACATATATGCAAAGCAGCCAAACAGTACCATTCGCCAATTTATTGTTCTTCAAGTTTAAGTGAACAACGAGCCCCATTGTTAATCCTTTAAAGGAAATTATTTGTAAATTTCGACAAGTAGAACAATGAATGGAACACGTAGACGGTTGAAATCTTTGTATATATTGCTTCCATATAGTCTAAGAAACATGTACGCAAAGCATCCAAACAGTACCATTCGCCAATTTTTTGTTCTTCAAGTTTAAGTGAACAATGAGCCCCAATGGTTAATCCTTTATCGGAAATTATTTGTAATTTTCGACAAGTAGAACAATGAATGGAACATGTAAATGGTTGAAATCTTTGGATATATTGCTTCTATATAACCTAAGAAACATATATGCAAAGCATCCAAACAGTACCATTTGCCAATTTTTTGTTCTTCAAGGTTAAGTGAACAATGAGCCACATTGTTAATCCTTTATCGGAAACTATTTGTAACTTTCTACAAGTAGAACAATAATTGGAACACGTAGACGGTTGAAATCTTTGTATATATTGCTTCTATATAGACTAAGAAACATATATGCAAAGCATCCAAGCAGTACCATTCGCCAATTTTTTGTTCTTCAAGTTTAAGTGAACAACGAGCCCCATTGTTAATCCTTTAAAGGAAATTATTTGTAATTTTCGACAAGTAGAACAATGAATGGAACAGGTAGACGGTTGAAATCTTTGTATATATTGCTTCTATATAGTCTGAGAAACATATATGCAAAGCATCCAAACAGTACCATTCGCCAATTTATTGTTCTTCAAGTTTAAGTGAACAACGAGCCCCATTGTTAATCCATTAAAGGAAATTATTTGTAAATTTCGACAAGTAGAACAATGATTGGAACACGTAGACGGTTGAAATCTTTGGATATATTGCTTCTATATAACCTAAGAAACATATATGCAAAGCATCCAAACAGTACCATTCGCCAATTTTTTGTTCTTCAAGGTTAAGTGAACAATGAGCCACATTGTTAATCCTTTATCGGAAACTATTTGTAACTTTCTACAAGTAGAACAATAATTGGAACACGTAGACGGTTGAAATCTTTGTATATATTGCTTCTATATAGACTAAGAAACATATATGCAAAGCATCCAAACAGTACCATTCGCCAATTTTTTGTTCTTCAAATTTAAGTGAACAACGAGCCCCATTGATAATCATGAAACGGAAATTATTTGTAACTTTCGACATGTAGAACAATGAATGGAACAGGTAGATGGTTGAAATCATTATATATATTGCTTCCATATAGTCTAAGAAACATATATGCAAAGCATCCAAACAGTACCATTCGCCAATTTATTGTTCTTCAAGTTTAAGTGAACAACGAGCCCCATTGTTAATCCTTTAAAGGAAATTATTTGTAAATTTCGACAAGTAGAACAATGATTGGAACACGTAGACGGTTAAAATCTTTGTATATATTGCTTCCGTATAGTCTAAGAAACATATATGCAAAGCATCCAAACAGTACCATTCGCCTATTTTTTGTTCTTCAAGGTTAAGTGAACAATGAGCCCGATTGTTAATACTTTATCGGAAATTATTTGTAAATTTCGACAAGTAGAACAATGATTGGAACACGTGGACGGTTGAAATATTTGTATATATTGCTTCCATATAGTCTAAGAAACATATATGCAAAGCATCCAAACAGTACAATTCGCCAATTTTTTGTTCTTCAAGTTTAAGTGAACAATGAGCCCCAATGGTTAATCCTTTATCGGAAATTATTTGTAACTTTCGACAAGTAGAACAATGAATGGAACAGGTAGACGGTTGAAATCTTTGTATATATTGCTTCTATATAGTCTAAGAAACATATATGCAAAGCATCCAAACGGTACAATTCGCCAATTTTTGGTTTTTCAAGTTTAATTGAACTACGAGCCCCATTGTTAATCCTTTAAAGGAAATTATTTGTAAATTTCGACAAGTAGAACAATGAATGGATCATGTAGACGGTTGAAATCATTGTATATATTGCTTCTATATAGTCTACGAAACATATATGCAAAGCATCCAAACAGTACAATTCGCCAATTTTTTTGTTCTTCATGTTTAAGTGAACTACGAGCCCCATTGTTAATCCTTTATCGGAAATTATTTGTAATTTTCGACAAGTAGAACAATGAATGGAACAGGTAGACGGTTGAAATCTTTGTATATATTGCTTCTATATAGTCTGAGAAACATATATGCAAAGCATCCAAACAGTACCATTCGCCAATTTTTTGTTCTTCAAGGTTAAGTGAACAATGAGCCCGATTGTTAATCCTTTATCGGAAATTATTTCTAACTTTCGACAAGTAGAACAATGAATGGAACACGTAGACGGTTGAAATCTTTGTATATATTGCTTCCATATAGTCTAAGAAACATGTACGCAAAGCATCCAAACAGTACCATTCGCCACTTTTTTGTTCTTCAAGTTTAAGTGAACAATGAGCCCCAATGGTTAATCCTTTATCGGAAATTATTTGTAATTTTCGACAAGTAGAACAATGAATGGAACACGTAGACGGTTGAAATCTTTGTATATATGGCTTCTATATAGACTAAGAAACATATATGCAATGCATCCAAATAGTACAATTCGCCAATTTATTGTTCTTCAAGTTTAAGTGAACAACGAGCCCCATTGTTAATCCTTTAAATAGAAATTATTTGTAAATTTCGACAAGTAGAACAATGATTAGAACACGTAGACGGTTGAAATCTTTGGATATATTGCTTCTATATAACCTAAGAAACATATATGCAAAGCATCCAAACAGTACCATTCGCCAATTTTTTGTTCTTCAAGGTTAAGTGAACAATGAGCCACATTGTTAATCCTTTATCGGAAACTATTTGTAACTTTCTACAAGTAGAACAATAATTGGAACACGTAGACGGTTGAAATCTTTGTATATATTGCTTCTATATAGACTAAGAAACATATATGCAAAGCATCCAAACAGTACCATTCGCCAATTTTTTGTTCTTCAAATTTAAGTGAACAACGAGCCCCATTGATAATCATGAAACGGAAATTATTTGTAACTTTCGACATGTAGAACAATGAATGGAACAGGTAGATGGTTGAAATCATTATATATATTGCTTCTATATAGTCTAAGAAACATATATGCATAGCATCCACACAGTACAATTCGCCAATTTATTGTTCTTCAAGTTTAAGTGAACAACGAGCCCCATTGTTAATCCTTTAAAGGAAATTATTTGTAAATTTCGACAAGCAGAACAATGATTGGAACACGTAGACGGATGAAATATTATTATATATTGCTTCCATATAGTCTAAGAAACATATATGCAAAGCATCCAAACAGTACCATTCGCCAATTTTTTGTTCTTCAAGGTTAAGTGAACAATGAGCCCGATTGTTAATCCTTTATCGGAAATTATTTGTAACTTTCGACAAGTAGAACAATGAATGGAACAGGTAGACGGTTGAAATCTTTGTATATATTGCTTCAATATAGTCTAAGAAACATATATGCAAAGCATCCAAACAGTACAATTCGCCAATTTTTTGTTCTTCAAGTCTAAGTGAACAATGAGCCCCAATGGTTAATCCTTTATCGGAAATTATTTGTAACTTTCGACAAGTAGAACAATGAATGGAACAGGTAGACGGTTGAAATCTTTGTATATATTGCTTCTATATAGTCTAAGAAACTTATATGCAAAGCATCCAAACAGTACAATTCGCCAATTTTTGGTTTTTCAAGTTTAATTGAACTACGAGCCCCATTGTTAATCCTTTAAAGGAAATTATTTGTAAATTTCGACAAGTAGAACAATGAATGGATCATGTAGACGGTTGAAATCGTTGTATATATTGCTTCTATATAGTCTAAGAAACATTTATGCAAAGCATCCAAACAGTACGATTCGACAATTTATTGTTCTTCAAGTTTAAGTGAACAACGAGCCCCATTGTTAATCCTTTAAAGGAAATTATTTGTAAATTTCGACAAGCAGAACAATGATTGGAACACGTAGACGGATGAAATATTATTATATATTGCTTCCATATAGTCTAAGAAACATATATGCAAAGCAGCCAAACAGTACCATTCGCCAATTTATTGTTCTTCAAGTTTAAGTGAACAACGAGCCCCATTGTTAATCCTTTAAAGGAAATTATTTGTAAATTTCGACAAGTAGAACAATGAATGGAACACGTAGACGGTTGAAATCTTTGTATATATTGCTTCCATATAGTCTAAGAAACATGTACGCAAAGCATCCAAACAGTACCATTCGCCAATTTTTTGTTCTTCAAGTTTAAGTGAACAATGAGCCCCAATGGTTAATCCTTTATCGGAAATTATTTGTAATTTTCGACAAGTAGAACAATGAATGGAACATGTAAATGGTTGAAATCTTTGGATATATTGCTTCTATATAACCTAAGAAACATATATGCAAAGCATCCAAACAGTACCATTTGCCAATTTTTTGTTCTTCAAGGTTAAGTGAACAATGAGCCACATTGTTAATCCTTTATCGGAAACTATTTGTAACTTTCTACAAGTAGAACAATAATTGGAACACGTAGACGGTTGAAATCTTTGTATATATTGCTTCTATATAGACTAAGAAACATATATGCAAAGCATCCAAGCAGTACCATTCGCCAATTTTTTGTTCTTCAAGTTTAAGTGAACAACGAGCCCCATTGTTAATCCTTTAAAGGAAATTATTTGTAATTTTCGACAAGTAGAACAATGAATGGAACAGGTAGACGGTTGAAATCTTTGTATATATTGCTTCTATATAGTCTGAGAAACATATATGCAAAGCATCCAAACAGTACCATTCGCCAATTTATTGTTCTTCAAGTTTAAGTGAACAACGAGCCCCATTGTTAATCCATTAAAGGAAATTATTTGTAAATTTCGACAAGTAGAACAATGATTGGAACACGTAGACGGTTGAAATCTTTGGATATATTGCTTCTATATAACCTAAGAAACATATATGCAAAGCATCCAAACAGTACCATTCGCCAATTTTTTGTTCTTCAAGGTTAAGTGAACAATGAGCCACATTGTTAATCCTTTATCGGAAACTATTTGTAACTTTCTACAAGTAGAACAATAATTGGAACACGTAGACGGTTGAAATCTTTGTATATATTGCTTCTATATAGACTAAGAAACATATATGCAAAGCATCCAAACAGTACCATTCGCCAATTTTTTGTTCTTCAAATTTAAGTGAACAACGAGCCCCATTGATAATCATGAAACGGAAATTATTTGTAACTTTCGACATGTAGAACAATGAATGGAACAGGTAGATGGTTGAAATCATTATATATATTGCTTCCATATAGTCTAAGAAACATATATGCAAAGCATCCAAACAGTACCATTCGCCAATTTATTGTTCTTCAAGTTTAAGTGAACAACGAGCCCCATTGTTAATCCTTTAAAGGAAATTATTTGTAAATTTCGACAAGTAGAACAATGATTGGAACACGTAGACGGTTAAAATCTTTGTATATATTGCTTCCGTATAGTCTAAGAAACATATATGCAAAGCATCCAAACAGTACCATTCGCCTATTTTTTGTTCTTCAAGGTTAAGTGAACAATGAGCCCGATTGTTAATACTTTATCGGAAATTATTTGTAAATTTCGACAAGTAGAACAATGATTGGAACACGTGGACGGTTGAAATATTTGTATATATTGCTTCCATATAGTCTAAGAAACATATATGCAAAGCATCCAAACAGTACAATTCGCCAATTTTTTGTTCTTCAAGTTTAAGTGAACAATGAGCCCCAATGGTTAATCCTTTATCGGAAATTATTTGTAACTTTCGACAAGTAGAACAATGAATGGAACAGGTAGACGGTTGAAATCTTTGTATATATTGCTTCTATATAGTCTAAGAAACATATATGCAAAGCATCCAAACGGTACAATTCGCCAATTTTTGGTTTTTCAAGTTTAATTGAACTACGAGCCCCATTGTTAATCCTTTAAAGGAAATTATTTGTAAATTTCGACAAGTAGAACAATGAATGGATCATGTAGACGGTTGAAATCATTGTATATATTGCTTCTATATAGTCTACGAAACATATATGCAAAGCATCCAAACAGTACAATTCGCCAATTTTTTTGTTCTTCATGTTTAAGTGAACTACGAGCCCCATTGTTAATCCTTTATCGGAAATTATTTGTAATTTTCGACAAGTAGAACAATGAATGGAACAGGTAGACGGTTGAAATCTTTGTATATATTGCTTCTATATAGTCTGAGAAACATATATGCAAAGCATCCAAACAGTACCATTCGCCAATTTTTTGTTCTTCAAGGTTAAGTGAACAATGAGCCCGATTGTTAATCCTTTATCGGAAATTATTTCTAACTTTCGACAAGTAGAACAATGAATGGAACACGTAGACGGTTGAAATCTTTGTATATATTGCTTCCATATAGTCTAAGAAACATGTACGCAAAGCATCCAAACAGTACCATTCGCCACTTTTTTGTTCTTCAAGTTTAAGTGAACAATGAGCCCCAATGGTTAATCCTTTATCGGAAATTATTTGTAATTTTCGACAAGTAGAACAATGAATGGAACACGTAGACGGTTGAAATCTTTGTATATATGGCTTCTATATAGACTAAGAAACATATATGCAATGCATCCAAATAGTACAATTCGCCAATTTATTGTTCTTCAAGTTTAAGTGAACAACGAGCCCCATTGTTAATCCTTTAAATAGAAATTATTTGTAAATTTCGACAAGTAGAACAATGATTAGAACACGTAGACGGTTGAAATCTTTGGATATATTGCTTCTATATAACCTAAGAAACATATATGCAAAGCATCCAAACAGTACCATTCGCCAATTTTTTGTTCTTCAAGGTTAAGTGAACAATGAGCCACATTGTTAATCCTTTATCGGAAACTATTTGTAACTTTCTACAAGTAGAACAATAATTGGAACACGTAGACGGTTGAAATCTTTGTATATATTGCTTCTATATAGACTAAGAAACATATATGCAAAGCATCCAAACAGTACCATTCGCCAATTTTTTGTTCTTCAAATTTAAGTGAACAACGAGCCCCATTGATAATCATGAAACGGAAATTATTTGTAACTTTCGACATGTAGAACAATGAATGGAACAGGTAGATGGTTGAAATCATTATATATATTGCTTCTATATAGTCTAAGAAACATATATGCATAGCATCCACACAGTACAATTCGCCAATTTATTGTTCTTCAAGTTTAAGTGAACAACGAGCCCCATTGTTAATCCTTTAAAGGAAATTATTTGTAAATTTCGACAAGCAGAACAATGATTGGAACACGTAGACGGATGAAATATTATTATATATTGCTTCCATATAGTCTAAGAAACATATATGCAAAGCATCCAAACAGTACCATTCGCCAATTTTTTGTTCTTCAAGGTTAAGTGAACAATGAGCCCGATTGTTAATCCTTTATCGGAAATTATTTGTAACTTTCGACAAGTAGAACAATGAATGGAACAGGTAGACGGTTGAAATCTTTGTATATATTGCTTCAATATAGTCTAAGAAACATATATGCAAAGCATCCAAACAGTACAATTCGCCAATTTTTTGTTCTTCAAGTCTAAGTGAACAATGAGCCCCAATGGTTAATCCTTTATCGGAAATTATTTGTAACTTTCGACAAGTAGAACAATGAATGGAACAGGTAGACGGTTGAAATCTTTGTATATATTGCTTCTATATAGTCTAAGAAACTTATATGCAAAGCATCCAAACAGTACAATTCGCCAATTTTTGGTTTTTCAAGTTTAATTGAACTACGAGCCCCATTGTTAATCCTTTAAAGGAAATTATTTGTAAATTTCGACAAGTAGAACAATGAATGGATCATGTAGACGGTTGAAATCGTTGTATATATTGCTTCTATATAGTCTAAGAAACATTTATGCAAAGCATCCAAACAGTACGATTCGACAATTTATTGTTCTTCAAGTTTAAGTGAACAACGAGCCCCATTGTTAATCCTTTAAAGGAAATTATTTGTAAATTTCGACAAGCAGAACAATGATTGGAACACGTAGACGGTTGAAATATTATTATATATTGCTTCCATATAGTCTAAGGAACATATATGCAAAGCATCCAAACAGTACAATTCGCCAATTTTTTGTTCTTCAAGTTTAAGTGAACAATGAGCCCCATTGATAATCATGAAAGGGAAATTATTTGTAACTTTCTTCAAATAGAACAATGAATAGAACAGTTAGACTGTTGAAATCTTTGTATATATTGCTTCTATATAGTCTAAGAAACATATATGCAAAGCATCCAAACAGTACCATTCGCCAATTTTTTGTTCTTCAAGTTTAAGTGAACAACGAGCCCCATTGATAATCATGAAACGGAAATTATTTGTAACTTTCGACATGCAGAACAATGAATGAAACAGGTAGACGGTTGAAATCTTTTTATATATTGTTTCTATATAGTCTAAGAAACATATATGCAAAGCATCCAAACAGTACCAGTCGCCAATTTTTTGTTCTTCAAGTTTAAGTGAACAACGAGGCCCATTGATAATCATGAAACGGAAATTATTTGTAACTTTCGACAAGAAGAAGAATAAATAGAACAGGTAGACGGTTGCAATCTTTGTAAATGTTGCTTCTATATAGTCTAAGGAACCTATATGCAAAGCATCTAAACAGTAACATTCGCCAATTTTTTGATCTTCAAGTTTAAGTGAACAATGAGCCCCATTGTTAATCCTTTATCGGAAATTATTTCTAACTTTCGACAAGTAGAACATTGAATGGAACAGGTAGACGGTTGAAATCTTTGTATCTATTGCTTCTATATAGTATAAGAAACATATATGCAAAGCATCCAAACAGTACCATTCGCCAATTTTTTGTTCTTCAAGTTTAAGTGAACTGCGAGCTCCATTGTTAATCCTTTAAAGGAAATTATTTATAACTTTCGACAAGTAGAACAATGAATGGAACAGGTAGACTGTTGAAATCATTGTATATATTGCTTCTATATAGTCTAAGAAACATATATGCAGAGCATCCAAACAGTACAATTCGCCAATTATTTGATCTTCAAGTTTAAGTGAACTACGAGCCCCATTGTTAATACTTTAACGGAAATTATTTGTAACTTGCGACAAGTAGAACAATGAATGGAACAGGTAGACGGTTGAAATCAATGTATATATTGCTTCTATATAGTCTAAGAAACATATATGCAAAGCATCCAAAGAGTACCATTCGCCAATTTTTTGTTCTTCAAGTTTAAGTGAACAACGAGCCCCATCGTTAATCCATTAAAGGAAATTATTTGTAAATTTCGAAAAGTAGAACAATGATTGGAACACGTAGACGGTTGAAATCTTTGTATATATTGCTTCCATATAGTCTAAGAAACTTGTACGCAAAGCATCCAAACAGTACCATTCGCCATTTTTTTGTTATTCAAGTTTAAGTGAACAATGAGCCCCAATGGTTAATCCTTTATCGGAAATTATTTGTAACTTTCGACAAGTAGAACAATGTATGGATCAGGTAGACGGTTGAAATCTTTGTATATATTGCTTCTATATAGTCTAATAAACTTATATGCAAAGCATCCAAACAGTACAATTCGCCAATTTTTTGTTCTTCAAGTTTAAGTAAACTACGATCCCCATTGTTAATCCCTTAACGGAAATTATTTGTAACTTTCGACAAGTAGAACAATGAATGGAACAGGTAGACGGTTGAAATCATTGTATATATTGCTTCCATATAGTCTAAGAAACATATATGCAAAGGATCCAAACAGTACCATTCGCCAATTTTTTGTTCTTCAAGTTTAAGTGAACAACGAGCCCCATTGTTAATCCTTTAAAGGAAATTATTTGTAAATTTCGACAAGTAGAACAATGAATGGATCAGGTAGACGGTTGAAATCATTGTATATATTGCTTCTATATAGTCTAAGAAACATATATGCAAAGCATTCAAACAGTACAATTCGCCAATTTTTTGTTCTTCAAGTTTAAGTAAACTACGATCCCCATTGTTAATCCCTTAACGGAAATGATTTGTAACTTTCGACAAGTAGAACAATGAATGGAACAGGTAGACGGTTGAAATCATTGTATATATTGCTTCCATATAGTCTAAGAAACATATATGCAAAGGATCCAAACAGTACCATTCGCCAATTTTTTGTTCTTCAAGTTTAAGTGAACAACGAGCCCCATTGTTAATCCTTTAAAGGAAATTATTTGTAAATTTCGACAAGTAGAACAATGAATGGATCAGGTAGACGGTTGAAATCATTGTATATATTGCTTCTATATAGTCTAAGAAACATATATGCAAAGCATCCAAACAGTACAATTCGCCAATTTTTTGTTCTTCAAGTTTAAGTAAACTACGATCCCCATTGTTAATCCCTTAACGGAAATGATTTGTAACTTTCGACAAGTAGAACAATGAATGGAACATGTAGACGGTTGAAATCATTGTATATATTGCTTCTATATAGTCTAAGAAACATATATGCAAAGCATCCAAACAGTACAATTCGCCAATTTTTTGTTCTTCAAGTTTAAGTAAACTACGATCCCCATTGTTAATCCCTTAACGGAAATTATTTGTAACTTTCGACAAGTAGAACAATGAATGGAACAGGTAGACGGTTGAAATCTTTGTATCTATTGCTTCTATATAGTCTAAGAAACATATATGCAAAGCATCCAAACAGTACCATTCGCCAATTTTTTGTTCTTCAAGTTTAAGTGAACAATGAGCCCCATTGTTAATCCTTTAAAGGAAATTATTTGTAACTTTCGACAAGTAGAACAATGAATGGAACAGGTAGACGGTTGAAATCCTTGTATATATTGCTTCTATATAGTCTAAGAAACATATAAGCAAAGCATCCAAACAGTACATTTCGCCAATTTTTTGTTCTTCAAGTTTAAGTAAACTACGATCCCCATTGTTAATCACTTAACGGAAATTATTTGTAACTTTCGACAAGTAGAACAATGAATGGAACAGGTAGACGGTTGAATTCATTGTATATATTGCTTCTATATAGTCTAAGAAACATATATGCAAAGCATCCAAACAGTACAATTCGCCAATTTTTTGTTCTTCAAGTTTAAGTAAACTACGATCCCCATTGTTAATCCCTTAACGGAAATTATTTGTAACTTTCGACAAGTAGAACAATGAATGGAACAGGTAGACGGTTGAAATCATTGTATATATTGCTTCCATATAGTCTAAGAAACATATATGCAAAGGATCCAAACAGTACCATTCGCCAATTTTTTGTTCTTCAAGTTTAAGTGAACAACGAGCCCCATTGTTAATCCTTTAAAGGAAATTATTTGTAAATTTCGAAATGTAGAACAATGAATGGAACAGGTAGACGGTTGAAATCTTTGTATATATTGCTTCTATATAATCTAAGAAACCTATATGCAAAGCATCCAAACAGTACCATTCGCCAATTTTTTGTTCTTCAAGTTTAAGTGAACAATGACCTCCATTGTTAATCCTTTATCGGAAATTATTTGTAACTTTCGACAAGTGGAACAATGAATGGAACAGGTAGACGGTTGAAATCTTTGTATATATTGCTTCTATATAGTCTAAGAAACATATATGCAAAGCATCCAAACAGTACAATTCGCCAATTTTTTGTTCTTCAAGTTTAAGTGAACAACGAGCCCCATTGTTAATCCTTTAAAGGAAATTATTTGTAAATTTCGAAAAGTAGAACAATGAATGGAACAGGTAGACGGGTGAAATCTGTCTATATATTGCTTCTAAATAGTCTAACAAACATCTATGCAAAGCATCCAAACAGTACCATTCGCCAATTTTTTGTCCTTCAAGTTTAAGTGAACAATGAGCTCCATTGTTAATCCTTTATCGGAAATTATTTGTAACTTTCGACAAGTGGAACAATGAATGGAACAGGTAGACGGTTGAAATCTTTGTATATATTGCTTCTATATAGTCTAAGAAACATATATGCAAAGCATCCAAACAGTACCATTCGCCAATTTTTTGTTCTTCAAGTTTAAGTGAACAACGAGCCCCATTGATAATCATGAAACGGAAATTATTTGTAACTTTCGACATGCAGAACAATGAATGAAACAGGTAGACGGTTGAAATCTTTTTATATATTGCTTCTATATAGTCTAAGAAACATATATGCAAAGCATCCAAACAGTACCAGTCGCCAATTTTTTGTTCTTCAAGTTTAAGTGAACAACGAGGCCCATTGATAATCATGAAACGGAAATTATTTGTAACTTTCGACAAGAAGAAGAATAAATAGAACAGGTAGACGGTTGCAATCTTTGTAAATGTTGCTTCTATATAGTCTAAGGAACCTATATGCAAAGCATCTAAACAGTAACATTCGCCAATTTTTTGATCTTCAAGTTTAAGTGAACAATGAGCCCCATTGTTAATCCTTTATCGGAAATTATTTCTAACTTTCGACAAGTAGAACATTGAATGGAACAGGTAGACGGTTGAAATCTTTGTATCTATTGCTTCTATATAGTATAAGAAACATATATGCAAAGCATCCAAACAGTACCATTCGCCAATTTTTTGTTCTTCAAGTTTAAGTGAACTGCGAGCTCCATTGTTAATCCTTTAAAGGAAATTATTTATAACTTTCGACAAGTAGAACAATGAATGGAACAGGTAGACTGTTGAAATCATTGTATATATTGCTTCTATATAGTCTAAGAAACATATATGCAGAGCATCCAAACAGTACAATTCGCCAATTATTTGATCTTCAAGTTTAAGTGAACTACGAGCCCCATTGTTAATACTTTAACGGAAATTATTTGTAACTTGCGACAAGTAGAACAATGAATGGAACAGGTAGACGGTTGAAATCAATGTATATATTGCTTCTATATAGTCTAAGAAACATATATGCAAAGCATCCAAAGAGTACCATTCGCCAATTTTTTGTTCTTCAAGTTTAAGTGAACAACGAGCCCCATCGTTAATCCATTAAAGGAAATTATTTGTAAATTTCGAAAAGTAGAACAATGATTGGAACACGTAGACGGTTGAAATCTTTGTATATATTGCTTCCATATAGTCTAAGAAACTTGTACGCAAAGCATCCAAACAGTACCATTCGCCATTTTTTTGTTATTCAAGTTTAAGTGAACAATGAGCCCCAATGGTTAATCCTTTATCGGAAATTATTTGTAACTTTCGACAAGTAGAACAATGTATGGATCAGGTAGACGGTTGAAATCTTTGTATATATTGCTTCTATATAGTCTAATAAACTTATATGCAAAGCATCCAAACAGTACAATTCGCCCATTTTTTGTTCTTCAAGTTTAAGTAAACTACGATCCCCATTGTTAATCCCTTAACGGAAATTATTTGTAACTTTCGACAAGTAGAACAATGAATGGAACAGGTAGACGGTTGAAATCATTGTATATATTGCTTCCATATAGTCTAAGAAACATATATGCAAAGGATCCAAACAGTACCATTCGCCAATTTTTTGTTCTTCAAGTTTAAGTGAACAACGAGCCCCATTGTTAATCCTTTAAAGGAAATTATTTGTAAATTTCGACAAGTAGAACAATGAATGGATCAGGTAGACGGTTGAAATCATTGTATATATTGCTTCTATATAGTCTAAGAAACATATATGCAAAGCATCCAAACAGTACAATTCGCCAATTTTTTGTTCTTCAAGTTTAAGTAAACTACGATCCCCATTGTTAATCCCTTAACGGAAATGATTTGTAACTTTCGACAAGTAGAACAATGAATGGAACAGGTAGACGGTTGAAATCATTGTATATATTGCTTCCATATAGTCTAAGAAACATATATGCAAAGGATCCAAACAGTACCATTCGCCAATTTTTTGTTCTTCAAGTTTAAGTGAACAACGAGCCCCATTGTTAATCCTTTAAAGGAAATTATTTGTAAATTTCGACAAGTAGAACAATGAATGGATCAGGTAGACGGTTGAAATCATTGTATATATTGCTTCTATATAGTCTAAGAAACATATATGCAAAGCATCCAAACAGTACAATTCGCCAATTTTTTGTTCTTCAAGTTTAAGTAAACTACGATCCCCATTGTTAATCCCTTAACGGAAATGATTTGTAACTTTCGACAAGTAGAACAATGAATGGAACATGTAGACGGTTGAAATAATTGTATATATTGCTTCTATATAGTCTAAGAAACATATATGCAAAGCATCCAAACAGTACAATTCGCCAATTTTTTGTTCTTCAAGTTTAAGTAAACTACGATCCCCATTGTTAATCCCTTAACGGAAATTATTTGTAACTTTCGACAAGTAGAACAATGAATGGAACAGGTAGACGGTTGAAATCTTTGTATCTATTGCTTCTATATAGTATAAGAAACATATATGCAAAGCATCCAAACAGTACAATTCGCCAATTTTTTGTTCTTCAAGTTTAAGTAAACTACGATCCCCATTGTTAATCCCTTAACGGAAATTATTTGTAACTTTCGACAAGTAGAACAATGAATGGAACAGGTAGACGGTTGAAATCATTGTATATATTGCTTCCATATAGTCTAAGAAACATATATGCAAAGGATCCAAACAGTACCATTCGCCAATTTTTTGTTCTTCAAGTTTAAGTGAACAACGAGCCCCATTGTTAATCCTTTAAAGGAAATTATTTGTAAATTTCGAAATGTAGAACAATGAATGGAACAGGTAGACGGTTGAAATCTTTGTATATATTGCTTCTATATAATCTAAGAAACCTATATGCAAAGCATCCAAACAGTACCATTCGCCAATTTTTTGTTCTTCAAGTTTAAGTGAACAATGAGCTCCATTGTTAATCCTTTATCGGAAATTATTTGTAACTTTCGACAAGTGGAACAATGAATGGAACAGGTAGACGGTTGAAATCTTTGTATATATTGCTTCTATATAGTCTAAGAAACATATATGCAAAGCATCCAAACAGTACAATTCGCCAATTTTTTGTTCTTCAAGTTTAACTGAACAACGAGCCCCATTGTTAATCCTTTAAAGGAAATTAATTGTAAATTACGACAAGTAGAACAATGATTGGAACACGTAGACGGTTGAAATCTTTGTATATATTACTTCCATATGGTCTAAGAAACATATACGCAAAGCATCCAAACAGTTCCATTCGCCAATTTTTTGTTCTTCAAGTTTAAGTGAACAATGAGCTCCATTGTTAATCCTTTATCGGAAATTATTTGTAACTTTCGACAAGTGGAACAATGAATGGAACAGGTAGACGGTTGAAATCTTCGTATATATTGCTTCTATATAGTCTAAGAAACATATATGCAAAGCATCCAAACAGTAAAATTCGCCAATTTTTTGTTCTTCAAGTTTAAGTGAACAATGAGCCCCAATGTTTAATCCTTTATCGGAAATTATTTGTAACTTTCGACAAGTAGAACAATGAATGGAACAGTTAGACGGTTGAAATCTTTGTATATGTTGCTTCTATATAGTCTAAGAAACATATATGCAAAGCATCCAAACAGTACCATTCGCCAATTTTTTGTTCTTCAAGATTAAGTGAACAACGAGCCCCATTGATAATCATGAAACGGAAATTATTTGTAACTTTCTACAAGTAGACCAATGAATAGAACAGGTAGACGGTTGAAATCGTTGTATATGTTGCTTCTATATAGTCTAAGAAACCTATATGCAAAGCATCTAAACAGTAACAATCGCCAATTTTTTGTTCTTCAAGTTTAAGTGAACTACGAGTCCCATTGTTAATCCTTTAACGGAAATTATTTGTAACTTTCGACAAGTAGAACAATGAATGGAACAGGTAGACGGTTGAAATCTTTCTATATATTGCTTGTATATAGTCCAAGAAACATATATGCAAAGCATCCAAACAGTACAACTTGCCAATTTTTTGTACTTCAAGTTTAAGTGAACTACGGGCCCCGTTGATAATCATGAAACGGATATTATTTCTAACTTTCGACAAGTAGAACAATGAATGGAACAGGTAGACGGTTGAAATCATTGTATATATTGCTTCCATATAGTCTAAGAAACATATATGCAAAGCATCCAAACAGTACCATTCGCCAATTTTTTGTTCTTCAAGTTTAAGTGAACAACGAGCCCCATTGTTTATCCTTTAAAGGAAATTATTTGTAAATTTCGAAAAGTAGAACAATGAATGGAACAGGTAGACGGGTGAAATCTGTCTATATATTGCTTCTAAATAGTCTAACAAACATCTATGCAAAGCATCCAAACAGTACCATTCGCCAATTTTTTGTCCTTCAAGTTTAAGTGAACAATGAGCTCCATTGTTAATCCTTTATCGGAAATTATTTGTAACTTTCGACAAGTGGAACAATGAATGGAACAGGTAGACGGTTGAAATCTTTCTATATATTGCTTCTATATAACCTAAGAAACATATATGCAAAGCATCCAAACAGTACCATTCGCCAATTTTTTGTTCTTCAAGATTAAGTGAACAACGAGCCCCATTGATAATCATGAAACGGAAATTATTTGTAACTTTCTACAAGTAGAACAATGAATAGAACAGGTAGACGGTTGAAATCTTTGTATATGTTGCTTCTATATAGTCTAAGAAACCTATATGCAAAGCATCTAAACAGTAACAATCGCCAATTTTTTGTTCTTCAAGTTTAAGTGAACAACGAGCCCCATTGTTAATCCTTAAAGGAAATTATTTGTAAATTTCGAAAAGTAGAACAATGAATGGAACAGGTAGACGGTTGAAATCTTTGTATATATTGCTTCTATATAGTCTAAGAAACATATATGCAAAGCATCCAAACAGTACCATTCGCCAATTTTTTGTTCTTCAAGTTTAAGTGAACAACGAGCCCCATTGTTAATCCTTTAAAGGAAATTATTTGTAAATTTCGAAAAGTAGAACAATGAATGGAACAGGTAGACGGTTGAAATCTTTGTATATATTGCTTCTATATAGTCTAAGAAACATATATGCAAAGCATCCAAACAGTACAATTCGCCAATTTTTTGTTCTTCAAGTTTAAGTAAACTACGATCCCCATTGTTAATCCCTTAACGGAAATTATTTGTAACTTTCGACAAGTAGATCAATGAATGTAACAGGTAGACGGTTGAAATCATTGTATATATTGCTTCTATATAGTCTAAGAAACATATATGCAAAGCATCCAAACAGTACAATTCGCCAATTTTTTGTTCTTCAAGTTTAAGTAAACTACGATCCCCATTGTTAATCCCTTAACGGAAATTATTTGTAACTTTCGACAAGTAGAACAATGAATGGAACAGGTAGACGGTTGAAATCATTGTATATATTGCTTCCATATAGTCTAAGAAACATATATGCAAAGCATCCAAACAGTACCATTCGCCAATTTTTTGTTCTTCAAGTTTAAGTGAACAACGAGCCCCATTGTTAATCCTTTAAAGGAAATTATTTGTAAATTTCGAAAAGTAGAACAATGAATGGAACAGGTAGACGGGTGAAATCTTTCTATATATTGCTTCTAAATAGTCTAACAAACATCTATGCAAAGCATCCAAACAGTACAATTCGCCAATTTTTTGTTCTTCAAGTTTAAGTAAACTACGATCCCCATTGTTAATCCCTTAACGGAAATTATTTGTAACTTTCGACAAGTAGAACAGTGAATGGAACTGGTAGACGGTTGAAATCTTTGTATATATTGCTTCTATATAGTATAAGAAAGATATAGGCAAAGCATCCAAACAGTACAATTCACCATTTTTTTGTTCTTCAAGTTTAAGTGAACTACGAGCCCCATTGTTAATCCTTTAACGGAAATTAATTGTAACTTTCTACAAGTAGAACAATGATTGGAACACGTAGACGGTTGAAATCTTTGTATATATTGCTTCCATATAGTCTAAGAAACATATATGCAAAGCATCCAAACAGTACCATTCGCCAATTTTTTGTTCTTCAAGTTTAAGTGAACAACGAGCCCCATTGTTAATCCTTTAAAGGAAATTATTTGTAAATTTCGAAAAGTAGAACAATGAATGGAACAGGTAGACGGGTGAAATCTTTCTATATATTGCTTCTAAATAGTGTAACAAACATCTATGCAAAGCATCCAAACAGTACAATTCGCCAATTTTTTGTTCTTCAAGTTTAAGTAAACTACGATCCCCATTGTTAATCCCTTAACGGAAATTATTTGTAACTTTCGACAAGTAGAACAGTGAATGGAACTGGTAGACGGTTGAAATCTTTGTATATATTGCTTCTATATAGTATAAGAAAGATATAGGCAAAGCATCCAAACAGTACAATTCACCATTTTTTTGTTCTTCAAGTTTAAGTGAACTACGAGCCCCATTGTTAATCCTTTAACGGAAATTAATTGTAACTTTCTACAAGTAGAACAATGATTGGAACACGTAGACGGTTGAAATCTTTGTATATATTGCATCCATATAGTCTAAGAAACATATATGCAAAGCATCCAAACAGTACCATTCGCCAATTTTTTGTTCTTCAAGTTTAAGTGAACAACGAGCCCCATTGTTAATCCTTTAAAGGAAATTATTTGTAACTTTCGACAAGTAGAACAATGAATGGAACAGGTAGACGGTTGAAATCTTTCTATATATTGCTTGTATATAGTCTAAGAAACATATATGCAAAGCATCTAAACAGTACAACTTGCCAATTTTTTGTACTTCAAGTTTAAGTGAACTACGGGCCCCATTGATAATCATGAAACGGATATTATTTCTAACTTTCTACAAGTAGATCAATGAATGTAACAGGTAGACGGTTGAAATCATTGTATATATTGCTTCTATATAGTCTAAGAAACATATATGCAAAGCATCCAAACAGTACAATTCGCTAATTTTTTGTTCTTCAAGTTTAAGTAAACTACGATCCCCATTGTTAATCCCTTAACGGAAATTATTTGTAACTTTCGACAAGTAGAACAATGAATGGAACAGGTAGACGGTTGAAATCATTGTATATATTGCTTCCATATAATCTAAGAAACATATATGCAAAGGATCCAAACAGTACCATTCGCCAATTTTTTGTTCTTCAAGTTTAAGTGAACAACGAGCCCCATTGTTAATCCTTTAAAGGAAATTATTTGTAAATTTCGAAATGTAGAACAATGAATGGAACAGGTAGACGGTTGAAATCTTTGTATATATTGCTTCTATATAATCTAAGAAACCTATATGCAAAGCATCCAAACAGTACCATTCGCCAATTTTTTGTTCTTCAAGTTTAAGTGAACAATGAGCCCCATTGTTAATCCTTTAAAGGAAATTATTTGTAACTTTCGACAAGTAGAACAATGAATGGAACAGGTAGACGGTTGAAATCCTTGTATATATTGCTTCTATATAGTCTAAGAAACATATAAGCAAAGCATCCAAACAGTACAATTCGCCAATTTTTTGTTCTTCAAGTTTAAGTAAACTACGATCCCCATTGTTAATCACTTAACGGAAATTATTTGTAACTTTCGACAAGTAGAACAATGAATGGAACAGGTAGACGGTTGAATTCATTGTATATATTGCTTCTATATAGTCTAAGAAACATATATGCAAAGCATCCAAACAGTACAATTCGCCAATTTTTTGTTCTTCAAGTTTAAGTAAACTACGATCCCCATTGTAAATCCCTTAACGGAAATTATTTGTAACTTTCGACAAGTAGAACAATGAATGGAACAGGTAGACGGTTGAAATCATTGTATATATTGCTTCCATATAGTCTAAGAAACATATATGCAAAGGATCCAAACAGTACCATTCGCCAATTTTTTGTTCTTCAAGTTTAAGTGAACAACGAGCCCCATTGTTAATCCTTTAAAGGAAATTATTTGTAAATTTCGAAATGTAGAACAATGAATGGAACAGGTAGACGGTTGAAATCTTTGTATATATTGCTTCTATATAATCTAAGAAACCTATATGCAAAGCATCCAAACAGTACCATTCGCCAATTTTTTGTTCTTCAAGTTTAAGTGAACAATGAGCTCCATTGTTAATCCTTTATCGGAAATTATTTGTAACTTTCGACAAGTGGAACAATGAATGGAACAGGTAGACGGTTGAAATCTTTGTATATATTGCTTCTATATAGTCTAAGAAACATATATGCAAAGCATCCAAACAGTACAATTCGCCAATTTTTTGTTCTTCAAGTTTAACTGAACAACGAGCCCCATTGTTAATCCTTTAAAGGAAATTAATTGTAAATTACGACAAGTAGAACAATGATTGGAACACGTAGACGGTTGAAATCTTTGTATATATTACTTCCATATGGTCTAAGAAACATATACGCAAAGCATCCAAACAGTTCCATTCGCCAATTTTTTGTTCTTCAAGTTTAAGTGAACAATGAGCTCCATTGTTAATCCTTTATCGGAAATTATTTGTAACTTTCGACAAGTGGAACAATGAATGGAACAGGTAGACGGTTGAAATCTTCGTATATATTGCTTCTATATAGTCTAAGAAACATATATGCAAAGCATCCAAACAGTAAAATAAGCCAATTTTTTGTTCTTCAAGTTTAAGTGAACAATGAGCCCCAATGTTTAATCCTTTATCGGAAATTATTTGTAACTTTCGACAAGTAGAACAATGAATGGAACAGTTAGACGGTTGAAATCTTTGTATATGTTGCTTCTATATAGTCTAAGAAACATATATGCAAAGCATCCAAACAGTACCATTCGCCAATTTTTTGTTCTTCAAGATTAAGTGAACAACGAGCGCCATTGATAATCATGAAACGGAAATTATTTGTAACTTTCTACAAGTAGACCAATGAATAGAACAGGTAGACGGTTGAAATCGTTGTATATGTTGCTTCTATATAGTCTAAGAAACCTATATGCAAAGCATCTAAACAGTAACAATCGCCAATTTTTTGTTCTTCAAGTTTAAGTGAACTACGAGTCCCATTGTTAATCCTTTAACGGAAATTATTTGTAACTTTCGACAAGTAGAACAATGAATGGAACAGGTAGACGGTTGAAATCTTTCTATATATTGCTTGTATATAGTCTAAGAAACATATATGCAAAGCATCCAAACAGTACAACTTGCCAATTTTTTGTACTTCAAGTTTAAGTGAACTACGGGCCCCGTTGATAATCATGAAACGGATATTATTTCTAACTTTCGACAAGTAGAACAATGAATGGAACAGGTAGACGGTTGAAATCATTGTATATATTGCTTCCATATAGTCTAAGAAACATATATGCAAAGCATCCAAACAGTACCATTCGCCAATTTTTTGTTCTTCAAGTTTAAGTGAACAACGAGCCCCATTGTTAATCCTTTAAAGGAAATTATTTGTAAATTTCGAAAAGTAGAACAATGAATGGAACAGGTAGACGGGTGAAATCTGTCTATATATTGCTTCTAAATAGTCTAACAAACATCTATGCAAAGCATCCAAACAGTACCATTCGCCAATTTTTTGTCCTTCAAGTTTAAGTGAACAATGAGCTCCATTGTTAATCCTTTATCGGAAATTATTTGTAACTTTCGACAAGTGGAACAATGAATGGAACAGGTAGACGGTTGAAATCTTTGTATATATTGCTTCTATATAGTCTAAGAAACATATATGCAAAGCATCCAAACAGTACAATTCGCCAATTTTTTGTTCTTCAAGTTTAAGTGAACAATGAGCCCCAATGTTTAATCCTTTATCGGAAATTATTTGTAACTTTCGACAAGTAGAACAATGAATGGAACAGTTAGACGGTTGAAATCTTTGTATATATTGCTTCTATATAACCTAAGAAACATATATGCAAAGCATCCAAACAGTACCATTCGCCAATTTTTTGTTCTTCAAGATTAAGTGAACAACGATCCCCATTGTTAATCCCTTAACGGAAATTATTTGTAACTTTCTACAAGTAGAACAATGAATAGAACAGGTAGACGGTTGAAATCTTTGTATATGTTGCTTCTATATAGTCTAAGAAACCTATATGCAAAGCATCTAAACAGTAACAATCGCCAATTTTTTGTTCTTCAAGTTTAAGTGAACAACGAGCCCCATTGTTAATCATGAAACGGATATTATTTCTAACTTTCTACAAGTAGATCAATGAATGTAACAGGTAGACGGTTGAAATCATTGTATATATTGCTTCTATATAGTCTAAGAAACATATATGCAAAGCATCCAAACAGTACAATTCGCTAATTTTTTGTTCTTCAAGTTTAAGTGAACTACGAGCCCCATTGTTAATCCTTTAACGGAAATTAATTGTAACTTTCTACAAGTAGAACAATGATTGGAACACGTATACGGTTGAAATCTTTGTATATATTGCTTCCATATAGTCTAAGAAACATATATGCAAAGCATCCAAACAGTACCATTCGCCAATTTTTTGTTCTTCAAGTTTAAGTGAACAACGAGCCCCATTGTTAATCCTTTAAAGGAAATTATTTGTAAATTTCGAAAAGTAGAACAATGAATGGAACAGGTAGACGGGTGAAATCTTTCTATATATTGCTTCTAAATAGTGTAACAAACATCTATGCAAAGCATCCAAACAGTACAATTCGCCAATTTTTTGTTCTTCAAGTTTAAGTAAACTACGATCCCCATTGTTAATCCCTTAACGGAAATTATTTGTAACTTTCGACAAGTAGAACAGTGAATGGAACTGGTAGACGGTTGAAATCTTTGTATATATTGCTTCTATATAGTATAAGAAAGATATAGGCAAAGCATCCAAACAGTACAATTCACCATTTTTTTGTTCTTCAAGTTTAAGTGAACTACGAGCCCCATTGTTAATCCTTTAACGGAAATTAATTGTAACTTTCTACAAGTAGAACAATGATTGGAACACGTAGACGGTTGAAATCTTTGTATATATTGCTTCCATATAGTCTAAGAAACATATATGCAAAGCATCCAAACAGTACCATTCGCCAATTTTTTGTTCTTCAAGTTTAAGTGAACAACGAGCCCCATTGTTAATCCTTTAAAGGAAATTATTTGTAACTTTCGACAAGTAGAACAATGAATGGAACAGGTAGACGGTTGAAATCTTTCTATATATTGCTTGTATATAGTCTAAGAAACATATATGCAAAGCATCCAAACAGTACAACTTGCCAATTTTTTGTACTTCAAGTTTAAGTGAACTACGGGCCCCATTGATAATCATGAAACGGATATTATTTCTAACTTTCTACAAGTAGATCAATGAATGTAACAGGTAGACGGTTGAAATCATTGTATATATTGCTTCTATATAGTCTAAGAAACATATATGCAAAGCATCCAAACAGTACAATTCGCTAATTTTTTGTTCTTCAAGTTTAAGTAAACTACGATCCCCATTGTTAATCCCTTAACGGAAATTATTTGTAACTTTCGACAAGTAGAACAATGAATGGAACAGGTAGACGGTTGAAATCATTGTATATATTGCTTCCATATAATCTAAGAAACATATATGCAAAGGATCCAAACAGTACCATTCGCCAATTTTTTGTTCTTCAAGTTTAAGTGAACAACGAGCCCCATTGTTAATCCTTTAAAGGAAATTATTTGTAAATTTCGAAATGTAGAACAATGAATGGAACAGGTAGACGGTTGAAATCTTTGTATATATTGCTTCTATATAATCTAAGAAACCTATATGCAAAGCATCCAAACAGTACCATTCGCCAATTTTTTGTTCTTCAAGTTTAAGTGAACAATGAGCTCCATTGTTAATCCTTTATCGGAAATTATTTGTAACTTTCGACAAGTGGAACAATGAATGGAACAGGTAGACGGTTGAAATCTTTGTATATATTGCTTCTATATAGTCTAAGAAACATATATGCAAAGCATCCAAACAGTACAACTTGCCAATTTTTTGTACTTCAAGTTTAAGTGAACTACGGGCCCCATTGATAATCATGAAACGGATATTATTTCTAACTTTCTACAAGTAGATCAATGAATGTAACAGGTAGACGGTTGAAATCATTGTATATATTGCTTCTATATAGTCTAAGAAACATATATGCAAAGCATCCAAACAGTACAATTCGCCAATTTTTTGTTCTTCAAGTTTAAGTAACCTACGATCCCCATTGTTAATCCCTTAACGGAAATTATTTGTAACTTTCGACAAGTAGAACAATGAATGGAACAGGTAGACGGTTGAAATCATTGTACATATTGCTTCCATATAGTCTAAGAAACATATATGCAAAGCATCCAAATAGTACCATTCGCCAATTTTTTGTTCTTCAAGTTTAAGTGAACAACGAGCCCCATTGTTAATCCTTTAAAGGAAATTATTTGTAACTTTCGACAAGTAGAACAATGAATGGAACACGTAGACGGTTGAAATCTTTGTATATATTGCTTCTATATAGTCTGAGAAACATATATGCAAAGCATCCAAATAGTACCATTCGCCAATTTTTTGTTCTTCAAGTTTGAGTGAACTACGAGCCCCATTGATAATCATGAAACGGATATTATTTCTAACTTTCTACAAGTAGATCAATGAATGTAACAGGTAGACGGTTGAAATCATTGTATATATTGCTTCTATATAGTCTAAGAAACATATATGCAAAGCATCCAAACAGTACAATTCGCCAATTTTTTGTTCTTCAAGTTTAAGTAAACTACGATCCCCATTGTTAATCCCTTAACGGAAATTATTTGTAACTTTCGACAAGTAGAACAATGAATGGAACAGGTAGACGGTTGAAATCATTGTATATATTGCTTCCATATAGTCTAAGAAACATATATGCAAAGGATCCAAACAGTACCATTCGCCAATTTTTTGTTCTTCAAGTTTAAGTGAACAACGAGCCCCATTGTTAATCCTTTAAAGGAAATTATTTGTATATTTCGAAATGTAGAACAATGAATGGAACAGGTAGACGGTTGAAATCTTTGTATATATTGCTTCTATATAATCTAAGAAACCTATATGCAAAGCATCCAAACAGTACCATTCGCCAATTTTTTGTTCTTCAAGTTTAAGTGAACAATGAGCTCCATTGTTAATCCTTTATCGGAAATTATTTGTAACTTTCGACAAGTGGAACAATGAATGGAACAGGTAGACGGTTGAAATCTTTGTATATATTGCTTCTATATAGTCTAAGAAACATATATGCAAAGCATCCAAACAGTACAATTCGCCAATTTTTTGTTCTTCAAGTTTAACTGAACAACGAGCCCCATTGTTAATCCTTTAAAGGAAATTAATTGTAAATTACGACAAGTAGAACAATGATTGGAACACGTAGACGGTTGAAATCTTTGTATATATTACTTCCATATGGTCTAAGAAACATATACGCAAAGCATCCAAACAGTTCCATTCGCCAATTTTTTGTTCTTCAAGTTTAAGTGAACAATGAGCTCCATTGTTAATCCTTTATCGGAAATTATTTGTGACTTTCGACAAGTGGAACAATGAATGGAACAGGTAGACGGTTGAAATCTTTGTATATATTGCTTCTATATAGTCTAAGAAACATATATGCAAAGCATCCAAACAGTACAATTCGCCAATTTTTTGTTCTTCAAGTTTAAGTGAACAATGAGCCCCAATGTTTAATCCTTTATCGGAAATTATTTGTAACTTTCGACAAGTAGAACAATGAATGGAACAGTTAGACGGTTGAAATCTTTGTATATATTGCTTCTATATAGTCTAAGAAACATATATGCAAAGCATCCAAACAGTACCATTCGCCAATTTTTTGTTCTTCAAGATTAAGTGAACAACGAGCCCCATTGATAATCATGAAACGGAAATTATTTGTAACTTTCTACAAGTAGACCAATGAATAGAACAGGTAGACGGTTGAAATCGTTGTATATGTTGTTTCTATATAGTCTAAGAAACCTATATGCAAAGCATCTAAACAGTAACAATCGCCAATTTTTTGTTCTTCAAGTTTAAGTGAACTACGAGTCCCATTGTTAATCCTTTAACGGAAATTATTTGTAACTTTCGACAAGTAGAACAATGAATGGAACAGGTAGACGGTTGAAATCTTTCTATATATTGCTTGTATATAGTCTAAGAAACATATATGCAAAGCATCCAAACAGTACAACTTGCCAATTTTTTGTACTTCAAGTTTAAGTGAACTACGGGCCCCATTGATAATCATGAAACGGATATTATTTCTAACTTTCTACAAGTAGATCAATGAATGTAACAGGTAGACGGTTGAAATCATTGTATATATTGCTTCCATATAGTCTAAGAAACATATATGCAAAGCATCCAAACAGTACAATTCGCCAATTTTTTGTTCTTCAAGTTTAAGTAAACTACGATCCCCATTGTTAATCCCTTAACGGAAATTATTTGTAACTTTCGACAAGTAGATCAATGAATGTAACAGGTAGACGGTTGAAATCATTGTATATATTGCTTCCATATAGTCTAAGAAACATATATGCAAAGCATCCAAACAGTACCATTCGCCAATTTTTTGTTCTTCAAGTTTAAGTGAACAACGAGCCCCATTGTTAATCCTTTAAAGGAAATTATTTGTAAATTTCGAAAAGTAGAACAATGAATGGAACAGGTAGACGGGTGAAATCTTTCTATATATTGCTTCTAAATAGTCTAACAAACATCTATGCAAAGCATCCAAACAGTACAATTCGCCAATTTTTTGTTCTTCAAGTTTAAGTAAACTACGATCCCCATTGTTAATCCCTTAACGGAAATTATTTGTAACTTTCGACAAGTAGAACAGTGAATGGAACTGGTAGACGGTAGAAATCTTTGTATATATTGCTTCTATATAGTATAAGAAAGATATAGGCAAAGCATCCAAACAGTACAATTCACCATTTTTTTGTTCTTCAAGTTTAAGTGAACTACGAGCCCCATTGTTAATCCTTTAACGGAAATTAATTGTAACTTTCTACAAGTAGAACAATGATTGGAACACGTAGACGGTTGAAATCTTTGTATATATTGCTTCCATATAGTCTAAGAAACATATATGCAAAGCATCCAAACAGTACCATTCGCCAATTTTTTGTTCTTCAAGTTTAAGTGAACAACGAGCCCCATTGTTAATCCTTTAAAGGAAATTATTTGTAAATTTCGAAAAGTAGAACAACGAATGGAACAGGTAGACGGGTGAAATCTTTCTATATATTGCTTCTAAATAGTCTAACAAACATCTATGCAAAGCATCCAAACAGTACAATTCGCCAATTTTTTGTTCTTCAAGTTTAAGTAAACTACGATCCCCATTGTTGATCCCTTAACGGAAATTATTTGTAACTTTCGACAAGTAGAACAGTGAATGGAACTGGTAGACGGTTGAAATCTTTGTATATATTGCTTCTATATAGTATAAGAAAGATATAGGCAAAGCATCCAAACAGTACAATTCACCATTTTTTTGTTCTTCAAGTTTAAGTGAACTACGAGCCCCATTGTTAATCCTTTAACGGAAATTAATTGTAACTTTCTACAAGTAGAACAATGATTGGAACACGTAGACGGTTGAAATCTTTGTATATATTGCTTCCATATAGTCTAAGAAACATATATGCAAAGCATCCAAACAGTACCATTCGCCAATTTTTTGTTCTTCAAGTTTAAGTGAACAACGAGCCCCATTGTTAATCCTTTAAAGGAAATTATTTGTAACTTTCGACAAGTAGAACAATGAATGGAACAGGTAGACGGTTGAAATCTTTCTATATATTGCTTGTATATAGTCTAAGAAACATATATGCAAAGCATCCAAACAGTACAACTTGCCAATTTTTTGTACTTCAATTTTAAGTGAACTACGGGCCCCATTGATAATCATGAAACGGATATTATTTCTAACTTTCTACAAGTAGATCAATGAATGTAACAGGTAGACGGTTGAAATCATTGTATATATTGCTTCTATATAGTCTAAGAAACATATATGCAAAGCATCCAAACAGTACAATTCGCCAATTTTTTGTTCTTCAAGTTTAAGTAAACTACGATCCCCATTGTTAATCCCTTAACGGAAATTATTTGTAACTTTCGACAAGTAGAACAATGAATGGAACAGGTAGACGGTTGAAATCATTGTATATATTGCTTCCATATAATCTAAGAAACATATATGCAAAGCATCCAAACAGTACCATTCGCCAATTTTTTGTTCTTCAAGTTTAAGTGAACAACGAGCCCCATTGTTAATCCTTTAAAGGAAATTATTTGTAAATTTCGAAATGTAGAACAATGAATGGAACAGGTAGACGGTTGAAATCTTTGTATATATTGCTTCTATATAATCTAAGAAACCTATATGCAAATCATCCAAACAGTACCATTCGCCAATTTTTTGTTCTTCAAGTTTAAGTAAACTACGATCCCCATTGTTAATCCCTTAACGGAAATTATTTGTAACTTTCGACAAGTAGAACAATGAATGGAACAGGTAGACGGTTGAAATCATTGTATATATTGCTTCCATATAGTCTAAGAAACATATATGCAAAGCATCCAAACAGTACCATTCGCCAATTTTTTGTTCTTCAAGTTTAAGTGAACAACGAGCCCCATTGTTAATCCTTTAAAGGAAATTATTTGTAAATTTCGAAAAGTAGAACAATGAATGGAACAGGTAGACGGTTGAAATCTTTGTATATATTGCTTCTATATAGTCTAAGAAACATATATGCAAAGCATCCAAACAGTACAATTCGCCAATTTTTTGTTCTTCAAGTTTAAGTAAACTACGATCCCCATTGTTAATCCCTTAACGGAAATTATTTGTAACTTTCGACAAGTAGATCAATGAATGTAACAGGTAGACGGTTGAAATCATTGTATATATTGCTTCTATATAGTCTAAGAAACATATATGCAAAGCATCCAAACAGTACAATTCGCCAATTTTTTGTTCTTCAAGTTTAAGTAAACTACGATCCCCATTGTTAATCCCTTAACGGAAATTATTTGTAACTTTCGACAAGTAGAACAATGAATGGAACAGGTAGACGGTTGAAATCATTGTATATATTGCTTCCATATAGTGTAAGAAACATATATGCAAAGCATCCAAACAGTACCATTCGCCAATTTTTTGTTCTTCAAGTTTAAGTGAACAACGAGCCCCATTGTTAATCCTTTAAAGGAAATTATTTGTAAATTTCGAAAAGTAGAACAATGAATGGAACAGGTAGACGGGTGAAATCTTTCTATATATTGCTTCTAAATAGTCTAACAAACATCTATGCAAAGCATCCAAACAGTACAATTCGCCAATTTTTTGTTCTTCAAGTTTAAGTAAACTACGATCCCCATTGTTAATCCCTTAACGGAAATTATTTGTAACTTTCGACAAGTAGAACAGTGAATGGAACTGGTAGACGGTAGAAATCTTTGTATATATTGCTTCTATATAGTATAAGAAAGATATAGGCAAAGCATCCAAACAGTACAATTCACCATTTTTTTGTTCTTCAAGTTTAAGTGAACTACGAGCCCCATTGTTAATCCTTTAACGGAAATTAATTGTAACTTTCTACAAGTAGAACAATGATTGGAACACGTAGACGGTTGAAATCTTTGTATATATTGCTTCCATATAGTCTAAGAAACATATATGCAAAGCATCCAAACAGTACCATTCGCCAATTTTTTGTTCTTCAAGTTTAAGTGAACAACGAGCCCCATTGTTAATCCTTTAAAGGAAATTATTTGTAAATTTCGAAAAGTAGAACAATGAATGGAACAGGTAGACGGGTGAAATCTTTCTATATATTGCTTCTAAATAGTCTAACAAACATCTATGCAAAGCATCCAAACAGTACAATTCGCCAATTTTTTGTTCTTCAAGTTTAAGTAAACTACGATCCCCATTGTTAATCCCTTAACGGAAATTATTTGTAACTTTCGACAAGTAGAACAGTGAATGGAACTGGTAGACGGTTGAAATCTTTGTATATATTGCTTCTATATAGTATAAGAAAGATATAGGCAAAGCATCCAAACAGTACAATTCACCATTTTTTTGTTCTTCAAGTTTAAGTGAACTACGAGCCCCATTGTTAATCCTTTAACGGAAATTAATTGTAACTTTCTACAAGTAGAACAATGATTGGAACACGTAGACGGTTGAAATCTTTGTATATATTGCTTCCATATAGTCTAAGAAACATATATGCAAAGCATCCAAACAGTACCATTCGCCAATTTTTTGTTCTTCAAGTTTAAGTGAACAACGAGCCCCATTGTTAATCCTTTAAAGGAAATTATTTGTAACTTTCGACAAGTAGAACAATGAATGGAACAGGTAGACGGTTGAAATCTTTCTATATATTGCTTGTATATAGTCTAAGAAACATATATGCAAAGCATCCAAACAGTACAACTTGCCAATTTTTTGTACTTCAAGTTTAAGTGAACTACGGGCCCCATTGATAATCATGAAACGGATATTATTTCTAACTTTCTACAAGTAGATCAATGAATGTAACAGGTAGACGGTTGAAATCATTGTATATATTGCTTCTATATAGTCTAAGAAACATATATGCAAAGCATCCAAACAGTACAATTCGCCAATTTTTTGTTCTTCAAGTTTAAGTAAACTACGATCCCCATTGTTAATCCTTAACGGAAATTATTTGTAACTTTCGACAAGTAGAACAATGAATGGAACAGGTAGACGGTTGAAATCATTGTATATATTGCTTCCATATAATCTAAGAAACATATATGCAAAGGATCCAAACAGTACCATTCGCCAATTTTTTGTTCTTCAAGTTTAAGTGAACAACGAGCCCCATTGTTAATCCTTTAAAGGAAATTATTTGTAAATTTCGAAATGTAGAACAATGAATGGAACAGGTAGACGGTTGAAATCTTTGTATATATTGCTTCTATATAATCTAAGAAACCTATATGCAAATCATCCAAACAGTACCATTCGCCAATTTTTTGTCCTTCAAGTTTAAGTGAACAATGAGCCCCATTGTTAATCCGTTATCGGAAATTATTTGTAACTTTCGACAAGTAGAACAATGAATGGAACAGGTAGACGGTTGAAATCCTTGTATATATTGCTTCTATATAGTCTAAGAAACATATATGCAAAGCATCCAAACAGTACCATTCGCCAATTTTTTGTTCTTCAAGTTTAAGTGAACAACGAGCCCCATTGTTAATCCTTTAAAGGAAATTATTTGTAACTTTCGACAAGTAGAACAATGAATGGAACAGGTAGACGGTTGAAATCTTTCTATATATTGCTTGTATATAGTCTAAGAAACATATATGCAAAGCATCCAAACAGTACAACTTGCCAATTTTTTGTACTTCAAGTTTAAGTGAACTACGGGCCCCATTGATAATCATGAAACGGATATTATTTCTAACTTTCTACAAGTAGATCAATGAATGTAACAGGTAGACGGTTGAAATCATTGTATATATTGCTTCTATATAGTCTAAGAAACATATATGCAAAGCATCCAAACAGTACAATTCGCTAATTTTTTGTTCTTCAAGTTTAAGTAAACTACGATCCCCATTGTTAATCCCTTAACGGAAATTATTTGTAACTTTCGACAAGTAGAACAATGAATGGAACAGGTAGACGGTTGAAATCATTGTATATATTGCTTCCATATAATCTAAGAAACATATATGCAAAGGATCCAAACAGTACCATTCGCCAATTTTTTGTTCTTCAAGTTTAAGTGAACAACGAGCCCCATTGTTAATCCTTTAAAGGAAATTATTTGTAAATTTCGAAATGTAGAACAATGAATGGAACAGGTAGACGGTTGAAATCTTTGTATATATTGCTTCTATATAATCTAAGAAACCTATATGCAAAGCATCCAAACAGTACCATTCGCCAATTTTTTGTTCTTCAAGTTTAAGTGAACAATGAGCTCCATTGTTAATCCTTTATCGGAAATTATTTGTAACTTTCGACAAGTGGAACAATGAATGGAACAGGTAGACGGTTGAAATCTTTGTATATATTGCTTCTATATAGTCTAAGAAACATATATGCAAAGCATCCAAACAGTACAACTTGCCAATTTTTTGTACTTCAAGTTTAAGTGAACTACGGGCCCCATTGATAATCATGAAACGGATATTATTTCTAACTTTCTACAAGTAGATCAATGAATGTAACAGGTAGACGGTTGAAATCATTGTATATATTGCTTCTATATAGTCTAAGAAACATATATGCAAAGCATCCAAACAGTACAATTCGCCAATTTTTTGTTCTTCAAGTTTAAGTAACCTACGATCCCCATTGTTAATCCCTTAACGGAAATTATTTGTAACTTTCGACAAGTAGAACAATGAATGGAACAGGTAGACGGTTGAAATCATTGTACATATTGCTTCCATATAGTCTAAGAAACATATATGCAAAGCATCCAAATAGTACCATTCGCCAATTTTTTGTTCTTCAAGTTTAAGTGAACAACGAGCCCCATTGTTAATCCTTTAAAGGAAATTATTTGTAACTTTCGACAAGTAGAACAATGAATGGAACACGTAGACGGTTGAAATCTTTGTATATATTGCTTCTATATAGTCTGAGAAACATATATGCAAAGCATCCAAATAGTACCATTCGCCAATTTTTTGTTCTTCAAGTTTGAGTGAACTACGAGCCCCATTGATAATCATGAAACGGATATTATTTCTAACTTTCTACAAGTAGATCAATGAATGTAACAGGTAGACGGTTGAAATCTTTGTATATGTTGCTTCTATATAGTCTAAGAAACCTATATGCAAAGCATCTAAACAGTAACAATCGCCAATTTTTTGTTCTTCAAGTTTAAGTGAACAACGAGCCCCATTGTTAATCATGAAACGGATATTATTTCTAACTTTCTACAAGTAGATCAATGAATGTAACAGGTAGACGGTTGAAATCATTGTATATATTGCTTCTATATAGTCTAAGAAACATATATGCAAAGCATCCAAACAGTACAATTCGCTAATTTTTTGTTCTTCAAGTTTAAGTGAACTACGAGCCCCATTGTTAATCCTTTAACGGAAATTAATTGTAACTTTCTACAAGTAGAACAATGATTGGAACACGTATACGGTTGAAATCTTTGTATATATTGCTTCCATATAGTCTAAGAAACATATATGCAAAGCATCCAAACAGTACCATTCGCCAATTTTTTGTTCTTCAAGTTTAAGTGAACAACGAGCCCCATTGTTAATCCTTTAAAGGAAATTATTTGTAAATTTCGAAAAGTAGAACAATGAATGGAACAGGTAGACGGGTGAAATCTTTCTATATATTGCTTCTAAATAGTGTAACAAACATCTATGCAAAGCATCCAAACAGTACAATTCGCCAATTTTTTGTTCTTCAAGTTTAAGTAAACTACGATCCCCATTGTTAATCCCTTAACGGAAATTATTTGTAACTTTCGACAAGTAGAACAGTGAATGGAACTGGTAGACGGTTGAAATCTTTGTATATATTGCTTCTATATAGTATAAGAAAGATATAGGCAAAGCATCCAAACAGTACAATTCACCATTTTTTTGTTCTTCAAGTTTAAGTGAACTACGAGCCCCATTGTTAATCCTTTAACGGAAATTAATTGTAACTTTCTACAAGTAGAACAATGATTGGAACACGTAGACGGTTGAAATCTTTGTATATATTGCTTCCATATAGTCTAAGAAACATATATGCAAAGCATCCAAACAGTACCATTCGCCAATTTTTTGTTCTTCAAGTTTAAGTGAACAACGAGCCCCATTGTTAATCCTTTAAAGGAAATTATTTGTAACTTTCGACAAGTAGAACAATGAATGGAACAGGTAGACGGTTGAAATCTTTCTATATATTGCTTGTATATAGTCTAAGAAACATATATGCAAAGCATCCAAACAGTACAACTTGCCAATTTTTTGTACTTCAAGTTTAAGTGAACTACGGGCCCCATTGATAATCATGAAACGGATATTATTTCTAACTTTCTACAAGTAGATCAATGAATGTAACAGGTAGACGGTTGAAATCATTGTATATATTGCTTCTATATAGTCTAAGAAACATATATGCAAAGCATCCAAACAGTACAATTCGCTAATTTTTTGTTCTTCAAGTTTAAGTAAACTACGATCCCCATTGTTAATCCCTTAACGGAAATTATTTGTAACTTTCGACAAGTAGAACAATGAATGGAACAGGTAGACGGTTGAAATCATTGTATATATTGCTTCCATATAATCTAAGAAACATATATGCAAAGGATCCAAACAGTACCATTCGCCAATTTTTTGTTCTTCAAGTTTAAGTGAACAACGAGCCCCATTGTTAATCCTTTAAAGGAAATTATTTGTAAATTTCGAAATGTAGAACAATGAATGGAACAGGTAGACGGTTGAAATCTTTGTATATATTGCTTCTATATAATCTAAGAAACCTATATGCAAAGCATCCAAACAGTACCATTCGCCAATTTTTTGTTCTTCAAGTTTAAGTGAACAATGAGCTCCATTGTTAATCCTTTATCGGAAATTATTTGTAACTTTCGACAAGTGGAACAATGAATGGAACAGGTAGACGGTTGAAATCTTTGTATATATTGCTTCTATATAGTCTAAGAAACATATATGCAAAGCATCCAAACAGTACAACTTGCCAATTTTTTGTACTTCAAGTTTAAGTGAACTACGGGCCCCATTGATAATCATGAAACGGATATTATTTCTAACTTTCTACAAGTAGATCAATGAATGTAACAGGTAGACGGTTGAAATCATTGTATATATTGCTTCTATATAGTCTAAGAAACATATATGCAAAGCATCCAAACAGTACAATTCGCCAATTTTTTGTTCTTCAAGTTTAAGTAACCTACGATCCCCATTGTTAATCCCTTAACGGAAATTATTTGTAACTTTCGACAAGTAGAACAATGAATGGAACAGGTAGACGGTTGAAATCATTGTACATATTGCTTCCATATAGTCTAAGAAACATATATGCAAAGCATCCAAATAGTACCATTCGCCAATTTTTTGTTCTTCAAGTTTAAGTGAACAACGAGCCCCATTGTTAATCCTTTAAAGGAAATTATTTGTAACTTTCGACAAGTAGAACAATGAATGGAACACGTAGACGGTTGAAATCTTTGTATATATTGCTTCTATATAGTCTGAGAAACATATATGCAAAGCATCCAAATAGTACCATTCGCCAATTTTTTGTTCTTCAAGTTTGAGTGAACTACGAGCCCCATTGATAATCATGAAACGGATATTATTTCTAACTTTCTACAAGTAGATCAATGAATGTAACAGGTAGACGGTTGAAATCATTGTATATATTGCTTCTATATAGTCTAAGAAACATATATGCAAAGCATCCAAACAGTACAATTCGCCAATTTTTTGTTCTTCAAGTTTAAGTAAACTACGATCCCCATTGTTAATCCCTTAACGGAAATTATTTGTAACTTTCGACAAGTAGAACAATGAATGGAACAGGTAGACGGTTGAAATCATTGTATATATTGCTTCCATATAGTCTAAGAAACATATATGCAAAGGATCCAAACAGTACCATTCGCCAATTTTTTGTTCTTCAAGTTTAAGTGAACAACGAGCCCCATTGTTAATCCTTTAAAGGAAATTATTTGTATATTTCGAAATGTAGAACAATGAATGGAACAGGTAGACGGTTGAAATCTTTGTATATATTGCTTCTATATAATCTAAGAAACCTATATGCAAAGCATCCAAACAGTACCATTCGCCAATTTTTTGTTCTTCAAGTTTAAGTGAACAATGAGCTCCATTGTTAATCCTTTATCGGAAATTATTTGTAACTTTCGACAAGTGGAACAATGAATGGAACAGGTAGACGGTTGAAATCTTTGTATATATTGCTTCTATATAGTCTAAGAAACATATATGCAAAGCATCCAAACAGTACAATTCGCCAATTTTTTGTTCTTCAAGTTTAACTGAACAACGAGCCCCATTGTTAATCCTTTAAAGGAAATTAATTGTAAATTACGACAAGTAGAACAATGATTGGAACACGTAGACGGTTGAAATCTTTGTATATATTACTTCCATATGGTCTAAGAAACATATACGCAAAGCATCCAAACAGTTCCATTCGCCAATTTTTTGTTCTTCAAGTTTAAGTGAACAATGAGCTCCATTGTTAATCCTTTATCGGAAATTATTTGTGACTTTCGACAAGTGGAACAATGAATGGAACAGGTAGACGGTTGAAATCTTTGTATATATTGCTTCTATATAGTCTAAGAAACATATATGCAAAGCATCCAAACAGTACAATTCGCCAATTTTTTGTTCTTCAAGTTTAAGTGAACAATGAGCCCCAATGTTTAATCCTTTATCGGAAATTATTTGTAACTTTCGACAAGTAGAACAATGAATGGAACAGTTAGACGGTTGAAATCTTTGTATATATTGCTTCTATATAGTCTAAGAAACATATATGCAAAGCATCCAAACAGTACCATTCGCCAATTTTTTGTTCTTCAAGATTAAGTGAACAACGAGCCCCATTGATAATCATGAAACGGAAATTATTTGTAACTTTCTACAAGTAGACCAATGAATAGAACAGGTAGACGGTTGAAATCGTTGTATATGTTGCTTCTATATAGTCTAAGAAACCTATATGCAAAGCATCTAAACAGTAACAATCGCCAATTTTTTGTTCTTCAAGTTTAAGTGAACTACGAGTCCCATTGTTAATCCTTTAACGGAAATTATTTGTAACTTTCGACAAGTAGAACAATGAATGGAACAGGTAGACGGTTGAAATCTTTCTATATATTGCTTGTATATAGTCTAAGAAACATATATGCAAAGCATCCAAACAGTACAACTTGCCAATTTTTTGTACTTCAAGTTTAAGTGAACTACGGGCCCCATTGATAATCATGAAACGGATATTATTTCTAACTTTCTACAAGTAGATCAATGAATGTAACAGGTAGACGGTTGAAATCATTGTATATATTGCTTCCATATAGTCTAAGAAACATATATGCAAAGCATCCAAACAGTACAATTCGCCAATTTTTTGTTCTTCAAGTTTAAGTAAACTACGATCCCCATTGTTAATCCCTTAACGGAAATTATTTGTAACTTTCGACAAGTAGATCAATGAATGTAACAGGTAGACGGTTGAAATCATTGTATATATTGCTTCCATATAGTCTAAGAAACATATATGCAAAGCATCCAAACAGTACCATTCGCCAATTTTTTGTTCTTCAAGTTTAAGTGAACAACGAGCCCCATTGTTAATCCTTTAAAGGAAATTATTTGTAAATTTCGAAAAGTAGAACAATGAATGGAACAGGTAGACGGGTGAAATCTTTCTATATATTGCTTCTAAATAGTCTAACAAACATCTATGCAAAGCATCCAAACAGTACAATTCGCCAATTTTTTGTTCTTCAAGTTTAAGTAAACTACGATCCCCATTGTTAATCCCTTAACGGAAATTATTTGTAACTTTCGACAAGTAGAACAGTGAATGGAACTGGTAGACGGTAGAAATCTTTGTATATATTGCTTCTATATAGTATAAGAAAGATATAGGCAAAGCATCCAAACAGTACAATTCACCATTTTTTTGTTCTTCAAGTTTAAGTGAACTACGAGCCCCATTGTTAATCCTTTAACGGAAATTAATTGTAACTTTCTACAAGTAGAACAATGATTGGAACACGTAGACGGTTGAAATCTTTGTATATATTGCTTCCATATAGTCTAAGAAACATATATGCAAAGCATCCAAACAGTACCATTCGCCAATTTTTTGTTCTTCAAGTTTAAGTGAACAACGAGCCCCATTGTTAATCCTTTAAAGGAAATTATTTGTAAATTTCGAAAAGTAGAACAACGAATGGAACAGGTAGACGGGTGAAATCTTTCTATATATTGCTTCTAAATAGTCTAACAAACATCTATGCAAAGCATCCAAACAGTACAATTCGCCAATTTTTTGTTCTTCAAGTTTAAGTAAACTACGATCCCCATTGTTGATCCCTTAACGGAAATTATTTGTAACTTTCGACAAGTAGAACAGTGAATGGAACTGGTAGACGGTTGAAATCTTTGTATATATTGCTTCTATATAGTATAAGAAAGATATAGGCAAAGCATCCAAACAGTACAATTCACCATTTTTTTGTTCTTCAAGTTTAAGTGAACTACGAGCCCCATTGTTAATCCTTTAACGGAAATTAATTGTAACTTTCTACAAGTAGAACAATGATTGGAACACGTAGACGGTTGAAATCTTTGTATATATTGCTTCCATATAGTCTAAGAAACATATATGCAAAGCATCCAAACAGTACCATTCGCCAATTTTTTGTTCTTCAAGTTTAAGTGAACAACGAGCCCCATTGTTAATCCTTTAAAGGAAATTATTTGTAACTTTCGACAAGTAGAACAATGAATGGAACAGGTAGACGGTTGAAATCTTTCTATATATTGCTTGTATATAGTCTAAGAAACATATATGCAAAGCATCCAAACAGTACAACTTGCCAATTTTTTGTACTTCAATTTTAAGTGAACTACGGGCCCCATTGATAATCATGAAACGGATATTATTTCTAACTTTCTACAAGTAGATCAATGAATGTAACAGGTAGACGGTTGAAATCATTGTATATATTGCTTCTATATAGTCTAAGAAACATATATGCAAAGCATCCAAACAGTACAATTCGCCAATTTTTTGTTCTTCAAGTTTAAGTAAACTACGATCCCCATTGTTAATCCCTTAACGGAAATTATTTGTAACTTTCGACAAGTAGAACAATGAATGGAACAGGTAGACGGTTGAAATCATTGTATATATTGCTTCCATATAATCTAAGAAACATATATGCAAAGCATCCAAACAGTACCATTCGCCAATTTTTTGTTCTTCAAGTTTAAGTGAACAACGAGCCCCATTGTTAATCCTTTAAAGGAAATTATTTGTAAATTTCGAAATGTAGAACAATGAATGGAACAGGTAGACGGTTGAAATCTTTGTATATATTGCTTCTATATAATCTAAGAAACCTATATGCAAATCATCCAAACAGTACCATTCGCCAATTTTTTGTTCTTCAAGTTTAAGTAAACTACGATCCCCATTGTTAATCCCTTAACGGAAATTATTTGTAACTTTCGACAAGTAGAACAATGAATGGAACAGGTAGACGGTTGAAATCATTGTATATATTGCTTCCATATAGTCTAAGAAACATATATGCAAAGCATCCAAACAGTACCATTCGCCAATTTTTTGTTCTTCAAGTTTAAGTGAACAACGAGCCCCATTGTTAATCCTTTAAAGGAAATTATTTGTAAATTTCGAAAAGTAGAACAATGAATGGAACAGGTAGACGGTTGAAATCTTTGTATATATTGCTTCTATATAGTCTAAGAAACATATATGCAAAGCATCCAAACAGTACAATTCGCCAATTTTTTGTTCTTCAAGTTTAAGTAAACTACGATCCCCATTGTTAATCCCTTAACGGAAATTATTTGTAACTTTCGACAAGTAGATCAATGAATGTAACAGGTAGACGGTTGAAATCATTGTATATATTGCTTCTATATAGTCTAAGAAACATATATGCAAAGCATCCAAACAGTACAATTCGCCAATTTTTTGTTCTTCAAGTTTAAGTAAACTACGATCCCCATTGTTAATCCCTTAACGGAAATTATTTGTAACTTTCGACAAGTAGAACAATGAATGGAACAGGTAGACGGTTGAAATCATTGTATATATTGCTTCCATATAGTGTAAGAAACATATATGCAAAGCATCCAAACAGTACCATTCGCCAATTTTTTGTTCTTCAAGTTTAAGTGAACAACGAGCCCCATTGTTAATCCTTTAAAGGAAATTATTTGTAAATTTCGAAAAGTAGAACAATGAATGGAACAGGTAGACGGGTGAAATCTTTCTATATATTGCTTCTAAATAGTCTAACAAACATCTATGCAAAGCATCCAAACAGTACAATTCGCCAATTTTTTGTTCTTCAAGTTTAAGTAAACTACGATCCCCATTGTTAATCCCTTAACGGAAATTATTTGTAACTTTCGACAAGTAGAACAGTGAATGGAACTGGTAGACGGTAGAAATCTTTGTATATATTGCTTCTATATAGTATAAGAAAGATATAGGCAAAGCATCCAAACAGTACAATTCACCATTTTTTTGTTCTTCAAGTTTAAGTGAACTACGAGCCCCATTGTTAATCCTTTAACGGAAATTAATTGTAACTTTCTACAAGTAGAACAATGATTGGAACACGTAGACGGTTGAAATCTTTGTATATATTGCTTCCATATAGTCTAAGAAACATATATGCAAAGCATCCAAACAGTACCATTCGCCAATTTTTTGTTCTTCAAGTTTAAGTGAACAACGAGCCCCATTGTTAATCCTTTAAAGGAAATTATTTGTAAATTTCGAAAAGTAGAACAATGAATGGAACAGGTAGACGGGTGAAATCTTTCTATATATTGCTTCTAAATAGTCTAACAAACATCTATGCAAAGCATCCAAACAGTACAATTCGCCAATTTTTTGTTCTTCAAGTTTAAGTAAACTACGATCCCCATTGTTAATCCCTTAACGGAAATTATTTGTAACTTTCGACAAGTAGAACAGTGAATGGAACTGGTAGACGGTTGAAATCTTTGTATATATTGCTTCTATATAGTATAAGAAAGATATAGGCAAAGCATCCAAACAGTACAATTCACCATTTTTTTGTTCTTCAAGTTTAAGTGAACTACGAGCCCCATTGTTAATCCTTTAACGGAAATTAATTGTAACTTTCTACAAGTAGAACAATGATTGGAACACGTAGACGGTTGAAATCTTTGTATATATTGCTTCCATATAGTCTAAGAAACATATATGCAAAGCATCCAAACAGTACCATTCGCCAATTTTTTGTTCTTCAAGTTTAAGTGAACAACGAGCCCCATTGTTAATCCTTTAAAGGAAATTATTTGTAACTTTCGACAAGTAGAACAATGAATGGAACAGGTAGACGGTTGAAATCTTTCTATATATTGCTTGTATATAGTCTAAGAAACATATATGCAAAGCATCCAAACAGTACAACTTGCCAATTTTTTGTACTTCAAGTTTAAGTGAACTACGGGCCCCATTGATAATCATGAAACGGATATTATTTCTAACTTTCTACAAGTAGATCAATGAATGTAACAGGTAGACGGTTGAAATCATTGTATATATTGCTTCTATATAGTCTAAGAAACATATATGCAAAGCATCCAAACAGTACAATTCGCCAATTTTTTGTTCTTCAAGTTTAAGTAAACTACGATCCCCATTGTTAATCCTTAACGGAAATTATTTGTAACTTTCGACAAGTAGAACAATGAATGGAACAGGTAGACGGTTGAAATCATTGTATATATTGCTTCCATATAATCTAAGAAACATATATGCAAAGGATCCAAACAGTACCATTCGCCAATTTTTTGTTCTTCAAGTTTAAGTGAACAACGAGCCCCATTGTTAATCCTTTAAAGGAAATTATTTGTAAATTTCGAAATGTAGAACAATGAATGGAACAGGTAGACGGTTGAAATCTTTGTATATATTGCTTCTATATAATCTAAGAAACCTATATGCAAATCATCCAAACAGTACCATTCGCCAATTTTTTGTCCTTCAAGTTTAAGTGAACAATGAGCCCCATTGTTAATCCGTTATCGGAAATTATTTGTAACTTTCGACAAGTAGAACAATGAATGGAACAGGTAGACGGTTGAAATCCTTGTATATATTGCTTCTATATAGTCTAAGAAACATATATGCAAAGCATCCAAACAGTACCATTCGCCAATTTTTTGTTCTTCAAGTTTAAGTGAACAACGAGCCCCATTGTTAATCCTTTAAAGGAAATTATTTGTAACTTTCGACAAGTAGAACAATGAATGGAACAGGTAGACGGTTGAAATCTTTCTATATATTGCTTGTATATAGTCTAAGAAACATATATGCAAAGCATCCAAACAGTACAACTTGCCAATTTTTTGTACTTCAAGTTTAAGTGAACTACGGGCCCCATTGATAATCATGAAACGGATATTATTTCTAACTTTCTACAAGTAGATCAATGAATGTAACAGGTAGACGGTTGAAATCATTGTATATATTGCTTCTATATAGTCTAAGAAACATATATGCAAAGCATCCAAACAGTACAATTCGCCAATTTTTTGTTCTTCAAGTTTAAGTAAACTACGATCCCCATTGTTAATCCCTTAACGGAAATTATTTGTAACTTTCGACAAGTAGAACAATGAATGGAACAGGTAGACGGTTGAAATCATTGTATATATTGCTTCCATATAGTCTAAGAAACATATATGCAAAGGATCCAAACAGTACCATTCGCCAATTTTTTGTTCTTCAAGTTTAAGTGAACAACGAGCCCCATTGTTAATCCTTTAAAGGAAATTATTTGTATATTTCGAAATGTAGAACAATGAATGGAACAGGTAGACGGTTGAAATCTTTGTATATATTGCTTCTATATAATCTAAGAAACCTATATGCAAAGCATCCAAACAGTACCATTCGCCAATTTTTTGTTCTTCAAGTTTAAGTGAACAATGAGCTCCATTGTTAATCCTTTATCGGAAATTATTTGTAACTTTCGACAAGTGGAACAATGAATGGAACAGGTAGACGGTTGAAATCTTTGTATATATTGCTTCTATATAGTCTAAGAAACATATATGCAAAGCATCCAAACAGTACAATTCGCCAATTTTTTGTTCTTCAAGTTTAACTGAACAACGAGCCCCATTGTTAATCCTTTAAAGGAAATTAATTGTAAATTACGACAAGTAGAACAATGATTGGAACACGTAGACGGTTGAAATCTTTGTATATATTACTTCCATATGGTCTAAGAAACATATACGCAAAGCATCCAAACAGTTCCATTCGCCAATTTTTTGTTCTTCAAGTTTAAGTGAACAATGAGCTCCATTGTTAATCCTTTATCGGAAATTATTTGTAACTTTCGACAAGTGGAACAATGAATGGAACAGGTAGACGGTTGAAATCTTTGTATATATTGCTTCTATATAGTCTAAGAAACATATATGCAAAGCATCCAAACAGTACAATTCGCCAATTTTTTGTTCTTCAAGTTTAAGTGAACAATGAGCCCCAATGTTTAATCCTTTATCGGAAATTATTTGTAACTTTCGACAAGTAGAACAATGAATGGAAAAGTTAGACGGTTGAAATCTTTGTATATATTGCTTCTATATAGTCTAAGAAACATATATGCAAAGCATCCAAACAGTAAAATTCGCCAATTTTTTGTTCTTCAAGATTAAGTGAACAACGAGCCCCATTGATAATCATGAAACGGAAATTATTTGTAACTTTCTACAAGTAGACCAATGAATAGAACAGGTAGACGGTTGAAATCGTTGTATATGTTGCTTCTATATAGTCTAAGAAACCTATATGCAAAGCATCTAAACAGTAACAATCGCCAATTTTTTGTTCTTCAAGTTTAAGTGAACTACGAGTCCCATTGTTAATCCTTTAACGGAAATTATTTGTAACTTTCGACAAGTAGAACAATGAATGGAACAGGTAGACGGTTGAAATCTTTCTATATATTGCTTGTATATAGTCTAAGAAACATATATGCAAAGCATCCAAACAGTACAACTTGCCAATTTTTTGTACTTCAAGTTTAAGTGAACTACGGGCCCCATTGATAATCATGAAACGGATATTATTTCTAACTTTCTACAAGTAGATCAATGAATGTAACAGGTAGACGGTTGAAATCATTGTATATATTGCTTCTATATAGTCTAAGAAACATATATGCAAAGCATCCAAACAGTACAATTCGCCAATTTTTTGTTCTTCAAGTTTAAGTAAACTACGATCCCCATTGTTAATCCCTTAACGGAAATTATTTGTAACTTTCGACAAGTAGAACAATGAATGGAACAGGTAGACGGTTGAAATCATTGTATATATTGCTTCCATATAGTCTAAGAAACATATATGCAAAGCATCCAAACAGTACCATTCGCCAATTTTTTGTTCTTCAAGTTTAAGTGAACAACGAGCCCCATTGTTAATCCTTTAAAGGAAATTATTTGTAAATTTCGAAAAGTAGAACAATGAATGGAACAGGTAGAAGGTTGAAATCTTTGTATATATTGCTTCTATATAATCTAAGAAACCTATATGCAAAGCATCCAAACAGTACCATTCGCCAATTTTTTGTTCTTCAAGTTTAAGTGAACAATGAGCTCCATTGTTAATCCTTTATCGGAAATTATTTGTAACTTTCGACAAGTGGAACAATGAATGGAACAGGTAGACGGTTGAAATCTTTGTATATATTGCTTCTATATAGTCTAAGAAACATATATGCAAAGCATCCAAACAGTACAATTCGCCAATTTTTTGTTCTTCAAGTTTAAGTGAACAATGAGCCCCAATGTTTAATCCTTTATCGGAAATTATATGTAACTTTCGACAAGTAGAACAATGAATGGAACAGTTAGACGGTTGAAATCTTTGTATATATTGCTTCTATATAACCTAAGAAACATATATGCAAAGCATCCAAACAGTACCATTCGCCAATTTTTTGTTCTTCAAGATTAAGTGAACAAAGAGCCCCATTGATAATCATGAAAGGGAAATTATTTATAAGGTTCTACGTGTAGAACAATGAATAGAACAGGTAGTCTGTTGAAATCTTTGTATATATTGCTTCCATATAGTCTGTGAAACATATATGCAAAGCATCCAAATAGTACAATTCGCGAATTTATTGTTCTTCAAGTTTAAGTGAACAACGAGCCCCATTGATAATCATGAAAGGGAAATTATTTGTAAATTTCGACATGTAGAACAATGATTGGAACACGTAGACGGTTGAAATCTTTGTATATATTGCTTCCATATAGTCTAAGAAACAAATATGCAAAGCATCCAAACAGTACCATCCGCCAATTTTTTGTTCTTCAAGTTTAAGTGAACAATGAGCTCCATTCTAAATCCTTTAAAGGAAATTATTTGTAAATTTCGACAAGTAGAACAATGATTGGAACACGTAGACGGTTGAAATCTTTGTATATATTGCTTCTATATAGTCTAAGAAACATATATGCAAAGCATCCAAACAGTACAATTCGCCAATTTTTTGTTCTTCAAGTTTAAGTGAACAACGAGCCCCATTGATAATCATGAAAGGGAAATTATTTATAAGGTTCTACAAGTAGAACAATGAATAGTACAGGTAGACGGGTTAAATCTTTCTATATATTGCTTCTAAATAGTCTAAGAAACATATATGCAAAGCATCCAAACAGTACCATTCGCCAATTTTTTGTTCTTCAAGGTTAAGTGAACAATGAGCCGCACTTGTTAATCCTTTATCGGAAATTATTTGTAATTTTCGACAAGTAGAACAAAGAATGGAACAGGTAGACGGTTGAAATCTTTGTATATATTGCTTCTATATAGTCTAAGAAACATATATGCAAAGCATCCAAACAGTACAATTCGCCAATTTTTTGTTCTTCAAGTTTAAGTAAACTACGATCCCCATTGTTAATCCCTTAACGGAAATTATTTGTAACTTTCGACAAGTAGAACAATGAATGGAACAGGTAGACGGTTGAAATCATTGTATATATTGCTTCCATATAGTCTAAGAAACATATATGCAAAGCATCCAAACAGTACCATTCGCCAATTTTTTGTTCTTCAAGTTTAAGTGAACAACGAGCCCCATTGTTAATCCTTTAAAGGAAATTATTTGTAAATTTCGAAAAGTAGAACAATGAATGGAACAGGTAGACGGTTGAAATCTTTGTATATATTGCTTCTATATAGTCTAAGAAACCTATATGCAAAGCATCTAAACAGTAACAATCGCCAATTTTTTGTTCTTCAAGTTTAAGTGAACTACGAGTCCCATTGTTAATCCTTTAACGGAAATTATTTGTAACTTTCGACATGTAGAACAATGATTGGAACACGTAGACGGTTGAAATCTTTGTATATATTGCTTCCATATAGTCTAAGAAACAAATATGCAAAGCATCCAAACAGTACCATACGCCAATTTTTTGTTCTTCAAGTTTAAGTCAACAACGAGCCCTATTGATAATCATGAAACGGAAATTATTCGTAACTTTCTACAAGTAGAACAATGAATTGTACAGGTAGACGGGTGAAGTCTTTCTATATATTGCTTCTATATATTCTAGGAAACATATATGCAAAGCATCCAAACAGTACATTTCGCCAATTTTTTGTTCTTCAAGTTTAAGTGAACTACGAGCCCCATTGTTAATCCTTCAAAGGAAATTATTTGTAACTTCCTACAAGTAGAACAATGAATAGAACAGGTAGACGGGTGAAGTCTTTCTATATATTACTTCTATATATTCTAAGAAACATATATGCAAAGCATCCAAACAGTACATTTCGACAATTTTTTGTTCTTCAAGTTTAAGTGATCTACGAGCCCCATTGTTAATCCTTTAACGGAAATTGTTTGTAAATTTCGACAAGTAGAACAATGAATGGAAAAGGTAGACTGTTGAAATCATTGTATATATTGCTTCTATATAGTCTAAGAAACATATATGCAAAGAATCCAAACAGTACAATTCCCCAATTTTTTGTTCTTCAAGTTTAAGTGAACTACGAGCCCCATTGTTAATCCTTTAAAGGAAATTATTTGTAACTTTCGACAAGTAGAACAATGAATGGAACAGGTAGACTGTTGAAATCATTGTATATATTGCTTCTATATAGTCTAAGAAACATATATGCAAAGCATCCAAACAGTACAATTCGCCAATTTATTGTTCTTCAAGTTTAAGTGAACAACGAGCCCCATTGTTAATACTTTAACGGAAATTATTTGTAACTTGCGACAAGTAGAACAATGAATGGAACAGGTAGCCGGTTGAAATCAATGTATATATTGTTCTATATAGTCTAAGAAACATATATGCAAAGCATCCAAACAGTACCATTCGCCAATTTTTCTTTCTTCAAGTTTAAGTGAACTACGAGCCCCATTGTTAATCCTTTAAAGGAAATTATTTGTAAATTTCAACAAGTAGAACAATGAATGGAACAGGTAGACGGTTGAAATCAATGTATATATTGCTTCTATATAGTCTAAGAAACATATATGCAAAGCATCCAAACAGTACCATTCGCCAATTTTTTGTTCTTCAAGGTTAAGTGAACAATGAGCCGCACTTGTTAATCCTTTATCGGAAATTATTTGTAATTTTCGACAAGTAGAACAAAGAATGGAACAGGTAGACGGTTGAAATCTTTGTATATATTGCTTCTATAGAGTCTAAGAAACATATATGCAAAGCATCCAAACAGTACAATTCGCCAATTTATTGTTCTTCAAGTTTAAGTGAACAACGAGCCCCATTGTTAATCCTTTAAAGGAAATTATTTGTAAATTTCGACAAGTAGAACAATGAATGGAACAGGTAGACGGTCGAAATCTTTGTATATATTGCTTCTATATAATTTAAGAAACATATATGCAAAGCATCCAAACAGTACCATTCGCCAATTTTTTGTTCTTCAAGTTTAAGTGAACTACGAGCCCCATTGTTAATCCTTTAAAGGAAATTATTTGTAAATTTCGACAAGTAGAACATAGAATGGAACAGGTAGACTGTTGAAATCATTGTATATATTGCTTCTATATAGTCTAAGAAACATGTACGCAAAGCATCCAAACAGTACCATTCGCCAATTTTTTGATCTTCATGTTTAAGTGAACAGCGAGCCCCATTGATAATCATGAAATGGAAATTATTTGTAACTTTCTACAAGTAGAACAATGAATAGTACAGGTAGACGGGTTAAATCTTTCTATATATTGCTTCTAAATAGTCTAAGAAACATATATGCAAAGCGTCCAAACAGTACAATTCGCCAATTATTTGATCTTGAAGTTTAAGTGAACTACGAGCTCCATTGTTAATACTTTAACGGAAATTATTTGTAACTTGCGACAAGTAGAACAATGAATGGAACAGGTAGCCGGTTGAAATCAATGTATATATTGCTTCTAAATAGTCTAAGAAACATATATGCAAAGAATCCAAACAGTACAATTCGCCAATTTTTTGTTCTTCAAGTTTAAGTGAACAATGAGCCCCAATGGTTAATCCTTTATCGGAAATTATTTGTAATTTTCGACAAGTAGAACAATGAATGGAACAGGTAGACGGTCGAAATCTTTGTATATATTGCTTCTATATAATCTAAGAAACATATATGCAAAGCATCCAAACAGTTCAATTCGCCAATTTTTTGTTCTTCAAGTTTAAGTGAACAACGAGCCCCATTGATAATCATGAAACGGAAATTATTTATAACTTTCTACAAGTAGAACAATGAATAGAACAGGTAGACGGTTGAAATCTTTGTATATGTTGCTTCTATATAGTCTAAGAAACATATATGCAAAGAATCCAAACAGTACAATTCCCCAATTTTTTGTTCTTCAAGTTTAAGTGAACTACGAGCCCCATTGTTAATCCTTTAAAGGAAATTATTTGTAACTTTCGACAAGTAGAACAATGAATGGAACAGGTAGACTGTTGAAATCATTGTATATATTGCTTCTATATAGTCTAAGAAACATATATGCAAAGCATCCAAACAGTACAATTCGCCAATTTATTGTTCTTCAAGTTTAAGTGAACAACGAGCCCCATTGTTAATACTTTAACGGAAATTATTTGTAACTTGCGACAAGTAGAACAATGAATGGAACAGGTAGCCGGTTGAAATCAATGTATATATTGTTCTATATAGTCTAAGAAACATATATGCAAAGCATCCAAACAGTACCATTCGCCAATTTTTCTTTCTTCAAGTTTAAGTGAACAACGAGCCCCAATGGTTAATCCTTTATCGGAAATTATTTGTAACTTTCGACAAGTAGAACAATGAATGGAACAGGTAGACGGTTGAAATCTTTGTATATATTGCGTCTATATAGTCTAAGAAACATATATGCAAAGCATCCAAACAGTACCATTCTCAAATTTTTTGTTCTTCAAGTTTAAGTGAACTACGAGCCCCATTGTTAATCCTTTAAAGGAAATTATTTGTAAATTTCGACAAGTAGAACAATGAATGGAACAGGTAGACGGTCGAAATCTTTGTATATATTGCTTCTATATAATTTAAGAAACATATATGCAAAGCATCCAAACAGTACCATTCGCCAATTTTTTGTTCTTCAAGTTTAAGTGAACTACGAGCCCCATTGTTAATCCTTTAAAGGAAATTATTTGTAAATTTCGACAAGTAGAACATAGAATGGAACAGGTAAACTGTTGAAATCATTGTATATATTGCTTCTATATAGTCTAAGAAACATGTACGCAAAGCATCCAAACAGTACCATTCGCCAATTTTTTGTTCTTCAAGTGTAAGTGAACAATGAGCCCCAATGGTTAATCCTTTATCGGAAATTATTTGTAATTTTCGACAAGTAGAACAATGAATGGAACAGGTAGACGGTTGAAATCAATGTATATATTGCTTCTATATAGTCTAAGAAACATATATGCAAAGCATCCAAACAGTACCATTCGCCAATTTTTTGTTCTTCAAGGTTAAGTGAACAATGAGCCGCAATTGTTAATCCTTTATCGGAAATTATTTGTAATTTTCGACAAGTAGAACAAAGAATGGAACAGGTAGACGGTTGAAATCTTTGTATATATTGCTTCTATAGAGTCTAAGAAACATATATGCAAAGCATCCGAACAGTACAATTCGCCAATTTATTGTTCTTCAAGTTTAAGTGAACAACGAGCCCCATTGTTAATCCTTTAAAGGAAATTATTTGTAAATTTCGACAAGTAGAACAATGAATGGAACAGGTAGACGGTCGAAATCTTTGTATATATTGCTTCTATATAATTTAAGAAACATATATGCAAAGCATCCAAACAGTACCATTCGCCAATTTTTTGTTCTTCAAGTTTAAGTGAACTACGAGCCCCATTGTTAATCCTTTAAAGGAAATTATTTGTAAATTTCGACAAGTAGAACATAGAATGGAACAGGTAAACTGTTGAAATCATTGTATATATTGCTTCTATATAGTCTAAGAAACATGTACGCAAAGCATCCAAACAGTACCTTTCGCCAATTTTTTGTTCTTCAAGTGTAAGTGAACAATGAGCCCCAATGGTTAATCCTTTATCGGAAATTATTTGTAATTTTCGACAAGTAGAACAATGAATGGAACAGGTAGACGGTTGAAATCAATGTATATATTGCTTCTATATAGTCTAAGAAACATATATGCAAAGCATCCAAACAGTACCATTCGCCAATTTTTTGTTCTTCAAGGTTAAGTGAACAATGAGCCGCAATTGTTAATCCTTTATCGGAAATTATTTGTAATTTTCGACAAGTAGAACAAAGAATGGAACAGGTAGACGGTTGAAATCTTTGTATATATTGCTTCTATAGAGTCTAAGAAACATATATGCAAAGCATCCGAACAGTACAATTCGCCAATTTATTGTTCTTCAAGTTTAAGTGAACAACGAGCCCCATTGTTAATCCTTTAAAGGAAATTATTTGTAAATTTCGACAAGTAGAACAATGAATGGAACAGGTAGACGGTCGAAATCTTTGTATATATTGCTTCTATATAATTTAAGAAACATATATGCAAAGCATCCAAACAGTACCATTCGCCAATTTTTTGTTCTTCAAGTTTAAGTGAACTACGAGCCCCATTGTTAATCCTTTAACGGAAATTATTTGTAACTTTCGACAAGTAGACCAATGAATAGAACAGGTAGACGGTTGAAATCGTTGTATATGTTGCTTCTATATAGTCTAAGAAACCTATATGCAAAGCATCTAAACAGTAACAATCGCCAATTTTTTGTTCTTCAAGTTTAAGTGAACTACGAGTCCCATTGTTAATCCTTTAACGGAAATTATTTGTAACTTTCGACAAGTAGAACAATGAATGGAACAGGTAGACGGTTGAAATCTTTCTATATATTGCTTGTATATAGTCTAAGAAACATATATGCAAAGCATCCAAACAGTACAACTTGCCAATTTTTTGTACTTCAAGTTTAAGTGAACTACGGGCCCCATTGATAATCATGAAACGGATATTATTTCTAACTTTCTACAAGTAGATCAATGAATGTAACAGGTAGACGGTTGAAATCATTGTATATATTGCTTCTATATAGTCTAAGAAACATATATGCAAAGCATCCAAACAGTACAATTCGCCAATTTTTTGTTCTTCAAGTTTAAGTAAACTACGATCCCCATTGTTAATCCCTTAACGGAAATTATTTGTAACTTTCGACAAGTAGAACAATGAATGGAACAGGTAGACGGTTGAAATCATTGTATATATTGCTTCCATATAGTCTAAGAAACATATATGCAAAGCATCCAAACAGTACCATTCGCCAATTTTTTGTTCTTCAAGTTTAAGTGAACAACGAGCCCCATTGTTAATCCTTTAAAGGAAATTATTTGTAAATTTCGAAAAGTAGAACAATGAATGGAACAGGTAGACGGTTGAAATCTTTGTATATATTGCTTCTATATAATCTAAGAAACCTATATGCAAAGCATCCAAACAGTACCATTCGCCAATTTTTTGTTCTTCAAGTTTAAGTGAACAATGAGCTCCATTGTTAATCCTTTATCGGAAATTATTTGTAACTTTCGACAAGTGGAACAATGAATGGAACAGGTAGACGGTTGAAATCTTTGTATATATTGCTTCTATATAGTCTAAGAAACATATATGCAAAGCATCCAAACAGTACAATTCGCCAATTTTTTGTTCTTCAAGTTTAAGTGAACAATGAGCCCCAATGTTTAATCCTTTATCGGAAATTATATGTAACTTTCGACAAGTAGAACAATGAATGGAACAGTTAGACGGTTGAAATCTTTGTATATATTGCTTCTATATAACCTAAGAAACATATATGCAAAGCATCCAAACAGTACCATTCGCCAATTTTTTGTTCTTCAAGATTAAGTGAACAAAGAGCCCCATTGATAATCATGAAAGGGAAATTATTTATAAGGTTCTACGTGTAGAACAATGAATAGAACAGGTAGTCTGTTGAAATCTTTGTATATATTGCTTCCATATAGTCTGTGAAACATATATGCAAAGCATCCAAATAGTACAATTCGCGAATTTATTGTTCTTCAAGTTTAAGTGAACAACGAGCCCCATTGATAATCATGAAAGGGAAATTATTTGTAAATTTCGACATGTAGAACAATGATTGGAACACGTAGACGGTTGAAATCTTTGTATATATTGCTTCCATATAGTCTAAGAAACAAATATGCAAAGCATCCAAACAGTACCATCCGCCAATTTTTTGTTCTTCAAGTTTAAGTGAACAATGAGCTCCATTCTAAATCCTTTATCGGAAATTATTTGTAACTTTCGACAAGTAGAACAATGAATGGAACAGGTAGACGGTTGAAATCTTCGTATATATTGCTTCTATATAGTCTAAGATACATATATGCAAAGAATCCAAACAGTACCATAGGCCAATTTTTTGTTCTTCAAGTTTAAGTCAACAACGAGCCCTATTGATAATCATGAAACGGAAATTATTCGTAACTTTCTACAAGTAGAACAATGAATTGTACAGGTAGACGGGTGAAGTCCTTCTATATATTGCTTCTATATATTCTAAGAAACATATATGCAAAGCATCCAAACAGTACATTCCGCCAATTTTTTGTTCTTCAAGTTTAAGTGATCTACGAGCCCCATTGTTAATCCTTTAAAGGAAATTATTTGTAAATTTCGACAAGTAGAACAATGAATGGAACAGGTAGACTGTTGAAATCATTGTATATATTGCTTCTATATAGTCTAAGAAACCTATATGCAAAGCATCTAAACAGTAACATTCGCCAATTTTTTGTTTTTCAAGTTTAAGTGTACAACGAGCCCCATTGATAATCATGAAACGGAAATTATTTCTAACTTTCTACAAGTAGAAGAATGAAATGTACAGGTAGGCGGGTGAAGCCTTTCTATATATTGCTTCTATATATTCTAGGAAACATATATGCAAAGCATCCAAACAGTACCATCCGCCAATTTTTTGATCTTCAAGTTTAAGTGAACAATGAGCCCCATTCTAAATCCTTTATCGGAAATTATTTGTAACTTTCGACAAGTAGAACAATGAATGGAACAGGTAGACGGTTGAAATCTTCGTATATATTGCTTCTATATAGTCTAAGATACATATATGCAAAGAATCCAAACAGTACCATACGCCAATTTTTTGTTCTTCAAGTTTAAGTCAACAACGAGCCCTATTGATAATCATGAAACGGAAATTATTCGTAACTTTCTACAAGTAGAACAATGAATTGTACAGGTAGACGGGTGAAGTCTTTCTATATATTGCTTCTATATATTCTAGGAAACATATATGCAAAGCATCCAAACAGTACATTTCGCCAATTTTTTGTTCTTCAAGTTTAAGTGAACTACGAGCCCCATTGTTAATCCTTCAAAGGAAATTATTTGTAACTTCCTACAAGTAGAACAATGAATAGAACAGGTAGACGGGTGAAGTCTTTCTATATATTACTTCTATATATTCTAAGAAACATATATGCAAAGCATCCAAACAGTACATTTCGACAATTTTTTGTTCTTCAAGTTTAAGTGATCTACGAGCCCCATTGTTAATCCTTTAACGGAAATTGTTTGTAAATTTCGACAAGTAGAACAATGAATGGAAAAGGTAGACTGTTGAAATCATTGTATATATTGCTTCTATATAGTCTAAGAAACATATATGCAAAGAATCCAAACAGTACAATTCCCCAATTTTTTGTTCTTCAAGTTTAAGTGAACTACGAGCCCCATTGTTAATCCTTTAAAGGAAATTATTTGTAACTTTCGACAAGTAGAACAATGAATGGAACAGGTAGACTGTTGAAATCATTGTATATATTGCTTCTATATAGTCTAAGAAACATATATGCAAAGCATCCAAACAGTACAATTCGCCAATTTATTGTTCTTCAAGTTTAAGTGAACAACGAGCCCCATTGTTAATACTTTAACGGAAATTATTTGTAACTTGCGACAAGTAGAACAATGAATGGAACAGGTAGCCGGTTGAAATCAATGTATATATTGTTCTATATAGTCTAAGAAACATATATGCAAAGCATCCAAACAGTACCATTCGCCAATTTTTCTTTCTTCAAGTTTAAGTGAACTACGAGCCCCATTGTTAATCCTTTAAAGGAAATTATTTGTAAATTTCAACAAGTAGAACAATGAATGGAACAGGTAGACGGTTGAAATCAATGTATATATTGCTTCTATATAGTCTAAGAAACATATATGCAAAGCATCCAAACAGTACCATTCGCCAATTTTTTGTTCTTCAAGGTTAAGTGAACAATGAGCCGCACTTGTTAATCCTTTATCGGAAATTATTTGTAATTTTCGACAAGTAGAACAAAGAATGGAACAGGTAGACGGTTGAAATCTTTGTATATATTGCTTCTATAGAGTCTAAGAAACATATATGCAAAGCATCCAAACAGTACAATTCGCCAATTTATTGTTCTTCAAGTTTAAGTGAACAACGAGCCCCATTGTTAATCCTTTAAAGGAAATTATTTGTAAATTTCGACAAGTAGAACAATGAATGGAACAGGTAGACGGTCGAAATCTTTGTATATATTGCTTCTATATAATTTAAGAAACATATATGCAAAGCATCCAAACAGTACCATTCGCCAATTTTTTGTTCTTCAAGTTTAAGTGAACTACGAGCCCCATTGTTAATCCTTTAAAGGAAATTATTTGTAAATTTCGACAAGTAGAACATAGAATGGAACAGGTAGACTGTTGAAATCATTGTATATATTGCTTCTATATAGTCTAAGAAACATGTACGCAAAGCATCCAAACAGTACCATTCGCCAATTTTTTGATCTTCATGTTTAAGTGAACAGCGAGCCCCATTGATAATCATGAAATGGAAATTATTTGTAACTTTCTACAAGTAGAACAATGAATAGTACAGGTAGACGGGTTAAATCTTTCTATATATTGCTTCTAAATAGTCTAAGAAACATATATGCAAAGCGTCCAAACAGTACAATTCGCCAATTATTTGATCTTGAAGTTTAAGTGAACTACGAGCTCCATTGTTAATACTTTAACGGAAATTATTTGTAACTTGCGACAAGTAGAACAATGAATGGAACAGGTAGCCGGTTGAAATCAATGTATATATTGCTTCTAAATAGTCTAAGAAACATATATGCAAAGAATCCAAACAGTACAATTCGCCAATTTTTTGTTCTTCAAGTTTAAGTGAACAATGAGCCCCAATGGTTAATCCTTTATCGGAAATTATTTGTAATTTTCGACAAGTAGAACAATGAATGGAACAGGTAGACGGTCGAAATCTTTGTATATATTGCTTCTATATAATCTAAGAAACATATATGCAAAGCATCCAAACAGTTCAATTCGCCAATTTTTTGTTCTTCAAGTTTAAGTGAACAACGAGCCCCATTGATAATCATGAAACGGAAATTATTTATAACTTTCTACAAGTAGAACAATGAATAGAACAGGTAGACGGTTGAAATCTTTGTATATGTTGCTTCTATATAGTCTAAGAAACATATATGCAAAGAATCCAAACAGTACAATTCCCCAATTTTTTGTTCTTCAAGTTTAAGTGAACTACGAGCCCCATTGTTAATCCTTTAAAGGAAATTATTTGTAACTTTCGACAAGTAGAACAATGAATGGAACAGGTAGACTGTTGAAATCATTGTATATATTGCTTCTATATAGTCTAAGAAACATATATGCAAAGCATCCAAACAGTACAATTCGCCAATTTATTGTTCTTCAAGTTTAAGTGAACAACGAGCCCCATTGTTAATACTTTAACGGAAATTATTTGTAACTTGCGACAAGTAGAACAATGAATGGAACAGGTAGCCGGTTGAAATCAATGTATATATTGTTCTATATAGTCTAAGAAACATATATGCAAAGCATCCAAACAGTACCATTCGCCAATTTTTCTTTCTTCAAGTTTAAGTGAACAACGAGCCCCAATGGTTAATCCTTTATCGGAAATTATTTGTAACTTTCGACAAGTAGAACAATGAATGGAACAGGTAGACGGTTGAAATCTTTGTATATATTGCGTCTATATAGTCTAAGAAACATATATGCAAAGCATCCAAACAGTACCATTCTCAAATTTTTTGTTCTTCAAGTTTAAGTGAACTACGAGCCCCATTGTTAATCCTTTAAAGGAAATTATTTGTAAATTTCGACAAGTAGAACAATGAATGGAACAGGTAGACGGTCGAAATCTTTGTATATATTGCTTCTATATAATTTAAGAAACATATATGCAAAGCATCCAAACAGTACCATTCGCCAATTTTTTGTTCTTCAAGTTTAAGTGAACTACGAGCCCCATTGTTAATCCTTTAAAGGAAATTATTTGTAAATTTCGACAAGTAGAACATAGAATGGAACAGGTAAACTGTTGAAATCATTGTATATATTGCTTCTATATAGTCTAAGAAACATGTACGCAAAGCATCCAAACAGTACCATTCGCCAATTTTTTGTTCTTCAAGTGTAAGTGAACAATGAGCCCCAATGGTTAATCCTTTATCGGAAATTATTTGTAATTTTCGACAAGTAGAACAATGAATGGAACAGGTAGACGGTTGAAATCAATGTATATATTGCTTCTATATAGTCTAAGAAACATATATGCAAAGCATCCAAACAGTACCATTCGCCAATTTTTTGTTCTTCAAGGTTAAGTGAACAATGAGCCGCAATTGTTAATCCTTTATCGGAAATTATTTGTAATTTTCGACAAGTAGAACAAAGAATGGAACAGGTAGACGGTTGAAATCTTTGTATATATTGCTTCTATAGAGTCTAAGAAACATATATGCAAAGCATCCGAACAGTACAATTCGCCAATTTATTGTTCTTCAAGTTTAAGTGAACAACGAGCCCCATTGTTAATCCTTTAAAGGAAATTATTTGTAAATTTCGACAAGTAGAACAATGAATGGAACAGGTAGACGGTCGAAATCTTTGTATATATTGCTTCTATATAATTTAAGAAACATATATGCAAAGCATCCAAACAGTACCATTCGCCAATTTTTTGTTCTTCAAGTTTAAGTGAACTACGAGCCCCATTGTTAATCCTTTAAAGGAAATTATTTGTAAATTTCGACAAGTAGAACATAGAATGGAACAGGTAAACTGTTGAAATCATTGTATATATTGCTTCTATATAGTCTAAGAAACATGTACGCAAAGCATCCAAACAGTACCATTCGCCAATTTTTTGTTCTTCAAGTGTAAGTGAACAATGAGCCCCAATGGTTAATCCTTTATCGGAAATTATTTGTAATTTTCGACAAGTAGAACAATGAATGGAACAGGTAGACGGTTGAAATCAATGTATATATTGCTTCTATATAGTCTAAGAAACATATATGCAAAGCATCCAAACAGTACCATTCGCCAATTTTTTGTTCTTCAAGGTTAAGTGAACAATGAGCCGCAATTGTTAATCCTTTATCGGAAATTATTTGTAATTTTCGACAAGTAGAACAAAGAATGGAACAGGTAGACGGTTGAAATCTTTGTATATATTGCTTCTATAGAGTCTAAGAAACATATATGCAAAGCATCCGAACAGTACAATTCGCCAATTTATTGTTCTTCAAGTTTAAGTGAACAACGAGCCCCATTGTTAATCCTTTAAAGGAAATTATTTGTAAATTTCGACAAGTAGAACAATGAATGGAACAGGTAGACGGTCGAAATCTTTGTATATATTGCTTCTATATAATTTAAGAAACATATATGCAAAGCATCCAAACAGTACCATTCGCCAATTTTTTGTTCTTCAAGTTTAAGTGAACTACGAGCCCCATTGTTAATCCTTTAACGGAAATTATTTGTAACTTTCGACAAGTAGACCAATGAATAGAACAGGTAGACGGTTGAAATCGTTGTATATGTTGCTTCTATATAGTCTAAGAAACCTATATGCAAAGCATCTAAACAGTAACAATCGCCAATTTTTTGTTCTTCAAGTTTAAGTGAACTACGAGTCCCATTGTTAATCCTTTAACGGAAATTATTTGTAACTTTCGACAAGTAGAACAATGAATGGAACAGGTAGACGGTTGAAATCTTTCTATATATTGCTTGTATATAGTCTAAGAAACATATATGCAAAGCATCCAAACAGTACAACTTGCCAATTTTTTGTACTTCAAGTTTAAGTGAACTACGGGCCCCATTGATAATCATGAAACGGATATTATTTCTAACTTTCTACAAGTAGATCAATGAATGTAACAGGTAGACGGTTGAAATCATTGTATATATTGCTTCTATATAGTCTAAGAAACATATATGCAAAGCATCCAAACAGTACAATTCGCCAATTTTTTGTTCTTCAAGTTTAAGTAAACTACGATCCCCATTGTTAATCCCTTAACGGAAATTATTTGTAACTTTCGACAAGTAGAACAATGAATGGAACAGGTAGACGGTTGAAATCATTGTATATATTGCTTCCATATAGTCTAAGAAACATATATGCAAAGCATCCAAACAGTACCATTCGCCAATTTTTTGTTCTTCAAGTTTAAGTGAACAACGAGCCCCATTGTTAATCCTTTAAAGGAAATTATTTGTAAATTTCGAAAAGTAGAACAATGAATGGAACAGGTAGACGGTTGAAATCTTTGTATATATTGCTTCTATATAATCTAAGAAACCTATATGCAAAGCATCCAAACAGTACCATTCGCCAATTTTTTGTTCTTCAAGTTTAAGTGAACAATGAGCTCCATTGTTAATCCTTTATCGGAAATTATTTGTAACTTTCGACAAGTGGAACAATGAATGGAACAGGTAGACGGTTGAAATCTTTGTATATATTGCTTCTATATAGTCTAAGAAACATATATGCAAAGCATCCAAACAGTACAATTCGCCAATTTTTTGTTCTTCAAGTTTAAGTGAACAATGAGCCCCAATGTTTAATCCTTTATCGGAAATTATATGTAACTTTCGACAAGTAGAACAATGAATGGAACAGTTAGACGGTTGAAATCTTTGTATATATTGCTTCTATATAACCTAAGAAACATATATGCAAAGCATCCAAACAGTACCATTCGCCAATTTTTTGTTCTTCAAGATTAAGTGAACAAAGAGCCCCATTGATAATCATGAAAGGGAAATTATTTATAAGGTTCTACGTGTAGAACAATGAATAGAACAGGTAGTCTGTTGAAATCTTTGTATATATTGCTTCCATATAGTCTGTGAAACATATATGCAAAGCATCCAAATAGTACAATTCGCGAATTTATTGTTCTTCAAGTTTAAGTGAACAACGAGCCCCATTGATAATCATGAAAGGGAAATTATTTGTAAATTTCGACATGTAGAACAATGATTGGAACACGTAGACGGTTGAAATCTTTGTATATATTGCTTCCATATAGTCTAAGAAACAAATATGCAAAGCATCCAAACAGTACCATCCGCCAATTTTTTGTTCTTCAAGTTTAAGTGAACAATGAGCTCCATTCTAAATCCTTTATCGGAAATTATTTGTAACTTTCGACAAGTAGAACAATGAATGGAACAGGTAGACGGTTGAAATCTTCGTATATATTGCTTCTATATAGTCTAAGATACATATATGCAAAGAATCCAAACAGTACCATAGGCCAATTTTTTGTTCTTCAAGTTTAAGTCAACAACGAGCCCTATTGATAATCATGAAACGGAAATTATTCGTAACTTTCTACAAGTAGAACAATGAATTGTACAGGTAGACGGGTGAAGTCCTTCTATATATTGCTTCTATATATTCTAAGAAACATATATGCAAAGCATCCAAACAGTACATTCCGCCAATTTTTTGTTCTTCAAGTTTAAGTGATCTACGAGCCCCATTGTTAATCCTTTAAAGGAAATTATTTGTAAATTTCGACAAGTAGAACAATGAATGGAACAGGTAGACTGTTGAAATCATTGTATATATTGCTTCTATATAGTCTAAGAAACCTATATGCAAAGCATCTAAACAGTAACATTCGCCAATTTTTTGTTTTTCAAGTTTAAGTGTACAACGAGCCCCATTGATAATCATGAAACGGAAATTATTTCTAACTTTCTACAAGTAGAAGAATGAAATGTACAGGTAGGCGGGTGAAGCCTTTCTATATATTGCTTCTATATATTCTAGGAAACATATATGCAAAGCATCCAAACAGTACATTTCGCCAATTTTTTGTTCTTCTAGTTTAAGTGATCTACGAGCCCCATTGTTAATCCTTTAAAGGAAATTATTTGTAAATTTCGACAAGTAGAACAATGAATGGAACAGGTAGACTGTTGAAATCATTGTATATATTGCTTCTATATAGTCTAAGAAACCTATATGCAAAGCATCTAAACAGTAACATTCGCCAATTTTTTGTTTTTCAAGTTTAAGTGTACAACGAGCCCCATTGATAATCATGAAACGGAAATTATTTCTAACTTTCTACAAGTAGAAGAATGAAATGTACAGGTAGGCGGGTGAAGCCTTTCTATATATTGCTTCTATATATTCTAGGAAACATATATGCAAAGCATCCAAACAGTACATTTCGCCAATTTTTTGTTCTTCAAGTTTAAGTGAACTACGAGCCCCATTGTTAATCCTTTAACGGAAATTAATTGTAACTTTCTACAAGTAGAACAATGAATGGAAAAGGTAGACTGTTGAAATCATTGTATATATTGCTTCTATATAGTCTAAGAAACATATATGCAAAGCATCCAAACAGTACAATTCGCCAATTTTTTGATCTTCAAGTTTAAGTGAACAGCGAGCTCCATTGATAATCATGAAATGGAAATTATTTGTAACTTTCTACAAGTAGAACAATGAATAGTACAGGTAGACGGGTGAAGTCTTTCTATATATTGCTTCTATATAGTCTAAGAAACATATATGCAAAGCATCCAAACAGTACAATTCGCCAATTTTTTGTTCTTCATGTTTAAGTGAACAACGAGCCCCATTGATAATCATGAAACGGAAATTATTTGTAACTTTCTACAAGTAGAACAGTGAATAGAACAGTTAGACTGTTGAAATCTTTGTATATATTGCTTCTATATAGTCTAAGAAACATATATGCAAAGCATCCAAACAGTACCATTCGCCAATTTTTTGTTCTTCAAGTTTAAGTGATCTACGAGCCCCATTGTTAATCCTTTAAAGGAAATTATTTGTAAATTTCGTCAAGTAGAACAATGAATGGAACACGTAGACTGTTGAAATCATTGTATATATTGCTTCTATATAGTCTAAGAAACCTATGTGCAAAGCATCTAAACAGTAACATTCGCCAATTTTTTGTTCTTCAAGTTTAAGTGAACTACGAGCCCCATTGTTAATCGTTTAAAGGAAATTATTTGTAAATTTCGACAAGTAGAACAATGAATGGAAAAGGTAGACTGTTGAAATCATTGTATATATTGCTTCTATATAGTCTAAGAAACATATATGCAAAGCATCCAAACAGTACAATTCGCCAATGTATTGTTCTTCAAGTTTGAGTGAACAACGAGCCCCATTTTTAATCCTTTAAAGGAAATTATTTGTAAATTTCGACAAGTAGAACAATGATTGGAACACGTAGACGGTTGAAATCTTTGTATATATTGCTTCTATATAGTCTAAGAAACATATATGCAAAGCATCCAAACAGTACAATTCGCCAATTTTTTGTTCTTCAAGTTTAAGTGAACAACGAGCCCCATTGATAATCATGAAAGGGAAATTATTTATAAGGTTCTACAAGTAGAACAATGAATAGAACAGGTAGTCTGTTGAAATCTTTGTATATATTGCTTCCATATAGTCTATGAATCATATATGCAAAGCATCCAAATAGTACAATTCGCGAATTTATTGTTCTTCAAGTTTAAGTGAACAACGAGCCCCATTGATAATCATGAAAGGGAAATTATTTGTAAATTTCGACATGTAGAACAATGATTGGAACACGTAGACGGTTGAAATCTTTGTATATATTGCTTCCATATAGTCTAAGAAACAAATATGCAAAGCATCCAAACAGTACCATCCGCCAATTTTTTGATCTTCAAGTTTAAGTGAACAATGAGCCCCATTCTAAATCCTTTATCGGAAATTATTTGTAACTTTCGACAAGTAGAACAATGAATGGAACAGGTAGACGGTTGAAATCTTCGTATATATTGCTTCTATATAGTCTAAGATACATATATGCAAAGAATCCAAACAGTACCATACGCCAATTTTTTGTTCTTCAAGTTTAAGTCAACAACGAGCCCTATTGATAATCATGAAACGGAAATTATTCGTAACTTTCTACAAGTAGAACAATGAATTGTACAGGTAGACGGGTGAAGTCTTTCTATATATTGCTTCTATATATTCTAGGAAACATATATGCAAAGCATCCAAACAGTACATTTCGCCAATTTTTTGTTCTTCAAGTTTAAGTGAACTACGAGCCCCATTGTTAATCCTTCAAAGGAAATTATTTGTAACTTCCTACAAGTAGAACAATGGATAGAACAGGTAGACGGGTGAAGTCTTTCTATATATTACTTCTATATATTCTAAGAAACATATATGCAAAGCATCCAAACAGTACATTTCGACAATTTTTTGTTCTTCAAGTTTAAGTGATCTACGAGCCCCATTGTTAATCCTTTAACGGAAATTGTTTGTAAATTTCGACAAGTAGAACAATGAATGGAAAAGGTAGACTGTTGAAATCATTGTATATATTGCTTCTATATAGTCTAAGAAACATATATGCAAAGAATCCAAACAGTACAATTCCCCAATTTTTTGTTCTTCAAGTTTAAGTGAACTACGAGCCCCATTGTTAATCCTTTAAAGGAAATTATTTGTAACTTTCGACAAGTAGAACAATGAATGGAACAGGTAGACTGTTGAAATCATTGTATATATTGCTTCTATATAGTCTAAGAAACATATATGCAAAGCATCCAAACAGTACAATTCGCCAATTTATTGTTCTTCAAGTTTAAGTGAACAACGAGCCCCATTGTTAATACTTTAACGGAAATTATTTGTAACTTGCGACAAGTAGAACAATGAATGGAACAGGTAGCCGGTTGAAATCAATGTATATATTGTTCTATATAGTCTAAGAAACATATATGCAAAGCATCCAAACAGTACCATTCGCCAATTTTTCTTTCTTCAAGTTTAAGTGAACAACGAGCCCCAATGGTTAATCCTTTATCGGAAATTATTTGTAACTTTCGACAAGTAGAACAATGAATGGAACAGGCAGACGGTTGAAATCTTTGTATATATTGCGTCTATATAGTCTAAGAAACATATATGCAAAGCATCCAAACAGTACCATTCTCAAATTTTTTGTTCTTCAAGTTTAAGTGAACTACGAGCCCCATTGTTAATCCTTTAAAGGAAATTATTTGTAAATTTCAACAAGTAGAACAATGAATGGAACAGGTAGACGGTTGAAATCAATGTATATATTGCTTCTATATAGTCTAAGAAACATATATGCAAAGCATCCAAACAGTACCATTCGCCAATTTTTTGTTCTTCAAGGTTAAGTGAACAATGAGCCGCACTTGTTAATCCTTTATCGGAAATTATTTGTAATTTTCGACAAGTAGAACAAAGAATGGAACAGGTAGACGGTTGAAATCTTTGTATATATTGCTTCTATAGAGTCTAAGAAACATATATGCAAAGCATCCAAACAGTACAATTCGCCAATTTATTGTTCTTCAAGTTTAAGTGAACAACGAGCCCCATTGTTAATCCTTTAAAGGAAATTATTTGTAAATTTCGACAAGTAGAACAATGAATGGAACAGGTAGACGGTCGAAATCTTTGTATATATTGCTTCTATATAATTTAAGAAACATATATGCAAAGCATCCAAACAGTACCATTCGCCAATTTTTTGTTCTTCAAGTTTAAGTGAACTACGAGCCCCATTGTTAATCCTTTAAAGGAAATTATTTGTAAATTTCGACAAGTAGAACATAGAATGGAACAGGTAGACTGTTGAAATCATTGTATATATTGCTTCTATATAGTCTAAGAAACATGTACGCAAAGCATCCAAACAGTACCATTCGCCAATTTTTTGATCTTCAAGTTTAAGTGAACAGCGAGCCCCATTGATAATCATGAAATGGAAATTATTTGTAACTTTCTACAAGTAGAACAATGAATAGTACAGGTAGACGGGTTAAATCTTTCTATATATTGCTTCTAAATAGTCTAAGAAACATATATGCAAAGCGTCCAAACAGTACAATTCGCCAATTATTTGATCTTGAAGTTTAAGTGAACTACGAGCTCCATTGTTAATACTTTAACGGAAATTATTTGTAACTTGCGACAAGTAGAACAATGAATGGAACAGGTAGCCGGTTGAAATCAATGTATATATTGCTTCTAAATAGTCTAAGAAACATATATGCAAAGAATCCAAACAGTACAATTCGCCAATTTTTTGTTCTTCAAGTTTAAGTGAACAATGAGCCCCAATGGTTAATCCTTTATCGGAAATTATTTGTAATTTTCGACAAGTAGAACAATGAATGGAACAGGTAGACGGTCGAAATCTTTGTATATATTGCTTCTATATAATCTAAGAAACATATATGCAAAGCATCCAAACAGTACCATTCGCCAATTTTTTGTTCTTCAAGTTTAAGTGAACTACGAGCCCCAATGGTTAATCCTTTATCGGAAATTACTAGTAATTTTCGACAAGTAGAACAATGAATGGAACAGGTAGACGGTTGAAATCAATGTATATATTGCTTCCATATAGTCTAAGAAACATGTACGCAAAGCATCCAAACAGTTCAATTCGCCAATTTTTTGTTCTTCAAGTTTAAGTGAACAACGAGCCCCATTGATAATCATGAAACGGAAATTATTTATAACTTTCTACAAGTAGAACAATGAATAGAACAGGTAGACGGTTGAAATCTTTGTATATGTTGCTTCTATATAGTCTAAGAAACATATATGCAAAGAATCCAAACAGTACAATTCCCCAATTTTTTGTTCTTCAAGTTTAAGTGAACTACGAGCCCCATTGTTAATCCTTTAAAGGAAATTATTTGTAACTTTCGACAAGTAGAACAATGAATGGAACAGGTAGACTGTTGAAATCATTGTATATATTGCTTCTATATAGTCTAAGAAACATATATGCAAAGCATCCAAACAGTACAATTCGCCAATTTATTGTTCTTCAAGTTTAAGTGAACAACGAGCCCCATTGTTAATACTTTAACGGAAATTATTTGTAACTTGCGACAAGTAGAACAATGAATGGAACAGGTAGCCGGTTGAAATCAATGTATATATTGTTCTATATAGTCTAAGGAACATATATGCAAAGCATCCAAACAGTACCATTCGCCAATTTTTCTTTCTTCAAGTTTAAGTGAACAACGAGCCCCAATGGTTAATCCTTTATCGGAAATTATTTGTAACTTTCGACAAGTAGAACAATGAATGGAACAGGTAGACGGTTGAAATCTTTGTATATATTGCGTCTATATAGTCTAAGAAACATATATGCAAAGCATCCAAACAGTACCATTCTCAAATTTTTTGTTCTTCAAGTTTAAGTGAACTACGAGCCCCATTGTTAATCCTTTAAAGGAAATTATTTGTAAATTTCGACAAGTAGAACAATGAATGGAACAGGTAGACGGTCGAAATCTTTGTATATATTGCTTCTATATAATTTAAGAAACATATATGCAAAGCATCCAAACAGTACCATTCGCCAATTTTTTGTTCTTCAAGTATAAGTGAACTACGAGCCCCATTGTTAATCCTTTAAAGGAAATTATTTGTAAATTTCGACAAGTAGAACATAGAATGGAACAGGTAGACTGTTGAAATCATTGTATATATTGCTTCTATATAGTCTAAGAAACATGTACGCAAAGCATCCAAACAGTACCATTCGCCAATTTTTTGTTCTTCAAGTGTAAGTGAACAATGAGCCCCAATGGTTAATCCTTTATCGGAAATTATTTGTAATTTTCGACAAGTAGAACAATGAATGGAACAGGTAGACGGTTGAAATCTGTGTATATACTGCTTCTATATAATCTAAGAAACATATATGCAAAGCATCCAAACAGTACCATTCGCCAATTTTTCTTTCTTCAAGTTTAAGTGAACAACGAGCCCCAATGGTTAATCCTTTATCGGAAATTATTTGTAAATTTCAACAAGTAGAACAATGAATGGAACAGGTAGACGGTTGAAATCAATGTATATATTGCTTCTATATAGTCTAAGAAACATATATGCAAAGCATCCAAACAGTACCATTCGCCAATTTTTTGTTCTTCAAGGTTAAGTGAACAATGAGCCGCAATTGTTAATCCTTTATCGGAAATTATTTGTAATTTTCGACAAGTAGAACAAAGAATGGAACAGGTAGACGGTTGAAATCTTTGTATATATTGCTTCTATAGAGTCTAAGAAACATATATGCAAAGCATCCAAACAGTACAATTCGCCAATTTATTGTTCTTCAAGTTTAAGTGAACAACGAGCCCCATTGTTAATCCTTTAAAGGAAATTATTTGTAAATTTCGACAAGTAGAACAATGAATGGAACAGGTAGACGGTCGAAATCTTTGTATATATTGCTTCTATATAATTTAAGAAACATATATGCAAAGCATCCAAACAGTACCATTCGCCAATTTTTTGTTCTTCAAGTTTAAGTGAACTACGAGCCCCATTGTTAATCCTTTAAAGGAAATTATTTGTAAATTTCGACAAGTAGAACATAGAATGGAACAGGTAGACTGTTGAAATCATTGTATATATTGCTTCTATATAGTCTAAGAAACATGTACGCAAAGCATCCAAACAGTACCATTCGCCAATTTTTTGATCTTCAAGTTTAAGTGAACAGCGAGCCCCAATTGATAATCATGAAATGGAAATTATTTGTAACTTTCTACAAGTAGAACAATGAATAGTACAGGTAGACGGGTTAAATCTTTCTATATATTGCTTCTAAATAGTCTAAGAAACATATATGCAAAGCGTCCAAACAGTACAATTCGCCAATTATTTGATCTTGAAGTTTAAGTGAACTACGAGCTCCATTGTTAATACTTTAACGGAAATTATTTGTAACTTGCGACAAGTAGAACAATGAATGGAACAGGTAGCCGGTTGAAATCAATGTATATATTGCTTCTAAATAGTCTAAGAAACATATATGCAAAGAATCCAAACAGTACAATTCGCCAATTTTTTGTTCTTCAAGTTTAAGTGAACAATGAGCCCCAATGGTTAATCCTTTATCGGAAATTATTTGTAATTTTCGACAAGTAGAACAATGAATGGAACAGGTAGACGGTCGAAATCTTTGTATATATTGCTTCTATATAATCTAAGAAACATATATGCAAAGCATCCAAACAGTACCATTCGCCAATTTTTTGTTCTTCAAGTTTAAGTGAACTACGAGCCCCATTGTTAATCCTTTAAAGGAAATTATTTGTAAATTTCGACAAGTAGAACAATGAATGGAACAGTAAGACTGTTGAAATCATTGTATATATTGGTTCTATATAGTCTAAGAAACATATATGCAAAGCATCCAAACAGTACAATTCGCCAATTTCTTGTTCTTCAAGTTTAAGTCAACTACGATCCCCATTGTTAATCCCTTAACGGAAATTATTTGTAACTTTCGACAAGTAGAACAATGATTGGAACACGTAGACGGTTGAAATCTTTGTATATATAGCTTCCATATAGTCTAAGAAACATGTACGCAAAGCATCCAAACAGTACCATTCGCCAATTTTTTGTTCTTCAAGTGTAAGTGAACAATGAGCCCCAATGGTTAATCCTTTATCGGAAATTATTTGTAATTTTCGACAAGTAGAACAATGAATGGAACAGGTAGACGGTTGAAATCTGTGTATATACTGCTTCTATATAATCTAAGAAACATATATGCAAAGCATCCAAACAGTACCATTCGCCAATTTTTTGTTCTTCAAGTTTAAGTGAACTACGAGCCCCATTGTTAATCCATTAACGGAAATTAATTGTAACTTTCTACAAGTAGAACAATGATTGGAACACGTAGACGGTAGAAATCTTTGTATATATTGCTTCTATATAGTCTAAGAAACATATATGCAAAGCATCCAAACAGTACAATTCGCCAATTTATTGTTCTTCAAGTTTAAGTGAACAGCGAGCCCCATTGATAATCATGAAATGGAAATTATTTGTAACTTTCTACAAGTAGAACAATGATTGGAACACGTAGAAGGTTGAAATCTTTGTATATATTGCATCCATATAGTCTAAGAAACATGTTCGCAAAGCATCCAAACAGTACCATTCGCCAATTTTTTGTTCTTCAAGTTTAAGTGAACAATGAGCCCCAATGGTTAATCCTTTATCGGAAATTATTTGTAATTTTCGACAAGTAGAACAATGATTGGAACAGGTAGACGGTTGGAATCTTTGTATATATTGCTTCTATATAGTCTATGATACATATATGCAAAGCATCCAAACAGTACAATTCGCCAATTTATTTTTCTTCAAGTTTAAGTGAACTACGATCCCCATTGTTAATCCTTTAAAGGAAATTATTTGTAACTTTCGACAAGTAGAACAATGAATGGAACAGGTAGGCGGTTGAAATCTTTGTATATATTGCTTCTATATATTCTAAGAAACATATATGCAAAGCATCCAAACAGTACCTTTCGCCAATTTTTTGTTCTTCAAGTTTAAGTGAACAACGAGCCCCATTGATAATCATGAAACGGAAATTATTTGTAACTTTCTACAAGTAGAACAATGAATGGAACTGGTAGACGGTTGAAATCATTGTATATATTGCTTCTATATAGTCTACGAAACATATATGCAAAGCATCCAAACAGTACAATTCGCCAATTTTTTGTTCTTCAAGTATAAGTGAACAATGAGCCCCAATGGTTAATCCTTTATCGGAAATTATTTGTAATTTTCGACAAGTAGAACAATGAATGGAACAGGTAGACGGTTGAAATCTCTGTATATATTGCTTCTATATTGTCTAAGAAACATATTGCAAAGCATCCAAGCTGTACAATTCACCAATTTATTGTTCTTCAAGTTTAAGTGAACAACGAGCCGCATTGTTAATCCTTCAAAGGAAATTATTTGTAAATTTCGGCAAGTAGAACAATGATTGGAACACGTAGACGGTTGAAATCTTTGTATATATTGCTTCCATATAGTCTAAGAAACATGTACGCAAAGCATCCAAACGGTACCATTCGCCAATTTTTTGTTCTTCAAGTTTAAGTGAACAATGAGCCCCAATGGTTAATCCTTTATCGGAAATTATTTGTAATTTTCGACAAGTAGAACAATGATTGGAACAGGTAGACGGTTGGAATCTTTGTATATATTGCTTCTATATAGTCTATGATACATATATGCAAAGCATCCAAACAGTACAATTCGCCAATTTATTTTTCTTCAAGTTTAAGTGAACTACGATCCCCATTGTTAATCCTTTAAAGGAAATTATTTGTAACTTTCGACAAGTAGAACAATGAATGGAACAGGTAGGCGGTTGAAATCTTTGTATATATTGCTTCTATATATTCTAAGAAACATATATGCAAAGCATCCAAACAGTACCTTTCGCCAATTTTTTGTTCTTCAAGTTTAAGTGAACAACGAGCCCCATTGATAATCATGAAACGGAAATTATTTGTAACTTTCTACAAGTAGAACAATAAATGGAACTGGTAGACGGTTGAAATCATTGTATATATTGCTTCTATATAGTCTACGAAACATATATGCAAAGCATCCAAACAGTACAATTCGCCAATTTTTTGTTCTTCAAGTATAAGTGAACAATGAGCCCCAATGGTTAATCCTTTATCGGAAATTATTTGTAATTTTCGACAAGTAGAACAATGAATGGAACAGGTAGACGGTTGAAATCTCTGTATATATTGCTTCTATATTGTCTAAGAAACATATTGCAAAGCATCCAAGCTGTACAATTCGCCAATTTATTGTTCTTCAAGTTTAAGTGAACAACGAGCCGCATTGTTAATCCTTCAAAGGAAATTATTTGTAAATTTCGGCAAGTAGAACAATGATTGGAACACGTAGACGGTTGAAATCTTTGTATATATTGCTTCCATATAGTCTAAGAAACATGTACGCAAAGCATCCAAACGGTACCATTCGCCAATTTTTTGTTCTTCAAGTTTAACTGAACAATGAGCCCCAATGGTTAATCCTTTATCGGAAATTATTTATAATTTTCGACAAGTAGAACAATGAACGGAACAGGTAGACGGTTGAAATCTTTGTATATATTGCTTCTATATAATCTAAGAAACATATATGCAAAGCATCCAAACAGTAACATTCGCCAATTTTTTGTTCTTCAAGTTTAAGTGAACAACGAGCCCCATTGATAATCATGAAACGGAAATTATTTGTAACTTTCTACAAGTAGAACAATGAATGGAACAGGTAGACGGTTGAAATCATTGTATATATTGCTTCTATATAGTCTAAGAAACACATATGCAAAGCATCCAAACAGTACAATTCGACAATTTTTTGCTCTTCAAGTTTAAGTGAACTACGAGCCCCATTGTTAATCCTTTAAAGGAAATTATTTGTAACTTTCGACAAGTAGAACAATGAATGGAACAGGTAGACGGTTGAAATCATTGTATATATTGCTTCTATATAGTCTAAGAAACACATATGCAAAGCATCCAAACAGTACAATTCGACAATTTTTTGCTCTTCAAGTTTAAGTGAACTACGAGCCCCATTGTTAATCCTTTAAAGGAAATTATTTGTAACTTGCGACAAGTAGAACAATGAATGGAACAGGCAGACGGTTGAAATCAATGTATATATTGTTTCTATATAGTCTAAGAAACATATATGCAAAGCATCCAAACAGTACAATTCGCCAATTTATTGTTCTTCAAGTTTAAGTGAACAACGAGCCCCATTGTTAATCCTTTAAAGGAAATTAATTGTAAATTTCGGCAAGTAGAACTATGAATGGAACAGGTAGACGGTTGAAATCCTTGTATACATTGCTTCCATATAGTCTAAGAAACATGTACGCAAAGCATCCAAACAGTACCATTCGCCAATTTTTTGTCCTTCAAGTTTAAGTGAACAACGAGCCCCATTGATAATCATGAAATGGAAATTATTTGTAACTTTCTACAAGTAGAACAATGAATAGTACAGGTAGACGGGTGAAATCTTTCTATATATTACTTCTAAATAGTCTAAGAAACATATATGCAAAGCATCGAAACAGTACAATTCGCCAATTTTTAGTTCTTCAAGTTTAAGTGAACTACGAGCCCCATTGTTAATCCTTTAAAGGAAATTATTTGTAAATTTCGACAAGTAGAACAATGATTGGAACACGTAGACGGTTGAAATTTTTGTATATATTGCTTCCATATAGTCTAAGAAACATATATGCAAAGCATCCAAACAGTACCATTCGCCAATTTTTTGTTCTTCAAGTTTAAGTGAACAATGAGCCCCATTGTTAATCGTTTATCGGAAATTATTTGTAAATTTCGACAAGTAGAACAATGTATGGAACAGATAGACTGTTGAAATCATTGTATATATTGCTTCTATATAGTCCAAGAAACTTATATGCAAAGCGTCCAAACAGTACAATTCGCCAATTTTTTGCTCTTCAAGTTTAAGTGAACTACGAGCCCCATTGTTAATCCTTTAAAGGAAATTAATTGTAAATTTCGGCAAGTAGAACTATGAATGGAATAGGTAGACGGTTGTAATCATTGTATATATTGCTTCTATATAGTTTAAGAAACATATATGCAAAGCATCCAAACAGTACAATTCGCCAATTTTTTGTTCTTCAAGTTTAAGTGAACAACAAGCCCCATTGATAATCATGAAACGGAAATTATTTGTAACTTTCTACAAGTAGAACAATGAATAGAACAGGTAGACGGTTGAAATCTTTGTATATGTTGCTTCTATATAGTCTAAGAAACCTATATGCAAAGCATCTAAACAGTAACAATCGCCAATTTTTTGATCTTCAAGTTTAAGTGAACAATGAGACCCATTGTTAATCCTTTATCGGAAATTATTTGTAACTTTCGACAAGTAGAACAATTAATGGAACAGGTAGACGGTTGAAATCTTTGTATATATTGCTTCTATATAGTCTAAGAAACATATATGCAAAGCATCCAAACAGTACAATTCGCCAATTTTTTGTTCTACAAGTTTAAGTGAACAATGAGCCCCATTGTTAATCCTTTATCGGAAATAATTTGTAAATTTCGACAAGTAGAACAATGAATGGAACAGGTAGACGGTTGAAATCCTTGTATATATTGCGTCCATATAGTCTAAGAAACATGAACGCAAAGCATCCAAACAGTACCATTCGCCAATTTTTTGTCCTTCAAGTTTAAGTGAGCAATGAGCCCCATTGTTAATCCTTTATCGGAAATTATTTGTAACTTTCGACAAGTAGAACAATTAATGGAACAGGTAGACGGTTGTAATCTTTGCATATATTGCTTCTATATAGTCTAAGAAACATATATGCAAAGCATCCAAACAGTACAATTTGCCAATTTTTTGTTCTTCAAGTTTAAGTGAACAATGAGCCCCAATGGTTAATCCTTTATCGGTAATTATTTGTAACTATCGACAAGTAGAACAATGAATGGAACAGGTAGACGGTTGAAATCCTTGTATACATTGCTTCCATATAGTCTAAGAAACATGTACGCAAAGCATCCAAACAGTACCATTCGCCAATTTTTTGTCCTTCAAGTTTAAGTGAACAATGAGCCCCATTGTGAATCCTTTATCGGAAATTATTTATAACTTTCGACAAGTAGAACAATGAATGGAACAGGTCGACGGTTGAAATCTTTGTATATATTGCTTCTATATAATCTAAGAAACATATATGCAAAGCATCTAAACAGTAACAATCGCCAATTTTTTTATCTTCAAGTTTAAGTGAACAGCGAGCCCCATTGATAATCATGAAATGGAAATTATTTGTAACTCTCTACAAGTAGAACAATGAATAGTACAGGTAGACGGGTGATATCTTTCTAAATATTGCTTCTAAATAGTCTAAGAAACATCTATGCAAAGCATCCAAACAGTACAATTCGCCAATTTTTTGTTCTTCAAGTTTAAGTGAACTACGAGCCCCATTGTTAATACTTTAAAAGAAATTATTTGTAAATTTCGACAAGTAGAACAATGAATGGATCATGTAGACGGTTGAAATCATTGTATATATTGCTTCTATATAGTCTACGAAACATATATGCAAAGCATCCAAACAGTACAATTCGCCAATTTTTTGTTCTACAAGTTTAAGTGAACAATGAGCCCCATTGTTAATCCTTTATCGGAAATTATTTGTAAATTTCGACAAGTAGAACAATGAATGGAACAGGTAGACTGTTGAAATCATTGTATATATTGCTTCTATATAGTCTACGAAACATATATGCAAAGCATCCAAACAGTACAATTCGCCAATTTTTTGTTCTTCAAGTATAAGTGAACAATGAGCCCCAATGGTTAATCCTTTATCGGAAATTATTTGTAATTTTCGACAAGTAGAACAATGAATGGAACAGGTAGACGGTTGAAATCTCTGTATATATTGCTTCTATATTGCCTAAGAAACATATTGCAAAGCATCCAAGCTGTACAATTCACCAATTTATTGTTCTTCAAGTTTAAGTGAACAACGAGCCGCATTGTTAATCCTTCAAAGGAAATTATTTGTAAATTTCGGCAAGTAGAACAATGATTGGAACACGTAGACGGTTGAAATCTTTGTATATATTGCTTCCATATAGTCTAAGAAACATGTACGCAAAGCATCCAAACGGTACCATTCGCCAATTTTTTGTTCTTCAAGTTTAAGTGAACAATGAGCCCCAATGGTTAATCCTTTATCGGAAATTATTTGTAATTTTCGACAAGTAGAACAATGATTGGAACAGGTAGACGGTTGGAATCTTTGTATATATTGCTTCTATATAGTCTATGATACATATATGCAAAGCATCCAAACAGTACCATCCGCCACTTTTTTGTTTTTCAAGTTTAAGTGAACAACAAGCCCCATTGTTAATCCTTTAAAGGAAATTATTTGTAACTTTCGACAAGTAGAACAATGAATGGAACAGGTAGACGGTTGAAATCTTTGTATATATTGCTTCCATATAGTGCTAAGAAACATGTACGCAAAGCATCCAAACAGTTCAATTCGCCAATTTTTTGTTCTTCAAGTTTAAGTGAACAACGAGCCCCATTGATAATCATGAAACGGAAATTATTTATAACTTTCTACAAGTAGAACAATGAATAGAACAGGTAGACGGTTGAAATCTTTGTATATGTTGCTTCTATATAGTCTAAGAAACATATATGCAAAGAATCCAAACAGTAAAATTCCCCAATTTTTTGTTCTTCAAGTTTAAGTGAACTACGAGCCCCATTGTTAATCCTTTAAAGGAAATTATTTGTAACTTTCGACAAGTAGAACAATGAATGGAACAGGTAGACTGTTGAAATCATTGTATATATTGCTTCTATATAGTCTAAGAAACATATATGCAAAGCATCCAAACAGTACCATTCGCCAATTTTTTGTTCTTCAAGTTTAAGTGAACAATGAGCCCCAATGGTTAATCCTTTATCGGAAATTATTTGTAATTTTCGACAAGTAGAACAATGAATGGAACAGGTCGGCGGTTGAAATCATTGTATATATTGCTTCTATATAGTCTAAGAAACATATATGCAAAGCATCCAAACAGTACAATTCGCCAATTATTTCATCTTCATGTTTAAGTGAACTACGAGCCCCATTGTTAATACTTTAACGGAAATTATTTGGAACTTGCGACAAGTAGAACAATGAGTGGAACAGGTAGACGGTTGAAATCAATGTATATATTGCTTCTATATAGTCTAAGAAACATATATGCAAAGCATCCAAACAGTACCATTCGCCAATTTTTTGTTCTTCAAGTTTAAGTGAACAATGAGCCCCAATGGTTAATCCTTTATCGGAAATTATTTGTAATTTTCGACAAGTAGAACAATGAATGGAACAGGTCGGCGGTTGAAATCATTGTATATATTGCTTCTATATAGTCTAAGAAACATATATGCAAAGCATCCAAACAGTACAAATCGCCAATTATTTCATCTTCATGTTTAAGTGAACTACGAGCCCCATTGTTAATACTTTAACGGAAATTATTTGGAACTTGCGACAAGTAGAACAATGAGTGGAACAGGTAGACGGTTGAAATCAATGTATATATTGCTTCTATATAGTCTAAGAAACATATATGCAAAGCATCCAAACAGTACAATTCGCCAATTATTTCATCTTCATGTTTAAGTGAACTACGAACCCCATTGTTAATACTTTAACGGAAATTATTTGGAACTTGCGACAAGTAGAACAATGAGTGGAACAGGTAGACGGTTGAAATCAATGTATATATTGCTTCTATATAGTCTAAGAAACATATATGCAAAGCATCCAAACAGTACCTTTCGCCAATTTTTTGCTCTTCAAGTTTAAGTGAACAACGAGCCCCATTGATAATCATGAAACGGAAATTATTTGTAACTTTCTACAAGTAGAACAATGAATGGAACAGGTAGACGGTTGAAATCATTGTATATATTGCTTCTATACAATCTAAGAAACATATATGCAAAGCATCTAAACAGTGACAATCGCCAATTTTTTGATCTTCAAGTTTAAGTGAACAGCGAGCCCCATTGATAATCATGAAATGGAAATTATTTGTAACTTTCTACAAGTAGAACAATGAATAGTACAGGTAGACGGGTGAAATCTTGCTATATATTGCTTCTAAATAGTCTAAGAAACATATGTGCAAAGCATCCAAACAGTACAATTCGCCAATTTTTTGTTCTTCAAGTTTAAGTGAACAATGAGCCCCAATGGTTAATCCTTTATCGGAAATTACTAGTAATTTTCGACAAGTAGAACAATGAATGGAACAGGTAGACGGTTGAAATCAATGTATATATTGCTTCTATATAGTCTAAGAAGCATATATGCAAAGCATCCAAACAGTACCATTCGCCAATTTTTTGTTCTTCAAGTTTAAGTGAACAACGATCCCCATTGTTAATCCCTTAACGGAAATTATTTGTAACTTTCGACAAGTAGAACAATGAATGGAACAGGTAGACGGTTGAAATCATTGTATATATTGCTTCTATATAGTCTAAGAAACATATATGCAAAGCATCCAAACAGTACCATTCGCCAATTTTTTGGTCTTCAACTTTAATTGAACAATGAGCCCCAATGGTTAATCCTTTATCGGAAATTATTTGTAATTTTCGACAAGTAGAACAATGAATGGAACAGGTAGACGGTTGAAATATTTGTATATATTGCTTCTATATAATATAAGAAACATATATGCAAAGCATCCAAACAGTACCTTTCGCCAATTTATTGTTCTGCAAGTTTAAGTGAACAACGAGCCCCATTGATAATCATGAAACGGAAATTATTTGTAACTTTCTACAAGTAGAACAATGAATAGAACAGGTAGACGGTTGAAATCTTTGTATATGTTGCTTCTATATAGTCTATGAAACCTATATGCAAAGCATCTAAACAGTAACAATCGCCAATTTTTTGATCTTCAAGTTTAAGTGAACAGCGAACCCCATTGATAATCATGAAATGGAAATTATTTGTAACTTTCTACGAGTAGAACAATGAATAGTACAGGTAGACGGGTGAAATCTTTCTATATATTGCTTCTAAATAGTCTAAGAAACATATGTGCAAAGCATCCAAACAGTACAATTCGCCAATTTTTTGTTCTTCAAGTTTAAGTGAACAATGAGCCCCAATGGTTAATCCTTTATCGGAAATTATTTGTAAATTTCGACAAGTAGAACAATGAATGGAACAGGTAGACTGTTGAAATCATTGTATATATTGCTTCTATATAGTCTAAGAAACATATATGCATAGCGTCCAAACAGTACAATTCGCCAATTTTTTGCTCTTCAAGTTTAAGTGAACTACGAGCCCCATTGTTAATCCTTTAAAGGAAATTATTTGTAACTTTCGACAAGTAGAACAATGAATGGAACAGGTAGACTGTTGAAATCATTGTATATATTGCTTCTATATAGTCTAAGAAACATATATGCATAGCGTCCAAACAGTACAATTCGCCAATTTTTTGCTCTTCAAGTTTAAGTGAACTACGAGCCCCATTGTTAATCCTTTAAAGGAAATTATTTGTAAATTTCGGCAAGTAGAACAATGAATGGAATAGGTAGACGGTTGAAATCATTGTATATATTGTTTCTATATAGTGTAAGAAACATATCTGCAAATCTTCCAAACAGTACAATTCGCCAATTTTTTGTTCTTCAAGTTTAAGTGAACTACGAGCCCCATTGTTAATCCTTTAAAGGTAAGTATTTGTAAATTTCGAAAAGTAGAACAATGAATGGAACAGGTAGACGGTTGAAATCAATGTATATATTGCTTCTATATAGTCTAAGAAACATATATGCAAAGTATCCAAACAGTACCATTCGCCAATTTTTTGTTCTTCAAGTTTAAGTGAACAACGAGCCCCATTGTTAATCCTTTAAAGGAAATTATTTGTAAATTTCGACAAGTAGAACAACGATTGGAACACATAGACGGTTGAAATCTTTGTATATATTGCTTCCATATAGTCTAAGAAACATGTACGCATAGCATCCAAACAGTACCATTCGCCAATTTTTTGGTCTTCAACTTTAAGTGAACAATGAGCCCCAATGGTTAATCCTTTATCGGAAATTATTTGTAATTTTCGACAAGTAGAACAATGAATGGAACAGGTAGACGGTTGAAATATTTGTATATATTGCTTTTATATAATATAAGAAACATATATTCAAAGCATCCAAACAGTACCATTCGCCAATTTTTTGGTCTTCAACTTTAAGTGAACAATGAGCCCCAATGGTTAATCCTTTATCGGAAGTTATTTGTAATTTTCGACAAGTAGAACAATGAATGGAACAGGTAGACGGTTGAAATCCTTGTATATATTGCTTCTATATAGTCTAAGAAACACATATGCAAAGCATCCAAACAGTACAATTCGACAATTTTTTGCTCTTCAAGTTTAAGTGAACTACGAGCCCCATTGTTAATCCTTTAAAGGAAATTATTTGTAACTTTCGACAAGTAGAACAATGAATGGAACAGGTAGACGGTTGAAATCATTGTATATATTGCTTCTATATAGTCTAAGAAACACATATGCAAAGCATCCAAACAGTACAATTCGACAATTTTTTGCTCTTCAAGTTTAAGTGAACTACGAGCCCCATTGTTAATCCTTTAAAGGAAATTATTTGTAACTTGCGACAAGTAGAACAATGAATGGAACAGGCAGACGGTTGAAATCAATGTATATATTGTTTCTATATAGTCTAAGAAACATATATGCAAAGCATCCAAACAGTACCATTCGCCAATTTTTTGTTCTTCAAGTTTAAGTGAACAACGAGCCGCATTGTTAATCCTTTAAAGGAAATTATTTGTAAATTTCGAAAAGTAGAACAATGATTGGAACACGTAGACGGTTGAAATCTTTGTATATATTGCTTCTATATAATCTAAGAAACATATATGCAAAGCATCCAAACAGAACCATTCGCCAATTTTTTGTTCTTCAAATTTAAGTGAACAACGAGCCCCATTGATAATCATGAAACGGAAATTATTTGTAACTTTCTACAAGTTGAACAATGAATAGAACAGGTAGACGGTTGAAATCTTTGTATATGTTGCGTCTATATATTCTAAGAAACCTATATGCAAAGCATCTAAACAGTAACAATCGCCAATTTATTGATCTTCAAGTTTAAGTGAACATCGAGCCCCATTGATAATCATGAAATGGAAATTATTTGTAACTTTCTACAAGTAGAACAATGAATAGTACAGGTAGACGGGTGAAATCTTTCTATATATTACTTCTAAATAGTCTAAGAAACATATATGCAAAGCATCGAAACAGTACAATTCGCCAATTTTTAGTTCTTCAAGTTTAAGTGAACTACGAGCCCCATTGTTAATCCTTTAAAGGAAATTATTTGTAAATTTCGACAAGTAGAACAATGATTGGAACACGTAGACGGTTGAAATTTTTGTATATATTGCTTCTATATAGTCTAAGAAACATATATGCAAAGCATCCAAACAGTACCATTCGCCAATTTTTTGTTCTTCAAGTTTAAGTGAACAATGAGCCCCAATGGTTAATCCTTTATCGGAAATTATTTGTAATTTTCGACAAGTAGAACAATGAATGGAACAGGTCGGCGGTTGAAATCATTGTATATATTGCTTCTATATAGTCTAAGAAACATATATGCAAAGCATCCAAACAGTACAAATCGCCAATTATTTCATCTTCATGTTTAAGTGAACTACGAGCCCCATTGTTAATACTTTAACGGAAATTATTTGGAACTTGCGACAAGTAGAACAATGAGTGGAACAGGTAGACGGTTGAAATCAATGTATATATTGCTTCTATATAGTCTAAGAAACATATATGCAAAGCATCCAAACAGTACCATTCGCCAATTTTTTGTTCTTCAAGTTTAAGTGAACAATGAGCCCCAATGGTTAATCCTTTATCGGAAATTATTTGTAATTTTCGACAAGTAGAACAATGAATGGAACAGGTCGGCGGTTGAAATCATTGTATATATTGCTTCTATATAGTCTAAGAAACATATATGCAAAGCATCCAAACAGTACAAATCGCCAATTATTTCATCTTCATGTTTAAGTGAACTACGAGCCCCATTGTTAATACTTTAACGGAAATTATTTGGAACTTGCGACAAGTAGAACAATGAGTGGAACAGGTAGACGGTTGAAATCAATGTATATATTGCTTCTATATAGTCTAAGAAACATATATGCAAAGCATCCAAACAGTACAATTCGCCAATTATTTCATCTTCATGTTTAAGTGAACTACGAGCCCCATTGTTAATACTTTAACGGAAATTATTTGGAACTTGCGACAAGTAGAACAATGAGTGGAACAGGTAGACGGTTGAAATCAATGTATATATTGCTTCTATATAGTCTAAGAAACATATATGCAAAGCATCCAAACAGTACCTTTCGCCAATTTTTTGTTCTTCATGTTTAAGTGAACAACGAGCCCCATTGATAATCATGAAACGGAAATTATTTGTAACTTTCTACAAGTAGAACAATGAATGGAACAGGTAGACGGTTGAAATCATTGTATATATTGCTTCTATACAATCTAAGAAACATATATGCAAAGCATCTAAACAGTGACAATCGCCAATTTTTTGATCTTCAAGTTTAAGTGGACAGCGAGCCCCATTGATAATCATGAAATGGAAATTATTTGTAACTTTCTACAAGTAGAACAATGAATAGTACAGGTAGACGGGTGAAATCTTGCTATATATTGCTTCTAAATAGTCTAAGAAACATATGTGCAAAGCATCCAAACAGTACAATTCGCCAATTTTTTGTTCTTCAAGTTTAAGTGAACAATGAGCCCCAATGGTTAATCCTTTATCGGAAATTACTAGTAATTTTCGACAAGTAGAACAATGAATGGAACAGGTAGACGGTTGAAATCAATGTATATATTGCTTCTATATAGTCTAAGAAGCATATATGCAAAGCATCCAAACAGTACCATTCGCCAATTTTTCTTTCTTCAAGTTTAAGTGAACAACGAGCCCCAATGGTTAATCCTTTATCGGAAATTATTTGTAACTTTCGACAAGTAGAACAATGAATGGAACAGGTAGACGGTTGAAATCTTTGTATATATTGCGTCTATATAGTCTAAGAAACATATATGCAAAGCATCCAAACAGTACCATTCGCAAATTTTTTGTTCTTCAAGTTTAAGTGAACTACGAGCCCCATTGTTAATCCTTTAAAGGAAATTATTTGTAAATTTCAACAAGTAGAACAATGAATGGAACAGGTAGACGGTTGAAATCAATGTATATATTGCTTCTATATAGTCTAAGAAACATATATGCAAAGCATCCAAACAGTACAAATCGACAATTTTTTGTTCTTCAAGTTTAGTGAACAATGAGCCCCAATGGTTAATCCTTTATCGGAAATTATTTGTAACTTTCGACAAGTAGAACAATGAATGGATCAGGTCGACGGTTGAAATCTTTGTATATATTGCTTCTATATAATCTAAGAAACATATATGCAAAGCATCTAAACAGTAACAATCGCCAATTTTTTTATCTTCAAGTTTAAGTGAACAACAAGCCCCATTGTTAATCCTTTAAAGGAAATTATTTGTAACTTTCGACAAGTAGAACAATGAATGGAACAGGTAGACGGTTGAAATCTTTGTATATATTGCTTCCATATAGTGCTAAGAAACATGTACGCAAAGCATCCAAACAGTTCAATTCGCCAATTTTTTGTTCTTCAAGTTTAAGTGAACAACGAGCCCCATTGATAATCATGAAACGGAAATTATTTATAACTTTCTACAAGTAGAACAATGAATAGAACAGGTAGACGGTTGAAATCTTTGTATATGTTGCTTCTATATAGTCTAAGAAACATATATGCAAAGAATCCAAACAGTAAAATTCCCCAATTTTTTGTTCTTCAAGTTTAAGTGAACTACGAGCCCCATTGTTAATCCTTTAAAGGAAATTATTTGTAACTTTCGACAAGTAGAACAATGAATGGAACAGGTAGACTGTTGAAATCATTGTATATATTGCTTCTATATAGTCTAAGAAACATATATGCAAAGCATCCAAACAGTACCATTCGCCAATTTTTTGTTCTTCAAGTTTAAGTGAACAATGAGCCCCAATGGTTAATCCTTTATCGGAAATTATTTGTAATTTTCGACAAGTAGAACAATGAATGGAACAGGTCGGCGGTTGAAATTATTGTATATATTGCTTCTATATAGTCTAAGAAACATATATGCAAAGCATCCAAACAGTACAAATCGACAATTTTTTGTTCTTCAAGTTTAGTGAACAATGAGCCCCAATGGTTAATCCTTTATCGGAAATTATTTGTAACTTTCGACATGTAGAACAATGAATGGATCAGGTAGACGGTTGAACTCATTGTATATATTGCTTCTATATAATCTGCGAAACATATATGCAAAGCATCCAAACAGTACAATTCGCCAATTATTTCATCTTCATGTTTAAGTGAACTACGAGCCCCATTGTTAATACTTTAACGGAAATTATTTGGAACTTGCGACAAGTAGAACAATGAGTGGAACAGGTAGACGGTTGAAATCAATGTATATATTGCTTCTATATAGTCTAAGAAACATATATGCAAAGCATCCAAACAGTACCATTCGCCAATTTTTTGTTCTTCAAGTTTAAGTGAACAATGAGCCCCAATGGTTAATCCTTTATCGGAAATTATTTGTAATTTTCGACAAGTAGAACAATGAATGGAACAGGTCGGCGGTTGAAATCATTGTATATATTGCTTCTATATAGTCTAAGAAACATATATGCAAAGCATCCAAACAGTACAAATCGCCAATTATTTCATCTTCATGTTTAAGTGAACTACGAGCCCCATTGTTAATACTTTAACGGAAATTATTTGGAACTTGCGACAAGTAGAACAATGAGTGGAACAGGTAGACGGTTGAAATCAATGTATATATTGCTTCTATATAGTCTAAGAAACATATATGCAAAGCATCCAAACAGTACAATTCGCCAATTATTTCATCTTCATGTTTAAGTGAACTACGAGCCCCATTGTTAATACTTTAACGGAAATTATTTGGAACTTGCGACAAGTAGAACAATGAGTGGAACAGGTAGACGGTTGAAATCAATGTATATATTGCTTCTATATAGTCTAAGAAACATATATGCAAAGCATCCAAACAGTACCTTTCGCCAATTTTTTGTTCTTCATGTTTAAGTGAACAACGAGCCCCATTGATAATCATGAAACGGAAATTATTTGTAACTTTCTACAAGTAGAACAATGAATGGAACAGGTAGACGGTTGAAATCATTGTATATATTGCTTCTATACAATCTAAGAAACATATATGCAAAGCATCTAAACAGTGACAATCGCCAATTTTTTGATCTTCAAGTTTAAGTGGACAGCGAGCCCCATTGATAATCATGAAATGGAAATTATTTGTAACTTTCTACAAGTAGAACAATGAATAGTACAGGTAGACGGGTGAAATCTTGCTATATATTGCTTCTAAATAGTCTAAGAAACATATGTGCAAAGCATCCAAACAGTACAATTCGCCAATTTTTTGTTCTTCAAGTTTAAGTGAACAATGAGCCCCAATGGTTAATCCTTTATCGGAAATTACTAGTAATTTTCGACAAGTAGAACAATGAATGGAACAGGTAGACGGTTGAAATCAATGTATATATTGCTTCTATATAGTCTAAGAAGCATATATGCAAAGCATCCAAACAGTACCATTCGCCAATTTTTCTTTCTTCAAGTTTAAGTGAACAACGAGCCCCAATGGTTAATCCTTTATCGGAAATTATTTGTAACTTTCGACAAGTAGAACAATGAATGGAACAGGTAGACGGTTGAAATCTTTGTATATATTGCGTCTATATAGTCTAAGAAACATATATGCAAAGCATCCAAACAGTACCATTCGCAAATTTTTTGTTCTTCAAGTTTAAGTGAACTACGAGCCCCATTGTTAATCCTTTAAAGGAAATTATTTGTAAATTTCAACAAGTAGAACAATGAATGGAACAGGTAGACGGTTGAAATCAATGTATATATTGCTTCTATATAGTCTAAGAAACATATATGCAAAGCATCCAAACAGTACAAATCGACAATTTTTTGTTCTTCAAGTTTAGTGAACAATGAGCCCCAATGGTTAATCCTTTATCGGAAATTATTTGTAACTTTCGACAAGTAGAACAATGAATGGATCAGGTCGACGGTTGAAATCTTTGTATATATTGCTTCTATATAATCTAAGAAACATATATGCAAAGCATCTAAACAGTAACAATCGCCAATTTTTTTATCTTCAAGTTTAAGTGAACAACAAGCCCCATTGTTAATCCTTTAAAGGAAATTATTTGTAACTTTCGACAAGTAGAACAATGAATGGAACAGGTAGACGGTTGAAATCTTTGTATATATTGCTTCCATATAGTGCTAAGAAACATGTACGCAAAGCATCCAAACAGTTCAATTCGCCAATTTTTTGTTCTTCAAGTTTAAGTGAACAACGAGCCCCATTGATAATCATGAAACGGAAATTATTTATAACTTTCTACAAGTAGAACAATGAATAGAACAGGTAGACGGTTGAAATCTTTGTATATGTTGCTTCTATATAGTCTAAGAAACATATATGCAAAGAATCCAAACAGTAAAATTCCCCAATTTTTTGTTCTTCAAGTTTAAGTGAACTACGAGCCCCATTGTTAATCCTTTAAAGGAAATTATTTGTAACTTTCGACAAGTAGAACAATGAATGGAACAGGTAGACTGTTGAAATCATTGTATATATTGCTTCTATATAGTCTAAGAAACATATATGCAAAGCATCCAAACAGTACCATTCGCCAATTTTTTGTTCTTCAAGTTTAAGTGAACAATGAGCCCCAATGGTTAATCCTTTATCGGAAATTATTTGTAATTTTCGACAAGTAGAACAATGAATGGAACAGGTCGGCGGTTGAAATTATTGTATATATTGCTTCTATATAGTCTAAGAAACATATATGCAAAGCATCCAAACAGTACAAATCGACAATTTTTTGTTCTTCAAGTTTAGTGAACAATGAGCCCCAATGGTTAATCCTTTATCGGAAATTATTTGTAACTTTCGACATGTAGAACAATGAATGGATCAGGTAGACGGTTGAACTCATTGTATATATTGCTTCTATATAATCTGCGAAACATATATGCAAAGCATCCAAACAGTACAATTCGCCAATTATTTCATCTTCATGTTTAAGTGAACTACGAGCCCCATTGTTAATACTTTAACGGAAATTATTTGGAACTTGCGACAAGTAGAACAATGAGTGGAACAGGTAGACGGTTGAAATCAATGTATATATTGCTTCTATATAGTCTAAGAAACATATATGCAAAGCATCCAAACAGTACCATTCGCCAATTTTTTGTTCTTCAAGTTTAAGTGAACAATGAGCCCCAATGGTTAATCCTTTATCGGAAATTATTTGTAATTTTCGACAAGTAGAACAATGAATGGAACAGGTCGGCGGTTGAAATCATTGTATATATTGCTTCTATATAGTCTAAGAAACATATATGCAAAGCATCCAAACAGTACAAATCGCCAATTATTTCATCTTCATGTTTAAGTGAACTACGAGCCCCATTGTTAATACTTTAACGGAAATTATTTGGAACTTGCGACAAGTAGAACAATGAGTGGAACAGGTAGACGGTTGAAATCAATGTATATATTGCTTCTATATAGTCTAAGAAACATATATGCAAAGCATCCAAACAGTACAATTCGCCAATTATTTCATCTTCATGTTTAAGTGAACTACGAGCCCCATTGTTAATACTTTAACGGAAATTATTTGGAACTTGCGACAAGTAGAACAATGAGTGGAACAGGTAGACGGTTGAAATCAATGTATATATTGCTTCTATATAGTCTAAGAAACATATATGCAAAGCATCCAAACAGTACCTTTCGCCAATTTTTTGTTCTTCATGTTTAAGTGAACAACGAGCCCCATTGATAATCATGAAACGGAAATTATTTGTAACTTTCTACAAGTAGAACAATGAATGGAACAGGTAGACGGTTGAAATCATTGTATATATTGCTTCTATACAATCTAAGAAACATATATGCAAAGCATCTAAACAGTGACAATCGCCAATTTTTTGATCTTCAAGTTTAAGTGAACAGCGAGCCCCATTGATAATCATGAAATGGAAATTATTTGTAACTTTCTACAAGTAGAACAATGAATAGTACAGGTAGACGGGTGAAATCTTGCTATATATTGCTTCTAAATAGTCTAAGAAACATATGTGCAAAGCATCCAAACAGTACAATTCGCCAATTTTTTGTTCTTCAAGTTTAAGTGAACAATGAGCCCCAATGGTTAAGCCTTTATCGGAAATTACTAGTAATTTTCGACAAGTAGAACAATGAATGGAACAGGTAGACGGTTGAAATCAATGTATATATTGCTTCTATATAGTCTAAGAAGCATATATGCAAAGCATCCAAACAGTACCATTCGCCAATTTTTTGTTCTTCAAGTTTAAGTGAACAACGATCCCCATTGTTAATCCCTTAACGGAAATTATTTGTAACTTTCGACAAGTAGAACAATGAATGGAACAGGTAGACGGTTGAAATCATTGTATATATTGCTTCTATATAGTCTAAGAAACATATATGCAAAGCATCCAAACAGTACCATTCGCCAATTTTTTGGTCTTCAACTTTAATTGAACAATGAGCCCCAATGGTTAATCCTTTATCGGAAATTATTTGTAATTTTCGACAAGTAGAACAATGAATGGAACAGGTAGACGGTTGAAATATTTGTATATATTGCTTCTATATAATATAAGAAACATATATGCAAAGCATCCAAACAGTACCTTTCGCCAATTTTTTGTTCTGCAAGTTTAAGTGAACAACGAGCCCCATTGATAATCATGAAACGGAAATTATTTGTAACTTTCTACAAGTAGAACAATGAATAGAACAGGTAGACGGTTGAAATCTTTGTATATGTTGCTTCTATATAGTCTATGAAACCTATATGCAAAGCATCTAAACAGTAACAATCGCCAATTTTTTGATCTTCAAGTTTAAGTGAACAGCGAACCCCATTGATAATCATGAAATGGAAATTATTTGTAACTTTCTACGAGTAGAACAATGAATAGTACAGGTAGACGGGTGAAATCTTTCTATATATTGCTTCTAAATAGTCTAAGAAACATATGTGCAAAGCATCCAAACAGTACAATTCGCCAATTTTTTGTTCTTCAAGTTTAAGTGAACAATGAGCCCCAATGGTTAATCCTTTATCGGAAATTATTTGTAATTTTCGACAAGTAGAACAATGAATGGAACAGGTAGACGGTTGAAATCTCTGTATATATTGCTTCTATATTGTCTAAGAAACATATTGCAAAGCATCCAAGCTGTACAATTCACCAATTTATTGTTCTTCAAGTTTAAGTGAACAACGAGCCGCATTGTTAATCCTTCAAAGGAAATTATTTGTAAATTTCGGCAAGTAGAACAATGATTGGAACACGTAGACGGTTGAAATCTTTGTATATATTGCTTCCATATAGTCTAAGAAACATGTACGCAAAGCATCCAAACGGTACCATTCGCCAATTTTTTGTTCTTCAAGTTTAAGTGAACAATGAGCCCCAATGGTTAATCCTTTATCGGAAATTATTTGTAATTTTCGACAAGTAGAACAATGATTGGAACAGGTAGACGGTTGGAATCTTTGTATATATTGCTTCTATATAGTCTATGATACATATATGCAAAGCATCCAAACAGTACCATCCGCCACTTTTTTGTTTTTCAAGTTTAAGTGAACAACAAGCCCCATTGTTAATCCTTTAAAGGAAATTATTTGTAACTTTCGACAAGTAGAACAATGAATGGAACAGGTAGACGGTTGAAATCTTTGTATATATTGCTTCCATATAGTGCTAAGAAACATGTACGCAAAGCATCCAAACAGTTCAATTCGCCAATTTTTTGTTCTTCAAGTTTAAGTGAACAACGAGCCCCATTGATAATCATGAAACGGAAATTATTTATAACTTTCTACAAGTAGAACAATGAATAGAACAGGTAGACGGTTGAAATCTTTGTATATGTTGCTTCTATATAGTCTAAGAAACATATATGCAAAGAATCCAAACAGTAAAATTCCCCAATTTTTTGTTCTTCAAGTTTAAGTGAACTACGAGCCCCATTGTTAATCCTTTAAAGGAAATTATTTGTAACTTTCGACAAGTAGAACAATGAATGGAACAGGTAGACTGTTGAAATCATTGTATATATTGCTTCTATATAGTCTAAGAAACATATATGCAAAGCATCCAAACAGTACCATTCGCCAATTTTTTGTTCTTCAAGTTTAAGTGAACAATGAGCCCCAATGGTTAATCCTTTATCGGAAATTATTTGTAATTTTCGACAAGTAGAACAATGAATGGAACAGGTCGGCGGTTGAAATCATTGTATATATTGCTTCTATATAGTCTAAGAAACATATATGCAAAGCATCCAAACAGTACAATTCGCCAATTATTTCATCTTCATGTTTAAGTGAACTACGAGCCCCATTGTTAATACTTTAACGGAAATTATTTGGAACTTGCGACAAGTAGAACAATGAGTGGAACAGGTAGACGGTTGAAATCAATGTATATATTGCTTCTATATAGTCTAAGAAACATATATGCAAAGCATCCAAACAGTACCATTCGCCAATTTTTTGTTCTTCAAGTTTAAGTGAACAATGAGCCCCAATGGTTAATCCTTTATCGGAAATTATTTGTAATTTTCGACAAGTAGAACAATGAATGGAACAGGTCGGCGGTTGAAATCATTGTATATATTGCTTCTATATAGTCTAAGAAACATATATGCAAAGCATCCAAACAGTACAAATCGCCAATTATTTCATCTTCATGTTTAAGTGAACTACGAGCCCCATTGTTAATACTTTAACGGAAATTATTTGGAACTTGCGACAAGTAGAACAATGAGTGGAACAGGTAGACGGTTGAAATCAATGTATATATTGCTTCTATATAGTCTAAGAAACATATATGCAAAGCATCCAAACAGTACAATTCGCCAATTATTTCATCTTCATGTTTAAGTGAACTACGAACCCCATTGTTAATACTTTAACGGAAATTATTTGGAACTTGCGACAAGTAGAACAATGAGTGGAACAGGTAGACGGTTGAAATCAATGTATATATTGCTTCTATATAGTCTAAGAAACATATATGCAAAGCATCCAAACAGTACCTTTCGCCAATTTTTTGCTCTTCAAGTTTAAGTGAACAACGAGCCCCATTGATAATCATGAAACGGAAATTATTTGTAACTTTCTACAAGTAGAACAATGAATGGAACAGGTAGACGGTTGAAATCATTGTATATATTGCTTCTATACAATCTAAGAAACATATATGCAAAGCATCTAAACAGTGACAATCGCCAATTTTTTGATCTTCAAGTTTAAGTGAACAGCGAGCCCCATTGATAATCATGAAATGGAAATTATTTGTAACTTTCTACAAGTAGAACAATGAATAGTACAGGTAGACGGGTGAAATCTTGCTATATATTGCTTCTAAATAGTCTAAGAAACATATGTGCAAAGCATCCAAACAGTACAATTCGCCAATTTTTTGTTCTTCAAGTTTAAGTGAACAATGAGCCCCAATGGTTAATCCTTTATCGGAAATTACTAGTAATTTTCGACAAGTAGAACAATGAATGGAACAGGTAGACGGTTGAAATCAATGTATATATTGCTTCTATATAGTCTAAGAAGCATATATGCAAAGCATCCAAACAGTACCATTCGCCAATTTTTTGTTCTTCAAGTTTAAGTGAACAACGATCCCCATTGTTAATCCCTTAACGGAAATTATTTGTAACTTTCGACAAGTAGAACAATGAATGGAACAGGTAGACGGTTGAAATCATTGTATATATTGCTTCTATATAGTCTAAGAAACATATATGCAAAGCATCCAAACAGTACCATTCGCCAATTTTTTGGTCTTCAACTTTAATTGAACAATGAGCCCCAATGGTTAATCCTTTATCGGAAATTATTTGTAATTTTCGACAAGTAGAACAATGAATGGAACAGGTAGACGGTTGAAATATTTGTATATATTGCTTCTATATAATATAAGAAACATATATGCAAAGCATCCAAACAGTACCTTTCGCCAATTTATTGTTCTGCAAGTTTAAGTGAACAACGAGCCCCATTGATAATCATGAAACGGAAATTATTTGTAACTTTCTACAAGTAGAACAATGAATAGAACAGGTAGACGGTTGAAATCTTTGTATATGTTGCTTCTATATAGTCTATGAAACCTATATGCAAAGCATCTAAACAGTAACAATCGCCAATTTTTTGATCTTCAAGTTTAAGTGAACAGCGAACCCCATTGATAATCATGAAATGGAAATTATTTGTAACTTTCTACGAGTAGAACAATGAATAGTACAGGTAGACGGGTGAAATCTTTCTATATATTGCTTCTAAATAGTCTAAGAAACATATGTGCAAAGCATCCAAACAGTACAATTCGCCAATTTTTTGTTCTTCAAGTTTAAGTGAACAATGAGCCCCAATGGTTAATCCTTTATCGGAAATTATTTGTAAATTTCGACAAGTAGAACAATGAATGGAACAGGTAGACTGTTGAAATCATTGTATATATTGCTTCTATATAGTCTAAGAAACATATATGCATAGCGTCCAAACAGTACAATTCGCCAATTTTTTGCTCTTCAAGTTTAAGTGAACTACGAGCCCCATTGTTAATCCTTTAAAGGAAATTATTTGTAACTTTCGACAAGTAGAACAATGAATGGAACAGGTAGACTGTTGAAATCATTGTATATATTGCTTCTATATAGTCTAAGAAACATATATGCATAGCGTCCAAACAGTACAATTCGCCAATTTTTTGCTCTTCAAGTTTAAGTGAACTACGAGCCCCATTGTTAATCCTTTAAAGGAAATTATTTGTAAATTTCGGCAAGTAGAACAATGAATGGAATAGGTAGACGGTTGAAATCATTGTATATATTGTTTCTATATAGTGTAAGAAACATATCTGCAAATCTTCCAAACAGTACAATTCGCCAATTTTTTGTTCTTCAAGTTTAAGTGAACTACGAGCCCCATTGTTAATCCTTTAAAGGTAAGTATTTGTAAATTTCGAAAAGTAGAACAATGAATGGAACAGGTAGACGGTTGAAATCAATGTATATATTGCTTCTATATAGTCTAAGAAACATATATGCAAAGTATCCAAACAGTACCATTCGCCAATTTTTTGTTCTTCAAGTTTAAGTGAACAACGAGCCCCATTGTTAATCCTTTAAAGGAAATTATTTGTAAATTTCGACAAGTAGAACAACGATTGGAACACATAGACGGTTGAAATCTTTGTATATATTGCTTCCATATAGTCTAAGAAACATGTACGCATAGCATCCAAACAGTACCATTCGCCAATTTTTTGGTCTTCAACTTTAAGTGAACAATGAGCCCCAATGGTTAATCCTTTATCGGAAATTATTTGTAATTTTCGACAAGTAGAACAATGAATGGAACAGGTAGACGGTTGAAATATTTGTATATATTGCTTTTATATAATATAAGAAACATATATTCAAAGCATCCAAACAGTACCATTCGCCAATTTTTTGGTCTTCAACTTTAAGTGAACAATGAGCCCCAATGGTTAATCCTTTATCGGAAGTTATTTGTAATTTTCGACAAGTAGAACAATGAATGGAACAGGTAGACGGTTGAAATCCTTGTATATATTGCTTCTATATAGTCTAAGAAACACATATGCAAAGCATCCAAACAGTACAATTCGACAATTTTTTGCTCTTCAAGTTTAAGTGAACTACGAGCCCCATTGTTAATCCTTTAAAGGAAATTATTTGTAACTTTCGACAAGTAGAACAATGAATGGAACAGGTAGACGGTTGAAATCATTGTATATATTGCTTCTATATAGTCTAAGAAACACATATGCAAAGCATCCAAACAGTACAATTCGACAATTTTTTGCTCTTCAAGTTTAAGTGAACTACGAGCCCCATTGTTAATCCTTTAAAGGAAATTATTTGTAACTTGCGACAAGTAGAACAATGAATGGAACAGGCAGACGGTTGAAATCAATGTATATATTGTTTCTATATAGTCTAAGAAACATATATGCAAAGCATCCAAACAGTACCATTCGCCAATTTTTTGTTCTTCAAGTTTAAGTGAACAACGAGCCGCATTGTTAATCCTTTAAAGGAAATTATTTGTAAATTTCGAAAAGTAGAACAATGATTGGAACACGTAGACGGTTGAAATCTTTGTATATATTGCTTCTATATAATCTAAGAAACATATATGCAAAGCATCCAAACAGAACCATTCGCCAATTTTTTGTTCTTCAAATTTAAGTGAACAACGAGCCCCATTGATAATCATGAAACGGAAATTATTTGTAACTTTCTACAAGTTGAACAATGAATAGAACAGGTAGACGGTTGAAATCTTTGTATATGTTGCGTCTATATATTCTAAGAAACCTATATGCAAAGCATCTAAACAGTAACAATCGCCAATTTATTGATCTTCAAGTTTAAGTGAACATCGAGCCCCATTGATAATCATGAAATGGAAATTATTTGTAACTTTCTACAAGTAGAACAATGAATAGTACAGGTAGACGGGTGAAATCTTTCTATATATTACTTCTAAATAGTCTAAGAAACATATATGCAAAGCATCGAAACAGTACAATTCGCCAATTTTTAGTTCTTCAAGTTTAAGTGAACTACGAGCCCCATTGTTAATCCTTTAAAGGAAATTATTTGTAAATTTCGACAAGTAGAACAATGATTGGAACACGTAGACGGTTGAAATTTTTGTATATATTGCTTCTATATAGTCTAAGAAACATATATGCAAAGCATCCAAACAGTACCATTCGCCAATTTTTTGTTCTTCAAGTTTAAGTGAACAATGAGCCCCAATGGTTAATCCTTTATCGGAAATTATTTGTAATTTTCGACAAGTAGAACAATGAATGGAACAGGTCGGCGGTTGAAATCATTGTATATATTGCTTCTATATAGTCTAAGAAACATATATGCAAAGCATCCAAACAGTACAAATCGCCAATTATTTCATCTTCATGTTTAAGTGAACTACGAGCCCCATTGTTAATACTTTAACGGAAATTATTTGGAACTTGCGACAAGTAGAACAATGAGTGGAACAGGTAGACGGTTGAAATCAATGTATATATTGCTTCTATATAGTCTAAGAAACATATATGCAAAGCATCCAAACAGTACCATTCGCCAATTTTTTGTTCTTCAAGTTTAAGTGAACAATGAGCCCCAATGGTTAATCCTTTATCGGAAATTATTTGTAATTTTCGACAAGTAGAACAATGAATGGAACAGGTCGGCGGTTGAAATCATTGTATATATTGCTTCTATATAGTCTAAGAAACATATATGCAAAGCATCCAAACAGTACAAATCGCCAATTATTTCATCTTCATGTTTAAGTGAACTACGAGCCCCATTGTTAATACTTTAACGGAAATTATTTGGAACTTGCGACAAGTAGAACAATGAGTGGAACAGGTAGACGGTTGAAATCAATGTATATATTGCTTCTATATAGTCTAAGAAACATATATGCAAAGCATCCAAACAGTACAATTCGCCAATTATTTCATCTTCATGTTTAAGTGAACTACGAGCCCCATTGTTAATACTTTAACGGAAATTATTTGGAACTTGCGACAAGTAGAACAATGAGTGGAACAGGTAGACGGTTGAAATCAATGTATATATTGCTTCTATATAGTCTAAGAAACATATATGCAAAGCATCCAAACAGTACCTTTCGCCAATTTTTTGTTCTTCATGTTTAAGTGAACAACGAGCCCCATTGATAATCATGAAACGGAAATTATTTGTAACTTTCTACAAGTAGAACAATGAATGGAACAGGTAGACGGTTGAAATCATTGTATATATTGCTTCTATACAATCTAAGAAACATATATGCAAAGCATCTAAACAGTGACAATCGCCAATTTTTTGATCTTCAAGTTTAAGTGGACAGCGAGCCCCATTGATAATCATGAAATGGAAATTATTTGTAACTTTCTACAAGTAGAACAATGAATAGTACAGGTAGACGGGTGAAATCTTGCTATATATTGCTTCTAAATAGTCTAAGAAACATATGTGCAAAGCATCCAAACAGTACAATTCGCCAATTTTTTGTTCTTCAAGTTTAAGTGAACAATGAGCCCCAATGGTTAATCCTTTATCGGAAATTACTAGTAATTTTCGACAAGTAGAACAATGAATGGAACAGGTAGACGGTTGAAATCAATGTATATATTGCTTCTATATAGTCTAAGAAGCATATATGCAAAGCATCCAAACAGTACCATTCGCCAATTTTTCTTTCTTCAAGTTTAAGTGAACAACGAGCCCCAATGGTTAATCCTTTATCGGAAATTATTTGTAACTTTCGACAAGTAGAACAATGAATGGAACAGGTAGACGGTTGAAATCTTTGTATATATTGCGTCTATATAGTCTAAGAAACATATATGCAAAGCATCCAAACAGTACCATTCGCAAATTTTTTGTTCTTCAAGTTTAAGTGAACTACGAGCCCCATTGTTAATCCTTTAAAGGAAATTATTTGTAAATTTCAACAAGTAGAACAATGAATGGAACAGGTAGACGGTTGAAATCAATGTACATATTGCTTCTATATAGTCTAAGAAACATATATGCAAAGCATCCAAACAGTACAAATCGACAATTTTTTGTTCTTCAAGTTTAGTGAACAATGAGCCCCAATGGTTAATCCTTTATCGGAAATTATTTGTAACTTTCGACAAGTAGAACAATGAATGGATCAGGTCGACGGTTGAAATCTTTTTATATATTGCTTCTATATAATCTAAGAAACATATATGCAAAGCATCTAAACAGTAACAATCGCCAATTTTTTTATCTTCAAGTTTAAGTGAACAACAAGCCCCATTGTTAATCCTTTAAAGGAAATTATTTGTAACTTTCGACAAGTAGAACAATGAATGGAACAGGTAGACGGTTGAAATCTTTGTATATATTGCTTCCATATAGTGCTAAGAAACATGTACGCAAAGCATCCAAACAGTTCAATTCGCCAATTTTTTGTTCTTCAAGTTTAAGTGAACAACGAGCCCCATTGATAATCATGAAACGGAAATTATTTATAACTTTCTACAAGTAGAACAATGAATAGAACAGGTAGACGGTTGAAATCTTTGTATATGTTGCTTCTATATAGTCTAAGAAACATATATGCAAAGAATCCAAACAGTAAAATTCCCCAATTTTTTGTTCTTCAAGTTTAAGTGAACTACGAGCCCCATTGTTAATCCTTTAAAGGAAATTATTTGTAACTTTCGACAAGTAGAACAATGAATGGAACAGGTAGACTGTTGAAATCATTGTATATATTGCTTCTATATAGTCTAAGAAACATATATGCAAAGCATCCAAACAGTACCATTCGCCAATTTTTTGTTCTTCAAGTTTAAGTGAACAATGAGCCCCAATGGTTAATCCTTTATCGGAAATTATTTGTAATTTTCGACAAGTAGAACAATGAATGGAACAGGTCGGCGGTTGAAATTATTGTATATATTGCTTCTATATAGTCTAAGAAACATATATGCAAAGCATCCAAACAGTACAAATCGACAATTTTTTGTTCTTCAAGTTTAGTGAACAATGAGCCCCAATGGTTAATCCTTTATCGGAAATTATTTGTAACTTTCGACATGTAGAACAATGAATGGATCAGGTAGACGGTTGAACTCATTGTATATATTGCTTCTATATAATCTGCGAAACATATATGCAAAGCATCCAAACAGTACAATTCGCCAATTATTTCATCTTCATGTTTAAGTGAACTACGAGCCCCATTGTTAATACTTTAACGGAAATTATTTGGAACTTGCGACAAGTAGAACAATGAGTGGAACAGGTAGACGGTTGAAATCAATGTATATATTGCTTCTATATAGTCTAAGAAACATATATGCAAAGCATCCAAACAGTACCATTCGCCAATTTTTTGTTCTTCAAGTTTAAGTGAACAATGAGCCCCAATGGTTAATCCTTTATCGGAAATTATTTGTAATTTTCGACAAGTAGAACAATGAATGGAACAGGTCGGCGGTTGAAATCATTGTATATATTGCTTCTATATAGTCTAAGAAACATATATGCAAAGCATCCAAACAGTACAAATCGCCAATTATTTCATCTTCATGTTTAAGTGAACTACGAGCCCCATTGTTAATACTTTAACGGAAATTATTTGGAACTTGCGACAAGTAGAACAATGAGTGGAACAGGTAGACGGTTGAAATCAATGTATATATTGCTTCTATATAGTCTAAGAAACATATATGCAAAGCATCCAAACAGTACAATTCGCCAATTATTTCATCTTCATGTTTAAGTGAACTACGAGCCCCATTGTTAATACTTTAACGGAAATTATTTGGAACTTGCGACAAGTAGAACAATGAGTGGAACAGGTAGACGGTTGAAATCAATGTATATATTGCTTCTATATAGTCTAAGAAACATATATGCAAAGCATCCAAACAGTACCTTTCGCCAATTTTTTGTTCTTCATGTTTAAGTGAACAACGAGCCCCATTGATAATCATGAAACGGAAATTATTTGTAACTTTCTACAAGTAGAACAATGAATGGAACAGGTAGACGGTTGAAATCATTGTATATATTGCTTCTATACAATCTAAGAAACATATATGCAAAGCATCTAAACAGTGACAATCGCCAATTTTTTGATCTTCAAGTTTAAGTGGACAGCGAGCCCCATTGATAATCATGAAATGGAAATTATTTGTAACTTTCTACAAGTAGAACAATGAATAGTACAGGTAGACGGGTGAAATCTTGCTATATATTGCTTCTAAATAGTCTAAGAAACATATGTGCAAAGCATCCAAACAGTACAATTCGCCAATTTTTTGTTCTTCAAGTTTAAGTGAACAATGAGCCCCAATGGTTAATCCTTTATCGGAAATTACTAGTAATTTTCGACAAGTAGAACAATGAATGGAACAGGTAGACGGTTGAAATCAATGTATATATTGCTTCTATATAGTCTAAGAAGCATATATGCAAAGCATCCAAACAGTACCATTCGCCAATTTTTCTTTCTTCAAGTTTAAGTGAACAACGAGCCCCAATGGTTAATCCTTTATCGGAAATTATTTGTAACTTTCGACAAGTAGAACAATGAATGGAACAGGTAGACGGTTGAAATCTTTGTATATATTGCGTCTATATAGTCTAAGAAACATATATGCAAAGCATCCAAACAGTACCATTCGCAAATTTTTTGTTCTTCAAGTTTAAGTGAACTACGAGCCCCATTGTTAATCCTTTAAAGGAAATTATTTGTAAATTTCAACAAGTAGAACAATGAATGGAACAGGTAGACGGTTGAAATCAATGTATATATTGCTTCTATATAGTCTAAGAAACATATATGCAAAGCATCCAAACAGTACAAATCGACAATTTTTTGTTCTTCAAGTTTAGTGAACAATGAGCCCCAATGGTTAATCCTTTATCGGAAATTATTTGTAACTTTCGACAAGTAGAACAATGAATGGATCAGGTCGACGGTTGAAATCTTTGTATATATTGCTTCTATATAATCTAAGAAACATATATGCAAAGCATCTAAACAGTAACAATCGCCAATTTTTTTATCTTCAAGTTTAAGTGAACAACAAGCCCCATTGTTAATCCTTTAAAGGAAATTATTTGTAACTTTCGACAAGTAGAACAATGAATGGAACAGGTAGACGGTTGAAATCTTTGTATATATTGCTTCCATATAGTGCTAAGAAACATGTACGCAAAGCATCCAAACAGTTCAATTCGCCAATTTTTTGTTCTTCAAGTTTAAGTGAACAACGAGCCCCATTGATAATCATGAAACGGAAATTATTTATAACTTTCTACAAGTAGAACAATGAATAGAACAGGTAGACGGTTGAAATCTTTGTATATGTTGCTTCTATATAGTCTAAGAAACATATATGCAAAGAATCCAAACAGTAAAATTCCCCAATTTTTTGTTCTTCAAGTTTAAGTGAACTACGAGCCCCATTGTTAATCCTTTAAAGGAAATTATTTGTAACTTTCGACAAGTAGAACAATGAATGGAACAGGTAGACTGTTGAAATCATTGTATATATTGCTTCTATATAGTCTAAGAAACATATATGCAAAGCATCCAAACAGTACCATTCGCCAATTTTTTGTTCTTCAAGTTTAAGTGAACAATGAGCCCCAATGGTTAATCCTTTATCGGAAATTATTTGTAATTTTCGACAAGTAGAACAATGAATGGAACAGGTCGGCGGTTGAAATTATTGTATATATTGCTTCTATATAGTCTAAGAAACATATATGCAAAGCATCCAAACAGTACAAATCGACAATTTTTTGTTCTTCAAGTTTAGTGAACAATGAGCCCCAATGGTTAATCCTTTATCGGAAATTATTTGTAACTTTCGACATGTAGAACAATGAATGGATCAGGTAGACGGTTGAACTCATTGTATATATTGCTTCTATATAATCTGCGAAACATATATGCAAAGCATCCAAACAGTACAATTCGCCAATTATTTCATCTTCATGTTTAAGTGAACTACGAGCCCCATTGTTAATACTTTAACGGAAATTATTTGGAACTTGCGACAAGTAGAACAATGAGTGGAACAGGTAGACGGTTGAAATCAATGTATATATTGCTTCTATATAGTCTAAGAAACATATATGCAAAGCATCCAAACAGTACCATTCGCCAATTTTTTGTTCTTCAAGTTTAAGTGAACAATGAGCCCCAATGGTTAATCCTTTATCGGAAATTATTTGTAATTTTCGACAAGTAGAACAATGAATGGAACAGGTCGGCGGTTGAAATCATTGTATATATTGCTTCTATATAGTCTAAGAAACATATATGCAAAGCATCCAAACAGTACAAATCGCCAATTATTTCATCTTCATGTTTAAGTGAACTACGAGCCCCATTGTTAATACTTTAACGGAAATTATTTGGAACTTGCGACAAGTAGAACAATGAGTGGAACAGGTAGACGGTTGAAATCAATGTATATATTGCTTCTATATAGTCTAAGAAACATATATGCAAAGCATCCAAACAGTACAATTCGCCAATTATTTCATCTTCATGTTTAAGTGAACTACGAGCCCCATTGTTAATACTTTAACGGAAATTATTTGGAACTTGCGACAAGTAGAACAATGAGTGGAACAGGTAGACGGTTGAAATCAATGTATATATTGCTTCTATATAGTCTAAGAAACATATATGCAAAGCATCCAAACAGTACCTTTCGCCAATTTTTTGTTCTTCATGTTTAAGTGAACAACGAGCCCCATTGATAATCATGAAACGGAAATTATTTGTAACTTTCTACAAGTAGAACAATGAATGGAACAGGTAGACGGTTGAAATCATTGTATATATTGCTTCTATACAATCTAAGAAACATATATGCAAAGCATCTAAACAGTGACAATCGCCAATTTTTTGATCTTCAAGTTTAAGTGAACAGCGAGCCCCATTGATAATCATGAAATGGAAATTATTTGTAACTTTCTACAAGTAGAACAATGAATAGTACAGGTAGACGGGTGAAATCTTGCTATATATTGCTTCTAAATAGTCTAAGAAACATATGTGCAAAGCATCCAAACAGTACAATTCGCCAATTTTTTGTTCTTCAAGTTTAAGTGAACAATGAGCCCCAATGGTTAAGCCTTTATCGGAAATTACTAGTAATTTTCGACAAGTAGAACAATGAATGGAACAGGTAGACGGTTGAAATCAATGTATATATTGCTTCTATATAGTCTAAGAAGCATATATGCAAAGCATCCAAACAGTACCATTCGCCAATTTTTTGTTCTTCAAGTTTAAGTGAACAACGATCCCCATTGTTAATCCCTTAACGGAAATTATTTGTAACTTTCGACAAGTAGAACAATGAATGGAACAGGTAGACGGTTGAAATCATTGTATATATTGCTTCTATATAGTCTAAGAAACATATATGCAAAGCATCCAAACAGTACCATTCGCCAATTTTTTGGTCTTCAACTTTAATTGAACAATGAGCCCCAATGGTTAATCCTTTATCGGAAATTATTTGTAATTTTCGACAAGTAGAACAATGAATGGAACAGGTAGACGGTTGAAATATTTGTATATATTGCTTCTATATAATATAAGAAACATATATGCAAAGCATCCAAACAGTACCTTTCGCCAATTTTTTGTTCTGCAAGTTTAAGTGAACAACGAGCCCCATTGATAATCATGAAACGGAAATTATTTGTAACTTTCTACAAGTAGAACAATGAATAGAACAGGTAGACGGTTGAAATCTTTGTATATGTTGCTTCTATATAGTCTATGAAACCTATATGCAAAGCATCTAAACAGTAACAATCGCCAATTTTTTGATCTTCAAGTTTAAGTGAACAGCGAACCCCATTGATAATCATGAAATGGAAATTATTTGTAACTTTCTACGAGTAGAACAATGAATAGTACAGGTAGACGGGTGAAATCTTTCTATATATTGCTTCTAAATAGTCTAAGAAACATATGTGCAAAGCATCCAAACAGTACAATTCGCCAATTTTTTGTTCTTCAAGTTTAAGTGAACAATGAGCCCCAATGGTTAATCCTTTATCGGAAATTATTTGTAAATTTCGACAAGTAGAACAATGAATGGAACAGGTAGACTGTTGAAATCATTGTATATATTGCTTCTATATAGTCTAAGAAACATATATGCATAGCGTCCAAACAGTACAATTCGCCAATTTTTTGCTCTTCAAGTTTAAGTGAACTACGAGCCCCATTGTTAATCCTTTAAAGGAAATTATTTGTAACTTTCGACAAGTAGAACAATGAATGGAACAGGTAGACTGTTGAAATCATTGTATATATTGCTTCTATATAGTCTAAGAAACATATATGCATAGCGTCCAAACAGTACAATTCGCCAATTTTTTGCTCTTCAAGTTTAAGTGAACTACGAGCCCCATTGTTAATCCTTTAAAGGAAATTATTTGTAAATTTCGGCAAGTAGAACAATGAATGGAATAGGTAGACGGTTGAAATCATTGTATATATTGTTTCTATATAGTGTAAGAAACATATCTGCAAATCTTCCAAACAGTACAATTCGCCAATTTTTTGTTCTTCAAGTTTAAGTGAACTACGAGCCCCATTGTTAATCCTTTAAAGGTAAGTATTTGTAAATTTCGAAAAGTAGAACAATGAATGGAACAGGTAGACGGTTGAAATCAATGTATATATTGCTTCTATATAGTCTAAGAAACATATATGCAAAGTATCCAAACAGTACCATTCGCCAATTTTTTGTTCTTCAAGTTTAAGTGAACAACGAGCCCCATTGTTAATCCTTTAAAGGAAATTATTTGTAAATTTCGACAAGTAGAACAACGATTGGAACACATAGACGGTTGAAATCTTTGTATATATTGCTTCCATATAGTCTAAGAAACATGTACGCATAGCATCCAAACAGTACCATTCGCCAATTTTTTGGTCTTCAACTTTAAGTGAACAATGAGCCCCAATGGTTAATCCTTTATCGGAAATTATTTGTAATTTTCGACAAGTAGAACAATGAATGGAACAGGTAGACGGTTGAAATATTTGTATATATTGCTTTTATATAATATAAGAAACATATATTCAAAGCATCCAAACAGTACCATTCGCCAATTTTTTGGTCTTCAACTTTAAGTGAACAATGAGCCCCAATGGTTAATCCTTTATCGGAAGTTATTTGTAATTTTCGACAAGTAGAACAATGAATGGAACAGGTAGACGGTTGAAATCCTTGTATATATTGCGTCTATATAGTCTAAGAAACATATATGCAAAGCATCCAAACAGTACAATTCGCCAATTTATTGTTCTTCAAGTTTAAGTGAACAACGAGCCCCATTGTTAATCCTTTAAAGGAAATTATTTGTAAATTTCGACAAGTAGAACAATGAATGGAACAGGTAGACGGTTGAAATCTTTGTATATATTGCTTCCATATAGTCTAAGAAACATGTACGCATAGCATCCAAACAGTACCATTCGCCAATTTTTTGGTCTTCAACTTTAAGTGAACAATGAGCCCCAATGGTTAATCCTTTATCGGAAATTATTTGTAATTTTCGACAAGTAGAACAATGAATGGAACAGGTAGACGGTTGAAATATTTGTATATATTGCTTTTATATAATATAAGAAACATATATTCAAAGCATCCAAACAGTACCATTCGCCAATTTTTTGGTCTTCAACTTTAAGTGAACAATGAGCCCCAATGGTTAATCCTTTATCGGAAGTTATTTGTAATTTTCGACAAGTAGAACAATGAATGGAACAGGTAGACGGTTGAAATCCTTGTATATATTGCGTCTATATAGTCTAAGAAACATATATGCAAAGCATCCAAACAGTTCAATTCGCCAATTTTTTGTTCTTCAAGTTTAAGTGAACAACGAGCCCCATTGATAATCATGAAACGGAAATTATTTATAACTTTCTACAAGTAGAACAATGAATAGAACAGGTAGACGGTTGAAATCTTTGTATATGTTGCTTCTATATAGTCTAAGAAACATATATGCAAAGAATCCAAACAGTACAATTCCCCAATTTTTTGTTCTTCAAGTTTAAGTGAACTACGAGCCCCATTGTTAATCCTTTAAAGGAAATTATTTGTAACTTTCGACAAGTAGAACAATGAATGGAACAGGTAGACTGTTGAAATCATTGTATATATTGCTTCTATATAGTCTAAGAAACATATATGCATAGCGTCCAAACAGTACAATTCGCCAATTTTTTGCTCTTCAAGTTTGAGTGAACTACGAGCCCCATTGTTAATCCTTTAAAGGAAATTATTTGTAAATTTCGGCAAGTAGAACAATGAATGGAATAGGTAGACGGTTGAAATCATTGTATATATTGTTTCTATATAGTGTAAGAAACATATCTGCAAATCTTCCAAACAGTACAATTCGGCAATTTTTTGTTCTTCAAGTTTAAGTGAACTACGAGCCCCATTGTTAATCCTTTAAAGGTAAGTATTTGTAAATTTCGAAAAGTAGAACAATGAATGGAACAGGTAGACGGTTGAAATCAATGTATATATTGCTTCTATATAGTCTAAGAAACATATATGCAAAGTATCCAAACAGTACCATTCGCCAATTTTTTGTTCTTCAAGTTTAAGTGAACAACGAGCCCCATTGTTAATCCTTTAAAGGAAATTATTTGTAAATTTCGACAAGTAGAACAACGATTGGAACACATAGACGGTTGAAATCTTTGTATATATTGCTTCCATATAGTCTAAGAAACATGTACGCATAGCATCCAAACAGTACCATTCGCCAATTTTTTGGTCTTCAACTTTAAGTGAACAATGAGCCCCAATGGTTAATCCTTTATCGGAAGTTATTTGTAATTTTCGACAAGTAGAACAATGAATGGAACAGGTAGACGGTTGAAATCCTTGTATATATTGCGTCTATATAGTCTATGAAACACATATGCAAAGCATCCAAACAGTACAATTCGCCAATTTATTGTTCTTCAAGTTTAAGTGAACAACGAGCCCCATTGTTAATCCTTTAAAGGAAATTATTTGTAACTTTCAACAAGTAGAACAATGAATGGAACAGGTAGACGGTTGAAATCATTGTATATATTGCTTCTATATAGTCTAAGAAACACATATGCAAAGCATCCAAACAGTACAATTCGACAATTTTTTGCTCTTCAAGTTTAAGTGAACTACGAGCCCCATTGTTAATCCTTTAAAGGAAATTATTTGTAACTTTCGACAAGTAGAACAATGAATGGAACAGGTAGACGGTTGAAATCATTGTATATATTGCTTCTATATAGTCTAAGAAACACATATGCAAAGCATCCAAACAGTACAATTCGACAATTTTTTGCTCTTCAAGTTTAAGTGAACTACGAGCCCCATTGTTAATCCTTTAAAGGAAATTATTTGTAACTTTCGACAAGTAGAACAATGAATGGAACAGGTAGCCGGTTGAAATCATTGTATATATTGCTTCTATATAGTCTAAGAAACACATATGCAAAGCATCCAAACAGTACAATTCGACAATTTTTTGCTCTTCAAGTTTAAGTGAACTACGAGCCCCATTGTTAATCCTTTAAAGGAAATTATTTGTAACTTGCGACAAGTAGAACAATGAATGGAACAGGCAGACGGTTGAAATCAATGTATATATTGTTTCTATATAGTCTAAGAAACATATATGCAAAGCATCCAAACAGTACCATTCGCCAATTTTTTGTTCATCAAGTTTAAGTGAACAACGAGCCGCATTGTTAATCCTTTAAAGGAAATTATTTGTAAATTTCGAAAAGTAGAACAATGATTGGAACACGTAGACGGTTGAAATCTTTGTATATATTGCTTCTATATAATCTAAGAAACATATATGCAAAGCATCCAAACAGAACCATTCGCCAATTTTTTGTTCTTCAAATTTAAGTGAACAACGAGCCCCATTGATAATCATGAAACGGAAATTATTTGTAACTTTCTACAAGTTGAACAATGAATAGAACAGGTAGACGGTTGAAATCTTTGTATATGTTGCGTCTATATATTCTAAGAAACCTATATGCAAAGCATCTAAACAGTAACAATCGCCAATTTATTGATCTTCAAGTTTAAGTGAACATCGAGCCCCATTGATAATCATGAAATGGAAATTATTTGTAACTTTCTACAAGTAGAACAATGAATAGTACAGGTAGACGGGTGAAATCTTTCTATATATTACTTCTAAATAGTCTAAGAAACATATATGCAAAGCATCGAAACAGTACAATTCGCCAATTTTTAGTTCTTCAAGTTTAAGTGAACTACGAGCCCCATTGTTAATCCTTTAAAGGAAATTATTTGTAAATTTCGACAAGTAGAACAATGATTGGAACACGTAGACGGTTGAAATTTTTGTATATATTGCTTCCATATAGTCTAAGAAACATATATGCAAAGCATCCAAACAGTACCATTCGCCAATTTTTTGTTCTTCAAGTTTAAGTGAACAATGAGCCCCATTGTTAATCGTTTATCGGAAATTATTTGTAAATTTCGACAAGTAGAACAATGTATGTGACAGATAGACTGTTGAAATCATTGTATATATTGCTTCTATATAGTCCAAGAAACTTATATGCAAAGCGTCCAAACAGTACAATTCGCCAATTTTTTGCTCTTCAAGTTTAAGTGAACTACGAGCCCCATTGTTAATCCTTTAAAGGAAATTAATTGTAAATTTCGGCAAGTAGAACTATGAATGGAATAGGTAGACGGTTGTAATCATTGTATATATTGCTTCTATATAGTCTAAGAAACATATATGCAAAGCATCCAAACAGTACAATTCGCCAATTTTTTGTTCTACAAGTTTAAGTGAACAATGAGCCCCATTGTTAATCCTTTATCGGAAATAATTTGTAAATTTCGACAAGTAGAACAATGAATGGAACAGGTAGACTGTTGAAATCATTGTATATATTGCTTCTATATAGTCTAAGAAACATATATGCAAAGCATCCAAACAGTACCATTCGCCAATTTTTTGTTCTTCAAGTTTAAGTGAACAATGAGCCCCAATGGTTAATCCTTTATCGGAAATTATTTGTAATTTTCGACAAGTAGAACAATGAATGGAACAGGTAGACGGTTGAAATCAATGTATATATTGCTTCTATATAGTCTAAGAAGCATATATGCAAAGCATCCAAACAGTACCATTCGCCAATTTTTTGTTCTTCAAGTTTAAGTGAACAACGATCCCCATTGTTAATCCCTTAACGGAAATTATTTGTAACTTTCGACAAGTAGAACAATGAATGGAACAGGTAGACGGTTGAAATCATTGTATATATTGCTTCTATATAGTCTAAGAAACATATATGCAAAGCATCCAAACAGTACCATTCGCCAATTTTTTGGTCTTCAACTTTAATTGAACAATGAGCCCCAATGGTTAATCCTTTATCGGAAATTATTTGTAATTTTCGACAAGTAGAACAATGAATGGAACAGGTAGACGGTTGAAATATTTGTATATATTGCTTCTATATAATATAAGAAACATATATGCAAAGCATCCAAACAGTACCTTTCGCCAATTTTTTGTTCTGCAAGTTTAAGTGAACAACGAGCCCCATTGATAATCATGAAACGGAAATTATTTGTAACTTTCTACAAGTAGAACAATGAATAGAACAGGTAGACGGTTGAAATCTTTGTATATGTTGCTTCTATATAGTCTATGAAACCTATATGCAAAGCATCTAAACAGTAACAATCGCCAATTTTTTGATCTTCAAGTTTAAGTGAACAGCGAACCCCATTGATAATCATGAAATGGAAATTATTTGTAACTTTCTACGAGTAGAACAATGAATAGTACAGGTAGACGGGTGAAATCTTTCTATATATTGCTTCTAAATAGTCTAAGAAACATATGTGCAAAGCATCCAAACAGTACAATTCGCCAATTTTTTGTTCTTCAAGTTTAAGTGAACAATGAGCCCCAATGGTTAATCCTTTATCGGAAATTATTTGTAAATTTCGACAAGTAGAACAATGAATGGAACAGGTAGACTGTTGAAATCATTGTATATATTGCTTCTATATAGTCTAAGAAACATATATGCATAGCGTCCAAACAGTACAATTCGCCAATTTTTTGCTCTTCAAGTTTAAGTGAACTACGAGCCCCATTGTTAATCCTTTAAAGGAAATTATTTGTAACTTTCGACAAGTAGAACAATGAATGGAACAGGTAGACTGTTGAAATCATTGTATATATTGCTTCTATATAGTCTAAGAAACATATATGCATAGCGTCCAAACAGTACAATTCGCCAATTTTTTGCTCTTCAAGTTTAAGTGAACTACGAGCCCCATTGTTAATCCTTTAAAGGAAATTATTTGTAAATTTCGACAAGTAGAACAATGAATGGAACAGGTAGACGGTTGAAATCAATGTATATATTGCTTCTATATAGTCTAAGAAGCATATATGCAAAGCATCCAAACAGTACCATTCGCCAATTTTTTGTTCTTCAAGTTTAAGTGAACAACGATCCCCATTGTTAATCCCTTAACGGAAATTATTTGTAACTTTCGACAAGTAGAACAATGAATGGAACAGGTAGACGGTTGAAATCATTGTATATATTGCTTCTATATAGTCTAAGAAACATATATGCAAAGCATCCAAACAGTACCATTCGCCAATTTTTTGGTCTTCAACTTTAATTGAACAATGAGCCCCAATGGTTAATCCTTTATCGGAAATTATTTGTAATTTTCGACAAGTAGAACAATGAATGGAACAGGTAGACGGTTGAAATATTTGTATATATTGCTTCTATATAATATAAGAAACATATATGCAAAGCATCCAAACAGTACCTTTCGCCAATTTTTTGTTCTGCAAGTTTAAGTGAACAACGAGCCCCATTGATAATCATGAAACGGAAATTATTTGTAACTTTCTACAAGTAGAACAATGAATAGAACAGGTAGACGGTTGAAATCTTTGTATATGTTGCTTCTATATAGTCTATGAAACCTATATGCAAAGCATCTAAACAGTAACAATCGCCAATTTTTTGATCTTCAAGTTTAAGTGAACAGCGAACCCCATTGATAATCATGAAATGGAAATTATTTGTAACTTTCTACGAGTAGAACAATGAATAGTACAGGTAGACGGGTGAAATCTTTCTATATATTGCTTCTAAATAGTCTAAGAAACATATGTGCAAAGCATCCAAACAGTACAATTCGCCAATTTTTTGTTCTTCAAGTTTAAGTGAACAATGAGCCCCAATGGTTAATCCTTTATCGGAAATTATTTGTAAATTTCGACAAGTAGAACAATGAATGGAACAGGTAGACTGTTGAAAGCATTGTATATATTGCTTCTATATAGTCTAAGAAACATATATGCATAGCGTCCAAACAGTACAATTCGCCAATTTTTTGCTCTTCAAGTTTAAGTGAACTACGAGCCCCATTGTTAATCCTTTAAAGGAAATTATTTGTAACTTTCGACAAGTAGAACAATGAATGGAACAGGTAGACTGTTGAAATCATTGTATATATTGCTTCTATATAGTCTAAGAAACATATATGCATAGCGTCCAAACAGTACAATTCGCCAATTTTTTGCTCTTCAAGTTTAAGTGAACTACGAGCCCCATTGTTAATCCTTTAAAGGAAATTATTTGTAAATTTCGGCAAGTAGAACAATGAATGGAATAGGTAGACGGTTGAAATCATTGTATATATTGTTTCTATATAGTGTAAGAAACATATCTGCAAATCTTCCAAACAGTACAATTCGCCAATTTTTTGTTCTTCAAGTTTAAGTGAACTACGAGCCCCATTGTTAATCCTTTAAAGGTAAGTATTTGTAAATTTCGAAAAGTAGAACAATGAATGGAACAGGTAGACGGTTGAAATCAATGTATATATTGCTTCTATATAGTCTAAGAAACATATATGCAAAGTATCCAAACAGTACCATTCGCCAATTTTTTGTTCTTCAAGTTTAAGTGAACAACGAGCCCCATTGTTAATCCTTTAAAGGAAATTATTTGTAAATTTCGACAAGTAGAACAACGATTGGAACACATAGACGGTTGAAATCTTTGTATATATTGCTTCCATATAGTCTAAGAAACATGTACGCATAGCATCCAAACAGTACCATTCGCCAATTTTTTGGTCTTCAACTTTAAGTGAACAATGAGCCCCAATGGTTAATCCTTTATCGGAAATTATTTGTAATTTTCGACAAGTAGAACAATGAATGGAACAGGTAGACGGTTGAAATATTTGTATATATTGCTTTTATATAATATAAGAAACACATATTCAAAGCATCCAAACAGTACCATTCGCCAATTTTTTGGTCTTCAACTTTAAGTGAACAATGAGCCCCAATGGTTAATCCTTTATCGGAAGTTATTTGTAATTTTCGACAAGTAGAACAATGAATGGAACAGGTAGACGGTTGAAATCCTTGTATATATTGCGTCTATATAGTCTAAGAAACATATATGCAAAGCATCCAAACAGTACAATTCGCCAATTTATTGTTCTTCAAGTTTAAGTGAACAACGAGCCCCATTGTTAATCCTTTAAAGGAAATTATTTGTAAATTTCGACAAGTAGAACAATGAATGGAACAGGTAGACGGTTGAAATCTTTGTATATATTGCTTCCATATAGTCTAAGAAACATGTACGCAAAGCATCCAAACAGTTCAATTCGCCAATTTTTTGTTCTTCAAGTTTAAGTGAACAACGAGCCCCATTGATAATCATGAAACGGAAATTATTTATAACTTTCTACAAGTAGAACAATGAATAGAACAGGTAGACGGTTGAAATCTTTGTATATGTTGCTTCTATATAGTCTAAGAAACATATATGCAAAGAATCCAAACAGTACAATTCCCCAATTTTTTGTTCTTCAAGTTTAAGTGAACTACGAGCCCCATTGTTAATCCTTTAAAGGAAATTATTTGTAACTTTCGACAAGTAGAACAATGAATGGAACAGGTAGACTGTTGAAATCATTGTATATATTGCTTCTATATAGTCTAAGAAACATATATGCATAGCGTCCAAACAGTACAATTCGCCAATTTTTTGCTCTTCAAGTTTGAGTGAACTACGAGCCCCATTGTTAATCCTTTAAAGGAAATTATTTGTAAATTTCGGCAAGTAGAACAATGAATGGAATAGGTAGACGGTTGAAATCATTGTATATATTGTTTCTATATAGTGTAAGAAACATATCTGCAAATCTTCCAAACAGTACAATTCGGCAATTTTTTGTTCTTCAAGTTTAAGTGAACTACGAGCCCCATTGTTAATCCTTTAAAGGTAAGTATTTGTAAATTTCGAAAAGTAGAACAATGAATGGAACAGGTAGACGGTTGAAATCAATGTATATATTGCTTCTATATAGTCTAAGAAACATATATGCAAAGTATCCAAACAGTACCATTCGCCAATTTTTTGTTCTTCAAGTTTAAGTGAACAACGAGCCCCATTGTTAATCCTTTAAAGGAAATTATTTGTAAATTTCGACAAGTAGAACAACGATTGGAACACATAGACGGTTGAAATCTTTGTATATATTGCTTCCATATAGTCTAAGAAACATGTACGCATAGCATCCAAACAGTACCATTCGCCAATTTTTTGGTCTTCAACTTTAAGTGAACAATGAGCCCCAATGGTTAATCCTTTATCGGAAGTTATTTGTAATTTTCGACAAGTAGAACAATGAATGGAACAGGTAGACGGTTGAAATCCTTGTATATATTGCGTCTATATAGTCTATGAAACACATATGCAAAGCATCCAAACAGTACAATTCGCCAATTTATTGTTCTTCAAGTTTAAGTGAACAACGAGCCCCATTGTTAATCCTTTAAAGGAAATTATTTGTAACTTTCAACAAGTAGAACAATGAATGGAACAGGTAGACGGTTGAAATCATTGTATATATTGCTTCTATATAGTCTAAGAAACACATATGCAAAGCATCCAAACAGTACAATTCGACAATTTTTTGCTCTTCAAGTTTAAGTGAACTACGAGCCCCATTGTTAATCCTTTAAAGGAAATTATTTGTAACTTTCGACAAGTAGAACAATGAATGGAACAGGTAGACGGTTGAAATCATTGTATATATTGCTTCTATATAGTCTAAGAAACACATATGCAAAGCATCCAAACAGTACAATTCGACAATTTTTTGCTCTTCAAGTTTAAGTGAACTACGAGCCCCATTGTTAATCCTTTAAAGGAAATTATTTGTAACTTTCGACAAGTAGAACAATGAATGGAACAGGTAGCCGGTTGAAATCATTGTATATATTGCTTCTATATAGTCTAAGAAACACATATGCAAAGCATCCAAACAGTACAATTCGACAATTTTTTGCTCTTCAAGTTTAAGTGAACTACGAGCCCCATTGTTAATCCTTTAAAGGAAATTATTTGTAACTTGCGACAAGTAGAACAATGAATGGAACAGGCAGACGGTTGAAATCAATGTATATATTGTTTCTATATAGTCTAAGAAACATATATGCAAAGCATCCAAACAGTACCATTCGCCAATTTTTTGTTCTTCAAGTTTAAGTGAACAACGAGCCGCATTGTTAATCCTTTAAAGGAAATTATTTGTAAATTTCGAAAAGTAGAACAATGATTGGAACACGTAGACGGTTGAAATCTTTGTATATATTGCTTCTATATAATCTAAGAAACATATATGCAAAGCATCCAAACAGAACCATTCGCCAATTTTTTGTTCTTCAAATTTAAGTGAACAACGAGCCCCATTGATAATCATGAAACGGAAATTATTTGTAACTTTCTACAAGTTGAACAATGAATAGAACAGGTAGACGGTTGAAATCTTTGTATATGTTGCGTCTATATATTCTAAGAAACCTATATGCAAAGCATCTAAACAGTAACAATCGCCAATTTATTGATCTTCAAGTTTAAGTGAACATCGAGCCCCATTGATAATCATGAAATGGAAATTATTTGTAACTTTCTACAAGTAGAACAATGAATAGTACAGGTAGACGGGTGAAATCTTTCTATATATTACTTCTAAATAGTCTAAGAAACATATATGCAAAGCATCGAAACAGTACAATTCGCCAATTTTTAGTTCTTCAAGTTTAAGTGAACTACGAGCCCCATTGTTAATCCTTTAAAGGAAATTATTTGTAAATTTCGACAAGTAGAACAATGATTGGAACACGTAGACGGTTGAAATTTTTGTATATATTGCTTCCATATAGTCTAAGAAACATATATGCAAAGCATCCAAACAGTACCATTCGCCAATTTTTTGTTCTTCAAGTTTAAGTGAACAATGAGCCCCATTGTTAATCGTTTATCGGAAATTATTTGTAAATTTCGACAAGTAGAACAATGTATGGAACAGATAGACTGTTGAAATCATTGTATATATTGCTTCTATATAGTCCAAGAAACTTATATGCAAAGCGTCCAAACAGTACAATTCGCCAATTTTTTGCTCTTCAAGTTTAAGTGAACTACGAGCCCCATTGATAATCATGAAACGGAAATTATTTGTAACTTTCTACAAGTAGAACAATGAATGGAACAGGTAGACGGTTGAAATCATTGTATATATTGCTTCTATATAGTCTAAGAAACACATATGCAAAGCATCCAAACAGTACAGTTCGACAATTTTTTGCTCTTCAAGTTTAAGTGAACTACGAGCCCCATTGTTAATCCTTTAAAGGAAATTATTTGTAACTTTCGACAAGTAGAACAATGAATGGAACAGGTAGACGGTTGAAATCATTGTATATATTGCTTCTATATAGTCTAAGAAACACATATGCAAAGCATCCAAACAGTACAATTCGACAATTTTTTGCTCTTCAAGTTTAAGTGAACTACGAGCCCCATTGTTAATCCTTTAAAGGAAATTATTTGTAACTTGCGACAAGTAGAACAATGAATGGAACAGGCAGACGGTTGAAATCAATGTATATATTGTTTCTATATAGTCTAAGAAACATATATGCAAAGCATCCAAACAGTACAATTCGCCAATTTATTGTTCTTCAAGTTTAAGTGAACAACGAGCCCCATTGTTAATCCTTTAAAGGAAATTAATTGTAAATTTCGGCAAGTAGAACTATGAATGGAACAGGTAGACAGTTGAAATCCTTGTATACATTGCTTCCATATAGTCTAAGAAACATGTACGCAAAGCATCCAAACAGTACCATTCGCCAATTTTTTGTCCTTCAAGTTTAAGTGAACAACGAGCCCCATTGATAATCATGAAATGGAAATTATTTGTAACTTTCTACAAGTAGAACAATGAATAGTACAGGTAGACGGGTGAAATCTTTCTATATATTACTTCTAAATAGTCTAAGAAACATATATGCAAAGCATCGAAACAGTACAATTCGCCAATTTTTAGTTCTTCAAGTTTAAGTGAACTACGAGCCCCATTGTTAATCCTTTAAAGGAAATTATTTGTAAATTTCGACAAGTAGAACAATGATTGGAACACGTAGACGGTTGAAATTTTTGTATATATTGCTTCCATATAGTCTAAGAAACATATATGCAAAGCATCCAAACAGTACCATTCGCCAATTTTTTGTTCTTCAAGTTTAAGTGAACAATGAGCCCCATTGTTAATCGTTTATCGGAAATTATTTGTAAATTTCGACAAGTAGAACAATGTATGGAACAGATAGACTGTTGAAATCATTGTATATATTGCTTCTATATAGTCCAAGAAACTTATATGCAAAGCGTCCAAACAGTACAATTCGCCAATTTTTTGCTCTTCAAGTTTAAGTGAACTACGAGCCCCATTGTTAATCCTTTAAAGGAAATTAATTGTAAATTTCGGCAAGTAGAACTATGAATGGAATAGGTAGACGGTTGTAATCATTGTATATATTGCTTCTATATAGTCTAAGAAACATATATGCAAAGCATCCAAACAGTACAATTCGCCAATTTTTTGTTCTTCAAGTTTAAGTGAACAACAAGCCCCATTGATAATCATGAAACGGAAATTATTTGTAACTTTCTACAAGTAGAACAATGAATAGAACAGGTAGACGGTTGAAATCTTTGTATATGTTGCTTCTATATAGTCTAAGAAACCTATATGCAAAGCATCTAAACAGTAACAATCGCCAATTTTTTGATCTTCAAGTTTAAGTGAACAATGAGACCCATTGTTAATCCTTTATCGGAAATTATTTGTAACTTTCGACAAGTAGAACAATTAATGGAACAGGTAGACGGTTGAAATCTTTGTATATATTGCTTCTATATAGTCTAAGAAACATATATGCAAAGCATCCAAACAGTACAATTCGCCAATTTTTTGTTCTACAAGTTTAAGTGAACAATGAGCCCCATTGTTAATCCTTTATCGGAAATAATTTGTAAATTTCGACAAGTAGAACAATGAATGGAACAGGTAGACGGTTGAAATCCTTGTATATATTGCGTCCATATAGTCTAAGAAACATGAACGCAAAGCATCCAAACAGTACCATTCGCCAATTTTTTGTCCTTCAAGTTTAAGTGAGCAATGAGCCCCATTGTTAATCCTTTATCGGAAATTATTTGTAACTTTCGACAAGTAGAACAATTAATGGAACAGGTAGACGGTTGTAATCTTTGCATATATTGCTTCTATATAGTCTAAGAAACATATATGCAAAGCATCCAAACAGTACAATTTGCCAATTTTTTGTTCTTCAAGTTTAAGTGAACAATGAGCCCCAATGGTTAATCCTTTATCGGTAATTATTTGTAACTATCGACAAGTAGAACAATGAATGGAACAGGTAGACGGTTGAAATCCTTGTATACATTGCTTCCATATAGTCTAAGAAACATGTACGCAAAGCATCCAAACAGTACCATTCGCCAATTTTTTGTCCTTCAAGTTTAAGTGAACAATGAGCCCCATTGTGAATCCTTTATCGGAAATTATTTATAACTTTCGACAAGTAGAACAATGAATGGAACAGGTCGACGGTTGAAATCTTTGTATATATTGCTTCTATATAATCTAAGAAACATATATGCAAAGCATCTAAACAGTAACAATCGCCAATTTTTTTATCTTCAAGTTTAAGTGAACAGCGAGCCCCATTGATAATCATGAAATGGAAATTATTTGTAACTCTCTACAAGTAGAACAATGAATAGTACAGGTAGACGGGTGATATCTTTCTAAATATTGCTTCTAAATAGTCTAAGAAACATCTATGCAAAGCATCCAAACAGTACAATTCGCCAATTTTTTGTTCTTCAAGTTTAAGTGAACTACGAGCCCCATTGTTAATACTTTAAAAGAAATTATTTGTAAATTTCGACAAGTAGAACAATGAATGGATCATGTAGACGGTTGAAATCATTGTATATATTGCTTCTATATAGTCTACGAAACATATATGCAAAGCATCCAAACAGTACAATTCGCCAATTTTTTGTTCTACAAGTTTAAGTGAACAATGAGCCCCATTGTTAATCCTTTATCGGAAATTATTTGTAAATTTCGACAAGTAGAACAATGAATGGAACAGGTAGACTGTTGAAATCATTGTATATATTGCTTCTATATAGTCCAAGAAACATATATGCAAAGCATCCAAACAGTACCATCCGCCACTTTTTTGTTTTTCAAGTTTAAGTGAACAACAAGCCCCATTGTTAATCCTTTAAAGGAAATTATTTGTAACTTTCGACAAGTAGAACAATGAATGGAACAGGTAGACGGTTGAAATCTTTGTATATATTGCTTCCATATAGTGCTAAGAAACATGTACGCAAAGCATCCAAACAGTTCAATTCGCCAATTTTTTGTTCTTCAAGTTTAAGTGAACAACGAGCCCCATTGATAATCATGAAACGGAAATTATTTATAACTTTCTACAAGTAGAACAATGAATAGAACAGGTAGACGGTTGAAATCTTTGTATATGTTGCTTCTATATAGTCTAAGAAACATATATGCAAAGAATCCAAACAGTAAAATTCCCCAATTTTTTGTTCTTCAAGTTTAAGTGAACTACGAGCCCCATTGTTAATCCTTTAAAGGAAATTATTTGTAACTTTCGACAAGTAGAACAATGAATGGAACAGGTAGACTGTTGAAATCATTGTATATATTGCTTCTATATAGTCTAAGAAACATATATGCAAAGCATCCAAACAGTACCATTCGCCAATTTTTTGTTCTTCAAGTTTAAGTGAACAATGAGCCCCAATGGTTAATCCTTTATCGGAAATTATTTGTAAATTTCGGCAAGTAGAACTATGAATGGAATAGGTAGACGGTTGTAATCATTGTATATATTGCTTCTATATAGTCTAAGAAACATATATGCAAAGCATCCAAACAGTACAATTCGCCAATTTTTTGTTCTTCAAGTTTAAGTGAACAACAAGCCCCATTGATAATCATGAAACGGAAATTATTTGTAACTTTCTACAAGTAGAACAATGAATAGAACAGGTAGACGGTTGAAATCTTTGTATATGTTGCTTCTATATAGTCTAAGAAACCTATATGCAAAGCATCTAAACAGTAACAATCGCCAATTTTTTGATCTTCAAGTTTAAGTGAACAATGAGACCCATTGTTAATCCTTTATCGGAAATTATTTGTAACTTTCGACAAGTAGAACAATTAATGGAACAGGTAGACGGTTGAAATCTTTGTATATATTGCTTCTATATAGTCTAAGAAACATATATGCAAAGCATCCAAACAGTACAATTCGCCAATTTTTTGTTCTACAAGTTTAAGTGAACAATGAGCCCCATTGTTAATCCTTTATCGGAAATAATTTGTAAATTTCGACAAGTAGAACAATGAATGGAACAGGTAGACGGTTGAAATCCTTGTATATATTGCGTCCATATAGTCTAAGAAACATGAACGCAAAGCATCCAAACAGTACCATTCGCCAATTTTTTGTCCTTCAAGTTTAAGTGAGCAATGAGCCCCATTGTTAATCCTTTATCGGAAATTATTTGTAACTTTCGACTAGTAGAACAATTAATGGAACAGGTAGACGGTTGTAATCTTTGCATATATTGCTTCTATATAGTCTAAGAAACATATATGCAAAGCATCCAAACAGTACAATTTGCCAATTTTTTGTTCTTCAAGTTTAAGTGAACAATGAGCCCCAATGGTTAATCCTTTATCGGTAATTATTTGTAACTATCGACAAGTAGAACAATGAATGGAACAGGTAGACGGTTGAAATCCTTGTATACATTGCTTCCATATAGTCTAAGAAACATGTACGCAAAGCATCCAAACAGTACCATTCGCCAATTTTTTGTCCTTCAAGTTTAAGTGAACAATGAGCCCCATTGTGAATCCTTTATCGGAAATTATTTATAACTTTCGACAAGTAGAACAATGAATGGAACAGGTCGACGGTTGAAATCTTTGTATATATTGCTTCTATATAATCTAAGAAACATATATGCAAAGCATCTAAACAGTAACAATCGCCAATTTTTTTATCTTCAAGTTTAAGTGAACAGCGAGCCCCATTGATAATCATGAAATGGAAATTATTTGTAACTCTCTACAAGTAGAACAATGAATAGTACAGGTAGACGGGTGATATCTTTCTAAATATTGCTTCTAAATAGTCTAAGAAACATCTATGCAAAGCATCCAAACAGTACAATTCGCCAATTTTTTGTTCTTCAAGTTTAAGTGAACTACGAGCCCCATTGTTAATACTTTAAAAGAAATTATTTGTAAATTTCGACAAGTAGAACAATGAATGGATCATGTAGACGGTTGAAATCATTGTATATATTGCTTCTATATAGTCTACGAAACATATATGCAAAGCATCCAAACAGTACAATTCGCCAATTTTTTGTTCTACAAGTTTAAGTGAACAATGAGCCCCATTGTTAATCCTTTATCGGAAATTATTTGTAAATTTCGACAAGTAGAACAATGAATGGAACAGGTAGACTGTTGAAATCATTGTATATATTGCTTCTATATAGTCCAAGAAACATATATGCAAAGCATCCAAACAGTACCATCCGCCACTTTTTTGTTTTTCAAGTTTAAGTGAACAACAAGCCCCATTGTTAATCCTTTAAAGGAAATTATTTGTAACTTTCGACAAGTAGAACAATGAATGGAACAGGTAGACGGTTGAAATCTTTGTATATATTGCTTCCATATAGTGCTAAGAAACATGTACGCAAAGCATCCAAACAGTTCAATTCGCCAATTTTTTGTTCTTCAAGTTTAAGTGAACAACGAGCCCCATTGATAATCATGAAACGGAAATTATTTATAACTTTCTACAAGTAGAACAATGAATAGAACAGGTAGACGGTTGAAATCTTTGTATATGTTGCTTCTATATAGTCTAAGAAACATATATGCAAAGAATCCAAACAGTAAAATTCCCCAATTTTTTGTTCTTCAAGTTTAAGTGAACTACGAGCCCCATTGTTAATCCTTTAAAGGAAATTATTTGTAACTTTCGACAAGTAGAACAATGAATGGAACAGGTAGACTGTTGAAATCATTGTATATATTGCTTCTATATAGTCTAAGAAACATATATGCAAAGCATCCAAACAGTACCATTCGCCAATTTTTTGTTCTTCAAGTTTAAGTGAACAATGAGCCCCAATGGTTAATCCTTTATCGGAAATTATTTGTAATTTTCGACAAGTAGAACAATGAATGGAACAGGTCGGCGGTTGAAATCATTGTATATATTGCTTCTATATAGTCTAAGAAACATATATGCAAAGCATCCAAACAGTACAATTCGCCAATTATTTCATCTTCATGTTTAAGTGAACTACGAGCCCCATTGTTAATACTTTAACGGAAATTATTTGGAACTTGCGACAAGTAGAACAATGAGTGGAACAGGTCGGCGGTTGAAATCATTGTATATATTGCTTCTATATAGTCTAAGAAACATATATGCAAAGCATCCAAACAGTACAAATCGCCAATTATTTCATCTTCATGTTTAAGTGAACTACGAGCCCCATTGTTAATACTTTAACGGAAATTATTTGGAACTTGCGACAAGTAGAACAATGAGTGGAACAGGTAGACGGTTGAAATCAATGTATATATTGCTTCTATATAGTCTAAGAAACATATATGCAAAGCATCCAAACAGTACAATTCGCCAATTATTTCATCTTCATGTTTAAGTGAACTACGAACCCCATTGTTAATACTTTAACGGAAATTATTTGGAACTTGCGACAAGTAGAACAATGAGTGGAACAGGTAGACGGTTGAAATCAATGTATATATTGCTTCTATATAGTCTAAGAAACATATATGCAAAGCATCCAAACAGTACCTTTCGCCAATTTTTTGCTCTTCAAGTTTAAGTGAACAACGAGCCCCATTGATAATCATGAAACGGAAATTATTTGTAACTTTCTACAAGTAGAACAATGAATGGAACAGGTAGACGGTTGAAATCATTGTATATATTGCTTCTATACAATCTAAGAAACATATATGCAAAGCATCTAAACAGTGACAATCGCCAATTTTTTGATCTTCAAGTTTAAGTGAACAGCGAGCCCCATTGATAATCATGAAATGGAAATTATTTGTAACTTTCTACAAGTAGAACAATGAATAGTACAGGTAGACGGGTGAAATCTTGCTATATATTGCTTCTAAATAGTCTAAGAAACATATGTGCAAAGCATCCAAACAGTACAATTCGCCAATTTTTTGTTCTTCAAGTTTAAGTGAACAATGAGCCCCAATGGTTAAGCCTTTATCGGAAATTACTAGTAATTTTCGACAAGTAGAACAATGAATGGAACAGGTAGACGGTTGAAATCAATGTATATATTGCTTCTATATAGTCTAAGAAGCATATATGCAAAGCATCCAAACAGTACCATTCGCCAATTTTTTGTTCTTCAAGTTTAAGTGAACAACGATCCCCATTGTTAATCCCTTAACGGAAATTATTTGTAACTTTCGACAAGTAGAACAATGAATGGAACAGGTAGACGGTTGAAATCATTGTATATATTGCTTCTATATAGTCTAAGAAACATATATGCAAAGCATCCAAACAGTAAAATTCCCCAATTTTTTGTTCTTCAAGTTTAAGTGAACTACGAGCCCCATTGTTAATCCTTTAAAGGAAATTATTTGTAAATTTCGGCAAGTAGAACTATGAATGGAATAGGTAGACGGTTGTAATCATTGTATATATTGCTTCTATATAGTCTAAGAAACATATATGCAAAGCATCCAAACAGTACAATTCGCCAATTTTTTGTTCTTCAAGTTTAAGTGAACAACAAGCCCCATTGATAATCATGAAACGGAAATTATTTGTAACTTTCTACAAGTAGAACAATGAATAGAACAGGTAGACGGTTGAAATCTTTGTATATGTTGCTTCTATATAGTCTAAGAAACATATATGCAAAGAATCCAAACAGTAAAATTCCCCAATTTTTTGTTCTTCAAGTTTAAGTGAACTACGAGCCCCATTGTTAATCCTTTAAAGGAAATTATTTGTAAATTTCGGCAAGTAGAACTATGAATGGAATAGGTAGACGGTTGTAATCATTGTATATATTGCTTCTATATAGTCTAAGAAACATATATGCAAAGCATCCAAACAGTACAATTCGCCAATTTTTTGTTCTTCAAGTTTAAGTGAACAACAAGCCCCATTGATAATCATGAAACGGAAATTATTTGTAACTTTCTACAAGTAGAACAATGAATAGAACAGGTAGACGGTTGAAATCTTTGTATATGTTGCTTCTATATAGTCTAAGAAACATATATGCAAAGAATCCAAACAGTAAAATTCCCCAATTTTTTGTTCTTCAAGTTTAAGTGAACTACGAGCCCCATTGTTAATCCTTTAAAGGAAATTATTTGTAACTTTCGACAAGTAGAACAATGAATGGAACAGGTAGACTGTTGAAATCTTTGTATATGTTGCTTCTATATAGTCTAAGAAACATATATGCAAAGAATCCAAACAGTAAAATTCCCCAATTTTTTGTTCTTCAAGTTTAAGTGAACTACGAGCCCCATTGTTAATCCTTTAAAGGAAATTATTTGTAAATTTCGGCAAGTAGAACTATGAATGGAATAGGTAGACGGTTGTAATCATTGTATATATTGCTTCTATATAGTCTAAGAAACATATATGCAAAGCATCCAAACAGTACAATTCGCCAATTTTTTGTTCTTCAAGTTTAAGTGAACAACAAGCCCCATTGATAATCATGAAACGGAAATTATTTGTAACTTTCTACAAGTAGAACAATGAATAGAACAGGTAGACGGTTGAAATCTTTGTATATGTTGCTTCTATATAGTCTAAGAAACCTATATGCAAAGCATCTAAACAGTAACAATCGCCAATTTTTTGATCTTCAAGTTTAAGTGAACAATGAGACCCATTGTTAATCCTTTATCGGAAATTATTTGTAACTTTCGACAAGTAGAACAATTAATGGAACAGGTAGACGGTTGAAATCTTTGTATATATTGCTTCTATATAGTCTAAGAAACATATATGCAAAGCATCCAAACAGTACAATTCGCCAATTTTTTGTTCTACAAGTTTAAGTGAACAATGAGCCCCATTGTTAATCCTTTATCGGAAATAATTTGTAAATTTCGACAAGTAGAACAATGAATGGAACAGGTAGACGGTTGAAATCCTTGTATATATTGCGTCCATATAGTCTAAGAAACATGAACGCAAAGCATCCAAACAGTACCATTCGCCAATTTTTTGTCCTTCAAGTTTAAGTGAGCAATGAGCCCCATTGTTAATCCTTTATCGGAAATTATTTGTAACTTTCGACAAGTAGAACAATTAATGGAACAGGTAGACGGTTGTAATCTTTGCATATATTGCTTCTATATAGTCTAAGAAACATATATGCAAAGCATCCAAACAGTACAATTTGCCAATTTTTTGTTCTTCAAGTTTAAGTGAACAATGAGCCCCAATGGTTAATCCTTTATCGGTAATTATTTGTAACTATCGACAAGTAGAACAATGAATGGAACAGGTAGACGGTTGAAATCCTTGTATACATTGCTTCCATATAGTCTAAGAAACATGTACGCAAAGCATCCAAACAGTACCATTCGCCAATTTTTTGTCCTTCAAGTTTAAGTGAACAATGAGCCCCATTGTGAATCCTTTATCGGAAATTATTTATAACTTTCGACAAGTAGAACAATGAATGGAACAGGTCGACGGTTGAAATCTTTGTATATATTGCTTCTATATAATCTAAGAAACATATATGCAAAGCATCTAAACAGTAACAATCGCCAATTTTTTTATCTTCAAGTTTAAGTGAACAGCGAGCCCCATTGATAATCATGAAATGGAAATTATTTGTAACTCTCTACAAGTAGAACAATGAATAGTACAGGTAGACGGGTGATATCTTTCTAAATATTGCTTCTAAATAGTCTAAGAAACATCTATGCAAAGCATCCAAACAGTACAATTCGCCAATTTTTTGTTCTTCAAGTTTAAGTGAACTACGAGCCCCATTGTTAATACTTTAAAAGAAATTATTTGTAAATTTCGACAAGTAGAACAATGAATGGATCATGTAGACGGTTGAAATCATTGTATATATTGCTTCTATATAGTCTACGAAACATATATGCAAAGCATCCAAACAGTACAATTCGCCAATTTTTTGTTCTACAAGTTTAAGTGAACAATGAGCCCCATTGTTAATCCTTTATCGGAAATTATTTGTAAATTTCGACAAGTAGAACAATGAATGGAACAGGTAGACTGTTGAAATCATTGTATATATTGCTTCTATATAGTCCAAGAAACATATATGCAAAGCATCCAAACAGTACCATCCGCCACTTTTTTGTTTTTCAAGTTTAAGTGAACAACAAGCCCCATTGTTAATCCTTTAAAGGAAATTATTTGTAACTTTCGACAAGTAGAACAATGAATGGAACAGGTAGACGGTTGAAATCTTTGTATATATTGCTTCCATATAGTGCTAAGAAACATGTACGCAAAGCATCCAAACAGTTCAATTCGCCAATTTTTTGTTCTTCAAGTTTAAGTGAACAACGAGCCCCATTGATAATCATGAAACGGAAATTATTTATAACTTTCTACAAGTAGAACAATGAATAGAACAGGTAGACGGTTGAAATCTTTGTATATGTTGCTTCTATATAGTCTAAGAAACATATATGCAAAGAATCCAAACAGTAAAATTCCCCAATTTTTTGTTCTTCAAGTTTAAGTGAACTACGAGCCCCATTGTTAATCCTTTAAAGGAAATTATTTGTAACTTTCGACAAGTAGAACAATGAATGGAACAGGTAGACTGTTGAAATCATTGTATATATTGCTTCTATATAGTCTAAGAAACATATATGCAAAGCATCCAAACAGTACCATTCGCCAATTTTTTGTTCTTCAAGTTTAAGTGAACAATGAGCCCCAATGGTTAATCCTTTATCGGAAATTATTTGTAATTTTCGACAAGTAGAACAATGAATGGAACAGGTCGGCGGTTGAAATCATTGTATATATTGCTTCTATATAGTCTAAGAAACATATATGCAAAGCATCCAAACAGTACAATTCGCCAATTATTTCATCTTCATGTTTAAGTGAACTACGAGCCCCATTGTTAATACTTTAACGGAAATTATTTGGAACTTGCGACAAGTAGAACAATGAGTGGAACAGGTCGGCGGTTGAAATCATTGTATATATTGCTTCTATATAGTCTAAGAAACATATATGCAAAGCATCCAAACAGTACAAATCGCCAATTATTTCATCTTCATGTTTAAGTGAACTACGAGCCCCATTGTTAATACTTTAACGGAAATTATTTGGAACTTGCGACAAGTAGAACAATGAGTGGAACAGGTAGACGGTTGAAATCAATGTATATATTGCTTCTATATAGTCTAAGAAACATATATGCAAAGCATCCAAACAGTACAATTCGCCAATTATTTCATCTTCATGTTTAAGTGAACTACGAACCCCATTGTTAATACTTTAACGGAAATTATTTGGAACTTGCGACAAGTAGAACAATGAGTGGAACAGGTAGACGGTTGAAATCAATGTATATATTGCTTCTATATAGTCTAAGAAACATATATGCAAAGCATCCAAACAGTACCTTTCGCCAATTTTTTGCTCTTCAAGTTTAAGTGAACAACGAGCCCCATTGATAATCATGAAACGGAAATTATTTGTAACTTTCTACAAGTAGAACAATGAATGGAACAGGTAGACGGTTGAAATCATTGTATATATTGCTTCTATACAATCTAAGAAACATATATGCAAAGCATCTAAACAGTGACAATCGCCAATTTTTTGATCTTCAAGTTTAAGTGAACAGCGAGCCCCATTGATAATCATGAAATGGAAATTATTTGTAACTTTCTACAAGTAGAACAATGAATAGTACAGGTAGACGGGTGAAATCTTGCTATATATTGCTTCTAAATAGTCTAAGAAACATATGTGCAAAGCATCCAAACAGTACAATTCGCCAATTTTTTGTTCTTCAAGTTTAAGTGAACAATGAGCCCCAATGGTTAAGCCTTTATCGGAAATTACTAGTAATTTTCGACAAGTAGAACAATGAATGGAACAGGTAGACGGTTGAAATCAATGTATATATTGCTTCTATATAGTCTAAGAAGCATATATGCAAAGCATCCAAACAGTACCATTCGCCAATTTTTTGTTCTTCAAGTTTAAGTGAACAACGATCCCCATTGTTAATCCCTTAACGGAAATTATTTGTAACTTTCGACAAGTAGAACAATGAATGGAACAGGTAGACGGTTGAAATCATTGTATATATTGCTTCTATATAGTCTAAGAAACATATATGCAAAGCATCCAAACAGTACCATTCGCCAATTTTTTGGTCTTCAACTTTAATTGAACAATGAGCCCCAATGGTTAATCCTTTATCGGAAATTATTTGTAATTTTCGACAAGTAGAACAATGAATGGAACAGGTAGACGGTTGAAATATTTGTATATATTGCTTCTATATAATATAAGAAACATATATGCAAAGCATCCAAACAGTACCTTTCGCCAATTTTTTGTTCTTCAAGTTTAAGTGAACAATGAGCCCCAATGGTTAAGCCTTTATCGGAAATTACTAGTAATTTTCGACAAGTAGAACAATGAATGGAACAGGTAGACGGTTGAAATCAATGTATATATTGCTTCTATATAGTCTAAGAAGCATATATGCAAAGCATCCAAACAGTACCATTCGCCAATTTTTTGTTCTTCAAGTTTAAGTGAACAACGATCCCCATTGTTAATCCCTTAACGGAAATTATTTGTAACTTTCGACAAGTAGAACAATGAATGGAACAGGTAGACGGTTGAAATCATTGTATATATTGCTTCTATATAGTCTAAGAAACATATATGCAAAGCATCCAAACAGTACCATTCGCCAATTTTTTGGTCTTCAACTTTAATTGAACAATGAGCCCCAATGGTTAATCCTTTATCGGAAATTATTTGTAATTTTCGACAAGTAGAACAATGAATGGAACAGGTAGACGGTTGAAATATTTGTATATATTGCTTCTATATAATATAAGAAACATATATGCAAAGCATCCAAACAGTACCTTTCGCCAATTTTTTGTTCTGCAAGTTTAAGTGAACAACGAGCCCCATTGATAATCATGAAACGGAAATTATTTGTAACTTTCTACAAGTAGAACAATGAATAGAACAGGTAGACGGTTGAAATCTTTGTATATGTTGCTTCTATATAGTCTATGAAACCTATATGCAAAGCATCTAAACAGTAACAATCGCCAATTTTTTGATCTTCAAGTTTAAGTGAACAGCGAACCCCATTGATAATCATGAAATGGAAATTATTTGTAACTTTCTACGAGTAGAACAATGAATAGTACAGGTAGACGGGTGAAATCTTTCTATATATTGCTTCTAAATAGTCTAAGAAACATATGTGCAAAGCATCCAAACAGTACAATTCGCCAATTTTTTGTTCTTCAAGTTTAAGTGAACAATGAGCCCCAATGGTTAATCCTTTATCGGAAATTATTTGTAAATTTCGACAAGTAGAACAATGAATGGAACAGGTAGACTGTTGAAATCATTGTATATATTGCTTCTATATAGTCTAAGAAACATATATGCATAGCGTCCAAACAGTACAATTCGCCAATTTTTTGCTCTTCAAGTTTAAGTGAACTACGAGCCCCATTGTTAATCCTTTAAAGGAAATTATTTGTAACTTTCGACAAGTAGAACAATGAATGGAACAGGTAGACTGTTGAAATCATTGTATATATTGCTTCTATATAGTCTAAGAAACATATATGCATAGCGTCCAAACAGTACAATTCGCCAATTTTTTGCTCTTCAAGTTTAAGTGAACTACGAGCCCCATTGTTAATCCTTTAAAGGAAATTATTTGTAAATTTCGGCAAGTAGAACAATGAATGGAATAGGTAGACGGTTGAAATCATTGTATATATTGTTTCTATATAGTGTAAGAAACATATCTGCAAATCTTCCAAACAGTACAATTCGCCAATTTTTTGTTCTTCAAGTTTAAGTGAACTACGAGCCCTATTGTTAATCCTTTAAAGGTAAGTATTTGTAAATTTCGAAAAGTAGAACAATGAATGGAACAGGTAGACGGTTGAAATCAATGTATATATTGCTTCTATATAGTCTAAGAAACATATATGCAAAGTATCCAAACAGTACCATTCGCCAATTTTTTGTTCTTCAAGTTTAAGTGAACAACGAGCCCCATTGTTAATCCTTTAAAGGAAATTATTTGTAAATTTCGACAAGTAGAACAACGATTGGAACACATAGACGGTTGAAATCTTTGTATATATTGCTTCCATATAGTCTAAGAAACATGTACGCATAGCATCCAAACAGTACCATTCGCCAATTTTTTGGTCTTCAACTTTAAGTGAACAATGAGCCCCAATGGTTAATCCTTTATCGGAAATTATTTGTAATTTTCGACAAGTAGAACAATGAATGGAACAGGTAGACGGTTGAAATATTTGTATATATTGCTTTTATATAATATAAGAAACATATATTCAAAGCATCCAAACAGTACCATTCGCCAATTTTTTGGTCTTCAACTTTAAGTGAACAATGAGCCCCAATGGTTAATCCTTTATCGGAAGTTATTTGTAATTTTCGACAAGTAGAACAATGAATGGAACAGGTAGACGGTTGAAATCCTTGTATATATTGCGTCTATATAGTCTAAGAAACATATATGCAAAGCATCCAAACAGTACAATTCGCCAATTTATTGTTCTTCAAGTTTAAGTGATCAACGAGCCCCATTGTTAATCCTTTAAAGGAAATTATTTGTAAATTTCGACAAGTAGAACAATGAATGGAACAGGTAGACGGTTGAAATCTTTGTATATATTGCTTCCATATAGTCTAAGAAACATGTACGCAAAGCATCCAAACAGTTCAATTCGCCAATTTTTTGTTCTTCAAGTTTAAGTGAACAACGAGCCCCATTGATAATCATGAAACGGAAATTATTTATAACTTTCTACAAGTAGAACAATGAATAGAACAGGTAGACGGTTGAAATCTTTGTATATGTTGCTTCTATATAGTCTAAGAAACATATATGCAAAGAATCCAAACAGTACAATTCCCCAATTTTTTGTTCTTCAAGTTTAAGTGAACTACGAGCCCCATTGTTAATCCTTTAAAGGAAATTATTTGTAACTTTCGACAAGTAGAACAATGAATGGAACAGGTAGACTGTTGAAATCATTGTATATATTGCTTCTATATAGTCTAAGAAACATATATGCATAGCGTCCAAACAGTACAATTCGCCAATTTTTTGCTCTTCAAGTTTGAGTGAACTACGAGCCCCATTGTTAATCCTTTAAAGGAAATTATTTGTAAATTTCGGCAAGTAGAACAATGAATGGAATAGGTAGACGGTTGAAATCATTGTATATATTGTTTCTATATAGTGTAAGAAACATATCTGCAAATCTTCCAAACAGTACAATTCGGCAATTTTTTGTTCTTCAAGTTTAAGTGAACTACGAGCCCCATTGTTAATCCTTTAAAGGTAAGTATTTGTAAATTTCGAAAAGTAGAACAATGAATGGAACAGGTAGACGGTTGAAATCAATGTATATATTGCTTCTATATAGTCTAAGAAACATATATGCAAAGTATCCAAACAGTACCATTCGCCAATTTTTTGTTCTTCAAGTTTAAGTGAACAACGAGCCCCATTGTTAATCCTTTAAAGGAAATTATTTGTAAATTTCGACAAGTAGAACAACGATTGGAACACATAGACGGTTGAAATCTTTGTATATATTGCTTCCATATAGTCTAAGAAACATGTACGCATAGCATCCAAACAGTACCATTCGCCAATTTTTTGGTCTTCAACTTTAAGTGAACAATGAGCCCCAATGGTTAATCCTTTATCGGAAGTTATTTGTAATTTTCGACAAGTAGAACAATGAATGGAACAGGTAGACGGTTGAAATCCTTGTATATATTGCGTCTATATAGTCTATGAAACACATATGCAAAGCATCCAAACAGTACAATTCGCCAATTTATTGTTCTTCAAGTTTAAGTGAACAACGAGCCCCATTGTTAATCCTTTAAAGGAAATTATTTGTAACTTTCAACAAGTAGAACAATGAATGGAACAGGTAGACGGTTGAAATCATTGTATATATTGCTTCTATATAGTCTAAGAAACACATATGCAAAGCATCCAAACAGTACAATTCGACAATTTTTTGCTCTTCAAGTTTAAGTGAACTACGAGCCCCATTGTTAATCCTTTAAAGGAAATTATTTGTAACTTTCGACAAGTAGAACAATGAATGGAACAGGTAGACGGTTGAAATCATTGTATATATTGCTTCTATATAGTCTAAGAAACACATATGCAAAGCATCCAAACAGTACAATTCGACAATTTTTTGCTCTTCAAGTTTAAGTGAACTACGAGCCCCATTGTTAATCCTTTAAAGGAAATTATTTGTAACTTTCGACAAGTAGAACAATGAATGGAACAGGTAGCCGGTTGAAATCATTGTATATATTGCTTCTATATAGTCTAAGAAACACATATGCAAAGCATCCAAACAGTACAATTCGACAATTTTTTGCTCTTCAAGTTTAAGTGAACTACGAGCCCCATTGTTAATCCTTTAAAGGAAATTATTTGTAACTTGCGACAAGTAGAACAATGAATGGAACAGGCAGACGGTTGAAATCAATGTATATATTGTTTCTATATAGTCTAAGAAACATATATGCAAAGCATCCAAACAGTACCATTCGCCAATTTTTTGTTCTTCAAGTTTAAGTGAACAACGAGCCGCATTGTTAATCCTTTAAAGGAAATTATTTGTAAATTTCGAAAAGTAGAACAATGATTGGAACACGTAGACGGTTGAAATCTTTGTATATATTGCTTCTATATAATCTAAGAAACATATATGCAAAGCATCCAAACAGAACCATTCGCCAATTTTTTGTTCTTCAAATTTAAGTGAACAACGAGCCCCATTGATAATCATGAAACGGAAATTATTTGTAACTTTCTACAAGTTGAACAATGAATAGAACAGGTAGACGGTTGAAATCTTTGTATATGTTGCGTCTATATATTCTAAGAAACCTATATGCAAAGCATCTAAACAGTAACAATCGCCAATTTATTGATCTTCAAGTTTAAGTGAACATCGAGCCCCATTGATAATCATGAAATGGAAATTATTTGTAACTTTCTACAAGTAGAACAATGAATAGTACAGGTAGACGGGTGAAATCTTTCTATATATTACTTCTAAATAGTCTAAGAAACATATATGCAAAGCATCGAAACAGTACAATTCGCCAATTTTTAGTTCTTCAAGTTTAAGTGAACTACGAGCCCCATTGTTAATCCTTTAAAGGAAATTATTTGTAAATTTCGACAAGTAGAACAATGATTGGAACACGTAGACGGTTGAAATTTTTGTATATATTGCTTCCATATAGTCTAAGAAACATATATGCAAAGCATCCAAACAGTACCATTCGCCAATTTTTTGTTCTTCAAGTTTAAGTGAACAATGAGCCCCATTGTTAATCGTTTATCGGAAATTATTTGTAAATTTCGACAAGTAGAACAATGTATGTGACAGATAGACTGTTGAAATCATTGTATATATTGCTTCTATATAGTCCAAGAAACTTATATGCAAAGCGTCCAAACAGTACAATTCGCCAATTTTTTGCTCTTCAAGTTTAAGTGAACTACGAGCCCCATTGTTAATCCTTTAAAGGAAATTAATTGTAAATTTCGGCAAGTAGAACTATGAATGGAATAGGTAGACGGTTGTAATCATTGTATATATTGCTTCTATATAGTCTAAGAAACATATATGCAAAGCATCCAAACAGTACAATTCGCCAATTTTTTGTTCTACAAGTTTAAGTGAACAATGAGCCCCATTGTTAATCCTTTATCGGAAATAATTTGTAAATTTCGACAAGTAGAACAATGAATGGAACAGGTAGACTGTTGAAATCATTGTATATATTGCTTCTATATAGTCTAAGAAACATATATGCAAAGCATCCAAACAGTACCATTCGCCAATTTTTTGTTCTTCAAGTTTAAGTGAACAATGAGCCCCAATGGTTAATCCTTTATCGGAAATTATTTGTAATTTTCGACAAGTAGAACAATGAATGGAACAGGTAGACGGTTGAAATCAATGTATATATTGCTTCTATATAGTCTAAGAAGCATATATGCAAAGCATCCAAACAGTACCATTCGCCAATTTTTTGTTCTTCAAGTTTAAGTGAACAACGATCCCCATTGTTAATCCCTTAACGGAAATTATTTGTAACTTTCGACAAGTAGAACAATGAATGGAACAGGTAGACGGTTGAAATCATTGTATATATTGCTTCTATATAGTCTAAGAAACATATATGCAAAGCATCCAAACAGTACCATTCGCCAATTTTTTGGTCTTCAACTTTAATTGAACAATGAGCCCCAATGGTTAATCCTTTATCGGAAATTATTTGTAATTTTCGACAAGTAGAACAATGAATGGAACAGGTAGACGGTTGAAATATTTGTATATATTGCTTCTATATAATATAAGAAACATATATGCAAAGCATCCAAACAGTACCTTTCGCCAATTTTTTGTTCTGCAAGTTTAAGTGAACAACGAGCCCCATTGATAATCATGAAACGGAAATTATTTGTAACTTTCTACAAGTAGAACAATGAATAGAACAGGTAGACGGTTGAAATCTTTGTATATGTTGCTTCTATATAGTCTATGAAACCTATATGCAAAGCATCTAAACAGTAACAATCGCCAATTTTTTGATCTTCAAGTTTAAGTGAACAGCGAACCCCATTGATAATCATGAAATGGAAATTATTTGTAACTTTCTACGAGTAGAACAATGAATAGTACAGGTAGACGGGTGAAATCTTTCTATATATTGCTTCTAAATAGTCTAAGAAACATATGTGCAAAGCATCCAAACAGTACAATTCGCCAATTTTTTGTTCTTCAAGTTTAAGTGAACAATGAGCCCCAATGGTTAATCCTTTATCGGAAATTATTTGTAAATTTCGACAAGTAGAACAATGAATGGAACAGGTAGACTGTTGAAATCATTGTATATATTGCTTCTATATAGTCTAAGAAACATATATGCATAGCGTCCAAACAGTACAATTCGCCAATTTTTTGCTCTTCAAGTTTAAGTGAACTACGAGCCCCATTGTTAATCCTTTAAAGGAAATTATTTGTAACTTTCGACAAGTAGAACAATGAATGGAACAGGTAGACTGTTGAAATCATTGTATATATTGCTTCTATATAGTCTAAGAAACATATATGCATAGCGTCCAAACAGTACAATTCGCCAATTTTTTGCTCTTCAAGTTTAAGTGAACTACGAGCCCCATTGTTAATCCTTTAAAGGAAATTATTTGTAAATTTCGGCAAGTAGAACAATGAATGGAATAGGTAGACGGTTGAAATCATTGTATATATTGTTTCTATATAGTGTAAGAAACATATCTGCAAATCTTCCAAACAGTACAATTCGCCAATTTTTTGTTCTTCAAGTTTAAGTGAACTACGAGCCCCATTGTTAATCCTTTAAAGGTAAGTATTTGTAAATTTCGAAAAGTAGAACAATGAATGGAACAGGTAGACGGTTGAAATCAATGTATATATTGCTTCTATATAGTCTAAGAAACATATATGCAAAGTATCCAAACAGTACCATTCGCCAATTTTTTGTTCTTCAAGTTTAAGTGAACAACGAGCCCCATTGTTAATCCTTTAAAGGAAATTATTTGTAAATTTCGACAAGTAGAACAACGATTGGAACACATAGACGGTTGAAATCTTTGTATATATTGCTTCCATATAGTCTAAGAAACATGTACGCATAGCATCCAAACAGTACCATTCGCCAATTTTTTGGTCTTCAACTTTAAGTGAACAATGAGCCCCAATGGTTAATCCTTTATCGGAAATTATTTGTAATTTTCGACAAGTAGAACAATGAATGGAACAGGTAGACGGTTGAAATATTTGTATATATTGCTTTTATATAATATAAGAAACATATATTCAAAGCATCCAAACAGTACCATTCGCCAATTTTTTGGTCTTCAACTTTAAGTGAACAATGAGCCCCAATGGTTAATCCTTTATCGGAAGTTATTTGTAATTTTCGACAAGTAGAACAATGAATGGAACAGGTAGACGGTTGAAATCCTTGTATATATTGCGTCTATATAGTCTAAGAAACATATATGCAAAGCATCCAAACAGTACAATTCGCCAATTTATTGTTCTTCAAGTTTAAGTGAACAACGAGCCCCATTGTTAATCCTTTAAAGGAAATTATTTGTAAATTTCGACAAGTAGAACAATGAATGGAACAGGTAGACGGTTGAAATCTTTGTATATATTGCTTCCATATAGTCTAAGAAACATGTACGCAAAGCATCCAAACAGTTCAATTCGCCAATTTTTTGTTCTTCAAGTTTAAGTGAACAACGAGCCCCATTGATAATCATGAAACGGAAATTATTTATAACTTTCTACAAGTAGAACAATGAATAGAACAGGTAGACGGTTGAAATCTTTGTATATGTTGCTTCTATATAGTCTAAGAAACATATATGCAAAGAATCCAAACAGTACAATTCCCCAATTTTTTGTTCTTCAAGTTTAAGTGAACTACGAGCCCCATTGTTAATCCTTTAAAGGAAATTATTTGTAACTTTCGACAAGTAGAACAATGAATGGAACAGGTAGACTGTTGAAATCATTGTATATATTGCTTCTATATAGTCTAAGAAACATATATGCATAGCGTCCAAACAGTACAATTCGCCAATTTTTTGCTCTTCAAGTTTGAGTGAACTACGAGCCCCATTGTTAATCCTTTAAAGGAAATTATTTGTAAATTTCGGCAAGTAGAACAATGAATGGAATAGGTAGACGGTTGAAATCATTGTATATATTGTTTCTATATAGTGTAAGAAACATATCTGCAAATCTTCCAAACAGTACAATTCGGCAATTTTTTGTTCTTCAAGTTTAAGTGAACTACGAGCCCCATTGTTAATCCTTTAAAGGTAAGTATTTGTAAATTTCGAAAAGTAGAACAATGAATGGAACAGGTAGACGGTTGAAATCAATGTATATATTGCTTCTATATAGTCTAAGAAACATATATGCAAAGTATCCAAACAGTACCATTCGCCAATTTTTTGTTCTTCAAGTTTAAGTGAACAACGAGCCCCATTGTTAATCCTTTAAAGGAAATTATTTGTAAATTTCGACAAGTAGAACAACGATTGGAACACATAGACGGTTGAAATCTTTGTATATATTGCTTCCATATAGTCTAAGAAACATGTACGCATAGCATCCAAACAGTACCATTCGCCAATTTTTTGGTCTTCAACTTTAAGTGAACAATGAGCCCCAATGGTTAATCCTTTATCGGAAGTTATTTGTAATTTTCGACAAGTAGAACAATGAATGGAACAGGTAGACGGTTGAAATCCTTGTATATATTGCGTCTATATAGTCTATGAAACACATATGCAAAGCATCCAAACAGTACAATTCGCCAATTTATTGTTCTTCAAGTTTAAGTGAACAACGAGCCCCATTGTTAATCCTTTAAAGGAAATTATTTGTAACTTTCAACAAGTAGAACAATGAATGGAACAGGTAGACGGTTGAAATCATTGTATATATTGCTTCTATATAGTCTAAGAAACACATATGCAAAGCATCCAAACAGTACAATTCGACAATTTTTTGCTCTTCAAGTTTAAGTGAACTACGAGCCCCATTGTTAATCCTTTAAAGGAAATTATTTGTAACTTTCGACAAGTAGAACAATGAATGGAACAGGTAGACGGTTGAAATCATTGTATATATTGCTTCTATATAGTCTAAGAAACACATATGCAAAGCATCCAAACAGTACAATTCGACAATTTTTTGCTCTTCAAGTTTAAGTGAACTACGAGCCCCATTGTTAATCCTTTAAAGGAAATTATTTGTAACTTTCGACAAGTAGAACAATGAATGGAACAGGTAGCCGGTTGAAATCATTGTATATATTGCTTCTATATAGTCTAAGAAACACATATGCAAAGCATCCAAACAGTACAATTCGACAATTTTTTGCTCTTCAAGTTTAAGTGAACTACGAGCCCCATTGTTAATCCTTTAAAGGAAATTATTTGTAACTTGCGACAAGTAGAACAATGAATGGAACAGGCAGACGGTTGAAATCAATGTATATATTGTTTCTATATAGTCTAAGAAACATATATGCAAAGCATCCAAACAGTACCATTCGCCAATTTTTTGTTCTTCAAGTTTAAGTGAACAACGAGCCGCATTGTTAATCCTTCAAAGGAAATTATTTGTAAATTTCGAAAAGTAGAACAATGATTGGAACACGTAGACGGTTGAAATCTTTGTATATATTGCTTCTATATAATCTAAGAAACATATATGCAAAGCATCCAAACAGAACCATTCGCCAATTTTTTGTTCTTCAAATTTAAGTGAACAACGAGCCCCATTGATAATCATGAAACGGAAATTATTTGTAACTTTCTACAAGTTGAACAATGAATAGAACAGGTAGACGGTTGAAATCTTTGTATATGTTGCGTCTATATATTCTAAGAAACCTATATGCAAAGCATCTAAACAGTAACAATCGCCAATTTATTGATCTTCAAGTTTAAGTGAACATCGAGCCCCATTGATAATCATGAAATGGAAATTATTTGTAACTTTCTACAAGTAGAACAATGAATAGTACAGGTAGACGGGTGAAATCTTTCTATATATTACTTCTAAATAGTCTAAGAAACATATATGCAAAGCATCGAAACAGTACAATTCGCCAATTTTTAGTTCTTCAAGTTTAAGTGAACTACGAGCCCCATTGTTAATCCTTTAAAGGAAATTATTTGTAAATTTCGACAAGTAGAACAATGATTGGAACACGTAGACGGTTGAAATTTTTGTATATATTGCTTCCATATAGTCTAAGAAACATATATGCAAAGCATCCAAACAGTACCATTCGCCAATTTTTTGTTCTTCAAGTTTAAGTGAACAATGAGCCCCATTGTTAATCGTTTATCGGAAATTATTTGTAAATTTCGACAAGTAGAACAATGTATGGAACAGATAGACTGTTGAAATCATTGTATATATTGCTTCTATATAGTCCAAGAAACTTATATGCAAAGCGTCCAAACAGTACAATTCGCCAATTTTTTGCTCTTCAAGTTTAAGTGAACTACGAGCCCCATTGATAATCATGAAACGGAAATTATTTGTAACTTTCTACAAGTAGAACAATGAATGGAACAGGTAGACGGTTGAAATCATTGTATATATTGCTTCTATATAGTCTAAGAAACACATATGCAAAGCATCCAAACAGTACAATTCGACAATTTTTTGCTCTTCAAGTTTAAGTGAACTACGAGCCCCATTGTTAATCGTTTAAAGGAAATTATTTGTAACTTTCGACAAGTAGAACAATGAATGGAACAGGTAGACGGTTGAAATCATTGTATATATTGCTTCTATATAGTCTAAGAAACACATATGCAAAGCATCCAAACAGTACAATTCGACAATTTTTTGCTCTTCAAGTTTAAGTGAACTACGAGCCCCATTGTTAATCCTTTAAAGGAAATTATTTGTAACTTGCGACAAGTAGAACAATGAATGGAACAGGCAGACGGTTGAAATCAATGTATATATTGTTTCTATATAGTCTAAGAAACATATATGCAAAGCATCCAAACAGTACAATTCGCCAATTTATTGTTCTTCAAGTTTAAGTGAACAACGAGCCCCATTGTTAATCCTTTAAAGGAAATTAATTGTAAATTTCGGCAAGTAGAACTATGAATGGAACAGGTAGACGGTTGAAATCCTTGTATACATTGCTTCCATATAGTCTAAGAAATATGTACGCAAAGCATCCAAACAGTACCATTCGCCAATTTTTTGTCCTTCAAGTTTAAGTGAACAACGAGCCCCATTGATAATCATGAAATGGAAATTATTTGTAACTTTCTACAAGTAGAACAATGAATAGTACAGGTAGACGGGTGAAATCTTTCTATATATTACTTCTAAATAGTCTAAGAAACATATATGCAAAGCATCGAAACAGTACAATTCGCCAATTTTTAGTTCTTCAAGTTTAAGTGAACTACGAGCCCCATTGTTAATCCTTTAAAGGAAATTATTTGTAAATTTCGACAAGTAGAACAATGATTGGAACACGTAGACGGTTGAAATTTTTGTATATATTGCTTCCATATAGTCTAAGAAACATATATGCAAAGCATCCAAACAGTACCATTCGCCAATTTTTTGTTCTTCAAGTTTAAGTGAACAATGAGCCCCATTGTTAATCGTTTATCGGAAATTATTTGTAAATTTCGACAAGTAGAACAATGTATGGAACAGATAGACTGTTGAAATCATTGTATATATTGCTTCTATATAGTCCAAGAAACTTATATGCAAAGCGTCCAAACAGTACAATTCGCCAATTTTTTGCTCTTCAAGTTTAAGTGAACTACGAGCCCCATTGTTAATCCTTTAAAGGAAATTAATTGTAAATTTCGGCAAGTAGAACTATGAATGGAATAGGTAGACGGTTGTAATCATTGTATATATTGCTTCTATATAGTCTAAGAAACATATATGCAAAGCATCCAAACAGTACAATTCGCCAATTTTTTGTTCTTCAAGTTTAAGTGAACAACAAGCCCCATTGATAATCATGAAACGGAAATTATTTGTAACTTTCTACAAGTAGAACAATGAATAGAACAGGTAGACGGTTGAAATCTTTGTATATGTTGCTTCTATATAGTCTAAGAAACCTATATGCAAAGCATCTAAACAGTAACAATCGCCAATTTTTTGATCTTCAAGTTTAAGTGAACAATGAGACCCATTGTTAATCCTTTATCGGAAATTATTTGTAACTTTCGACAAGTAGAACAATTAATGGAACAGGTAGACGGTTGAAATCTTTGTATATATTGCTTCTATATAGTCTAAGAAACATATATGCAAAGCATCCAAACAGTACAATTCGCCAATTTTTTGTTCTACAAGTTTAAGTGAACAATGAGCCCCATTGTTAATCCTTTATCGGAAATAATTTGTAAATTTCGACAAGTAGAACAATGAATGGAACAGGTAGACGGTTGAAATCCTTGTATATATTGCGTCCATATAGTCTAAGAAACATGAACGCAAAGCATCCAAACAGTACCATTCGCCAATTTTTTGTCCTTCAAGTTTAAGTGAGCAATGAGCCCCATTGTTAATCCTTTATCGGAAATTATTTGTAACTTTCGACAAGTAGAACAATTAATGGAACAGGTAGACGGTTGTAATCTTTGCATATATTGCTTCTATATAGTCTAAGAAACATATATGCAAAGCATCCAAACAGTACAATTTGCCAATTTTTTGTTCTTCAAGTTTAAGTGAACAATGAGCCCCAATGGTTAATCCTTTATCGGTAATTATTTGTAACTATCGACAAGTAGAACAATGAATGGAACAGGTAGACGGTTGAAATCCTTGTATACATTGCTTCCATATAGTCTAAGAAACATGTACGCAAAGCATCCAAACAGTACCATTCGCCAATTTTTTGTCCTTCAAGTTTAAGTGAACAATGAGCCCCATTGTGAATCCTTTATCGGAAATTATTTATAACTTTCGACAAGTAGAACAATGAATGGAACAGGTCGACGGTTGAAATCTTTGTATATATTGCTTCTATATAATCTAAGAAACATATATGCAAAGCATCTAAACAGTAACAATCGCCAATTTTTTTATCTTCAAGTTTAAGTGAACAGCGAGCCCCATTGATAATCATGAAATGGAAATTATTTGTAACTCTCTACAAGTAGAACAATGAATAGTACAGGTAGACGGGTGATATCTTTCTAAATATTGCTTCTAAATAGTCTAAGAAACATCTATGCAAAGCATCCAAACAGTACAATTCGCCAATTTTTTGTTCTTCAAGTTTAAGTGAACTACGAGCCCCATTGTTAATACTTTAAAAGAAATTATTTGTAAATTTCGACAAGTAGAACAATGAATGGATCATGTAGACGGTTGAAATCATTGTATATATTGCTTCTATATAGTCTACGAAACATATATGCAAAGCATCCAAACAGTACAATTCGCCAATTTTTTGTTCTACAAGTTTAAGTGAACAATGAGCCCCATTGTTAATCCTTTATCGGAAATTATTTGTAAATTTCGACAAGTAGAACAATGAGTGGAACAGGTAGACGGTTGAAATCAATGTATATATTGCTTCTATATAGTCTAAGAAACATATATGCAAAGCATCCAAACAGTACCATTCGCCAATTTTTTGTTCTTCAAGTTTAAGTGAACAATGAGCCCCAATGGTTAATCCTTTATCGGAAATTATTTGTAATTTTCGACAAGTAGAACAATGAATGGAACAGGTCGGCGGTTGAAATCATTGTATATATTGCTTCTATATAGTCTAAGAAACATATATGCAAAGCATCCAAACAGTACAAATCGCCAATTATTTCATCTTCATGTTTAAGTGAACTACGAGCCCCATTGTTAATACTTTAACGGAAATTATTTGGAACTTGCGACAAGTAGAACAATGAGTGGAACAGGTAGACGGTTGAAATCAATGTATATATTGCTTCTATATAGTCTAAGAAACATATATGCAAAGCATCCAAACAGTACAATTCGCCAATTATTTCATCTTCATGTTTAAGTGAACTACGAACCCCATTGTTAATACTTTAACGGAAATTATTTGGAACTTGCGACAAGTAGAACAATGAGTGGAACAGGTAGACGGTTGAAATCAATGTATATATTGCTTCTATATAGTCTAAGAAACATATATGCAAAGCATCCAAACAGTACCTTTCGCCAATTTTTTGCTCTTCAAGTTTAAGTGAACAACGAGCCCCATTGATAATCATGAAACGGAAATTATTTGTAACTTTCTACAAGTAGAACAATGAATGGAACAGGTAGACGGTTGAAATCATTGTATATATTGCTTCTATACAATCTAAGAAACATATATGCAAAGCATCTAAACAGTGACAATCGCCAATTTTTTGATCTTCAAGTTTAAGTGAACAGCGAGCCCCATTGATAATCATGAAATGGAAATTATTTGTAACTTTCTACAAGTAGAACAATGAATAGTACAGGTAGACGGGTGAAATCTTGCTATATATTGCTTCTAAATAGTCTAAGAAACATATGTGCAAAGCATCCAAACAGTACAATTCGCCAATTTTTTGTTCTTCAAGTTTAAGTGAACAATGAGCCCCAATGGTTAATCCTTTATCGGAAATTACTAGTAATTTTCGACAAGTAGAACAATGAATGGAACAGGTAGACGGTTGAAATCAATGTATATATTGCTTCTATATAGTCTAAGAAGCATATATGCAAAGCATCCAAACAGTACCATTCGCCAATTTTTTGTTCTTCAAGTTTAAGTGAACAACGATCCCCATTGTTAATCCCTTAACGGAAATTATTTGTAACTTTCGACAAGTAGAACAATGAATGGAACAGGTAGACGGTTGAAATCATTGTATATATTGCTTCTATATAGTCTAAGAAACATATATGCAAAGCATCCAAACAGTACCATTCGCCAATTTTTTGGTCTTCAACTTTAATTGAACAATGAGCCCCAATGGTTAATCCTTTATCGGAAATTATTTGTAATTTTCGACAAGTAGAACAATGAATGGAACAGGTAGACGGTTGAAATATTTGTATATATTGCTTCTATATAATATAAGAAACATATATGCAAAGCATCCAAACAGTACCTTTCGCCAATTTATTGTTCTGCAAGTTTAAGTGAACAACGAGCCCCATTGATAATCATGAAACGGAAATTATTTGTAACTTTCTACAAGTAGAACAATGAATAGAACAGGTAGACGGTTGAAATCTTTGTATATGTTGCTTCTATATAGTCTATGAAACCTATATGCAAAGCATCTAAACAGTAACAATCGCCAATTTTTTGATCTTCAAGTTTAAGTGAACAGCGAACCCCATTGATAATCATGAAATGGAAATTATTTGTAACTTTCTACGAGTAGAACAATGAATAGTACAGGTAGACGGGTGAAATCTTTCTATATATTGCTTCTAAATAGTCTAAGAAACATATGTGCAAAGCATCCAAACAGTACAATTCGCCAATTTTTTGTTCTTCAAGTTTAAGTGAACAATGAGCCCCAATGGTTAATCCTTTATCGGAAATTATTTGTAAATTTCGACAAGTAGAACAATGAATGGAACAGGTAGACTGTTGAAATCATTGTATATATTGCTTCTATATAGTCTAAGAAACATATATGCATAGCGTCCAAACAGTACAATTCGCCAATTTTTTGCTCTTCAAGTTTAAGTGAACTACGAGCCCCATTGTTAATCCTTTAAAGGAAATTATTTGTAACTTTCGACAAGTAGAACAATGAATGGAACAGGTAGACTGTTGAAATCATTGTATATATTGCTTCTATATAGTCTAAGAAACATATATGCATAGCGTCCAAACAGTACAATTCGCCAATTTTTTGCTCTTCAAGTTTAAGTGAACTACGAGCCCCATTGTTAATCCTTTAAAGGAAATTATTTGTAAATTTCGGCAAGTAGAACAATGAATGGAATAGGTAGACGGTTGAAATCATTGTATATATTGTTTCTATATAGTGTAAGAAACATATCTGCAAATCTTCCAAACAGTACAATTCGCCAATTTTTTGTTCTTCAAGTTTAAGTGAACTACGAGCCCCATTGTTAATCCTTTAAAGGTAAGTATTTGTAAATTTCGAAAAGTAGAACAATGAATGGAACAGGTAGACGGTTGAAATCAATGTATATATTGCTTCTATATAGTCTAAGAAACATATATGCAAAGTATCCAAACAGTACCATTCGCCAATTTTTTGTTCTTCAAGTTTAAGTGAACAACGAGCCCCATTGTTAATCCTTTAAAGGAAATTATTTGTAAATTTCGACAAGTAGAACAACGATTGGAACACATAGACGGTTGAAATCTTTGTATATATTGCTTCCATATAGTCTAAGAAACATGTACGCATAGCATCCAAACAGTACCATTCGCCAATTTTTTGGTCTTCAACTTTAAGTGAACAATGAGCCCCAATGGTTAATCCTTTATCGGAAATTATTTGTAATTTTCGACAAGTAGAACAATGAATGGAACAGGTAGACGGTTGAAATATTTGTATATATTGCTTTTATATAATATAAGAAACATATATTCAAAGCATCCAAACAGTACCATTCGCCAATTTTTTGGTCTTCAACTTTAAGTGAACAATGAGCCCCAATGGTTAATCCTTTATCGGAAGTTATTTGTAATTTTCGACAAGTAGAACAATGAATGGAACAGGTAGACGGTTGAAATCCTTGTATATATTGCTTCTATATAGTCTAAGAAACACATATGCAAAGCATCCAAACAGTACAATTCGACAATTTTTTGCTCTTCAAGTTTAAGTGAACTACGAGCCCCATTGTTAATCCTTTAAAGGAAATTATTTGTAACTTTCGACAAGTAGAACAATGAATGGAACAGGTAGACGGTTGAAATCATTGTATATATTGCTTCTATATAGTCTAAGAAACACATATGCAAAGCATCCAAACAGTACAATTCGACAATTTTTTGCTCTTCAAGTTTAAGTGAACTACGAGCCCCATTGTTAATCCTTTAAAGGAAATTATTTGTAACTTGCGACAAGTAGAACAATGAATGGAACAGGCAGACGGTTGAAATCAATGTATATATTGTTTCTATATAGTCTAAGAAACATATATGCAAAGCATCCAAACAGTACCATTCGCCAATTTTTTGTTCTTCAAGTTTAAGTGAACAACGAGCCGCATTGTTAATCCTTTAAAGGAAATTATTTGTAAATTTCGAAAAGTAGAACAATGATTGGAACACGTAGACGGTTGAAATCTTTGTATATATTGCTTCTATATAATCTAAGAAACATATATGCAAAGCATCCAAACAGAACCATTCGCCAATTTTTTGTTCTTCAAATTTAAGTGAACAACGAGCCCCATTGATAATCATGAAACGGAAATTATTTGTAACTTTCTACAAGTTGAACAATGAATAGAACAGGTAGACGGTTGAAATCTTTGTATATGTTGCGTCTATATATTCTAAGAAACCTATATGCAAAGCATCTAAACAGTAACAATCGCCAATTTATTGATCTTCAAGTTTAAGTGAACATCGAGCCCCATTGATAATCATGAAATGGAAATTATTTGTAACTTTCTACAAGTAGAACAATGAATAGTACAGGTAGACGGGTGAAATCTTTCTATATATTACTTCTAAATAGTCTAAGAAACATATATGCAAAGCATCGAAACAGTACAATTCGCCAATTTTTAGTTCTTCAAGTTTAAGTGAACTACGAGCCCCATTGTTAATCCTTTAAAGGAAATTATTTGTAAATTTCGACAAGTAGAACAATGATTGGAACACGTAGACGGTTGAAATTTTTGTATATATTGCTTCTATATAGTCTAAGAAACATATATGCAAAGCATCCAAACAGTACCATTCGCCAATTTTTTGTTCTTCAAGTTTAAGTGAACAATGAGCCCCAATGGTTAATCCTTTATCGGAAATTATTTGTAATTTTCGACAAGTAGAACAATGAATGGAACAGGTCGGCGGTTGAAATCATTGTATATATTGCTTCTATATAGTCTAAGAAACATATATGCAAAGCATCCAAACAGTACAAATCGCCAATTATTTCATCTTCATGTTTAAGTGAACTACGAGCCCCATTGTTAATACTTTAACGGAAATTATTTGGAACTTGCGACAAGTAGAACAATGAGTGGAACAGGTAGACGGTTGAAATCAATGTATATATTGCTTCTATATAGTCTAAGAAACATATATGCAAAGCATCCAAACAGTACCATTCGCCAATTTTTTGTTCTTCAAGTTTAAGTGAACAATGAGCCCCAATGGTTAATCCTTTATCGGAAATTATTTGTAATTTTCGACAAGTAGAACAATGAATGGAACAGGTCGGCGGTTGAAATCATTGTATATATTGCTTCTATATAGTCTAAGAAACATATATGCAAAGCATCCAAACAGTACAAATCGCCAATTATTTCATCTTCATGTTTAAGTGAACTACGAGCCCCATTGTTAATACTTTAACGGAAATTATTTGGAACTTGCGACAAGTAGAACAATGAGTGGAACAGGTAGACGGTTGAAATCAATGTATATATTGCTTCTATATAGTCTAAGAAACATATATGCAAAGCATCCAAACAGTACAATTCGCCAATTATTTCATCTTCATGTTTAAGTGAACTACGAGCCCCATTGTTAATACTTTAACGGAAATTATTTGGAACTTGCGACAAGTAGAACAATGAGTGGAACAGGTAGACGGTTGAAATCAATGTATATATTGCTTCTATATAGTCTAAGAAACATATATGCAAAGCATCCAAACAGTACCTTTCGCCAATTTTTTGTTCTTCATGTTTAAGTGAACAACGAGCCCCATTGATAATCATGAAACGGAAATTATTTGTAACTTTCTACAAGTAGAACAATGAATGGAACAGGTAGACGGTTGAAATCATTGTATATATTGCTTCTATACAATCTAAGAAACATATATGCAAAGCATCTAAACAGTGACAATCGCCAATTTTTTGATCTTCAAGTTTAAGTGGACAGCGAGCCCCATTGATAATCATGAAATGGAAATTATTTGTAACTTTCTACAAGTAGAACAATGAATAGTACAGGTAGACGGGTGAAATCTTGCTATATATTGCTTCTAAATAGTCTAAGAAACATATGTGCAAAGCATCCAAACAGTACAATTCGCCAATTTTTTGTTCTTCAAGTTTAAGTGAACAATGAGCCCCAATGGTTAATCCTTTATCGGAAATTACTAGTAATTTTCGACAAGTAGAACAATGAATGGAACAGGTAGACGGTTGAAATCAATGTATATATTGCTTCTATATAGTCTAAGAAGCATATATGCAAAGCATCCAAACAGTACCATTCGCCAATTTTTCTTTCTTCAAGTTTAAGTGAACAACGAGCCCCAATGGTTAATCCTTTATCGGAAATTATTTGTAACTTTCGACAAGTAGAACAATGAATGGAACAGGTAGACGGTTGAAATCTTTGTATATATTGCGTCTATATAGTCTAAGAAACATATATGCAAAGCATCCAAACAGTACCATTCGCAAATTTTTTGTTCTTCAAGTTTAAGTGAACTACGAGCCCCATTGTTAATCCTTTAAAGGAAATTATTTGTAACTTTCGACAAGTAGAACAATGAATGGAACAGGTAGACGGTTGAAATCATTGTATATATTGCTTCTATATAGTCTAAGAAACACATATGCAAAGCATCCAAACAGTACAATTCGACAATTTTTTGCTCTTCAAGTTTAAGTGAACTACGAGCCCCATTGTTAATCCTTTAAAGGAAATTATTTGTAACTTGCGACAAGTAGAACAATGAATGGAACAGGCAGACGGTTGAAATCAATGTATATATTGTTTCTATATAGTCTAAGAAACATATATGCAAAGCATCCAAACAGTACCATTCGCCAATTTTTTGTTCTTCAAGTTTAAGTGAACAACGAGCCGCATTGTTAATCCTTTAAAGGAAATTATTTGTAAATTTCGAAAAGTAGAACAATGATTGGAACACGTAGACGGTTGAAATCTTTGTATATATTGCTTCTATATAATCTAAGAAACATATATGCAAAGCATCCAAACAGAACCATTCGCCAATTTTTTGTTCTTCAAAGGGTCTAGCAGGATAAGGGGGTCAAAAGTGCCCTTGAAGCTATTTTATTCCACGATGCGTCATTCGATAGGTAACCATAAGAAACCATTGTACACAAATTTTTAATCCGATAGCTTGACCGGGAGGGTAGTTATGGGGTAAATTCAAAAAACCAGTTTTTGCCTCATTTTCGCCACTTAATGATGTGTAAAAATGTCGAAAAAATTCTGACACATTCTAAACATGATTGCACACGTTAGGAATGATTTTCAGATTGTTCCGTTGCAAGTGCCGCGCGCAAAAAATCAAAAACGACAAAAAAATGGGAAAAATGTAGATTTTGCACTGAAATCTTCGAGACACAATTTTTAAATAATTCCTGTAAGTACCTCATGTATCCATTAATATGCTCAATTTTTTTCATATTTTTTTGATATGGTGCAACACTGTCGGAAAAATCAAAAACCGATTTCTGGGACGCATTTCGGGCTGAAACGCGATCAGTATTTGCTATCATTGCATTATTTTAATTCAGTATGTTCATTTTATTACCTTCAATGTCGCTGAATACGAAAAGATACGTGTTAAGGAAGAGAATCAAGAAAATAAAGTAAATTGTTAATTGTATGTTCCTTATATGCTAGAACTTTGAACCTTCCTTCAAGAGTTGAGATGGCGCAGTGGGTAGAGTGTCTGCCTGTCGAACCGCTGGAAACTTTTTGTCGCTGGTTCGAATCCCCATGGGGGACTTAATTTTTTTTTCTGTAATTTTTTTTTTAAATTATTAAACACATAGCGATAATCAATAGTCGCTTTAAGGTGTTTCACAGATATTTTTATGTCTTCAAAAAATATAAAACCAGCATGAAAATAATCATACGGTATGATTTTCCTAGTTATGCCATATTTTGCAATTATGAGTATTTTCAAACATTTTGTATGCTTAATAGATATTGGTTTATTATAATGCATGAAAATATATGTTAAATAATGAAGGGACATAATATTATATCTTGGAAAGTTATAACAAAGAGGAGGAAGGCAGAGTTTCTTCCTTTCTATAGATTATAACTTTTCATGATCCTTTTACATTTAACATACATTTTCAAATGTCTTAATAAATCGATGTTTATTCAATATACGAAATGTTTAAAAATACTAGTAATCGCAAATCGTGGCATTATTAAAAACAGTAGATATAACTATTTTTAAAAATATTTGTGAAACACCTTAAAGTGACTATTAATTATTGCTATGTGTTTAATAATTTAAAAAAAAAATTACAGAAAAAAAAATTAAGTCTCCCATGGGGATTCGAACCCGCGACAAAAAGTTTCCAGCGGTTCCACAGGCAGACACTCTACCCACTGCGCCATCTCAACTCTTGAAGGAAGATTCAAAGTTCTAGCATATAAGGAGCATACAATTAACAATTTACTTTATTTTCTCGATTCTCTTCCTTAACACGTATCTTTTCGTATTCAGAGACATTGAAGGTAATAAAATGAACATACTGAATTAAAATAATGCAATGATAGCAAATACTGATCGCGTTTCAGCCCGAAATGCGTCCCAGAAATCGGTTTTTGATTTTTCCGACAGTGTTGCACCATATCAAAAAAATATGAAAAAAATTGAGCATATTAATGGTTACATCAGGTACTTACAGGAATTATTTAAAAATTGTGTCTCGAAGATTTCAGTGCAAAATCTACATTTTTCCCATTTTTTTGTCGTTTTTGATTTTTTGCGCGCGGCACTTGCAACGGAACAATCTGAAAATCATTCCTACCGTGTGCAATCATGTTTAGAATGTGTCAGAATTTTTTCGACATTTTTACACATCATTAAGTGGCGAAAATGAAGCAAAAACTGGTTTTTCGAATTTACCCCATAACTACCCTCCCGGTCAAGCTATCGGATTAAAAATTTGTGTACAATGGTTTCTTATGGTTACCTATCGAATGGCGCATCGTGGAATAAAATAGCTTCAAGGGCACTTTTGACCCCCTTATCCTGCTAGACCCTTTAAGTGAACAACGAGCCCCATTGATAATCATGAAACGGAAATTATTTGTAACTTTCTACAAGTTGAACAATGAATAGAACAGGTAGACGGTTGAAATCTTTGTATATGTTGCGTCTATATATTCTAAGAAACCTATATGCAAAGCATCTAAACAGTAACAATCGCCAATTTATTGATCTTCAAGTTTAAGTGAACATCGAGCCCCATTGATAATCATGAAATGGAAATTATTTGTAACTTTCTACAAGTAGAACAATGAATAGTACAGGTAGACGGGTGAAATCTTTCTATATATTACTTCTAAATAGTCTAAGAAACATATATGCAAAGCATCGAAACAGTACAATTCGCCAATTTTTAGTTCTTCAAGTTTAAGTGAACTACGAGCCCCATTGTTAATCCTTTAAAGGAAATTATTTGTAAATTTCGACAAGTAGAACAATGAGTGGAACAGGTAGACGGTTGAAATCAATGTATATATTGCTTCTATATAGTCTAAGAAACATATATGCAAAGCATCCAAACAGTACCATTCGCCAATTTTTTGTTCTTCAAGTTTAAGTGAACAATGAGCCCCAATGGTTAATCCTTTATCGGAAATTATTTGTAATTTTCGACAAGTGGAACAATGAATGGAACAGGTCGGCGGTTGAAATCATTGTATATATTGCTTCTATATAGTCTAAGAAACATATATGCAAAGCATCCAAACAGTACAAATCGCCAATTATTTCATCTTCATGTTTAAGTGAACTACGAGCCCCATTGTTAATACTTTAACGGAAATTATTTGGAACTTGCGACAAGTAGAACAATGAGTGGAACAGGTAGACGGTTGAAATCAATGTATATATTGCTTCTATATAGTCTAAGAAACATATATGCAAAGCATCCAAACAGTACAATTCGCCAATTATTTCATCTTCATGTTTAAGTGAACTACGAGCCCCATTGTTAATACTTTAACGGAAATTATTTGGAAATTGCGACAAGTAGAACAATGAGTGGAACAGGTAGACGGTTGAAATCAATGTATATATTGCTTCTATATAGTCTAAGAAACATATATGCAAAGCATCCAAACAGTACCTTTCGCCAATTTTTTGCTCTTCAAGTTTAAGTGAACAACGAGCCCCATTGATAATCATGAAACGGAAATTATTTGTAACTTTCTACAAGTAGAACAATGAATGGAACAGGTAGACGGTTGAAATCATTGTATATATTGCTTCTATACAATCTAAGAAACATATATGCAAAGCATCTAAACAGTGACAATCGCCAATTTTTTGATCTTCAAGTTTAAGTGAACAGCGAGCCCCATTGATAATCATGAAATGGAAATTATTTGTAACTTTCTACAAGTAGAACAATGAATAGTACAGGTAGACGGGTGAAATCTTGCTATATATTGCTTCTAAATAGTCTAAGAAACATATGTGCAAAGCATCCAAACAGTACAATTCGCCAATTTTTTGTTCTTCAAGTTTAAGTGAACAATGAGCCCCAATGGTTAATCCTTTATCGGAAATTACTAGTAATTTTCGACAAGTAGAACAATGAATGGAACAGGTAGACGGTTGAAATCAATGTATATATTGCTTCTATATAGTCTAAGAAGCATATATGCAAAGCATCCAAACAGTACCATTCGCCAATTTTTTGTTCTTCAAGTTTAAGTGAACAACGATCCCCATTGTTAATCCCTTAACGGAAATTATTTGTAACTTTCGACAAGTAGAACAATGAATGGAACAGGTAGACGGTTGAAATCATTGTATATATTGCTTCTATATAGTCTAAGAAACATATATGCAAAGCATCCAAACAGTACCATTCGCCAATTTTTTGGTCTTCAACTTTAATTGAACAATGAGCCCCAATGGTTAATCCTTTATCGGAAATTATTTGTAATTTTCGACAAGTAGAACAATGAATGGAACAGGTAGACGGTTGAAATATTTGTATATATTGCTTCTATATAATATAAGAAACATATATGCAAAGCATCCAAACAGTACCTTTCGCCAATTTATTGTTCTGCAAGTTTAAGTGAACAACGAGCCCCATTGATAATCATGAAACGGAAATTATTTGTAACTTTCTACAAGTAGAACAATGAATAGAACAGGTAGACGGTTGAAATCTTTGTATATGTTGCTTCTATATAGTCTATGAAACCTATATGCAAAGCATCTAAACAGTAACAATCGCCAATTTTTTGATCTTCAAGTTTAAGTGAACAGCGAACCCCATTGATAATCATGAAATGGAAATTATTTGTAACTTTCTACGAGTAGAACAATGAATAGTACAGGTAGACGGGTGAAATCTTTCTATATATTGCTTCTAAATAGTCTAAGAAACATATGTGCAAAGCATCCAAACAGTACAATTCGCCAATTTTTTGTTCTTCAAGTTTAAGTGAACAATGAGCCCCAATGGTTAATCCTTTATCGGAAATTATTTGTAAATTTCGACAAGTAGAACAATGAATGGAACAGGTAGACTGTTGAAATCATTGTATATATTGCTTCTATATAGTCTAAGAAACATATATGCATAGCGTCCAAACAGTACAATTCGCCAATTTTTTGCTCTTCAAGTTTAAGTGAACTACGAGCCCCATTGTTAATCCTTTAAAGGAAATTATTTGTAACTTTCGACAAGTAGAACAATGAATGGAACAGGTAGACTGTTGAAATCATTGTATATATTGCTTCTATATAGTCTAAGAAACATATATGCATAGCGTCCAAACAGTACAATTCGCCAATTTTTTGCTCTTCAAGTTTAAGTGAACTACGAGCCCCATTGTTAATCCTTTAAAGGAAATTATTTGTAAATTTCGGCAAGTAGAACAATGAATGGAATAGGTAGACGGTTGAAATCATTGTATATATTGTTTCTATATAGTGTAAGAAACATATCTGCAAATCTTCCAAACAGTACAATTCGCCAATTTTTTGTTCTTCAAGTTTAAGTGAACTACGAGCCCCATTGTTAATCCTTTAAAGGTAAGTATTTGTAAATTTCGAAAAGTAGAACAATGAATGGAACAGGTAGACGGTTGAAATCAATGTATATATTGCTTCTATATAGTCTAAGAAACATATATGCAAAGTATCCAAACAGTACCATTCGCCAATTTTTTGTTCTTCAAGTTTAAGTGAACAACGAGCCCCATTGTTAATCCTTTAAAGGAAATTATTTGTAAATTTCGACAAGTAGAACAACGATTGGAACACATAGACGGTTGAAATCTTTGTATATATTGCTTCCATATAGTCTAAGAAAAATGTACGCATAGCATCCAAACAGTACCATTCGCCAATTTTTTGGTCTTCAACTTTAAGTGAACAATGAGCCCCAATGGTTAATCCTTTATCGGAAATTATTTGTAATTTTCGACAAGTAGAACAATGAATGGAACAGGTAGACGGTTGAAATATTTGTATATATTGCTTTTATATAATATAAGAAACATATATTCAAAGCATCCAAACAGTACCATTCGCCAATTTTTTGGTCTTCAACTTTAAGTGAACAATGAGCCCCAATGGTTAATCCTTTATCGGAAGTTATTTGTAATTTTCGACAAGTAGAACAATGAATGGAACAGGTAGACGGTTGAAATCCTTGTATATATTGCTTCTATATAGTCTAAGAAACACATATGCAAAGCATCCAAACAGTACAATTCGACAATTTTTTGCTCTTCAAGTTTAAGTGAACTACGAGCCCCATTGTTAATCCTTTAAAGGAAATTATTTGTAACTTTCGACAAGTAGAACAATGAATGGAACAGGTAGACGGTTGAAATCATTGTATATATTGCTTCTATATAGTCTAAGAAACACATATGCAAAGCATCCAAACAGTACAATTCGACAATTTTTTGCTCTTCAAGTTTAAGTGAACTACGAGCCCCATTGTTAATCCTTTAAAGGAAATTATTTGTAACTTGCGACAAGTAGAACAATGAATGGAACAGGCAGACGGTTGAAATCAATGTATATATTGTTTCTATATAGTCTAAGAAACATATATGCAAAGCATCCAAACAGTACCATTCGCCAATTTTTTGTTCTTCAAGTTTAAGTGAACAACGAGCCGCATTGTTAATCCTTTAAAGGAAATTATTTGTAAATTTCGAAAAGTAGAACAATGATTGGAACACGTAGACGGTTGAAATCTTTGTATATATTGCTTCTATATAATCTAAGAAACATATATGCAAAGCATCCAAACAGAACCATTCGCCAATTTTTTGTTCTTCAAATTTAAGTGAACAACGAGCCCCATTGATAATCATGAAACGGAAATTATTTGTAACTTTCTACAAGTTGAACAATGAATAGAACAGGTAGACGGTTGAAATCTTTGTATATGTTGCGTCTATATATTCTAAGAAACCTATATGCAAAGCATCTAAACAGTAACAATCGCCAATTTATTGATCTTCAAGTTTAAGTGAACATCGAGCCCCATTGATAATCATGAAATGGAAATTATTTGTAACTTTCTACAAGTAGAACAATGAATAGTACAGGTAGACGGGTGAAATCTTTCTATATATTACTTCTAAATAGTCTAAGAAACATATATGCAAAGCATCGAAACAGTACAATTCGCCAATTTTTAGTTCTTCAAGTTTAAGTGAACTACGAGCCCCATTGTTAATCCTTTAAAGGAAATTATTTGTAAATTTCGACAAGTAGAACAATGATTGGAACACGTAGACGGTTGAAATTTTTGTATATATTGCTTCTATATAGTCTAAGAAACATATATGCAAAGCATCCAAACAGTACCATTCGCCAATTTTTTGTTCTTCAAGTTTAAGTGAACAATGAGCCCCAATGGTTAATCCTTTATCGGAAATTATTTGTAATTTTCGACAAGTAGAACAATGAATGGAACAGGTCGGCGGTTGAAATCATTGTATATATTGCTTCTATATAGTCTAAGAAACATATATGCAAAGCATCCAAACAGTACAAATCGCCAATTATTTCATCTTCATGTTTAAGTGAACTACGAGCCCCATTGTTAATACTTTAACGGAAATTATTTGGAACTTGCGACAAGTAGAACAATGAGTGGAACAGGTAGACGGTTGAAATCAATGTATATATTGCTTCTATATAGTCTAAGAAACATATATGCAAAGCATCCAAACAGTACCATTCGCCAATTTTTTGTTCTTCAAGTTTAAGTGAACAATGAGCCCCAATGGTTAATCCTTTATCGGAAATTATTTGTAATTTTCGACAAGTAGAACAATGAATGGAACAGGTCGGCGGTTGAAATCATTGTATATATTGCTTCTATATAGTCTAAGAAACATATATGCAAAGCATCCAAACAGTACAAATCGCCAATTATTTCATCTTCATGTTTAAGTGAACTACGAGCCCCATTGTTAATACTTTAACGGAAATTATTTGGAACTTGCGACAAGTAGAACAATGAGTGGAACAGGTAGACGGTTGAAATCAATGTATATATTGCTTCTATATAGTCTAAGAAACATATATGCAAAGCATCCAAACAGTACAATTCGCCAATTATTTCATCTTCATGTTTAAGTGAACTACGAGCCCCATTGTTAATACTTTAACGGAAATTATTTGGAACTTGCGACAAGTAGAACAATGAGTGGAACAGGTAGACGGTTGAAATCAATGTATATATTGCTTCTATATAGTCTAAGAAACATATATGCAAAGCATCCAAACAGTACCTTTCGCCAATTTTTTGTTCTTCATGTTTAAGTGAACAACGAGCCCCATTGATAATCATGAAACGGAAATTATTTGTAACTTTCTACAAGTAGAACAATGAATGGAACAGGTAGACGGTTGAAATCATTGTATATATTGCTTCTATACAATCTAAGAAACATATATGCAAAGCATCTAAACAGTGACAATCGCCAATTTTTTGATCTTCAAGTTTAAGTGGACAGCGAGCCCCATTGATAATCATGAAATGGAAATTATTTGTAACTTTCTACAAGTAGAACAATGAATAGTACAGGTAGACGGGTGAAATCTTGCTATATATTGCTTCTAAATAGTCTAAGAAACATATGTGCAAAGCATCCAAACAGTACAATTCGCCAATTTTTTGTTCTTCAAGTTTAAGTGAACAATGAGCCCCAATGGTTAATCCTTTATCGGAAATTACTAGTAATTTTCGACAAGTAGAACAATGAATGGAACAGGTAGACGGTTGAAATCAATGTATATATTGCTTCTATATAGTCTAAGAAGCATATATGCAAAGCATCCAAACAGTACCATTCGCCAATTTTTCTTTCTTCAAGTTTAAGTGAACAACGAGCCCCAATGGTTAATCCTTTATCGGAAATTATTTGTAACTTTCGACAAGTAGAACAATGAATGGAACAGGTAGACGGTTGAAATCTTTGTATATATTGCGTCTATATAGTCTAAGAAACATATATGCAAAGCATCCAAACAGTACCATTCGCAAATTTTTTGTTCTTCAAGTTTAAGTGAACTACGAGCCCCATTGTTAATCCTTTAAAGGAAATTATTTGTAACTTTCGACAAGTAGAACAATGAATGGAACAGGTAGACGGTTGAAATCATTGTATATATTGCTTCTATATAGTCTAAGAAACACATATGCAAAGCATCCAAACAGTACAATTCGACAATTTTTTGCTCTTCAAGTTTAAGTGAACTACGAGCCCCATTGTTAATCCTTTAAAGGAAATTATTTGTAACTTGCGACAAGTAGAACAATGAATGGAACAGGCAGACGGTTGAAATCAATGTATATATTGTTTCTATATAGTCTAAGAAACATATATGCAAAGCATCCAAACAGTACCATTCGCCAATTTTTTGTTCTTCAAGTTTAAGTGAACAACGAGCCGCATTGTTAATCCTTTAAAGGAAATTATTTGTAAATTTCGAAAAGTAGAACAATGATTGGAACACGTAGACGGTTGAAATCTTTGTATATATTGCTTCTATATAATCTAAGAAACATATATGCAAAGCATCCAAACAGAACCATTCGCCAATTTTTTGTTCTTCAAATTTAAGTGAACAACGAGCCCCATTGATAATCATGAAACGGAAATTATTTGTAACTTTCTACAAGTTGAACAATGAATAGAACAGGTAGACGGTTGAAATCTTTGTATATGTTGCGTCTATATATTCTAAGAAACCTATATGCAAAGCATCTAAACAGTAACAATCGCCAATTTATTGATCTTCAAGTTTAAGTGAACATCGAGCCCCATTGATAATCATGAAATGGAAATTATTTGTAACTTTCTACAAGTAGAACAATGAATAGTACAGGTAGACGGGTGAAATCTTTCTATATATTACTTCTAAATAGTCTAAGAAACATATATGCAAAGCATCGAAACAGTACAATTCGCCAATTTTTAGTTCTTCAAGTTTAAGTGAACTACGAGCCCCATTGTTAATCCTTTAAAGGAAATTATTTGTAAATTTCGACAAGTAGAACAATGAGTGGAACAGGTAGACGGTTGAAATCAATGTATATATTGCTTCTATATAGTCTAAGAAACATATATGCAAAGCATCCAAACAGTACCATTCGCCAATTTTTTGTTCTTCAAGTTTAAGTGAACAATGAGCCCCAATGGTTAATCCTTTATCGGAAATTATTTGTAATTTTCGACAAGTGGAACAATGAATGGAACAGGTCGGCGGTTGAAATCATTGTATATATTGCTTCTATATAGTCTAAGAAACATATATGCAAAGCATCCAAACAGTACAAATCGCCAATTATTTCATCTTCATGTTTAAGTGAACTACGAGCCCCATTGTTAATACTTTAACGGAAATTATTTGGAACTTGCGACAAGTAGAACAATGAGTGGAACAGGTAGACGGTTGAAATCAATGTATATATTGCTTCTATATAGTCTAAGAAACATATATGCAAAGCATCCAAACAGTACAATTCGCCAATTATTTCATCTTCATGTTTAAGTGAACTACGAGCCCCATTGTTAATACTTTAACGGAAATTATTTGGAAATTGCGACAAGTAGAACAATGAGTGGAACAGGTAGACGGTTGAAATCAATGTATATATTGCTTCTATATAGTCTAAGAAACATATATGCAAAGCATCCAAACAGTACCTTTCGCCAATTTTTTGTTCTTCATGTTTAAGTGAACAACGAGCCCCATTGATAATCATGAAACGGAAATTATTTGTAACTTTCTACAAGTAGAACAATGAATGGAACAGGTAGACGGTTGAAATCATTGTATATATTGCTTCTATACAATCTAAGAAACATATATGCAAAGCATCTAAACAGTGACAATCGCCAATTTTTTGATCTTCAAGTTTAAGTGAACAGCGAGCCCCATTGATAATCATGAAATGGAAATTATTTGTAACTTTCTACAAGTAGAACAATGAATAGTACAGGTAGACGGGTGAAATCTTGCTATATATTGCTTCTAAATAGTCTAAGAAACATATGTGCAAAGCATCCAAACAGTACAATTCGCCAATTTTTTGTTCTTCAAGTTTAAGTGAACAATGAGCCCCAATGGTTAAGCCTTTATCGGAAATTACTAGTAATTTTCGACAAGTAGAACAATGAATGGAACAGGTAGACGGTTGAAATCAATGTATATATTGCTTCTATATAGTCTAAGAAGCATATATGCAAAGCATCCAAACAGTACCATTCGCCAATTTTTTGTTCTTCAAGTTTAAGTGAACAACGATCCCCATTGTTAATCCCTTAACGGAAATTATTTGTAACTTTCGACAAGTAGAACAATGAATGGAACAGGTAGACGGTTGAAATCATTGTATATATTGCTTCTATATAGTCTAAGAAACATATATGCAAAACATCCAAACAGTACCATTCGCCAATTTTTTGGTCTTCAACTTTAATTGAACAATGAGCCCCAATGGTTAATCCTTTATCGGAAATTATTTGTAATTTTCGACAAGTAGAACAATGAATGGAACAGGTAGACGGTTGAAATATTTGTATATATTGCTTCTATATAATATAAGAAACATATATGCAAAGCATCCAAACAGTACCTTTCGCCAATTTTTTGTTCTGCAAGTTTAAGTGAACAACGAGCCCCATTGATAATCATGAAACGGAAATTATTTATAACTTTCTACAAGTAGAACAATGAATAGAACAGGTAGACGGTTGAAATCTTTGTATATGTTGCTTCTATATAGTCTATGAAACCTATATGCAAAGCATCTAAACAGTAACAATCGCCAATTTTTTGATCTTCAAGTTTAAGTGAACAGCGAACCCCATTGATAATCATGAAATGGAAATTATTTGTAACTTTCTACGAGTAGAACAATGAATAGTACAGGTAGACGGGTGAAATCTTTCTATATATTGCTTCTAAATAGTCTAAGAAACATATGTGCAAAGCATCCAAACAGTACAATTCGCCAATTTTTTGTTCTTCAAGTTTAAGTGAACAATGAGCCCCAATGGTTAATCCTTTATCGGAAATTATTTGTAAATTTCGACAAGTAGAACAATGAATGGAACAGGTAGACTGTTGAAATCATTGTATATATTGCTTCTATATAGTCTAAGAAACATATATGCATAGCGTCCAAACAGTACAATTCGCCAATTTTTTGCTCTTCAAGTTTAAGTGAACTACGAGCCCCATTGTTAATCCTTTAAAGGAAATTATTTGTAACTTTCGACAAGTAGAACAATGAATGGAACAGGTAGACTGTTGAAATCATTGTATATATTGCTTCTATATAGTCTAAGAAACATATATGCATAGCGTCCAAACAGTACAATTCGCCAATTTTTTGCTCTTCAAGTTTAAGTGAACTACGAGCCCCATTGTTAATCCTTTAAAGGAAATTATTTGTAAATTTCGGCAAGTAGAACAATGAATGGAATAGGTAGACGGTTGAAATCATTGTATATATTGTTTCTATATAGTGTAAGAAACATATCTGCAAATCTTCCAAACAGTACAATTCGCCAATTTTTTGTTCTTCAAGTTTAAGTGAACTACGAGCCCCATTGTTAATCCTTTAAAGGTAAGTATTTGTAAATTTCGAAAAGTAGAACAATGAATGGAACAGGTAGACGGTTGAAATCAATGTATATATTGCTTCTATATAGTCTAAGAAACATATATGCAAAGTATCCAAACAGTACCATTCGCCAATTTTTTGTTCTTCAAGTTTAAGTGAACAACGAGCCCCATTGTTAATCCTTTAAAGGAAATTATTTGTAAATTTCGACAAGTAGAACAACGATTGGAACACATAGACGGTTGAAATCTTTGTATATATTGCTTCCATATAGTCTAAGAAACATGTACGCATAGCATCCAAACAGTACCATTCGCCAATTTTTTGGTCTTCAACTTTAAGTGAACAATGAGCCCCAATGGTTAATCCTTTATCGGAAATTATTTGTAATTTTCGACAAGTAGAACAATGAATGGAACAGGTAGACGGTTGAAATATTTGTATATATTGCTTTTATATAATATAAGAAACATATATTCAAAGCATCCAAACAGTACCATTCGCCAATTTTTTGGTCTTCAACTTTAAGTGAACAATGAGCCCCAATGGTTAATCCTTTATCGGAAGTTATTTGTAATTTTCGACAAGTAGAACAATGAATGGAACAGGTAGACGGTTGAAATCCTTGTATATATTGCGTCTATATAGTCTAAGAAACATATATGCAAAGCATCCAAACAGTACAATTCGCCAATTTATTGTTCTTCAAGTTTAAGTGAACAACGAGCCCCATTGTTAATCCTTTAAAGGAAATTATTTGTAAATTTCGACAAGTAGAACAATGAATGGAACAGGTAGACGGTTGAAATCTTTGTATATATTGCTTCCATATAGTCTAAGAAACATGTACGCAAAGCATCCAAACACTTCAATTCGCCAATTTTTTGTTCTTCAAGTTTAAGTGAACAACGAGCCCCATTGATAATCATGAAACGGAAATTATTTATAACTTTCTACAAGTAGAACAATGAATAGAACAGGTAGACGGTTGAAATCTTTGTATATGTTGCTTCTATATAGTCTAAGAAACATATATGCAAAGAATCCAAACAGTACAATTCCCCAATTTTTTGTTCTTCAAGTTTAAGTGAACTACGAGCCCCATTGTTAATCCTTTAAAGGAAATTATTTGTAACGTTCGACAAGTAGAACAATGAATGGAACAGGTAGACTGTTGAAATCATTGTATATATTGCTTCTATATAGTCTAAGAAACATATATGCATAGCGTCCAAACAGTACAATTCGCCAATTTTTTGCTCTTCAAGTTTGAGTGAACTACGAGCCCCATTGTTAATCCTTTAAAGGAAATTATTTGTAAATTTCGGCAAGTAGAACAATGAATGGAACAGGTAGACGGTTGAAATCCTTGTATATATTGCGTCTATATAGTCTAAGAAACATATATGCAAAGCATCCAAACAGTACAATTCGCCAATTTATTGTTCTTCAAGTTTAAGTGAACAACGAGCCCCATTGTTAATCCTTTAAAGGAAATTATTTGTAAATTTCGACAAGTAGAACAATGAATGGAACAGGTAGACGGTTGAAATCTTTGTATATATTGCTTCCATATAGTCTAAGAAACATGTACGCAAAGCATCCAAACAGTTCAATTCGCCAATTTTTTGTTCTTCAAGTTTAAGTGAACAACGAGCCCCATTGATAATCATGAAACGGAAATTATTTATAACTTTCTACAAGTAGAACAATGAATAGAACAGGTAGACGGTTGAAATCTTTGTATATGTTGCTTCTATATAGTCTAAGAAACATATATGCAAAGAATCCAAACAGTACAATTCCCCAATTTTTTGTTCTTCAAGTTTAAGTGAACTACGAGCCCCATTGTTAATCCTTTAAAGGAAATTATTTGTAACTTTCGACAAGTAGAACAATGAATGGAACAGGTAGACTGTTGAAATCATTGTATATATTGCTTCTATATAGTCTAAGAAACATATATGCATAGCGTCCAAACAGTACAATTCGCCAATTTTTTGCTCTTCAAGTTTGAGTGAACTACGAGCCCCATTGTTAATCCTTTAAAGGAAATTATTTGTAAATTTCGGCAAGTAGAACAATGAATGGAATAGGTAGACGGTTGAAATCATTGTATATATTGTTTCTATATAGTGTAAGAAACATATCTGCAAATCTTCCAAACAGTACAATTCGGCAATTTTTTGTTCTTCAAGTTTAAGTGAACTACGAGCCCCATTGTTAATCCTTTAAAGGTAAGTATTTGTAAATTTCGAAAAGTAGAACAATGAATGGAACAGGTAGACGGTTGAAATCAATGTATATATTGCTTCTATATAGTCTAAGAAACATATATGCAAAGTATCCAAACAGTACCATTCGCCAATTTTTTGTTCTTCAAGTTTAAGTGAACAACGAGCCCCATTGTTAATCCTTTAAAGGAAATTATTTGTAAATTTCGACAAGTAGAACAACGATTGGAACACATAGACGGTTGAAATCTTTGTATATATTGCTTCCATATAGTCTAAGAAACATGTACGCATAGCATCCAAACAGTACCATTCGCCAATTTTTTGGTCTTCAACTTTAAGTGAACAATGAGCCCCAATGGTTAATCCTTTATCGGAAGTTATTTGTAATTTTCGACAAGTAGAACAATGAATGGAACAGGTAGACGGTTGAAATCCTTGTATATATTGCGTCTATATAGTCTATGAAACACATATGCAAAGCATCCAAACAGTACAATTCGCCAATTTATTGTTCTTCAAGTTTAAGTGAACAACGAGCCCCATTGTTAATCCTTTAAAGGAAATTATTTGTAACTTTCAACAAGTTGAACAATGAATGGAACAGGTAGACGGTTGAAATCATTGTATATATTGCTTCTATATAGTCTAAGAAACACATATGCAAAGCATCCAAACAGTACAATTCGACAATTTTTTGCTCTTCAAGTTTAAGTGAACTACGAGACCCATTGTTAATCCTTTAAAGGAAATTATTTGTAACTTTCGACAAGTAGAACAATGAATGGAACAGGTAGACGGTTGAAATCATTGTATATATTGCTTCTATATAGTCTAAGAAACACATATGCAAAGCATCCAAACAGTACAATTCGACAATTTTTTGCTCTTCAAGTTTAAGTGAACTACGAGCCCCATTGTTAATCCTTTAAAGGAAATTATTTGTAACTTTCGACAAGTAGAACAATGAATGGAACAGGTAGCCGGTTGAAATCATTGTATATATTGCTTCTATATAGTCTAAGAAACACATATGCAAAGCATCCAAACAGTACAATTCGACAATTTTTTGCTCTTCAAGTTTAAGTGAACTACGAGCCCCATTGTTAATCCTTTAAAGGAAATTATTTGTAACTTGCGACAAGTAGAACAATGAATGGAACAGGCAGACGGTTGAAATCAATGTATATATTGTTTCTATATAGTCTAAGAAACATATATGCAAAGCATCCAAACAGTACCATTCGCCAATTTTTTGTTCTTCAAGTTTAAGTGAACAACGAGCCGCATTGTTAATCCTTTAAAGGAAATTATTTGTAAATTTCGAAAAGTAGAACAATGATTGGAACACGTAGACGGTTGAAATCTTTGTATATATTGCTTCTATATAATCTAAGAAACATATATGCAAAGCATCCAAACAGAACCATTCGCCAATTTTTTGTTCTTCAAATTTAAGTGAACAACGAGCCCCATTGATAATCATGAAACGGAAATTATTTGTAACTTTCTACAAGTTGAACAATGAATAGAACAGGTAGACGGTTGAAATCTTTGTATATGTTGCGTCTATATATTCTAAGAAACCTATATGCAAAGCATCTAAACAGTAACAATCGCCAATTTATTGATCTTCAAGTTTAAGTGAACATCGAGCCCCATTGATAATCATGAAATGGAAATTATTTGTAACTTTCTACAAGTAGAACAATGAATAGTACAGGTAGACGGGTGAAATCTTTCTATATATTACTTCTAAATAGTCTAAGAAACATATATGCAAAGCATCGAAACAGTACAATTCGCCAATTTTTAGTTCTTCAAGTTTAAGTGAACTACGAGCCCCATTGTTAATCCTTTAAAGGAAATTATTTGTAAATTTCGACAAGTAGAACAATGATTGGAACACGTAGACGGTTGAAATTTTTGTATATATTGCTTCCATATAGTCTAAGAAACATATATGCAAAGCATCCAAACAGTACCATTCGCCAATTTTTTGTTCTTCAAGTTTAAGTGAACAATGAGCCCCATTGTTAATCGTTTATCGGAAATTATTTGTAAATTTCGACAAGTAGAACAATGTATGGAACAGATAGACTGTTGAAATCATTGTATATATTGCTTCTATATAGTCCAAGAAACTTATATGCAAAGCGTCCAAACAGTACAATTCGCCAATTTTTTGCTCTTCAAGTTTAAGTGAACTACGAGCCCCATTGTTAATCCTTTAAAGGAAATTAATTGTAAATTTCGGCAAGTAGAACTATGAATGGAATAGGTAGACGGTTGTAATCATTGTATATATTGCTTCTATATAGTCTAAGAAACATATATGCAAAGCATCCAAACAGTACAATTCGCCAATTTTTTGTTCTACAAGTTTAAGTGAACAATGAGCCCCATTGTTAATCCTTTATCGGAAATAATTTGTAAATTTCGACAAGTAGAACAATGAATGGAACAGGTAGACTGTTGAAATCATTGTATATATTGCTTCTATATAGTCTAAGAAACATATATGCAAAGCATCCAAACAGTACCATTCGCCAATTTTTTGTTCTTCAAGTTTAAGTGAACAATGAGCCCCAATGGTTAATCCTTTATCGGAAATTATTTGTCATTTTCGACAAGTAGAACAATGAATGGAACAGGTCGGCGGTTGAAATCATTGTATATATTGCTTCTATATAGTCTAAGAAACATATATGCAAAGCATCCAAACAGTACAAATCGACAATTTTTTGTTCTTCAAGTTTAGTGAACAATGAGCCCCAATGGTTAATCCTTTATCGGAAATTATTTGTAACTTTCGACAAGTAGAACAATGAATGGATCAGGTAGACGGTTGAACTCATTGTATATATTGCTTCTATATAATCTACGAAACATATATGCAAAGCATCCAAACAGTACAATTCGCCAATTATTTCATCTTCATGTTTAAGTGAACTACGAGCCCCATTGTTAATACTTTAACGGAAATTATTTGGAACTTGCGACAAGTAGAACAATGAGTGGAACAGGTAGACGGTTGAAATCAATGTATATATTGCTTCTATATAGTCTAAGAAACATATATGCAAAGCATCCAAACAGTACCATTCGCCAATTTTTTGTTCTTCAAGTTTAAGTGAACAATGAGCCCCAATGGTTAATCCTTTATCGGAAATTATTTGTAATTTTCGACAAGTAGAACAATGAATGGAACAGGTCGGCGGTTGAAATCATTGTATATATTGCTTCTATATAGTCTAAGAAACATGTACGCATAGCATCCAAACAGTACCATTCGCCAATTTTTTGGTCTTCAACTTTAAGTGAACAATGAGCCCCAATGGTTAATCCTTTATCGGAAGTTATTTGTAATTTTCGACAAGTAGAACAATGAATGGAACAGGTAGACGGTTGAAATCCTTGTATATATTGCGTCTATATAGTCTATGAAACACATATGCAAAGCATCCAAACAGTACAATTCGCCAATTTATTGTTCTTCAAGTTTAAGTGAACAACGAGCCCCATTGTTAATCCTTTAAAGGAAATTATTTGTAACTTTCGACAAGTAGAACAATGAATGGAACAGGTAGACGGTTGAAATCATTGTATATATTGCTTCTATATAGTCTAAGAAACACATATGCAAAGCATCCAAACAGTACAATTCGCCAATTTATTGTTCTTCAAGTTTAAGTGAACAACGAGCCCCATTGTTAATCCTTTAAAGGAAATTATTTGTAAATTTCGACAAGTAGAACAATGAATGGAACAGGTAGACGGTTGAAATCTTTGTATATATTGCTTCCATATAGTCTAAGAAACATGTACGCAAAGCATCCAAACAGTTCAATTCGCCAATTTTTTGTTCTTCAAGTTTAAGTGAACAACGAGCCCCATTGTTAATCCTTTAAAGGAAATTATTTGTAAATTTCGACAAGTAGAACAACGATTGGAACACATAGACGGTTGAAATCTTTGTATATATTGCTTCCATATAGTCTAAGAAACATATATGCAAAGTATCCAAACAGTACCATTCGCCAATTTTTTGTTCTTCAAGTTTAAGTGAACAACGAGCCCCATTGTTAATCCTTTAAAGGAAATTATTTGTAAATTTCGACAAGTAGAACAACGATTGGAACACATAGACGGTTGAAATCTTTGTATATATTGCTTCCATATAGTCTAAGAAACATGTACGCATAGCATCCAAACAGTACCATTCGCCAATTTTTTGGTCTTCAACTTTAAGTGAACAATGAGCCCCAATGGTTAATCCTTTATCGGAAATTATTTGTAATTTTCGACAAGTAGAACAATGAATGGAACAGGTAGACGGTTGAAATCCTTGTATATATTGCGTCTATATAGTCTAAGAAACATATATGCAAAGCATCCAAACAGTACAATTCGCCAATTTATTGTTCTTCAAGTTTAAGTGAACAACGAGCCCCATTGTTAATCCTTTAAAGGAAATTATTTGTAAATTTCGACAAGTAGAACAATGAATGGAACAGGTAGACGGTTGAAATCTTTGTATATATTGCTTCCATATAGTCTAAGAAACATGTACGCAAAGCATCCAAACAGTTCAATTCGCCAATTTTTTGTTCTTCAAGTTTAAGTGAACAACGAGCCCCATTGATAATCATGAAACGGAAATTATTTATAACTTTCTACAAGTAGAACAATGAATAGAACAGGTAGACGGTTGAAATCTTTGTATATGTTGCTTCTATATAGTCTGAGAAACATATATGCAAAGAATCCAAACAGTACAAATCGACAATTTTTTGTTCTTCAAGTTTAAGTGAACTACGAGCCCCATTGTTAATCCTTTAAAGGAAATTAATTGTAAATTTCGGCAAGTAGAACTATGAATGGAATAGGTAGACGGTTGTAATCATTGTATATATTGCTTCTATATAGTCTAAGAAACATATATGCAAAGCATCCAAACAGTACAATTCGCCAATTTTTTGTTCTACAAGTTTAAGTGAACAATGAGCCCCATTGTTAATCCTTTATCGGAAATAATTTGTAAATTTCGACAAGTAGAACAATGAATGGAACAGGTAGACTGTTGAAATCATTGTATATATTGCTTCTATATAGTCTAAGAAACATATATGCAAAGCATCCAAACAGTACCATTCGCCAATTTTTTGTTCTTCAAGTTTAAGTGAACAATGAGCCCCAATGGTTAATCCTTTATCGGAAATTATTTGTAATTTTCGACAAGTAGAACAATGAATGGAACAGGTCGGCGGTTGAAATCATTGTATATATTGCTTCTATATAGTCTAAGAAACATATATGCAAAGCATCCAAACAGTACAAATCGACAATTTTTTGTTCTTCAAGTTTAGTGAACAATGAGCCCCAATGGTTAATCCTTTATCGGAAATTATTTGTAACTTTCGACAAGTAGAACAATGAATGGATCAGGTAGACGGTTGAACTCATTGTATATATTGCTTCTATATAATCTACGAAACATATATGCAAAGCATCCAAACAGTACAATTCGCCAATTATTTCATCTTCATGTTTAAGTGAACTACGAGCCCCATTGTTAATACTTTAACGGAAATTATTTGGAACTTGCGACAAGTAGAACAATGAGTGGAACAGGTAGACGGTTGAAATCAATGTATATATTGCTTCTATATAGTCTAAGAAACATATATGCAAAGCATCCAAACAGTACCATTCGCCAATTTTTTGTTCTTCAAGTTTAAGTGAACAATGAGCCCCAATGGTTAATCCTTTATCGGAAATTATTTGTAATTTTCGACAAGTAGAACAATGAATGGAACAGGTCGGCGGTTGAAATCATTGTATATATTGCTTCTATATAGTCTAAGAAACATGTACGCATAGCATCCAAACAGTACCATTCGCCAATTTTTTGGTCTTCAACTTTAAGTGAACAATGAGCCCCAATGGTTAATCCTTTATCGGAAGTTATTTGTAATTTTCGACAAGTAGAACAATGAATGGAACAGGTAGACGGTTGAAATCCTTGTATATATTGCGTCTATATAGTCTATGAAACACATATGCAAAGCATCCAAACAGTACAATTCGCCAATTTATTGTTCTTCAAGTTTAAGTGAACAACGAGCCCCATTGTTAATCCTTTAAAGGAAATTATTTGTAACTTTCGACAAGTAGAACAATGAATGGAACAGGTAGACGGTTGAAATCATTGTATATATTGCTTCTATATAGTCTAAGAAACACATATGCAAAGCATCCAAACAGTACAATTCGACAATTTTTTGCTCTTCAAGTTTAAGTGAACTACGAGCCCCATTGTTAATCCTTTAAAGGAAATTATTTGTAACTTTCGACAAGTAGAACAATGAATGGAACAGGTAGACGGTTGAAATCATTGTATATATTGCTTCTATATAGTCTAAGAAACACATATGCAAAGCATCCAAACAGTACAATTCGACAATTTTTTGCTCTTCAAGTTTAAGTGAACTACGAGCCCCATTGTTAATCCTTTAAAGGAAATTATTTGTAACTTTCGACAAGTAGAACAATGAATGGAACAGGTAGACGGTTGAAATCAATGTATATATTGCTTCTATATAGTCTAAGAAACATATATGCAAAGTATCCAAACAGTACCATTCGCCAATTTTTTGTTCTTCAAGTTTAAGTGAACAACGAGCCCCATTGTTAATCCTTTAAAGGAAATTATTTGTAAATTTCGACAAGTAGAACAACGATTGGAACACATAGACGGTTGAAATCTTTGTATATATTGCTTCCATATAGTCTAAGAAACATGTACGCATAGCATCCAAACAGTACCATTCGCCAATTTTTTGGTCTTCAACTTTAAGTGAACAATGAGCCCCAATGGTTAATCCTTTATCGGAAATTATTTGTAATTTTCGACAAGTAGAACAATGAATGGAACAGGTAGACGGTTGAAATATTTGTATATATTGCTTTTATATAATATAAGAAACATATATTCAAAGCATCCAAACAGTACCATTCTCCAATTTTTTGGTCTTCAACTTTAAGTGAACAATGAGCCCCAATGGTTAATCCTTTATCGGAAGTTATTTGTAATTTTCGACAAGTAGAACAATGAATGGAACAGGTAGACGGTTGAAATCCTTGTATATATTGCGTCTATATAGTCTAAGAAACATATATGCAAAGCATCCAAACAGTACAATTCGCCAATTTATTGTTCTTCAAGTTTAAGTGAACAACGAGCCCCATTGTTAATCCTTTAAAGGAAATTATTTGTAAATTTCGACAAGTAGAACAATGAATGGAACAGGTAGACGGTTGAAATCTTTGTATATATTGCTTCCATATAGTCTAAGAAACATGTACGCAAAGCATCCAAACAGTTCAATTCGCCAATTTTTTGTTCTTCAAGTTTAAGTGAACAACGAGCCCCATTGATAATCATGAAACGGAAATTATTTATAACTTTCTACAAGTAGAACAATGAATAGAACAGGTAGACGGTTGAAATCTTTGTATATGTTGCTTCTATATAGTCTGAGAAACATATATGCAAAGAATCCAAACAGTACAATTCCCCAATTTTTTGTTCTTCAAGTTTAAGTGAACTACGAGCCCCATTGTTAATCCTTTAAAGGAAATTATTTGTAACTTTCGACAAGTAGAACAATGAATGGAACAGGTAGACTGTTGAAATCATTGTATATATTGCTTCTATATAGTCTAAGAAACATATATGCATAGCGTCCAAACAGTACAATTCGCCAATTTTTTGCTCTTCAAGTTTAAGTGAACTACGAGCCCCATTGTTAATCCTTTAAAGGAAATTATTTGTAAATTTCGGCAAGTAGAACAATGAATGGAATAGGTAGACGGTTGAAATCATTGTATATATTGTTTCTATATAGTGTAAGAAACATATCTGCAAATCTTCCAAACAGTACCATTCGCCAATTTTTTGTTCTTCAAGTTTAAGTGAACAACGAGCCCCATTGTTAATACTTTAACGGAAATTATTTGTAACTTGCGACAAGTAGAACAATGAATGGAACAGGTAGCCGGTTGAAATCAATGTATATATTGTTCTATATAGTCTAAGAAACATATATGCAAAGCATCCAAACAGTACCATTCGCCAATTTTTCTTTCTTCAAGTTTAAGTGAATAACGAGCCCCAATGGTTAATCCTTTATCGGAAATTATTTGTAATTTTCGACAAGTAGAACAATGAATGGAACAGGTAGACGGTTGAAATATTTGTATATATTGCTTTTATATAATATAAGAAACATATATTCAAAGCATCCAAACAGTACCATTCGCCAATTTTTTGGTCTTCAACTTTAAGTGAACAATGAGCCCCAATGGTTAATCCTTTATCGGAAGTTATTTGTAATTTTCGACAAGTAGAACAATGAATGGAACAGGTAGACGGTTGAAATCCTTGTATATATTGCGTCTATATAGTCTAAGAAACATATATGCAAAGCATCCAAACAGTACAATTCGCCAATTAATTGTTCTTCAAGTTTAAGTGAACAACGAGCCCCATTGTTAATCCTTTAAAGGAAATTATTTGTAAATTTCGACAAGTAGAACAATGAATGGAACAGGTAGACGGTTGAAATCTTTGTATATATTGCTTCCATATAGTCTAAGAAACATGTACGCAAAGCATCCAAACAGTTCAATTCGGTCAATTTTTTGTTCTTCAAGTTTAAGTGAACAACGAGCCCCATTGATAATCATGAAACGGAAATTATTTATAACTTTCTACAAGTAGAACAATGAATAGAACAGGTAGACGGTTGAAATCTTTGTATATGTTGCTTCTATATAGTCTAAGAAACATATATGCAAAGAATCCAAACAGTACAATTCCCCAATTTTTTGTTCTTCAAGTTTAAGTGAACTACGAGCCCCATTGTTAATCCTTTAAAGGAAATTATTTGTAACTTTCGACAAGTAGAACAATGAATGGAACAGGTAGACTGTTGAAATCATTGTATATATTGCTTCTATATAGTCTAAGAAACATATATGCAAAGCATCCAAACAGTACAATTCGCCAATTTATTGTTCTTCAAGTTTAAGTGAACAACGAGCCCCATTGTTAATACTTTAACGGAAATTATTTGTAACTTGCGACAAGTAGAACAATGAATGGAACAGGTAGCCGGTTGAAATCAATGTATATATTGTTCTATATAGTCTAAGAAACATATATGCAAAGCATCCAAACAGTACCATTCGCCAATTTTTCTTTCTTCAAGTTTAAGTGAACAACGAGCCCCAATGGTTAATCCTTTATCGGAAATTATTTGTAACTTTCGACAAGTAGAACAATGAATGGAACAGGTAGACGGTTGAAATCTTTGTATATATTGCGTCTATATAGTCTAAGAAACATATATGCAAAGCATCCAAACAGTACCATTCGCAAATTTTTTGTTCTTCAAGTTTAAGTGAACTACGAGCCCCATTGTTAATCCTTTAAAGGAAATTATTTGTAAATTTCAACAAGTAGAACAATGAATGGAACAGGTAGACGGTTGAAATCAATGTATATATTGCTTCTATATAGTCTAAGAAACATATATGCAAAGCATCCAAACAGTACCATTCGCCAATTTTTTGTTCTTTAAGGTTAAGTGAACAATGAGCCGCAATTGTTAATCCTTTATCGGAAATTATTTGTAATTTTCGACAAGTAGAACAAAGAATGGAACAGGTAGACGGTTGAAATCTTTGTATATATTGCTTCTATAGAGTCTAAGAAACATATATGCAAAGCATCCAAACAGTACAATTCGCCAATTTATTGTTCTTCAAGTTTAAGTGAACAACGAGCCCCATTGTTAATCCTTTAAAGGAAATTATTTGTAAATTTCGACAAGTAGAACAATGAATGGAACAGGTAGACGGTCGAAATCTTTGTATATATTGCTTCTATATAATTTAAGAAACATATATGCAAAGCATCCAAACAGTACCATTCGCCAATTTTTTGTTCTTCAAGTTTAAGTGAACTACGAGCCCCATTGTTAATCCTTTAAAGGAAATTATTTGTAAATTTCGACAAGTAGAACATAGAATGGAACAGGTAGACTGTTGAAATCATTGTATATATTGCTTCTATATAGTCTAAGAAACATGTACGCAAAGCATCCAAACAGTACCATTCGCCAATTTTTTGATCTTCAAGTTTAAGTGAACAGCGAGCCCCATTGATAATCATGAAATGGAAATTATTTGTAACTTTCTACAAGTAGAACAATGAATAGTACAGTTAGACGGGTTAAATCTTTCTATATATTGCTTCTAAATAGTCTAAGAAACATATATGCAAAGCGTCCAAACAGTACAATTCGCCAATTATTTGATCTTGAAGTTTAAGTGAACTACGAGCTCCATTGTTAATACTTTAACGGAAATTATTTGTAACTTTCGACAAGTAGAACAATGAATGGAACAGTTAGCCGGTTGAAATCAATGTATATATTGTTCTATATAGTCTAAGAAACATATATGCAAAGCATCCAAACAGTACCATTCGCCAATTTTTCTTTCTTCAAGTTTAAGTGAACAACGAGCCCCAATGGTTAATCCTTTATCGGAAATTATTTGTAACTTGCGACAAGTAGAACAATGAATGGAACAGGTAGCCGGTTGAAATCAATGTATATATTGCTTCTAAATAGTCTAAGAAACATATATGCAAAGAATCCAAACAGTACAATTCGCCAATTTTTTGTTCTTCAAGTTTAAGTGAACAATGAGCCCCAATGGTTAATCCTTTATCGGAAATTATTTGTAATTTTCGACAAGTAGAACAATGAATGGAACAGGTAGACGGGTTAAATCTTTCTATATATTGCTTCTAAATAGTCTAAGAAACATATATGCAAAGCATCCAAATAGTACAATTCGCCAATTTATTGTTCTTCAAGTTTAAGTGAACAATGAGCCGCAATTGTTAATCCTTTATCGGAAATTATTTGTAATTTTCGACAAGTAGAACAAAGAATGGAACAGGTAGACGGTTGAAATCTTTGTATATATTGCTTCTATAGAGTCTAAGAAACATATATGCAAAGCATCCAAACAGTACCATTCGCCAATTTTTTGTTCTTCAAGTTTAAGTGAACTACGAGCCCCATTGTTAATCCTTTAAAGGAAATTATTTGTAAATTTCGACAAGTAGAACAATGAATGGAACAGTAAGACTGTTGAAATCATTGTATATATTGGTTCTATATAGTCTAAGAAACATATATGCAAAGCATCCAAACAGTACCATTCGCCAATTTTTTGTTCTTCAAGTTTAAGTGAACTACGAGCCCCATTGTTAATCCTTTATCGGAAATTATTTGTAATTTTCGACAAGTAGAACAATGAATGGAACAGGTAGACGGTTGAAATCATTGTATATACTGCTTCTATATAATCTAAGAAACATATATGCAAAGCATCCAAACAGTACCATTCGCCAATTTTTTGTTCTTCAAGTTTAAGTGAACTACGAGCCCCATTGTTAATCCTTTAACGGAAATTAATTGTAACTTTCTACAAGTAGAACAATGATTGGAACACGTAGACGGTAGAAATCTTTGTATATATTGCTTCTATATAGTCTAAGAAACATATATGCAAAGCATCCAAACAGTAGAATTCGCCAATTTATTGTTCTTCAAGTTTAAGTGAACAGCGAGCCCCATTGATAATCATGAAATGGAAATTATTTGTAACTTTCTACAAGTAGAACAATGATTGGAACACGTAGAAGGTTGAAATCTTTGTATATATTGCATCCATATAGTCTAAGAAACATGTTCGCAAAGCATCCAAACAGTACCATTCGCCAATTTTTTGTTCTTCAAGTTTAAGTGAACAATGAGCCCCAATGGTTAATCCTTTATCGGAAATTATTTGTAATTTTCGACAAGTAGAACAATGATTGGAACAGGTAGACGGTTGGAATCTTTGTATATATTGCTTCTATATAGTCTATGATACATATATGCAAAGCATCCAAACAGTACAATTCGCCAATTTATTTTTCTTCAAGTTTAAGTGAACTACGATCCCCATTGTTAATCCTTTAAAGGAAATTATTTGTAACTTTCGACAAGTAGAACAATGAATGGAACAGGTAGGCGGTTGAAATCTTTGTATATATTGCTTCTATATATTCTAAGAAACATATATGCAAAGCATCCAAACAGTACCTTTCGCCAATTTTTTGTTCTTCAAGTTTAAGTGAACAACGAGCCCCATTGATAATCATGAAACGGAAATTATTTGTAACTTTCTACAAGTAGAACAATGAATGGAACTGGTAGACGGTTGAAATCATTGTATATATTGCTTCTATATAGTCTACGAAACATATATGCAAAGCATCCAAACAGTACAATTCGCCAATTTTTTGTTCTTCAAGTATAAGTGAACAATGAGCCCCAATGGTTAATCCTTTATCGGAAATTATTTGTAATTTTCGACAAGTAGAACAATGAATGGAACAGGTAGACGGTTGAAATCTCTGTATATATTGCTTCTATATAGTCTACGAAACATATATGCAAAGCATCCAAACAGTACAATTCGCCAATTTTTTGTTCTTCAAGTATAAGTGAACAATGAGCCCCAATGGTTAATCCTTTATCGGAAATTATTTGTAATTTTCGACAAGTAGAACAATGAATGGAACAGGTAGACGGTTGAAATCTCTGTATATATTGCTTCTATATTGTCTAAGAAACATATTGCAAAGCATCCAAGCTGTACAATTCGCCAATTTATTGTTCTTCAAGTTTAAGTGAACAACGAGCCGCATTGTTAATCCTTCAAAGGAAATTATTTGTAAATTTCGGCAAGTAGAACAATGATTGGAACACGTAGACGGTTGAAATCTTTGTATATATTGCTTCCATATAGTCTAAGAAACATGTACGCAAAGCATCCAAACGGTACCATTCGCCAATTTTTTGTTCTTCAAGTTTAACTGAACAATGAGCCCCAATGGTTAATCCTTTATCGGAAATTATTTATAATTTTCGACAAGTAGAACAATGAACGGAACAGGTAGACGGTTGAAATCTTTGTATATATTGCTTCTATATAATCTAAGAAACATATATGCAAAGCATCCAAACAGTAACATTCGCCAATTTTTTGTTCTTCAAGTTTAAGTGAACAACGAGCCCCATTGATAATCATGAAACGGAAATTATTTGTAACTTTCTACAAGTAGAACAATGAATGGAACAGGTAGACGGTTGAAATCTTTGTATATATTGCTTCTATATAGTCTAAGAAACCTATATGCAAAGCATCTAAACAGTAACAATCGCCAATTTTTTGATCTTCAAGTATAAGTGAACAATGAGCCCCAATGGTTAATCCTTTATCGGAAATTATTTGTAATTTTCGACAAGTAGAACAATGAATGGAACAGGTAGACGGTTGAAATCTCTGTATATATTGCTTCTATATTGTCTAAGAAACATATTGCAAAGCATCCAAGCTGTACAATTCGCCAATTTATTGTTCTTCAAGTTTAAGTGAACAACGAGCCGCATTGTTAATCCTTCAAAGGAAATTATTTGTAAATTTCGGCAAGTAGAACAATGATTGGAACACGTAGACGGTTGAAATCTTTGTATATATTGCTTCCATATAGTCTAAGAAACATGTACGCAAAGCATCCAAACGGTACCATTCGCCAATTTTTTGTTCTTCAAGTTTAACTGAACAATGAGCCCCAATGGTTCATCCTTTATCGGAAATTATTTATAATTTTCGACAAGTAGAACAATGAACGGAACAGGTAGACGGTTGAAATCTTTGTATATATTGCTTCTATATAATCTAAGAAACATATATGCAAAGCATCCAAACAGTAACATTCGCCAATTTTTTGTTCTTCAAGTTTAAGTGAACAACGAGCCCCATTGATAATCATGAAACGGAAATTATTTGTAACTTTCTACAAGTAGAACAATGAATGGAACAGGTAGACGGTTGAAATCTTTGCATATATTGCTTCTATATAGTCTAAGAAACCTATATGCAAAGCATCTAAACAGTAACAATCGCCAATTTTTTGATCTTCAAGTTTAAGTGAACAGCGAGCCCCATTGATAATCATGAAATGGAAATTATTTGTAACTTTCTACAAGTAGAACAATGAATAGTACAGGTAGACGGGTTAAATCTTTCTATATATTGCTTCTAAATAGTCTAAGAAACATATATGCAAAGCATCCAAATAGTACAATTCGCCATTTTTTTGTTCTTCAAGTTTAAGTGAACTACGAGCCCCATTGTTAATCCTTTATCGGAAATTATTTGTAACTTTCGACAAGTAGAACAATGAATGGAACAGGTAGACGGTTGAAATCTTTGTATATATTGCGTCTATATAGTCTAAGAAACATATAGGCAAAGCATCCAAACATTACCATTCGCCAATTTTTTGTTGTTCAAGTTTAAGTGAACTACGAGCCCCATTGTTAATCATTTAAAGGAAATTATTTGTAAATTTCGACAAGTAGAACAATGAATGGAACAGGTAGACGGTTGAAATCAATGTATATATTGCTTCTATATAGTCTAAGAAACATATATGCAAAGCATCCAAACAGTACCATTCGCCAATTTTTTGTTCTTCAAGTTTAACTGAACAATGAGCCCCAATGGTTAATCCTTTATCGGAAATTATTTATAATTTTCGACAAGTAGAACAATGAACGGAACAGGTAGACGGTTGAAATCTTTGTATATATTGCTTCTATATAATCTAAGAAACATATATGCAAAGCATCCAAACAGTAACATTCGCCAATTTTTTGTTCTTCAAGTTTAAGTGAACAACGAGCCCCATTGATAATCATGAAACGGAAATTATTTGTAACTTTCTACAAGTAGAACAATGAATGGAACAGGTAGACGGTTGAAATCTTTGTATATATTGCTTCTATATAGTCTAAGAAACCTATATGCAAAGCATCTAAACAGTAACAATCGCCAATTTTTTGATCTTCAAGTTTAAGTGAACAGCGAGCCCCATTGATAATCATGAAATGGAAATTATTTGTAACTTTCTACAAGTAGAACATAGAATGGAACAGGTAGACTGTTGAAATCATTGTATATATTGCTTCTATATAGTCTAAGAAACATGTACGCAAAGCATCCAAACAGTACCATTCGCCTATTTTTTGATCTTCAAGTTTAAGTGAACAGCGAGCCCCATTGATAATCATGAAATGGAAATTATTTGTAACTTTCTACAAGTAGAACAATGAATAGTACAGGTAGACGGGTTAAATCTTTCTATATATTGCTTCTAAATAGTCTAAGAAACATATATGCAAAGCGTCCAAACAGTACAATTCGCCAATTATTTGATCTTGAAGTTTAAGTGAACTACGAGCTCCATTGTTAATACTTTAACGGAAATTATTTGTAACTTGCGACAAGTAGAACAATGAATGGAACAGGTAGCCGGTTGAAATCAATGTATATATTGCTTCTAAATAGTCTAAGAAACATATATGCAAAGAATCCAAACAGTACAATTCGCCAATTTTTTGTTCTTCAAGTTTAAGTGAACAATGAGCCCCAATGGTTAATCCTTTATCGGAAATTATTTGCAACTTTCGACAAGTAGAACAATGAATGGAACAGGTAGACGGTCGAAATCTTTGTATATATTGCTTCTATATAATCTAAGAAACATATATGCAAAGCATCCAAACAGTACCATTCGCCAATTTTTTGTTCTTCAAGTTTAAGTGAACTACGAGCCCCATTGTTAATCCTTTAAAGGAAATTATTTGTAAATTTCGACAAGTAGAACAATGAATGGAACAGTAAGACTGTTGAAATCATTGTATTTATTGGTTCTATATAGTCTAAGAAACATATATGCAAAGCATCCAAACAGTACAATTCGCCAATTTCTTGTTCTTCAAGTTTAAGTCAACTACGATCCCCATTGTTAATCCCTTAACGGAAATTATTTGTAACTTTCGACAAGTAGAACAATGATTGGAACACGTAGACGGTTGAAATCTTTGTATATATAGCTTCCATATAGTCTAAGAAACATGTACGCAAAGCATCCAAACAGTACCATTCGCCAATTTTTTGTTCTTCAAGTGTAAGTGAACAATGAGCCCCAATGGTTAATCCTTTATCGGAAATTATTTGTAATTTTCGACAAGTAGAACAATGAATGGAACAGGTAGACGGTTGAAATCTGTGTATATACTGCTTCTATATAATCTAAGAAACATATATGCAAAGCATCCAAACAGTACCATTCGCCAATTTTTTGTTCTTCAAGTTTAAGTGAACTACGAGCCCCATTGTTAATCCTTTAACGGAAATTAATTGTAACTTTCTACAAGTAGAACAATGATTGGAACACGTAGACGGTAGAAATCTTTGTATATATTGCTTCTATATAGTCTAAGAAACATATATGCAAAGCATCCAAACAGTACAATTCGCCAATTTATTGTTCTTCAAGTTTAAGTGAACAGCGAGCCCCATTGATAATCATGAAATGGAAATTATTTGTAACTTTCTACAAGTAGAACAATGATTGGAACACGTAGAAGGTTGAAATCTTTGTATATATTGCATCCATATAGTCTAAGAAACATGTTCGCAAAGCATCCAAACAGTACCATTCGCCAATTTTTTGTTCTTCAAGTTTAAGTGAACAATGAGCCCCAATGGTTAATCCTTTATCGGAAATTATTTGTAATTTTCGACAAGTAGAACAATGATTGGAACAGGTAGACGGTTGGAATCTTTGTATATATTGCTTCTATATAGTCTATGATACATATATGCAAAGCATCCAAACAGTACAATTCGCCAATTTATTTTTGTTCAAGTTTAAGTGAACTACGATCCCCATTGTTAATCCTTTAAAGGAAATTATTTGTAACTTTCGACAAGTAGAACAATGAATGGAACAGGTAGGCGGTTGAAATCTTTGTATATATTGCTTCTATATATTCTAAGAAACATATATGCAAAGCATCCAAACAGTACCTTTCGCCAATTTTTTGTTCTTCAAGTTTAAGTGAACAACGAGCCCCATTGATAATCATGAAACGGAAATTATTTGTAACTTTCTACAAGTAGAACAATGAATGGAACTGGTAGACGGTTGAAATCATTGTATATATTGCTTCTATATAGTCTACGAAACATATATGCAAAGCATCCAAACAGTACAATTCGCCAATTTTTTGTTCTTCAAGTATAAGTGAACAATGAGCCCCAATGGTTAATCCTTTATCGGAAATTATTTGTAATTTTCGACAAGTAGAACAATGAATGGAACAGGTAGACGGTTGAAATCTCTGTATATATTGCTTCTATATTGTCTAAGAAACATATTGCAAAGCATCCAAGCTGTACAATTCGCCAATTTATTGTTCTTCAAGTTTAAGTGAACAACGAGCCGCATTGTTAATCCTTCAAAGGAAATTATTTGTAAATTTCGGCAAGTAGAACAATGATTGGAACACGTAGACGGTTGAAATCTTTGTATATATTGCTTCCATATAGTCTAAGAAACATGTACGCAAAGCATCCAAACGGTACCATTCGCCAATTTTTTGTTCTTCAAGTTTAAGTGAACAATGAGCCCCAATGGTTAATCCTTTATCGGAAATTATTTATAATTTTCGACAAGTAGAACAATGAACGGAACAGGTAGACGGTTGAAATCTTTGTATATATTGCTTCTATATAATCTAAGAAACATATATGCAAAGCATCCAAACAGTAACATTCGCCAATTTTTTGTTCTTCAAGTTTAAGTGAACAACGAGCCCCATTGATAATCATGAAACGGAAATTATTTGTAACTTTCTACAAGTAGAACAATGAATGGAACAGGTAGACGGTTGAAATCTTTGTATATATTGCTTCTATATAGTCTAAGAAACCTATATGCAAAGCATCTAAACAGTAACAATCGCCAATTTCTTGATCTTCAAGTTTAAGTGAACAGCGAGCCCCATTGATAATCATGAAATGGAAATTATTTGTAACTTTCTACAAGTAGAACAATGAATAGTACAGGTAGACGGGTTAAATCTTTCTATATATTGCTTCTAAATAGTCTAAGAAACATATATGCAAAGCATCCAAATAGTACAATTCGCCATTTTTTTGTTCTTCAAGTTTAAGTGAACTACGAGCCCCATTGTTAATCCTTTATCGGAAATTATTTGTAACTTTCGACAAGTAGAACAATGAATGGAACAGGTAGACGGTTGAAATCTTTGTATATATTGCGTCTATATAGTCTAAGAAACATATAGGCAAAGCATCCAAACATTACCATTCGCCAATTTTTTGTTGTTCAAGTTTAAGTGAACTACGAGCCCCATTGTTAATCATTTAAAGGAAATTATTTGTAAATTTCGACAAGTAGAACAATGAATGGAACAGGTAGACGGTTGAAATCAATGTATATATTGCTTCTATATAGTCTAAGAAACATATATGCAAAGCATCCAAACAGTACCATTCGCCAATTTTTTGGTCTTCAAGTTTAAGTGAACAATGAGCCCCAATGGTTAATCCTTTATCGGAAATTATTTGTAATTTTCGACAAGTAGAACAATGAATGGAACAGGTAGACGGTTGAAATCCTTGTATATATTGCGTCTATATAGTCTAAGAAACATATATGCAAAGCATCCAAATAGTACAATTCGCCAATTTTTTCATCTTCAAGTTTAAGTGAACAGCGAGCCCCATTGATAATCATGAAATGGAAATTATTTGTAACTTTCTACAAGTAGAACAATGAATAGTACAGGTAGACGGGTTAAATCTTTCTATATATTGCTTCTAAATAGTCTAAGAAACATATATGCAAAGCATCCAAATAGTACAATTCGCCATTTTTTTGTTCTTCAAGTTTAAGTGAACTACCAGCCCCATTGTTAATCCTTTAAAGGAAATTATTTGTAAATTTCGACAAGGAGAACAATGAATGGAACAGGTAGACGGTTGAAATCCTTGTATATATTGCGTCTATATAGTCTAAGAAACATATATGCAAAGCATCCAAATAGTACAATTCGCCAATTTTTTCATCTTCAAGTTTAAGTGAACAGCGAGCCCCATTGATAATCATGAAATGGAAATTATTTGTAACTTTCTACAAGTAGAACAATGAATAGTACAGGTAGACGGGTTAAATCTTTCTATATATTGCTTCTAAATAGTCTAAGAAACATATATGCAAAGCATCCAAATAGTACAATTCGCCAATTTATTGTTCTTCAAGTTTAAGTGAACAACGAGCCGCATTGTTAATCCTTCAAAGGAAATGATTTGTAAATTTCGGCAAGTAGAACAATGATTGGAACACGTAGACGGTTGAAATCTTTGTATATATTGCTTCCATATAGTCTAAGAAACATGTACGCAAAGCATCCAAACGGTACCATTCGCCAATTTATTGTTCTTCAAGTTTAAGTGAACAACGAGCCCCATTGTTAATCCTTTAAAGGAAATTATTTGTAACTTTCGACAAGTAGAACAATGAATGGAACAGGTAGACTGTTGAAATCATTGTATATATTGCTTCTATATAGTCTAAGAAACATATATGCAAAGCATCCAAACAGTACAATTCGCCAATTTATTGTTCTTCAAGTTTAAGTGAACAACGAGCCCCATTGTTAATCCTTTAAAGGAAATTATTTGTAAATTTCGACAAGTAGAACAATGAATGGAACAGGTAGACGGGTGAAATCTTTGTACATATTGCTTCTATATAGTCTAAGAAACCTATATGCAAAGCATCTAAACAGTAACAATCGCCAATTTTTTGATCTTCAAGTTTAAGTGAACAGCGAGCCCCATTGATAATCATGAAATGGAAATTATTTGTAACTTTCTACAAGTAGAACAATGAATAGTACAGGTAGACGGGTTAAATCTTTCTATATATTGCTTCTAAATAGTCTAAGAAACATATATGCAAAGCATCCAAATAGTACAATTCGCCATTTTTTTGTTCTTCAAGTTTAAGTGAACTACGATCCCCATTGTTAATCCCTTAACGGAAATTATTTGTAACTTTCGACAAGTAGAACAGTTAATGGAACTGGTAGACGGTTGAAATCTTTGTATATATTGCTTCTATATAGTATAAGAAACATATAGGCAAAGCATCCAAACAGTACAATTCGCCAATTTTTTGTTCTTCAAGTTTAAGTGAACAATGAGCCCCAATGGTTAATCCTTTATCGGAAATTATTTGTTATTTTCGACAAGTAGAACAATGAATGGAACAGGTAGACGGGTGAAATCTTTGTATATATTGCTTCTATATAGTCTAAGAAACCTATATGCAAAGCATCTAAACAGTAACAATCGCCAATTTTTTGATCTTCAAGTTTAAGTGAACAATGAGCCCCATTGTTAATCCTTTATCGGAAATTATTTGTAACTTTCGACAAGTAGAACAATGAATGGAAATGGTAGACGGTTGAAATCTTTTTATATATTGCTTCTATATAGTCTAAGAAACATATATGCAAAGCATCCAAACAGTTCCAGTCGCCAATTTTTTGTTCTTCAAGTTTAAGTAAACTACGATCCCCATTGTTAATTCCTTAACGGAAAATATTTGTAACTTTCGACAAGTAGAACGATGAATGGAACAGGTAGACGGTTGAAATCATTGTATATATTGCTTCTATATAGTCTAAGAAACATATATGCAAAGCATCCAAATAGTACAATTCGCCATTTTTTTGTTCTTCAAGTTTAAGTGAACTACCAGCCCCATTGTTAATCCTTTAAAGGAAATTATTTGTAAATTTCGACAAGGAGAACAATGAATGGATCAGGTAGACGGTTGAAATAATTGTATATATTGCTTCTATATAATCTATGAAACATATATGCAAAGCATCCAAACAGTACAATTCGCCAATTTTTTGTTCTTCAAGTTTAAGTGAACTACGAGCCCCATTGTTAATCCTTTATCGGAAATTATTTGTAACTTTCGACAAGTAGAACAATGAATGGAACAGGTAGACGGTTGAAATCTTTGTATATATTGCGTCTATATAGTCTAAGAAACATATAGGCAAAGCATCCAAACATTACCATTCGCCAATTTTTTGTTGTTCAAGTTTAAGTGAACTACGAGCCCCATTGTTAATCATTTAAAGGAAATTATTTGTAAATTTCGACAAGTAGAACAATGAATGGAACAGGTAGACGGTTGAAATCAATGTATATATTGCTTCTATATAGTCTAAGAAACATATATGCAAAGCATCCAAACAGTATCATTCGCCAATTTTTTGTTCTTCAAGTTTAAGTGAACAACGAGCCCCAATGGTTAATCCTTTATCGGAAATTATTTGTAACTTCCGACAAGTAGAACAATGAATGGAACAGGTAGACGGTTGAAATCTTTGTATATATTGCTTCTATATAGTCTAAGAAACCTATATGCAAAGCATCTAAACAGTAACAATCGCCAATTTTTTGATCTTCAAGTTTAAGTGAACAGCGAGCCCCATTGATAATCATGAAATGGAAATTATTTGTAACTTTCTACAAGTAGAACAATGAATAGTACAGGTAGACGGGTTAAATCTTTCTATATATTGCTTCTAAATAGTCTAAGAAACATATATGCAAAGCATCCAAATAGTACAATTCGCCAATTTTTTGTTGTTCAAGTTTAAGTGAACAACGAGCCCCATTGTTAATCCTTTAAAGGAAATTATTTGTAACTTTCGACAAGTAGAACAATGAATGGAACAGGTAGACTGTTGAAATCATTGTATATATTGCTTCTATATAGTCTAAGAAACATATATGCAAAGCATCCAAACAGTACAATTCGCCAATTTATTGATCTTCAAGTTTAAGTGAACAACGAGCCCCATTGTTAATCCTTTAAAGGAAATTATTTGTAAATTTCGACAAGTAGAACAATGAATGGAACAGGTAGACGGTCGAAATCTTTGTATATATTGCTTCTATATAATCTAAGAAACATATATGCAAAGCATCCAAACAGTACCATTCGCCAATTTTTTGTTCTTCAAGTTTAAGTGAACTACGAGCCCCATTGTTAATCCTTTAAAGGAAATTATTTGTAAATTTCGACAAGTAGAACAATGAATGGAACAGGTAGACTGTTGAAATCATTGTATATATTGCTTCTATATAGTCTAAGAAACATATATGCAAAGCGTCCAAACAGTACAATTCGCCAATTAGTTGATCTTCAAGTTTAAGTGAACTACGAGCTCCATTGTTAATACTTTAACGGAAATTATTTGTAACTTGCGACAAGTAGAACAATGAATCTAACAGGTAGCCGGTTGAAATCAATGTATATATTGTTCGATATAGTCTAAGAAACATGTATGCAAAGCATCCAAACAGTACCATTCGCCAATTTTTCTTTCTTCAAGTTTAAGTGAACAACGAGCCCCAATGGTTAATCCTTTATCGGAAAATATTTGTAACTTTCGACAAGTAGAACAATGAATGGAACAGGTAGACTGTTGAAATCATTGTATATATTGCTTCTATATAGTCTAAGAAACATATATGCAAAGCGTCCAAACAGTACAATTCGCCAATTTATTGTTCTTCAAGTTTAAGTGAACAACGAGCCCCATTGTTAATCCTTTAAAGGAAATTATTTGTAAATTTCGACAAGTAGAACAATGAATGGAACAGGTAGACGGTCGAAATCTTTGTATATATTGCTTCTATATAATCTAAGAAACATATATGCAAAGCATCCAAACAGTACCATTCGCCAATTTTTTGTTCTTCAAGTTTAAGTGAACTACGAGCCCCATTGTTAATCCTTTAAAGGAAATTATTTGTAAATTTCGACAAGTAGAACAATGATTGGAACACGTAGACGGTTGAAATCTTTGTATATATAGCTTCCATATAGTCTAAGAAACATGTACGCAAAGCATCCAAACAGTACCATTCGCCAATTTTCTGTTCTTCAAGTTTAAGTGAACAATGAGCCCAAATGGTTAATCCTTTATCGGAAATTATTTGTAATTTTCGACAAGTAGAACAATGAATGGAACAGGTAGACGGTTGAAATCTTTGTATATATTGCTTCTATATAATCTAAGAAACATATATTCAAAGCATCCAAACAGTACCATTCGCCAATTTTTTGTTCTTCAACTTTAAGTGAACTACGAGTCCCATTGTTAATCCTTTAAAGGAAATTATTTGTAAATTTCGACAAGTAGAACAATGAATGGAACAGGTAGACGGTTGAAATCCTTGTATATATTGCGTCTATATAGTCTAAGAAACATATATGCAAAGCATCCAAACAGTACAATTCGCCAATTTATTGTTCTTCAAGTTTAAGTGAACTACGAGCCCCATTGTTAATCCTTTAACGGATATTAATTGTAACTTTCTACAAGTAGAACAATGAATGGAACAGGTAGACGGTTGAAATCTTTGTACATATTGCTTCTATATAGTCCAAGAAACCTATATGCAAAGCATCCAAACAGTACCATTCGCCAATTTTTTGTTCTTCAAGTTTAAGTGAACAATGAGCCCCAATGGTTAATCCTTTATCGGAAATTATTTGTAATTTTCGACAAGTAGAACAATGAATGGAACAGGTAGACTGTTGAAATCATTGTATATATTGCTTCTATATAGTCTAAGAAACATATATGCAAAGCATCCAAACAGTACAATTCGCCAATTTATTGTTCTTCAAGTTTAAGTGAACAACGAGCCCCATTGTTAATCCTTTAAAGGAAATTATTTGTAAATTTCGACAAGTAGAACAATGAATGGAACAGGTAGACGGTCGAAATCTTTGTATATATTGCTTCTATATAGTCTAAGAAACATATATGCATAGCGTCCAAACAGTACAATTCGCCAATTTTTTGTTCTTCAAGTTTAAGTGAACAATGAGCCCCAATGGTTAATCCTTTATCGGAAATTACTTGTAATTTTCGACAAGTAGAACAATGAATGGAACAGGTAGACGGTTGAAATCTTTGTACATATTGCTTCTATATAATCTAAGAAACATATATGCAAAGCATCTAAACAGTAACAATCGCCAATTTTTTGATCTTCAAGTTTAAGTGAACAGCGAGCCCCATTGATAATCATGAAATGGAAATTATTTGTAACTTTCTACAAGTAGAACAATGAATAGTACAGTTAGACGGGTGAAATCTTTGTATATATTGCTTCTATATAGTCCAAGAAACCTATATGCAAAGCATCCAAACAGTACCATTCGCCAATTTTTTGTTCTTCAAGTTTAAGTGAACAATGAGCCCCAATGGTTAATCCTTTATCGGAAATTATTTGTAATTTTCGACAAGTAGAACAATGAATGGAACAGGTAGACTGTTGAAATCATTGTATATATTGCTTCTATATAGTCTAAGAAACATATATGCAAAGCATCCAAACAGTACAATTCGCCATTTTATTGTTCTTCAAGTTTAAGTGAACAACGAGCCCCATTGTTAATCCTTTAAAGGAAATTATTTGTAAATTTCGACAAGTAGAACAATGAATGGAACTGGTAGACGGTTGAAATCTTTTTATATATTGCTTCTAAATAGTCTAAGAAACATGTACGCAAAGCATCCAAACAGTACCATTCGCCAATTTTTTGTTCTTCAAGTTTAAGTGAACAATGAGCCCCAATGGTTAATCCTTTATCGGAAATTATTTGTAATTTTCGACAAGTAGAACAATGAATGGAACAGGTAGACTGTTGAAATCATTGTATATATTGCTTCTATATAGTCTAAGAAACATATATGCAAAGCGTCCAAACAGTACAATTCGCCAATTTATTGTTCTTCAAGTTTAAGTGAACAACGAGCCCCATTGTTAATCCTTTAAAGGAAATTATTTGTAAATTTCGACAAGTAGAACAATGAATGGAACAGGTAGACGGTCGAAATCTTTGTATATATTGCTTCTATATAATCTAAGAAACATATATGCAAAGCATCCAAACAGTACCATTCGCCAATTTTTTGTTCTTCAAGTTTAAGTGAACTACGAGCCCCATTGTTAATCCTTTAAAGGAAATTATTTGTAAATTTCGACAAGTAGAACAATGATTGGAACACGTAGACGGTTGAAATCTTTGTATATATAGCTTCCATATAGTCTAAGAAACATGTACGCAAAGCATCCAAACAGTACCATTCGCCAATTTTCTGTTCTTCAAGTTTAAGTGAACAATGAGCCCAAATGGTTAATCCTTTATCGGAAATTATTTGTAATTTTCGACAAGTAGAACAATGAATGGAACAGGTAGACGGTTGAAATCTTTGTATATATTGCTTCTATATAAACTAAGAAACATATATGCAAAGCATCCAAACAGTACCATTCGCCAATTTTTTGTTCTTCAAGTTTAAGTGAACTACGAGCCCCATTGTTAATCCTTTAAAGGAAATTATTTGTAAATTTCGACAAGTAGAACAATGATTGGAACACGTAGACGGTTGAAATCTTTGTATATATAGCTTCCATATAGTCTAAGAAACATGTACGCAAAGCATCCAAACAGTACCATTCGCCAATTTTCTGTTCTTCAAGTTTAAGTGAACAATGAGCCCAAATGGTTAATCCTTTATCGGAAATTATTTGTAATTTTCGACAAGTAGAACAATGAATGGAACAGGTAGACGGTTGAAATCTTTGTATATATTGCTTCTATATAATCTAAGAAACATATATTCAAAGCATCCAAACAGTACCATTCGCCAATTTTTTGTTCTTCAACTTTAAGTGAACTACGAGTCCCATTGTTAATCCTTTAAAGGAAATTATTTGTAACTTTCGACAAGTAGAACAATGAATGGAACAGGTAGACGGTTGAAATCTTTGTATATATTGCTTCTATATAGTCTAAGAAACATATATGCAAAGCATCCAAATAGTACAATTCGACAATTTTTTGTTCTTCAAGTTTAAGTGAACAATGAGCCCTAATGGTTAATCCTTTATCGGAAATTATTTGTAACTTTCGACAAGTAGAACAATGAATGGAACTGGTAGACGGTTGAAATCTTTTTATATATTGCTTCTATATAGTGTAAGAAACATATATGCAAAGCATCCAAACAGTTCCAGTCGCCAATTTTTTGTTCTTCAAGTTTAAGTGAACAACGAGGCCCATTGATAATCATGAAACGGAAATTATTTCTAACTTTCGACAAGAAGAACAATGAATAGAACAGGTAGACGGTTGAAAACTTTGTATATGTTGCTTCTATATAGTCTATGAAACCTATATGCAAAGCATCTAAACAGTAACAATCGCCAATTTTTTGATCTTCAAGTTTAAGTAAACAGCGAGCCCCATTGATAATCATGAAATGGAAATTATTTGTAACTTTCTACATGTAGAACAATGAATAGTACAGGTAGACGGGTGAAATCTTTCTATATATTGCTTCTAAATAGTCTAAGAAACATATATGTGTTACGTCCCGGGGACTAAAATTCTTTTTCTTTTGAGATCATTGCCTGCGCATTTGCCAATGATTGAAATTCCTTCGGCAAATACGCAGAACGTTAATAATTGTTCTCCGATTCCGATGATGCAGGAATGCTTATGCATTCAGAGTTCTCTCTAACTGCATTACGATATCGTTTGAGATTCTCTATAACGAAAGAAATGCACATCCGGCTGCTCTGCTGACAAAGGTCGTTTCGAGTCACGTATGTCCTCCGGTCCCAGGAATTGCGAGGCAAATCAGCAGCGGCTGATGTGTGGGGCTCGGACGGAAGGGAGGATGGAGACTAGCACTCAAAATTGTTAACCTTAGCAAAACGTGACCACGGAACGTGGCTACCACCTCCACCTAGGGCCCACCCTTGTGAGGCCGAAGACGAGCTCAACTCGTCACTATCGTCTGGAAAGTCGCGAGGTGCGTAGGCATAGTCCGAGGGTTTAGTTAAGCTTAGGTTATACGCGAATAACTTCAATAGTTCGATACGCGGTAACGGACTTTATAATCCTCGTTAAACAAATAAATCTCTTGGTTTTCAATCGTAAAGTCGCGAGGTGCGTGATTGTTAACCCGCGAAACCGTGAGAGAATCCTAGATTCTCCGTGAGCGTAGTTTGGTAACGCTGTGGTTCCGAAAGACTCAGAGTTTCGTGCGAGAATTGTATTGTAAAACCTACTTATAAGATTCGTTAACCGTATATTTTAGTATTGCATGATCTATAGAATCATTAGAATAGGTAAATTCGAAAAAGTGCAGTTCTAATCCATCCACTCTTCTGTGCAGCCACTTGAACTCCGAGTTAATCTCGACGAGAGTAAAAGATAACACAAAGCGCAATTATCATCGCATATTTGTATCATCTCAAAATCCAGGGTGAGTTCTAATTTGCCATTACCATAATTATCTTGTGACATTCTATTGTAAACCGCCGTCTCAATAGTGAGTTTCTCTACCGTTGGACTATTTTAAAATATACATTTTGCCTGTAAATGGGAGGTTGTTTCGGAAACGAAAGATAGATTCGATTGGATCATAATCACTCGATTTCGAGCCAGCTTCACCACCAATAAATTGTTAACGTACATATATCTATTCAAAATCAATTATTTTATATCCAACTTAGACGATATTATAATCCATTTCATTACCGTTTGTAACGTTCTTTGTTTAAATTTGAATACACATTGCTTTTACCCATTATAACATTGTGAGATTCAGTTCTATTATTCAATATCCTTATCCTTTAGATTTCGATTAAGCCAGGCCTGTATAGGTCTTAACAGATCGACCCATCCATCCTGTCCTCTCCTCGCCTTAGGCTGGGGAGAGCTACAAAATTTTCAAACAGAGTCAACCGCGGAAACCCGCGCGCGATTCATTTCGTCTTAGCCGTTACGCACGGAACCTACCATCCGTCGGCACCCGCTCGACGACGGACGGGACGTTCGAATAATACGCCGTTCGTAACATATGCAAAGCATCCAAACAGTACAATTCGCCAATTATTTGATCTTCAAGTTTAAGTGAACTACGAGCCCCATTGTTAATCCTTTAAAGGAAATTATTTGTAAATTTCGACAAGTAGAACAATGAATGGGTCAGGTAGACGGTTGAAATCATTGTATATATTGCTGCTATATAGTCTAAGAAACATATATGCATAGCGTCCAAACAGTACAATTCGCCAATTTTTTGCTCTTCAAGTTTAAGTGAACTACGAGCCCCAATGGTTAATCCTTTATCGGAAATTATTTGTAATTTTCGACAAGTAGAACAATGAATGGAACAGGTAGATGGTTGAAATCTTTGTACATATTGCTTCTCTATAATCCAAGAAACATATATGCATAGCGTCCAAACAGTACAATACGCCAATTTTTTGCTCTTCAAGTTTAAGTGAACTACGAGCCCCATTGTTAATCCTTTAAAGGAAATTATTTGTAAAGGGTCTAGCAGGATAAGGGGGTCAAAAGTGCCCTTGAAGCTATTTTATTCCACGATGCGTCATTCGATAGGTAACCATAAGAAACCATTGTACACAAATTTTTAATCCGATAGCTTGACCGGGAGGGTAGTTATGGGGTAAATTCGAAAAACCAGTTTTTGCCTCATTTTCACCACTTAATGATGTGTAAAAATGTCGAAAAAATTCTGACACATTCTAAACATGATTGCACACGTTAGGAATGATTTTCAGATTCTTCCGTTGCAAGTGCCGCGCGCAAAAAATCAAAAACGACAAAAAAATGGGAAAAATGTAGATTTTGCATTGAAATCTTCGAGACACAATTTTTAAATAATTCCTGTAAGTACCTGATGTATCCATTAATATGCTCAATTTTTTTCATATTTTTTTGATATGGTGCAACACTGTCGGAAAAATCAAAAACCGATTTCTGGGACGCATTTCGGGCTGAAACGCGATCAGTGTTTGCTATCATTGCATTATTTTAATTCAGTATGTTCATTTTATTACCTTCAATGTCTCTGAATACGAAAAAATACGTGTTAAGGAAGAGAATCAAGAAAATAAAGTAAATTGTTAATTGTATGCTCCTTATATGCTAGAACTTTGAACCTTCCTTCAAGAGATGAGATGGCGCAGTGGGTAGAGTGTCTGCCTGTGGAACCGCTGGAAACTTTTTGTCGCGGGTTCGAATCCCCATGGGGGACTTAATTTTTTTTCTGTAATTTTTTTTTTTAAATTATTAAACACATAGCAATAATCAATAGTCGCTTTAAGGTGATTCACAGATATTTTTATGTCTTCAAAAAATATAAAACCAGCACGAAAATAATCATACGGTATGATTTTCCTAGTTATGCCATATTTTGCAATTATTAGTATTTTCAAACATTTTGTATGCTTAATAGATATTGGTTTATTATAATGCATGAAAATATATGTTAAATAATGAAGGGACATAATATTATATCTTGGAAAGTTATAACAAAGAGGAGGAAGGCAGAGTTTCTTCCTTTCTATAGATTATAACTTTTCATGATCCTTTTACATTTAACATACATTTTCAAATGTCTTAATAAATCGATGTTTATTCAATATACGAAATGTTTAAAAGTACTAGTAATCGCAAATCGTGGCATTATTAAAAACAGTAGATATAATTATTTTTAGAAATATTTGTGAAACACCTTAAAGTGACTATTGATTATTGCTGTGTTTAATAATTTAAAAAAAAAAAATTACAGAAAAAAAAATTAAGTCCCCCATGGGGATTCGAACCCGCGACAAAAAGTTTCCAGCGGTTCCACAGGCAGACACTCTACCCACTGCGCCATCTCATCTCTTGAAGGAAGGTTCAAAGTTCTAGCATATAAGGAGCATACAATTAACAATTTACTTTATTTTCTTGATTCTCTTCCTTAACACGTATTTTTTCGTATTCAGAGACATTGAAGTTAATAAAATGAACATACTGAATTAAAATAATGCAATGATAGCAAATACTGATCGCGTTTCAGCCCGAAATGCGTCCCAGAAATCGGTTTTTGATTTTTCCGACAGTGTTGCACCATATCAAAAAAATATGAAAAAAATTGAGCATATTAATGGATACATCAGGTACTTACAGGAATTATTTAAAAATTGTGTCTCGAAGATTTCAATGCAAAATCTACATTTTTCCCATTTTTTTGTCGTTTTTGATTTTTTGCGCGCGGCACTTGCAACGGAAGAATCTGAAAATCATTCCTAACGTGTGCAATCATGTTTAGAATGTGTCAGAATTTTTTCGACATTTTTACACATCATTAAGTGGCGAAAATGAGGCAAAAACTGGTTTTTCGAATTTACCCCATAACTACCCTCCCAGTCAAGCTATCGGATTAAAAATTTGTGTACAATGGTTTCTTATGGTTACCTATCGAATGACGCATCGTGGAATAAAATAGCTTCAAGGGCACTTTTGACCCCCTTATCCTGCTAGACCCTTTCGGCAAGTAGAACAATGAATGGAATAGGTAGACGGTTGAAATCATTGTATATATTGCTTCTATATAGTCTACGAAACATATATGCAAAGCATCCACACAGTACAATTCGCCAATTATTTGATCTTCTAGTTTAAGTGAACTACGAGCCCCATTGTTAATCCTTTAAAGGAAATTATTTGTAAATTTCGACAAGTAGAACAATGAATGGATCAGGTAGACGGTTGAAATCATTGTATATATTGCTGCTATATAGTCTAAGAAACATATATGCATAGCGTCCAAATAGTACAATTCGCCAATTTTTTGCTCTTCATGTTTAAGTGAACTACGAGCCCCAATGGTTAATCCTTTATCGGAAATTATTTGTAATTTTCGACAAGTAGAACAATGAATGGAACAGGTAGACGGTTGAAATCTTTGTATATATTGCTTCTATATAAACTAAGAAACATATATGCAAAGCATCCAAACAGTACAATTCGCCAATTTATTGTTCTTCAAGTTTAAGTGAACAACGAGCCCCATTGTGAATCCTTTAAAGGAAATTATTGGTAATTTTCGACAAGTAGAACAATGAGTGGAACAGGTAGTCGGTTGAAATCAATGTATATATTGCTTCTATATAGTCTAAGAAACATATATGCAAAGCATCCAAACAGTACCATTCGCCAATTTATTGTTCTTCAAGTTTAAGTGAACAACGAGCCCCATGGTTAATCCTTTATCGGAAATTATTTGTAACTTTCGACAAGTAGAACAATGAATGGAACAGGTAGACGGTTGAAATCTTTGTATATATTGCTTCTATATAATCTAAGAATCATATATGCAAAGCATCCAAACAGTACAATTCGCCAATTATTTCATCTTCAAGTTTAAGTGAACTACGAGCCCCATTGTTAATACTTTAACGGAAATTATTTGTAACTTGCGACAAGTAGAACAATGAGTGGATCAGGTAGACGGTTGAAATCAATGCATATATTGCTTCTATATAGTCTAAGAAACATATATGCAAAGCATCCAAACAGTACAATTCGCCAATTATTTCATCTTCAAGTTTAAGTGAACTACGAGCCCCATTGTTAATACTTTAACGGAAATTATTTGTAACTTGCGACAAGTAGAACAATGAGTGGATCAGGTAGACGGTTGAAATCTTTTTATATATTGCTTCTATATAGACTAAGAAACCTATATGCAAAGCATCTAAACAGTAACATTCGCCAATTTTTTGATCTTCAAGTTTAAGTGAACAATGAGCCCCATTGTTAATCCTTTAAAGGAAATTATTTGTAACTTTCGACAAGTAGAACAATGAATGTAACTGGTAGACGGTTGAAATCTTTTTATATATTGCTTCTATATAGACTAAGAAACATATATGCAAAGCATCCAAACAGTACAATTCGCCAATTTATTGATCATCAAGTTTAAGTGAACAATGAGCCCCATGGTTAATCCTTTATCGGAAATTATTTGTAACTTTCGACAAGTAGAACAATGAATGGAACAGGTAGACGGTTGAAATCTTTGTATATATTGCTTCTATATAATCTAAGAATCATATATGCAAAGCATCCAAACAGTACAATTCGCCAATTATTTCATCTTCAAGTTTAAGTGAACTACGAGCCCCATTGTTAATACTTTAACGGAAATTATTTGTAACTTGCGACAAGTAGAACAATGAGTGGATCAGGTAGACGGTTGAAATCAATGCATATATTGCTTCTATATAGTCTAAGAAACATATATGCAAAGCATCCAAACAGTACAATTCGCCAATTATTTCATCTTCAAGTTTAAGTGAACTACGAGCCCCATTGTTAATACTTTAACGGAAATTATTTGTAACTTGCGACAAGTAGAACAATGAGTGGATCAGGTAGACGGTTGAAATCTTTTTATATATTGCTTCTATATAGACTAAGAAACCTATATGCAAAGCATCTAAACAGTAACATTCGCCAATTTTTTGATCTTCAAGTTTAAGTGAACAATGAGCCCCATTGTTAATCCTTTAAAGGAAATTATTTGTAACTTTCGACAAGTAGAACAATGAATGGAACTGGTAGACGGTTGAAATCTTTTTATATATTGCTTCTATATAGACTAAGAAACCTATATGCAAAGCATCTAAACAGTAACATTCGCCAATTTTTTGATCTTCAAGTTTAAGTGAACAATGAGCCCCATTGTTAATCCTTTAAAGGAAATTATTTGTAACTTTCGACAAGTAGAACAATGAATGGAACAGGTAGACGGTTGAAATCAATGTATATATTGCTTCTATATAGTCTAAGAAACATATATGCAAAGCATCCAAACAGTACCATTCGCCAATTTTTTGTTCTTCAAGTTTAAGTGAACAACGAGCCCCATTGATAATCATGAAACGGAAATTATTTGTAACTTTCTACAAGTAGAACAATGAATGGAACTGGTAGACGGTTGAAATCATTGTATATATTGCTTCCATATAGTCTAAGAAACATATATGCAAGCATCCAAACAGTACAATTCGCCAATTTTTTGTTTTTCAAGTTTAAGTGAACAATGAGCCCCAATGGTTAATCCTTTATCGGAAATTATTTGTAACTTTCGACAAGTAGAACAATGAATGGAACAGGTAGACGGTTGAATTCTTTGTATATATTGCTTCTATATAGTCTAAGAAACATATATGCAAAGCATCCAAACAGTACAATTCGCCAATTTTTTGTTCTTCAAGTTTAAGTGAACAATGAGCCCCATTGTTAATCCTTTATCGGAAATTATTTGTAACTTTCGACAAGTAGAACAATGAATGGAAATGGTAGACGGTTGAAATCTTTTTATATATTGCTTCTATATAGTCTAAGAAACATATATGCAAAGCATCCAAACAGTTCCAGTCGCCAATTTTTTGTTCTTCAAGTTTAAGTAAACTACGATCCCCATTGTTAATTCCTTAACGGAAAATATTTGTAACTTTCGACAAGTAGAACGATGAATGGAACAGGTAGACGGTTGAAATCATTGTATATATTGCTTCTATATAGTCTAAGAAACATATATGCAAAGCATCCAAACAGTACAATTCGCCAATTTTTTGTTCTTCAAGTTTAAGTAAACTACGATCCCCATTGTTAATCCCTTAACGGAAATTAATTGTAACTTTCTACAAGTAGAACAATGATTGGAACACGTAGACGGTTGAAATCTTTGTATATATTGCTTCCATATAGTCTAAGAAACATGTACGCAAAGCATCCAAACAGTACAATTCGCCAATTTTTTGCTCTTCAAGTTTAAGTGAACTACGAGCCCCAATGGTTAATCCTTTATCGGAAATTATTTGTAATTTTCGACAAGTAGAACAATGAATGGAACAGGTAGACGGTTGCAATCTTTGTATATATTGCTTCTATATAATCCAAGAAACATATATGCAAAGCATCCAAACAGTACCATTCGCCAATTTTTTGTTCTTCAAGTTTAAGTGAACAACGAGCCCCATTGATATTCATGAAACGGAAATTATTTGTAACTTTCTACAAGTAGAACAATGAATAGAACAGGTAGACGGTTGAAAGCTTTGTATATGTTGCTTCTATATAGACTAAGAAACCTATATGCAAAGCATCAAAACAGTAACAATCGCCAATTTTTTGATCTTCAAGTTTAAGTGAACAGCGAGCCCCATTGATAATCATGAAATGGAAATTATTTGTAACTTTCTACAAGTAGAACAATGAATAGTACAGGTAGACTGGTGAAATCTTTCTATATAATGCGTCTATATAGTCTAAGAAACCTATATGCAAAGCATCTAAACAGTAACAATCGCCAATTTTTTGATCTTCAAGTTTAAGTGAACAGCGAGCCCCATTGATAATCATGAAATGGAAATTATTTGTAACTTGCGACAAGTAGAACAATGAATGGAACAGGTAGACGGTTGAAATCTTTGTATATATTGCTTCTATATAATCTAAGAAACATATATTCAAAGCATCCAAACAGTACCATTCGCCAATTTTTTGTTCTTCAAGTTTAAGTGAACAATGAGCCCCAATGGTTAATCCTTTATCGGAAATTATTTGTAATTTTCGACTAGTAGAACAATGAATGGAACAGGTAGACGGTTGAAATCTTTGTATATGTAGGATCAGAGATAGTGGAGAAAACGGGGAGATCCGGTGCGAATAAGTACTGCCACGTTTCTTCGAAATATATATATATTGGCACACTAAACTACACGCTTACACACTACTTGAATCTTAATTTACTATTATAGCTAATTGAAACTAAACTAAATGAAACTAAATTAATTATATTTCGCCCGCCTCGCCTTAACTCTTTCGCCGCGCCTCAACCGTTTCGCCTGTACTCGCCGCCTGTCGCGAGTCGACTCTGCCGCAACCGTTCTTGACGCCCTTCGCAACGACCTACGGTTTCCGCACCGCGTTGCCGAAATTCGCGGGTCAACGCCCTGGCATCCGTTGCTAGGACCCGCCATTGGTCTTAGGCAGCCGCACGCGTCTCCAACGCCGCGCGCTCGCAGCCCAACCGTCAAACCCGCGCGGTGCCTTCGCGACGCGTTTGTTTAGGTTCGCGGGCGTTGCTTTCTTGCCGCGTAACCGCTGTCGCCAGACGCGGGTACGGTCGCGATCGCGGTTACCGACATTCCATCCTACACCCGGCCCTCCTGGTTTAAGCATCTGGCCTCAGATGCTGCGTCTTCGTGGTCCACGTCCTCCCCGTCGGCTCCGCTGTCGGCCTCGATCCACGGCTTGAGATGATCGGCCACAGTGCACGTCTGATGCGGTCCCTGTTGAGCACCAATTTTTTCCACCATGTACCGATGATGTCTTAGTACCTTTGTAATTTTGTACGGTCCTAAGTACTTCGCGGCTAATTTTAGTCCCGGACCGAGCTGCGTTCGCTTTATCGCAACCAATTCGCCTTCGCGGTACGCCCTAGCCTCTTTTCGTTTCCGGTTATAGCTTTTACGGTTTTCCGCCTGGATTTTCGCGATGCTTCTTTTCGCCTCCGCTCTTTCCGAGTCTCGCCTCTCCTGGAACATCCCCGCCCATTCCTGCTCGAGCATCTCGCGGAGCGGCGCGTCTTCTCGCGTTCGCATCCGAGTTCCAAAGAACAATTGGAACGGCGTGGAATTAATACTGCGATGGTGTGCAGCGTTCAGGTACTTCTGTACCCCTTCCAGATGACGGTACCATTGCTCAGGCCTCGGCGCCGAGAGTTTCGTCAACAGCGGGATGAGCACCCGATTTACCCGCTCTGCCTGACCATTACCCCGTGGTACGCCCGTCGCGATCAGGGAATGCACGATTCGTTCCCGCGTGCAGTACTCTGTGAATTCCCGGGAAGTAAACGCGGTGCCTCTATCGGAAATAATTCGGCGCGGATTTCCGAACGTAACTGCCTGCTTTTCCAAGTGTCGAATGACCTCGCTCGAACTCGTCGTTTTTGTAGCGTACAACCACACGAACTTCGTAAAAGCGTCTACGACTACGAGGATATGTCGGTACGCCTTCTTAGTGGAGGTCAGCGGTCCCAGGTGGTCGATATGGAACGTATCGAGCGGTGTTTCGCCCTTATCAATTGGCGCGAGGAAGCCGTCCTGTTTGCCCGTTTTCCTCTCCGCCAAGATGCAGTCGACACAACTTCTGATTACTTTTTCAATTTTGGGCCGAAGGCCCTGAAACCAATAGTCCCGTTTAATCATGGCCTCGGTCTTGCCCGCTGCAAAGTGCCCCATGCCATGCACTCGCCGTATCAGTTGCGACTGCATGCTTTTTGGCACGATAAGTCTACTACCGTCTTCGACCACCTTGAACAGTAGACCTCCCTTAAGTAGATATCCGTCTTTCTCCTCCCGCTCGGCCAATTTACGGATTCTATCTACACTCTCATCTTCGCGCTGCGCTTTCCCGATCCGCGCCGTCATGCTCTCATCGTCCTCGCTGACGACGAAACATGTCGACAACGGATTTCTACTTAGCGCATCGACATGCGCCATTTTCTTCCCCGCCCGATGTTCGATTTCGAAGTCGAACTCCTCCAGTAGCAGCGCCCAACGAGCTACTCGGACGCAGAGATCTCGCTTGTTCATCGTCATGGTGAACGCCTTGCAGTCTGTTACAATTTTGAAGCGGATTCCTAGTAGGTACACGCGGAATTTCTTTATAGCTTTCACTACCGCCAGTACTTCTAACTCGTAACTAGTGTACCTCTCTTCTGCGGGAGTCGTTTTGCCGCTTGCGTAGTAAACCGGGTGTAATTCGCCATCCTCCCCGTCCCGCTGCAATAAGACCGCCCCGTACCCTAACATCGATGCATCGGTATGCAGTTCGGTGGGCGCATCTGTCCGATACAACCGTAGTACCGGGCTGCCGCTGAGGCTCGCCTTTAGCTCCCGGAACGCGCTCGTTTCTTTGTCGGTGAATTCGAACTTAGAGTTGTCCCGGAGTAGGTCAGTCAAGGGCCTCGCGATTACTGAATATCCTTGTATAAATTTTCGGAAATACCCCGTGAGCCCCAGAAAACTTGCAGTTGCTTTCGCGTGGCAGGTTTCGGAAACTTCATCACGGCATTCGTTTTCCTTTCCGACGGACGAATTTTACCGCCTTCGATCCTATGCCCGAGAAATTCGACCCTGTCCTGTAAAATGCTGCATTTCTTCCAATTAATGCTCAAACCATACTCGCTCGCCACCTCTAACACCGCCTTGAGGTTCTGTACGCCTTCGACTAAGTCTTTAGAGGGTATAATTACATCGTCGATGTACACGAGTACGATTTTTCGCTTGATGAGGTCTCGAAATACCGCGTGAATAAATCTGGAGAACACAGCTGGCGAATTACAAAGTCCGAACGGTACTCTCAAAAATTCGTACTGTCCATCCGGTACTACGAAGGACGTGTATTTACGGCTTTCTCCGTCTACTGGTACATGGAAAAACCCGTTCTTGAGATCTAATGTACTGAAAATCTTGGCCCCTTGCAATGCGTCCAGCTGGTCCTCCACCAGCGGCAAAGGGTACCGGTCCCTTACTACCTTCCGATTCAGTTTGCGATAATCTACGCACACGCGCGTTGAACCGTCTTTTTTCTTAACCAGAACGATTGGACTAGTGTACTCTGATAATGATGGCTGAATTATTTTATCCCGTAGCCACTCATCCATTTGCGCATTCACCGTATTCTTTTCTACGGCCGACAATCGCCGCGCCCTGTGGTAGACCGGTTCGTCATCCGTCACCACGATTTTCATTCTTACCCCCGCATCGCGCGTCTTTCCCGGAGCGTAATTTCGAATCGCCGCCCGTACTTCTCGCTCGACCCCGGTATCTTTAATATGTGTTAGGTCGACGCCGCCACCTTCTTCGTCGCACTCGATACGATAAATGTCCGGCAAGTCGCTGTTCCTTTCAATTCCGCGTACAATTTTCTCGAACGCGACTAACCCTTGCCTAATCGTGACGCTTACTGCGTTCAAGAAATCCGTCCCGACGAGTAGGTCGTGCTTCAGTAAAGTATCCGGTACTACGTGCACTACCGCCGAATACGAATTTCCGTCGGTGACTAGCTCGGCCGCGAATTTTCCAAGCGTTTTGTACGTCGTCGACCCTATGCCTCGAAAATGCACCTCGTCGCGTTCCAGCCGCGGCGCTCCCACTCTGACGTAACATTCCGTCCGCATCAGAGTCAAATCGCTCCCCGTGTCGACTAGCGCCGTTACTTCGCGACCGTTAATCCTCACCGTTTTCCAGGGCTTTTCCCTGGCGCTCCGCTCCACTAGGTTGGTACTCCGGACCTCCCTGACGTCCCGCCTCGGACACACAGTTGAGACGTGTCCGTGTTCGCCGCACCGGTAGCACCGCATCCCTTGCGATTTTGTGGGACAGTTCCTGCCCAGATGGCCTCCGATTCCGCAGTTGTAGCATTTGCTCGGCTCCGACCTGGCTGAATTTCCGACGTTCCATGGCGCGCCCGCCTTGATCTCCGGCCGACTCGGCTTCGTCTGTTGTCCCCGGAAGGTACTCACTGTACTTCTCGTTTCCGCTGGCAGCCACAGCCGCTCGAATGCGCGTAACAGTAACTCTGGTGCATTGAAACACTGAATCGTCGCTTGGTTCCTCAGCGACAGATCCGGGATTCCCTCGACTATGTAATCGACCAGCTCGACTTGGTCTTCCACCGGCACTCGACTCGCCAAAACGGTTTTGTCGTGGAAGTAGTCCTCGAAGGGCTCGCCCCTTTTCCAAGTGCGGTCTTGGAACTGCATCCGTAGCAGCATCGTGCTCGGACGATGGTGGAACATTGTTTCTACTTTCCTAAGAAAATCGTCGATTCCCATCTCCAAAAACTCGGGGCGGTGGTCCACCCACTCTCGAGCTCTTCCCTGCAGCCTTAGCCCGATCAGGATTCTCGTCTCATCGTCGCTTAGCTGATAATTCCTTTGCAGGATTTTGACACGTTTTATCCACGCTGGCAGATTTTCCGACTTTCCGTCGAAATTTCCTAGTAACTCCGCGACCGTTTCTACTCCTACTCGCGGACGGTTAGCCACTGGGACGGGCTGCTCTAGATGCCCTGTGCGATTGCTTTGTCTCAGTCGCAGCATCTCATTTTCGCGCCGTGTCACTTCCAGCTCCCGCTCCTTGAGTGCCAACTCACGACGAAGCAGATCCATCTCGTATTTTTCCCGCCGCCGGTCCTCATTTAAAAACGAGAACCCCGGCACGGGGCTTGGCTCGCTAATTCCTCTGCCAATGCCCTCTGTTTCGTCGGTAAACGGTGCAGCAGAAAACGTCTCCGGCTGCTCCGATTTCTCTTCGTCCAGCACGCTCGGCCAGCGTCCAGAAGCTTCGCTTTCTTGCCAGCGGGCCAGCAAGTCCGCCTTTGTTCCAGCCAAACTAAGTCCGCGCGTTTTCAATAAGTCTTTTAAATCGCTTACTAGTAGCGTGCTCGTGTCTTTGGCCGACATGGTCACTGCTTGCACTCTTTTCACACCGTTCTCACACGAAAGTTCCACTCGTTGATCGCTTTTAGGCTGTTTAGATCCCGGCTGAGCCCCCAAAATTATGTAGGATCAGAGATAGTGGAGAATACGGGGAGATCCGGTGCGAATAAGTACTGCCACGTTTCTTCGAAATATATATATATTGGCACACTAAACTACACGCTTACACACTACTTGAATCTTAATTGACTATTATAGCTAATTGAAACTAAACTAAATGAAACTAAATTAATTATATTTCGCCCGCCTCGCATTAACTCTTTCGCCGCGCCTCAACCGTTTCGCCTGTACTCGCCGCCTGTCGCGAGTCGACTCTGCCGCAACCGTTCTTGACGCCCTTCGCAACGACCTACGGTTTCCGCACCGCGTTGCCGAAATTCGCGGGTCAACGCCCTGGCATCCGTTGCTAGGACCCGCCATTGGTCTTAGGCAGCCGCACGCGTCTCCAACGCCGCGCGCTCGCAGCCCAACCGTCAAATCCGCGCGGTGCCTTCGCGACGCGTTTGTTTAGGTTCGCGGGCGTTGCTTTCTTGCCGCGTAACCGCTGTCGCCAGACGCGGGTACGGTCGCGATCGCGGTTACCGACATTCCATCCTACATATATATTGCTTCTATATAATCTAAGAAACATATATTCAAAGCATCCAAACAGTACCATTCGCCAATTTTTTGTTCTTCAAGTTTAAGTGAACTACGAGCCCCATTGTTAATCCTTTAAAGGAAATTATTTGTAAATTTCGCCAAGTAGTACAATGAATGGAACAGGTAGACTGTTGAAATCATTGTATATATTGCTGCTATATAGTCTAAGAAACATATATGCATAGCGTCGAAACAGTACAATTCGCCAATTTTTTGCTCTTCAAGTTTAAGGGAACTACGAGCCCCAATGGTTAATCCTTTAAAGGAAATTATTTGTAATTTTCGACAAGTAGAACAATGAATGGAACAGGTAAACGGTTGAAATCTTTGTATATATTGCTTCTATATAATCCAAGAAACATATATGCAAAGCATCCAAACAGTACCATTCCCCAATTTTTTGTTCTTCAAGTTTAAGTGAACAACGAGCCCCATTGATAATCATGAAACGGAAATTATTTGTAACTTTCTACAAGTAGAACAATGAATAGAACAGGTAGACGGTTGAAATCTTTGTATATGTTGCTTCTATATAGACTAAGAAACCTATATGCAAAGCATCAAAACAGTAACAATCGCCAATTTTTTGATCTTCAAGTTTAAGTGAACAGCGAGCCCCATTGATAATCATGAAATGGAAATTATTTGTAACTTTCTACAAGTAGAACAATGAGTAGTACAGGTAGACAGGTGAAATCTTTCTATATATTGCGTCTATATAGTCTAAGAAACCTAAATGCAAAGCATCTAAACAGTAACAATCGCCAATTTTTTGATCTTCAAGTTTAAGTGAACAGCGAGCCCCATTGATAATCATGAAATGGTAATTATTTGTAACTTGCGACAAGTAGAACAATGAATGGAACAGGTAGACGATTGAAATCAATGTATATATTGCTTCTATATAGTCTAAGAAACATATATGCAAAGCATCCAAAGAGTACCATTCGTCAATTTTTTGTTCTTCAAGTTTAAGTGAACAACGAGCCCCATTGTTAATCCTTTAAAGGAAATTATTCGTAAATTTCGACAAGTAGAACAATGATTGGAACACGTAGACGGTTGAAATCTTTGTATATATTGCTTCCATATAGTCTAAGAAACATGTACGCAAAGCATCCAAACAGTACCATTCGCCAATTTTTTGTTCTTCTAGTTTAAGTGAACAATGAGCCCCAATTGTTAATCCTTTATCGGAAATTATTTGTAATTTTCGACAAGTAGAACAATGAATCGAACAGTTAGACGGTTGAAATCTTTGTATATATTGCTTCTATATAATCTAAGAAACATATATGCAAAGCATCCAAACAGTACAATTCGCCAATTTCTTGTTCTTCAAGTTTAAGTAAACTACGATCCCCATTGTTAATCCCTTAACGGAAATTATTTGTAACTTCCGACAAGTAGAACAATGAATGGAACAGGTAGACGGTTGAAATCATTGTATATATTGCTTCTATATAATCTAAGAAACATATATGCAAAGCATCCAAGCAGTACCATTCGTCAATTTTTTGTTCTTCAAGTTTAAGTGAACAACGAGCCCCATTGTTAATCCTTTAAAGGAAATTATTTGTAAATTTCGACAAGTAGAACAATGATTGGAACACGTAGACGGTTGAAATCTTTGTATATATTGCTTCCATATAGTCTAAGAAACATGTACGCAAAGCAACCAAACAGTACCATTTGCCAATTTTTTGGTCTTCAAGTTTAAGTGAACAATGAGCCCCAATGGTTAATCCTTTATCGGAAATTATTTGTAATTTTCGACAAGTAGAATAATGAATGGAACAGGTAGACGGTTGAAATATTTGTATCTATTGCTTCTATATAATATAAGAAACATATATTCAAAGCATCCAAACAGTACCATTCGCCAATTTTTTGTTCTTCAAGTTTAAGTGAACAATGAGCCCCAATTGTTAATCCTTTATCGGAAATTATTTGTAATTTTCGACAAGTAGAACAATGAATCGAACAGTTAGACGGTTCAAATCTTTGTATATATTGCTTCTATATAATCTAAGAAACATATATGCAAACAATCCAAACAGTACCATTCGCCAATTTTATGTTCTTCAAGTTTAAGCGAACAACGAGCCCCATTGATAATCATGAAACGGAAATTATTTGTAACTTTCTACAAGTAGAACAATGAATGGAACTGGTAGACGGTTGAAATCATTGTATATATTGCTTCCATATAGTCTAAGAAACATATATGCATGCATCCAAATAGTACAATTCGCCAATTTTTTGTTTTTCAAGTTTAAGTGAACAATGAGCCCCAATGGTTAATCCTTTATCGGAAATGATTTGTAACTTTCGACAAGTAGAACAATGAATGGAACAGGTAGACGGTTGAATTCTTTGTATATATTGCTTCTATATAGTCTAAGAAACATATATGCAAAGCATCCAAACAGTACAATTCGCCAATTTATTGTTCTTCAAGTTTAAGTGTATAACGAGCCCCATTGTTAATTCTTTAAAGGAAATTATTTGTAAATTTCGACAAGCAGAACAATGAATGGAATAGGTAGCCGGTTGAAATCATTGTATATATTGCTTCCATATAGTCTAAGAAACATATATGCAAAGCATCCAAACAGTACAATTCGCCAATTTTTTTTTTCCAAGTTTAAGTGAACAATGAGCCCCAATGGTTAATCCTTTATCGGAAATTATTTGTAACTTTCGACCAGTAGAACAATGAATGGAACAGGTAGACGGTTGATTTCTTTGTATATATTGCTTCTATATAGTCTAAGAAACATATATGCAAAGCATCCAAACAGTAGAATTCGCCAATTTATTGTTCTTCAAGTTTAAGTGAACAACGAGCCCCATTGTTAATCCTTTAAAGGAAATTATTTGTAAATTTCGACAAGTAGAACAATGATTGGAACACGTAGACGGTTGAAATCTTTGTATATATTGCTTCCATATAGTCTAAGAAACATGTACGCAAAGCAACCAAACAGTACCATTTGCCAATTTTTTGGACTTCAAGTTTAAGTGAACAATGAGCCCCAATGGTTAATCCTTTATCGGAAATTATTTGTAATTTTCGACAAGTAGAACAATGAATGGAACAGGTAGACGGTTGAAATATTTGTATATATTGCTTCTATATAATATAAGAAACATATATTCAAAGCATCCAAACAGTACCATCCGCCAATTTTTTGATCTTCAAGTTTAAGTGAACAACGAGCCCCATTGTTAATCCTTTAAAGGAAATTATTTGTAAATTTCGACAAGTAGAACAATGATTGGAACACGTAGACGGTTGAAATCTTTGTATATATCTTCCATATAGTCTAAGAAACATGTACGCAAAGCATCCAGACAGTACCAATCGCCAATTTTTTGTTCTTCAAGTTTAAGTGAACAGCGAGCCCCATTGATAATCATGAAACGAAAATTATTTGTAACTTTCTACAAGTAGAACAATGAATAGTACAGGTAGACGGGTGAAATCTTTCTATATATTGCTTCTAAATAGTCTAAGAAACATATATGCAAAGCATCCAAACGGTACAATTCGCCAATTTATTGTTCTTCAAGTTTAAGAGAACAACGAGCCCCATTGTTAACCCTTTAAAGGAAATTATTTGTAAATTTCGACAAGTAGAACAATGATTGGAACACGTAGACGGTTGAAATCTTTGTATATATTGCTTCCATATCGTCTAAGAAACATGTACGCAGAGCATCCAAACAGTACCATTCGCCAATTTTTTTTTCTTCAAGTTTAAGTGAACAATCAGCCCCAATGGTTAATCCTTTATCGGAAATTATTTGTAATTTTCGACAAGTAGAACATTGAATGGAACAGGTAGACGGTTGAAATCTTTGTATATATTGCTTCTATATAATCTAAGAAACATATATGCAAAGCATCCAAACAGTACCATTTGCCAATATTTTGTTCTTCAAGTTTAAGTGAACAACGAGCCCCATTGTTAATCCTTTAAAGGAAATTATTTGTAAATTTCGACAAGTAGAACAATGATTGGAACACGTAGACGGTTGAAATCTTTGTATATATTGCTTCTATATAGTCCAAGAAACATATATGCAAAGCGTCCAAACAGTACAATTCGCCAATTTTTTGCTCTTCAAGTTTAAGTGAACTACGAGCCCCATTGTTAATCCTTTAAAGGAAATTATTTGTAAATTTCGGCAAGTAGAACAATGAATGGAACAGGTAGACGGTTGAAATCTTTGTATATATTGCTTCTATATAATCTAAGAAACATATATGCAAACATCTAAACAGTAACAATCGCCAATTTTTTGATCTTCAAGTTTAAGTGAACAGCGAGCCCCATTGATAATCATGAAACGGAAATTATTTGTAACTTTCGACAAGTAGAACAATGAATGGAACAGGTAGACGGTTGAAATCATTGTATATATTGCGTCTATATAGTCTAAGAAACATATATGCAAAGCATCCAAACAGTACAATTCGCCAATTTATTGTTCTTCAAGTTTAAGTGAACAACGAGCCCCATTGGTAATCCTTTAAAGGAAATTATTTGTAACTTCCGACAAGTAGAACAATGATTGGAACACGTAGACGGTTGAAATCTTTGTATATATTGCTTCCATATAGTCTAAGGAACATGTACGCAAAGCATCCAAACAGTACCATTCGCCAATTTTTTGTTCTTCAATTGTAAGTGAACAATGAGCCCCAATTGTTAATTCTTTATCGGAAATTACTTGTAACTTTCGACAAGTAGAACAATGAATGGAACAGGTAGACGGTTGAAATCCTTGTATATATTGCGTCTATATAGTCTAAGAAACATATATGCAAAGCATCCAAACAGTACAATTCGCCAATTTATTGTTCTTCATGTTTAAGTGAACAACGAGCCCCATTGGTAATCCTTTAAAGGAAATTATTTGTAAATTTCGACAAGTAGAACAATGAATGGAACAGGTAGACGGTTGAAATCTTTGTATATATTGCTTCTATATAATCTAAGAAACATATATGCAAAGCATCCAAACAGTACCATTCGCCAATTTTTTGTTCTTCAAGTTTAAGTGAACAACGGGCCCCATTGTTAATCCTTTAAAGGAAATTATTCGTAAATTTCGACAAGTAGAACAATGATTGCAACACGTAGACGGTTGAAATCTTTGTATATATTGCTTCCATATAGTCTAAGAAACATGTACGCAAAGCATCCAAACAGTACCATTCGCCAATTTTTTGTTCTTCAAGTTTAAGTGAACAATGAGCCCCAATTGTTAATCCTTTATCGGAAATTATTTGCAATTTTCGACAAGTAGAACAATGAATCGAACAGTTAGACGGTTGAAATCTTTGTATATATTGCTTCTATAAAATCTAAGAAACATATATGCAAAGCATCCAAACAGTACCATTCGCCAATTTTTTGTTCTTCAAGTTTAAGTGAACTACGAGCCCCATTGATAATCATGAAACGGAAATTATTTGTAACTTTCTACAAGTAGAACAATGAATGGAACTGGTAGACGGTTGAAATCATTGTATATATTGCTTCCATATAGTCTAAGAAACATATATGCAAGCATCCAAACAGTACAATTCGCCAATTTTTTGTTTTTCAAGTTTAAGTGAACAATGAGCCCCAATGGTTAATCCTTTATCGGAAATTATTTGTAACTTTCGACAAGTAGAACAATGAATGGAACAGGTAGACGGTTGAATTCTTTGTATATATTGCTTCTATATAGTCTAAGAAACATATATGCAAAGCATCCAAACAGTACAATTCGCCAATTTATTGTTCTTCAAGTTTAAGTGTATAACGAGCCCCATTGTTAATTCTTTAAAGGAAATTATTTGTAAATTTCGACAAGTAGAACAATGAATGGAATAGGTAGACGGTTGAAATCATTGTATATATTGCTTCCATATAGTCTAAGAAACATATATGCAAAGCATCCAAACAGTACAATTCGCCAATTTTTTGTTTTCCAAGTTTAAGTGAACTATGAGCCCCAATGGTTAATCCTTTATCGGAAATTATTTGTAACTTTCGACCAGTAAAACAATGAATGGAACAGGTAGACGGTTGAATTCTTTGTATATATTGCTTCTATATAGTCTAAGAAACATATATGCAAAGCATCCAAACAGTAGAATTCGCTAATTTATTGTTCTTCAAGTTTAAGTGAACAACAAGCCCCATTGTTAATCCTTTAAAGGAAATTATTTGTAAATTTCGACAAGTAGAACAATGATTGGAACACGTAGACGGTTGAAATCTTTGTATATATTGCTTTCATATAGTCTAAGAAACATGTACGCAAAGCATCCAGACAGTACCATTCGCCAATTTTTTGTTCTTCAAGTTTAACTGAACAGCGAGCCCCATTGTTAATCCTTTATCGGAAATTATTTGTAATTTTCGACAAGTAGAACAATGAATGGAACAGGTAGACGGTTGAAATATTTGTATATATTGCTTCTATATAATATAAGAAACATATATTCAAAGCATCCAAACAGTACCATCCGCCAATTTTTTGATCTTCAAGTTTAAGTGAACAACCAGCCCCATTGTTAATCCTTTAAAGGAAATTATTTGTAAATTTCGACAAGTAGAACAACGATTGGAACACGTAGACGGTTGAAATCTTTGTATATATCTTCCATATAGTCTAAGAAACATGTACGCAAAGCATCCAGACAGTACCAATCGCCAATTTTTTGTTCTTCAAGTTTAAGTGAACAGCGAGCCCCATTGATAATCATGAAACGAAAATTATTTGTAACTTTCTACAAGTAGAACAATGAATAGTACAGGTAGACGGGTGAAATCTTTCTATATATTGCTTCTAAATAGTCTAAGAAACATATATGCAAAGCATCCAAACAGTACAATTTGCCAATTTTTTGTTCTTCAAGTTTAAGTGAACTACGAGCCCCATTGTTAATCCTTTAAAGGAAATTATTTGTAAATTTTGACAAGTAGAACAATGATTGGAACACGTAGACGGTTGAAATCATTGTATATATTGCTTCTATATAGTCCAAGAAACATATATGCAAAGCGTCCAAACAGTACAATTCGCCAATTTTTTGCTCTTCAAGTTTAAGTGAACTACGAGCCCCATTGTTAATCCTTTAAAGGAAATTATTTGTAAATTTCGGCAAGTCGAACAATGAATGGAACAGGTAGACGGTTGAAATATTTGTATATATTGCTTCTATATAATATAAGAAACATATATTCAAAGCATCCAAACAGTACCATCCGCCAATTTTTTGTTCTTCAAGTTTAAGTGAACTACGAGCCCCATTGTTTATCCTTTAAAGGAAATTATTTGTAAATTTCGGCAAGTAGAACAATGAATGGAATAGGTAGACGGTTGAAATCATTGTATATATTGCTTCTATATAGTCTAAGAAACATATCTGCAAATCATCCAAACAGTACAATTCGCCAATTATTTGATCTTCTAGTTTAAGTGAACTACGAGCCCCATTGTTAATCCTTTAAAGGAAATTATTTGTAAATTTCGACAAGTAGAACAATGAATGGATCAGGTAGACGGTTGAAATCATTGTATATATTGCTGCTATATAGTCTAAGAAACATATATGCATAGCGTCCAAATAGTACAATTCGCCAATTTTTTGCTCTTCAAGTTTAAGTGAACTACGAGCCCCAATGGTTAATCCTTTATCGGAAATTATTTGTAATTTTCGACAAGTAGAACAATGAATGGAACAAGTAGACGGTTGAAATCTTTATATATATTGCTTCTAAATACTCTAAGAAACATATATGCAAAGCATTCAAACAGTACAATTCGCCAATTTTTTGTTCTTCAAGTTTAAGTGTACTACGAGCCCCATTGTTAATCCTTTAACGGAAATTAATTGTAACTTTCTACAAGTAGAACAATGAATAGTACAGGTAGACGGGTGAAATCTTTGTATATATTGCTTCTATATAATCTAAGAAACATATATGCAAAGCATCCAAACAGTACTATTCGCCAATTTTTTGTTCTTCAAGTTTAAGTAAACTACGATCCCCATTGTTAATTCCTTAACGGAAAATATTTGTAACTTTCGACAAGTAGAACGATGAATGGAACAGGTAGACGGTTGAAATATTTGTATATATTGCTTCTATATAATATAAGAAACATATATTCAAAGCATCCAAACAGTACCATTCGCCAATTTTTTGGTCTTCAACTTTAAGTGAACAATGAGCCCCAATGGTTAATCCTTTATCGGAAATTATTTGTAATTTTCGACAAGTAGAACAATGAATGGAACAGGTAGACGGTTAAAATCATTGTATATATTGCTTCTATACAATCTAAGAAACATATATGCAAAGCATCTAAACAGTAACAATCGCCAATTTTTTGGTCTTCAAGTTTAAGTGAACAGCGAGCCCCATTGTTAATCCCTTAACGGAAATTAATTGTAACTTTCTACAAGTAGAACAATGATTGGAACACGTAGACGGTTGAAATCTTTGTATATATTGCTTCCATATAGTCTAAGAAACATGTACGCAAAGCATCCAAACAGTACCATTCGCCAATTTTTTGTTCTTCAAGTTTAAGTGAACATTGAGCCCCAATGGTTAATCCTTTATCGGAAATTACTTGTAATTTTCGACAAGTAGAACAATGAATGGAACAGGTAGACTGTTGAAATCATAGTATATATTGCTGCTATATAGTCTAAGAAACATATATGCATAGCGTCGAAACAGTACAATTCGCCAATTTTTTGCTCTTCAAGTTTAAGTGAACTAAGAGCCCCAATGGTTAATCCTTTATCGGAAATTATTTGTAATTTTCGACAAGTAGAACAATGAATGGAACAGGTAGACGGTTGAAATCTTTGTATATATTGCTTCTATATAATCTAAGAAACATATATGCAAAGCATCCAAACAGTACAATTCGCCAATTTATTGTTCTTCAAGTTTAAGTGAACAACGAGCCCCATTGTGAATCCTTTAAAGGAAATTATTTGTAATTTTCGACAAGTAGAACAATGAGTGGAACAGGTAGTCGGTTGAAATCAATGTATATATTGCTTCTATATAGTCTAAGAAACATATATGCAAAGCATCCAAACAGTACCATTCGCCAATTTATTGTTCTTCAAGTTTAAGTGAACAACGAGCCCCATTGTTAATCCTTTAAAGGAAATTATTTGTAAATTTCGACAAGTAGAACAATGAATGGAACAGGTAGACGGGTGAAATCTTTGTATATATTGCTTCTATATAGTCTAAGAAACATATAAGCAAAGCATCCAAACAGTACAATTCGCCAATTTTTTGTTCTTCAAGTTTAAGTAAACTACGATCCCCATTGTTAATCCCTTAACGGAAATTAATTGTAACTTTCTACAAGTAGAACAATGATTGGAACACGTAGACGGTTGAAATCTTTGTATATATTGCTTCCATATAGTCTAAGAAACATGTACGCAAAGCATCCAAACAGTACCATTCGCCAATTTTTTGTTCATCAAGTTTAAGTGAACATTGAGCCCCAATGGTTAATCCTTTATCGGAAATTACTTGTAATTTTCGACAAGTAGAACAATGAATGGAACAGGTAGACTGTTGAAATCATTGTATATATTGCTGCTATATAGTCTAAGAAACATATATGCATAGCGTCGAAACAGTACAATTCGCCAATTTTTTGCTCTTCAAGTTTAAGTGAACTACGAGCCCCAATGGTTAATCCTTTATCGGAAATTATTTGTAATTTTCGACAAGTAGAACAATGAATGGAACAGGTAGACGGTTGAAATCTTTGTATATGTTGCTTCTATATAATCTAAGAAACATATATGCAAAGCATCCAAACAGTACAATTCGCCAATTTATTGTTCTTCAAGTTTAAGTGAACAACGAGCCCCATTGTTAATCCTTTAAAGGAAATTATTTGTAAATTTCGACAAGTAGAACAATGATTGGAACAAGTAGACGGTTGAAATCTTTCTTTATATTGCTTCCATATAGTCTAAGAAACATGTACGCAAAGCATCCAAACAGTACCATTCGCCAATTTTTTGTTCTTCAAGTTTATGTGACCTACGAGCCCCATTGTTAATCCTTTAAAGGAAATTATTTGTAATTTTCGACAAGCAGAACAATGAATGGAACAGGTAGACGGTTGAAATCTTTGTATATATTGCTTCTATATAATCTAAGAAACATATGTGCAAAGCATCCAAACAGTACCATTCGCCAATTTTTTGTTCTTCAAGTTCAAGTGAACAACGAGCCCCATTGATAATCATGAAACGGAAATTATTTGTAACTTTCTACAAGTAGAACAATGAATAGAACAGGTAGCCGGTTAAAATCTTTGTATATATTGCTTCCATATAGTCTAAGAAACATATATGCAAAGCATCCAAACATTACCATTCGCCAATTTTTTGTTCTTCAAGTTTAAGTGAACTACGAGCCCCATTGTTAAACCTTTAAAGGAAATTATTTGTAAATTTCGACAAGTAGAACAATGAATGGAACAGGTAGACGGTTGAAATATTTGTATATATTGCTTCTATATAATATAAGAAACATATATGCTAAGAATCCAAACAGTACAATTCGCCAATTTATTGTTCTTCAAGTTTAAGTGAACAACGAGCCCCATTGTTAATCCTTTAAAGGAAATTATTTGTAAATTTCGACAAGTAGAACAATGATTGGAACACGTAGACGTATGAAATCTTTGTATATATTGCTTCCATATAGTCTAAGAATCATGTACGCAAAGCATCCAAACAGTACCATTCGCCAATTTTTTGTTCTTCAAGTTTATGTGAACTACGAGCCCCATTGTTAATCCTTTAAAGGAAATTATTTGTAATTTTCGACAAGCAGAACATTGAATGGAACAGGTAGACGGTTGAAATCTTTGTATATATTGCTTCTATATAATCTAAGAAACATATGTGCAAAGCATCCAATCAGTACCATTCGCCAATTTTTTGTTCTTCAAGTTTAAGTGAACAACGAGCCCCATTGATAATCATGAAACGGAAATTATTTGTAACTTTCTACAAGTAGAACAATGAATAGAACAGGTAGACGGTTGAAATCTTTGTATATGTTGCTTCTATATAATCTAAGAAACATATATGCAAACCATCTAAACAGTAACAATCGCCAATTTTTTGATCTTCAAGTTTAAGTGAACAGCGAGCCCCATTGATAATCATGAAATGGAAATTATTTCTAACTTTCTACAAGTAGAACAATGAAGAGTACAGGAAGACGGGTGAAATCTTTCTATATATTGCTTCTATATAGTCTAAGAAACATATATGCAAAGCATCCAAACAGTACAATTCGCCAATTTATTGTTCTTCAAGTTTAAGTGTACAACGAGCCCCATTGTTAATCCTTTAAAGGAAATTATTTGTAAATTTCGACAAGTAGAACAATGAATGGAATAGGTAGACGGTTGAAATCATTGTATATATATGCTTCCATATAGTCTAAGAAACATATATGCAAAGCATCCAAACAGTACAATTCGCCAATTTTTTGTTTTTCAAGTTTAAGTGAACAATGAACCCCAATGGTTAATCCTTTATCGGAAATTATTTGTAACTTTCGACAAGTAGAACAATGAATGGAACAGGTAGACGGTTGAATTCTTTGTATATATTGCTTCTATATAGTCTAAGAAACATATATGCAAAGCATCCAAACAGTACCATTCGCCAATTTATTGTTCTTCAAGTTTAAGTGAACAACGAGCCCCATTGTTAATCCATTAACGGAAATTATTTGTAACTTTCGACAAGTAGAACAATGAATGGAACAAGTAGACGGTTGAAATCTTTGTATATATTGCTTCTATATCGTCTAAGAAACATATATGCAAAGCATCCAAACAGTACCATTCGCCAATTTTTTGTTCTTCAAGTTTAAGTGAACTATGAGCCCCAATGGTTGGTCCTTTATCGGAAATTATTTGTAATTTTCGACAAGTAGAACAATGAATGGAACAGGTAGACGATTGAAATCTTTGTATATATTGCTTCTATATAATCTAAGAAACATATATGCAAAGCATCCAAACAGTACAATGCGCCAATTTATTGTTCTTCAAGTTTAAGTGAACAATGAGCCCCATTGTTAATCCTTTAACAGAAATTATTTGTATCTTTCGACAAGAAGAACAATGAATGGAACAGGTAGGCGGGTGAAATCTTTGTATATATTACTTCTTTATAGTCTAAGAAACATATATGCAAAGCATCCAAACAGTACCATTCGCCAATTTATTGTTCTTCAAGTTTAAGAGAACAACGAGCCCCATTGTTAATCCTTTAAAGGAAATTATTTGTAAATTTCGACAAGTAGAACAATGAATGGAAAAGGTAAACGATTGAAATCTTTGTATATATTGCTTCTATATAATCTAAGAAACATATATGCAAAGCATCCAAACAGTACAATTCGCCAATTTATTGTTCTTCAAGTTTAAGTGCACTACGAGCCCCATTGTTAATAATTTGAAGGAAATTATTTGTAAATTTCGACAAGTAGAACAATTAATGGAACAGGTAGACGGTTGAAATCTTTGTATATATTGCTTCTATATAATCTAAGAAACATATATGCAAAGCGTCCAAACAGTACCATTCGCCAATTTATTGTTCTTCAAGTTTAAGTGAACTACGAGCCCCATTGTTATTGCTTTACAGGAAATTATTTGTAAACTTCGACAAGTAGAACAATGATTGGAACACGTAGACGGTTGAAATCTTTGTATATATTGCTTCCATATAGTCTAAGGAACATGTACGCAAAGCATCCAAACAGTACCATTCGCCAATTTTATGTTCTTCAAGTTTAAGTGAACAATGAGCCCCATTGTTAATCCTTTATCGGAAATTATTTGTAATTTTCGACAAGTAGAACAATGAATTGAACAGGTAGACGGTTGAAATCTTTGTATATATTGCTTCTATATAGTCTAAGAAACATATAGGCAAAGCATCCAAACAGTACCATTCGCCAATTTTTTGTTCTCCAAGTTTAAGTGAAATACGAGCCCCATTGTTAATACTTTAAAGGAAATTATTTGTAACTTTCTACAAGTAGAACAATGAATAGAACATGTAGACGGTTGAAATCTTTCTATAGATTGCTTCTATATAGTCTAAGAAACATATATGCAAAGCATCCAAACAGTACAATTCGCCAATTTTTGGTTCTTCAAGATTAAGTGAAATACGAGCCCCATTGTTAATCCTTTGAAGGAAATTATTTGTAAATTTCGACAAGTAGAACAATGAATGGAACAGGTAGACGGTTGAAATCATTGTATATATTGCTTCTATATAGTCTAAGAAACATATATGCAAATCATCCAAACAGTACAATTCGCCAATTTTTTGTTTTTCAAGTTTAAGTGAACTACGAGCCCCATTGTTAACACTTTAACGGAAATTATTTGTAACTTTCGACAAGTAGAACAATGAATGGAACAGGTAGACGGTTGAAATCAATGTATATATTGCTTCTATATAGTCCAAGATACATATATGCAAAGCATCCAAACAGTACAATTCGCCAATTTTTTGTTCTTCAAGTTTAAGTGAACAACGAGCCCCATTGATAATCATGAAAGGGAAATTATTTGTAACTTTCTACAAGTAGATCAATGAATAGTACAGGTAGACAGGTGAAATCTTTCTATATATTGCATCTATATAGTCTAAGAAACATAAATGCAAAGCATCCAAACAGTACAATTCGCCAATTTTTTGTTCTTCAAGTTTAAGTGAACTACGAGCCCCATTGTTAATCCTTTAAAGGAAATTATTTGTCAATTTCGACAAGTAGAACAATGATTGGAACACGTAGACGGTTGAAATCATTGTATATATTGCTTCTATATAGTCCAAGAAACATATATGCAAAGCGTCCAAACAGTACAATTCGCCAATTTTTTGCTCTTCAAGTTTAAGTGAACTACGAGCCCCATTGTTAATCCTTTAAAGGAAATTATTTGTAAATTTCGGCAAGTAGAACAATGAATGGAACAGGTAGACGGTTGAATTCTTTGAATATATTGCTTCTATATAGTCTAAGAAACATATATGCAAAGCATCCAAACAGTACAATTCGCCAATTTATTGTTCTTCAAGTTTAAGTGAACAACGAGCCCCATTGTTAATCCTTTAAAGGAAATTATTTGTAAATTTCGACAAGTAGAACAATGATTGGAACACGTAGACGGTTGAAATCATTGTATATATTGCTTCTATATAGTCCAAGAAACATATATGCAAAGCGTCCAAACAGTACAATTCGCCAAATTGTTGCTGTTCAAGTTTAAGTGAACTACGAGCCCCATTGTTAATCCTTTAAAGGAAATTATTTGTAAATTTCGGCAAGTAGAACAATGAATGGAACAGGTAGACGGTTGAAATCTTTGTATATATTGCTTCTATATAATCTAAGAAACATATATGCAAAGCATCCAAACAGTACCATTCGCCAATTTTTTGTTCTTCAAGTTTAAGTGAACAATGAGCCCCAATGGTTAATCCTTTATCGGAAATTATTTGTAACTTTCGACAAGTAGAACAATGAATGGAACAGGTAGACGGGTGAAATCTTTCTATATATTGCTTCTATATAGACTAAGAAACATATATGCAAATCATCCAAACAGTACAATTCGCCAATTATTTGATCTTCAAGTTTAAGTGAACTACGAGCCCCATTGTTAATACTTTAACGGTAATTATTTGTAACTTGCGACAAGTAGAACAATGAATGGAACAGGTAGACGGTTGAAATCATTGTATATATTGCTTCCATATAGTCTAAGAAACATATATGCAAAGCATCCAAACAGTACAATTCGCCAATTTTTTGTTTTTCAAGTTTAAGTGAACAATGAGCCCCAATGGTTAATCCTTTATCGGAAATTATTTGTAACTTTCGACAAGTAGAACAATGAATGGAACAGGTAGACGGTTGAAATCTTTGTATATATTGCTTCTATATAGTCTAAGAAACTTATATGCAAAGCATCCAAACAGTACAATTCGCCAATTATTTGATCTTCAAGTTTAAGTGAACTACGAGCCCCATTGTTAATACTTTAACGGAAATTATTTGTAACTTGCGACAAGTAGAACAATGAATGGAACAGGTAGACGGTTGAAATCAATGTATATATTGCTTCTATATAGTCTAAGAAACATATATGCAAAGCATCCAAACAGTAACATTCGCCAATTTTTTGTTCTTCAAGTTCAAGTGAACTACGAGCCCCATTGTTAATCCTTTAAAGGAAATTATTTGTAAATTTCGACAAGTAGAACAATGAATGGAACAGGTAGACGGTTGAAATCTTTGTACATGTTGCTTCTATATGATCTAAGAAACATATATGCAAAGCATCCAAACAGTACAGTTCGCCAATTTTTTGTTCTTCAAGTTTAAGTGAACAACGAGCCTCATTGATAATCATGAAACGGAAATTATTTGTAACTTTCGACAAGTAGAACAATGAATGGAACAGGTAGACGGTTGAATTCTTTGTTTATATTGCTTCTATATAGTCTAAGAAACATATATGCAAAGCATCCAAAAAGTACAATTCGCCAATTTATTGTTCTTCAAGTTTAACTGTACAACGAGCCCCATTGTTAATCCTTTAAAGGAAATTATTTGTAAATTTCGACAAGTAGAACAATGAATGGAATAGGTAGACGGTTGGAATCATTGTATATATTGCTTCCATATAGTCTAAGAAACATATATGCAAAGCATCCAAACAGTACAATTCGCCAATTGTTTGTTTTTCAAGTTTAAGTGAACAATGAGCCCCAATGGTTAATCCTTTATCGGAAATTATCTGTAATTTTCGACAAGTAGAACAATGAATAGAACAGGTAGACGGTTGAATTCTTTGTATATATTGCTTCTATATAGTCTAAGAAATCTATATGCAAAGCATCTAAACAGTAACATTCGCCAATTTTTTGATCTTCAAGTTTAAGTGAACAACGAGCCCCATTGATAATCATGAAATGGAAATTATTTGTAACTTTCTACAAGTAGAACAATGATTGGAACAGGTAGACGGTTGAAATCTTTGTATATATTGCTTGTATATAGTCTAAGAAACATATATGCAAAGCATCCAAACAGTACAATTCGCCAATTTTTCGTTCTTCAAGTTTAAGTGAACCATGAGCACCAATGGTTAATCCTTTATCGGAAATTATTTGTAACTTTCGACAAGTAGAACAATGAATGGAACAGGTAGACGGTTGAAATCTTTGTATATATTGCTTCTATATAGTATAAGAAACATATATGCAAAGAATCCAAACAGTCCAATTCGCCAATTTTTTGTTCTTCAAGTTTAAGTGAACAACGAGCCCCATTGTTAATCCTTTAAAGGAAATTATTTGTAAATTTCGACAAGTAGAACAATGATTGGAACACGTAGACGGTTGAAAACTTTGTATATATTGCTTCCATATAGTCTAAGAAACATGTACGCAAAGCATCCAAACAGTACCATTCGCCAATTTTTTGTTCTTCAAGTGTAAGTGAACAATGAGCCCCAATGGTTAATCCTTTATCGGAAATTATTTGTAATTTTCGACAAGTAGAACAATGAATGGAACTGGTAGACGGTTGAAATCATTTTATATATTGCTTCTATATAGTCTAAGAAACGTATATGCAAAGCATCCAAACAGTACAATTCGCCAATTTTTTGTTTTTCAAGTTTAAGTGAACAATGAGCCCCAATGGTTAATCCTTTATCGGAAATTATTTGTAACTTTCGACAAGTAGAACAATGAATGGAACAGGTAAACGGTTGAATTCTTTGTATATATTGCTTCTATATAGTCTAAGAAACATATATGCAAAAGATCCAAACAGTACAATTCGCCAATTTATTGTTCTTCAAGTTTAAGTGAACTACGAGCCCCATCGTTAATTCTTTAAAGGAAATTATTTGTAAATTTCGACAAGTAGAACAATGATTGGAACAGGTAGACGGTTGAAATCTTTGTATATATTGCTTCCATATAGTCTAAGAAACATATATGCAAAGCATCCAAACAGTACAATTCGCCAATTTTTTGTTTTTCAAGTTTAAGTGAACAATGAGCCCCAATGGTTAATCCTTTATCGGAAATTATTTGTAACTTTCGACAAGTAGAACAATGAATGGAACAGGTAGACGGTTGAATTCTTTGTATATATTGCTTCTATATAGTATAAGAAACATATCTGCAAGTCATCCAAACAGTACAATTCGCCAATTATTTGATCTTCAAGTTTAAGTGACCTACGAGCCCCATAGTTAATACTTTAACGGAAATTTTTTGTAACTTGCGACAAGTAGAACAATGAATGGAACAGGTAGACGGTTGAAATCAATGTACATATTGCTTCTATATAGTCTAAGAAACATATATGCAAAGCATCCAAACAGTACCAATCGCCAATTTTTTGTTCTTCAAGTTCAAGTGAACTACGAGCCCCATTGTTAATCCTTTAAAGGAAATTATTTGTAAATTTCGACAAGTAGAACAATGAATGGAATAGGTAGACGGTTGAAATCATTGTATATATTGCTTCCATATAGTCTAAGAAACATATATGCAAAGCATCCAAACAGTACAATTCGCCAATTTTTTGTTTTTCAAGTTTAAGTGAACAATGAGCCCCAATGGTTAATCCTTTATCGGAAATTATTTGTAATTTTCGACAAGTAGAACAATGAATGGTACAGGTAGACGGTTGGATTCTTTGTATATATTGCTTCTATATAGTCTAAGAAACATATCTGCAAATCATCCAAACAGTACAATTCGCCAATTATTTGATGTTCAAGTTTAAGTGAACTACGAGCCCCATTGTTAAAACTTTAAAGGAAATTATTTGTAAATTTCGGCAAGTAGATCAATGAATGGAATAGGTAGACGGTTGAAATCATTGTATATATTGCTTCTATATAGTCTAAGAAACATATATGCAAAGCATCCAAACAGTACAATTCGTCAATTTCTTGTTCTTCAAGTTTAAGTAAACTACGATCCCCATTGTTAATCCCGTAACTGAAATTATTTGTAACTTCCGACAAGTAGAACAATGAATGGAACTGGTAGACGGTTGAAATCATTGTATATATTGCTTCTATATAGTCTAAGAAACATATCTGCAAATCATCCAAACAGTACCATTCGCCAATTTTTTGTTCTTCAAGTTTAAGTGAACTACGAGCCCCATTGTTAATCCTTTAAAGGAAATTATTTGTAAATTTCGGCAAGTTGAACAATGAATGGAATAGGTAGACGGTTGAAATCATTGTATATATTGCTTCCATATAGTCTAAGAAACATATATGCAAAGCATCCAAACAGTACAATTCGCCAATTTTTTGTTTTTCAAGATTAAGTGAACAATGAGCCCCAATGGTTAATCCTTTATCGGAAATTATTTGTAATTTTCGACAAGTAGAACAATGAATGGAACAGGTAGACGGTTGAAATCCTTGTATATATTGCGTCTATATAGTCTAAGAACATATATGCAAAGCATCCAAACAGTACAATTCGCCAATTTATTGTTCTTCAAGTTTAAGTGAACAACGAGCCCCATTGTTAATCCTTTAAAGGAAATTATTTGTAAATTTCGACAAGTAGAACAATGAATGGAAAAGGTAGACGATTGAAATCTTTGTATATATTGCTTCTATATAATCTAAGAAACATATATGCAAAGCATCCAAACAGTACAATTCGCCAATTTATTGTTCTTCAAGTTTAAGTGCACTACGAGCCCCATTGTTAATAATTTGAAGGAAATTATTTGTAAATTTCGACAAGTAGAACAATTAATGGAATAGGTAGACGGTTGAAATCATTGTATATGCTGCTTCTATATAGTATAAGAAACCTATATGCAAAGCATCTAAACAGTACCATTCGCCAATTTTTTGTTCTTCAAGTTTAAGTGAACAACGAGACCCATTATTAATCCTTTAACGGAAATTAATTGTATCTGTCTACAAGTAGAACAATGATTGGAACACGTAGACGGTTGAAATCTTTGTATATATTGCTTCCATATAGTCTAAGAAACATGTACGCAAAGCATCCAAACAGTACCATTCGCCAATTTTTTGTTCTTCAAGTTTAAGTGAACAATGAGCCCCAATGGTTAATCCTTTATCAGGAATTATTTGTAATTTTCGACAAGTAGAACAATGAATGGAACAGGTAGACGGTTGAAATCTTTGTATATATTGCTTCTATATAGTCTAAGAAACATATATGCATAGCGTCCAAACAGTACAATTCGCCAATTTTTTGCTCTTCAAGTTTAAGTGAACTACGAGCCCCATTGTTAATCCTTTAAAGGAAATTATTTGTAAATTTCGACAAGTAGAACAATGAATGGAATAGGTAGACGGTTGAAATCATTGTATATATTGCTTCCATATAGTCTAAGAAACATATATGCAAAGCATCCAAACAGTACAATTCGCCAATTTTTTGTTTTTCAAGATTAAGTGAACAATGAGCCCCAATGGTTAATCCTTTATCGGAAATTATTTGTAATTTTCGACAAGTAGAACAATGAATGGAACAGGTAGACGGTTGAAATCCTTGTATATATTGCGTCTATATAGTCTAAGAACATATATGCAAAGCATCCAAACAGTACAATTCGCCAATTTATTGTTCTTCAAGTTTAAGTGAACAACGAGCCCCATTGTTAATCCTTTAAAGGAAATTATTTGTAAATTTCGACAAGTAGAACAATGAATGGAAAAGGTAGACGATTGAAATCTTTGTATATATTGCTTCTATATAATCTAAGAAACATATATGCAAAGCATCCAAACAGTACAATTCGCCAATTTATTGTTCTTCAAGTTTAAGTGCACTACGAGCCCCATTGTTAATAATTTGAAGGAAATTATTTGTAAATTTCGACAAGTAGAACAATTAATGGAATAGGTAGACGGTTGAAATCATTGTATATGCTGCTTCTATATAGTATAAGAAACCTATATGCAAAGCATCTAAACAGTACCATTCGCCAATTTTTTGTTCTTCAAGTTTAAGTGAACAACGAGACCCATTATTAATCCTTTAACGGAAATTAATTGTATCTGTCTACAAGTAGAACAATGATTGGAACACGTAGACGGTTGAAATCTTTGTATATATTGCTTCCATATAGTCTAAGAAACATGTACGCAAAGCATCCAAACAGTACCATTCGCCAATTTTTTGTTCTTCAAGTTTAAGTGAACAATGAGCCCCAATGGTTAATCCTTTATCAGGAATTATTTGTAATTTTCGACAAGTAGAACAATGAATGGAACAGGTAGACGGTTGAAATCTTTGTATATATTGCTTCTATATAGTCTAAGAAACATGTACGCAAAGCATCCAAACAGTACCATTCGCCAAATTTTTGTTCTTCAAGTTTAAGTGAACAACGAGCCCCAATGGTTAATCCTTTATCGGAAATTATTTGTAATTTTCGACAAGTAGTACAATGAATGGAACAGGTAGACGGTTGAAATCTTTGTGTATATTGCTTCTATATAATCTAAGAAACATATATGCAAAGCATCCATACAGTACAATTCGCCAATTATTTCATCTTCATGTTTAAGTGAACTACGAGCCCCATTGTTAATCCTTTAAAGGAAATTGTTTGTAAATTTCGACAAGTAGAACAATGATTGGAACACGTAGACGGTTGAAATCTTTGTATATATTGCTTCTATATAATCTAAGAAACATATATGCAAAGCATCCAAAAAGTACAATTCGCCAATTTATTGTTCTTCAAGTTTAACTGTAAAACGAGCCCCATTGTTAATCCTTTAAAGGAAATTATTTGTAAATTTCGACAAGTAGAACAATGAATGGAACAGGTAGACGGTTGAAATCTTTGTACATGTTGCTTCTATATAATCTAAGAAACATATATGCAAAGCATCCAAACAGTACCATTCGCCAATTTTTTGTTCTTCAAGTTTAAGTGAACAACGAGCCCCATTGATAATCATGAAACGGAAATTATTTGTAATTTTCGACAAGTAGAACAATGAATGGTACAGGTAGACGGTTGAATTCTTTGTATATATTGCTTCTATATAGTCTAAGAAACATATCTGCAAATCATCCAAACAGTACAATTCGCCAATTATTTGATGTTCAAGTTTAAGTGAACTACGAGCCCCATTGTTAAAACTTTAAAGGAAATTATTTGTAAATTTCGGCAAGTAGATCAATGAATGGAATAGGTAGACGGTTGAAATCATTGTATATATTGCTTCTATATAGTCGAAGAAACATATATGCAAAGCATCCAAACAGTACAATTCGTCAATTTCTTGTTCTTCAAGTTTAAGTAAACTACGATCCCCATTGTTAATCCCGTAACAGAAATTATTTGTAACTTCCGACAAGTAGAACAATGAATGGAACTGGTAGACGGTTGAAATCATTGTATATATTGCTTCTATATAGTCTAAGCAACATATCTGCAAATCATCCAAACAGTACAATTCGCCAATTATTTGATGTTCAAGTTTAAGTGAACTACGAGCCCCATTGTTAATACTTTAACGGAAATTATTTGTAACTTGCGACAAGTAGAACAATGAATGGAACAGGTAGACGGTTGAAATCAATGTATATATTGCTTCTATATAGTCTAAGAAACATATATGTAAAGCATCCAAACAGTACCATTCGCCAATTTTTTGTTCTTCAAGTTTAAGTGAACAATGAGCCCCATTATTAATCCTTTATCGGAAATTATTTGTAATTTTCGACAAGTAGTACAATGAATGGAACAGGTAGACGTTTGAAATCTTTGTATATATTGCTGCTATATAATCTAAGAAACATATATGCAAAGCATCCAAACAGTACAATTCGTCAATTTCTTGTTCTACAAGTTTAAGTGAACTAAGAGCCCCATTGTTAATTCTTTAAAGGAAATTATTTGTAAATTTCGACAAGTAGAACAATGATTGGAACACGTAGACGGTTGAAATCATTGTATATATTGCTTCTATATAGTCCAAGAAACATATATGCAAAGCGTCCAAACAGTACAATTCGCCAATTTGTTGCTCTTCAAGTTTAAGTGAACTACGAGCCCCATTGTTAATACTTTAACGGAAATTATTTGTAACTTTCGACAAGTAGAACAATGAATGGAACAGGTAGACGGTTGAATTCTTTGTATATATTGCTTCTATATTGTCTAAGAAACATATATGCAAAGCATCCAAACAGTACAATTCGTCAATTTCTTGTCCTTCAAGTTTAAGAATACTACGATCCCCATTGTTAATCCCATAACGGAAATTATTTGTAACTTCCGACCAGTAGAACAATGAATGGAACTGGTAGACGGTTGAAATCCTTGTATATATTGCGTCTATATAGTCTAAGAACATATATGCAAAGCATCCAAACAGTACAATTCGCCAATTTATTGTTCTTCAAGTTTAAGTGAACAACGAGCCCCATTGTTAATCCTTTAAAGGAAATTATTTGTAAATTTCGACAAGTAGAACAATGAATGGAAAAGGTAGACGATTGAAATCTTTGTATATATTGCTTCTATATAATCTAAGAAACATATATGCAAAGCATCCAAACAGTACAATTCGCCAATTTATTGTTCTTCAAGTTTAAGTGCACTACGAGCCCCATTGTTAATAATTTGAAGGAAATTATTTGTAAATTTCGACAAGTAGAACAATTAATGGAATAGGTAGACGGTTGAAATCATAGTATATGCTGCTTCTATATAGTATAAGAAACCTATATGCAAAGCATCTAAACAGTAGCATTCGCCAATTTTTTGTTCTTCAAGTTTAAGTGAACAACGAGACCCATTATTAATCCTTTAACGGAAATTAATTGTATCTGTCTACAAGTAGAACAATGATTGGAACACGTAGACGGTTGAAATCTTTGTATATATTGCGTCTATATAGTCTAAGAACATATATGCAAAGCATCCAAACAGTACAATTCGCCAATTTATTGTTCTTCAAGTTTAAGTGAACAACGAGCCCCATTGTTAATCCTTTAAAGGAAATTATTTGTAAATTTCGGCAAGTAGAACAATGAATGGATGATGTAGACGGTTGAAATCATTGTATATATTGCTTCTATATAGTCTAAGAAACATATATGTAAAGCATCCAAACAGTACCATTCGCCAATTTTTTGTTCTTCAAGTTTAAGTGAACAATGAGCCCCATTATTAATCCTTTATCGGAAATTATTTGTAATTTTCGACAAGTAGTACAATGAATGGAACAGGTAGACGTTTGAAATCTTTGTATATATTGCTTCTATATAATCTGAGAAACATATATGCAAAGCATCCAAACAGTACAATTCGTCAATTTCTTGTTCTTCAAGTTTAAGTGAACTACGAGCCCCATTGTTAATTCTTTAAAGGAAATTATTTGTAAATTTCGACAAGTAGAACAATGATTGGAACACGTAGACGGTTGAAATCATTGTATATATTGCTTTTATATAGTCCAAGAAACATATATGCAAAGCGTCCAAACAGTACAATTCGCCAATTTTTTTTTCTTCAAGTTTAAGTGAACAACGAGCCCCATTGTTAATCCTTTAAAGGAAATTATTTGTAAATTTCGGCAAGTAGAACAATGAATGGATGATGTAGACGGTTGAAATCATTGTATATATTGCTTCTATATAGTCTACGAAACATATATGAAAAGCATCCAAACAGTACAATTCGCCAATTTTTTGTTCTTCAAGTTTAAGTGAACAACGAGCCCCATTGATAATCATGAAACGGAAATTATTTGTAACTTTCTACAAGTAGAACATGAATGTAACAGATAGACGGTTGAAATCTTTGTATATATTGCTTCCATATAGTCTAAGAAACATATATGCAAAGCATCCAAACAGTACCATTCGCCAATTTTTTGTTCTTCAAGTTTAAGTGAACAACGAGCCCCAATGGTTAATCCTTTATCGGAAATTATTTGTAATTTTCGACAAGTAGTACAATGAATGGAACAGGTAGACGGTTGAAATCTTTGTGTATATTGCTTCTATATAATCTAAGAAACATATATGCAAAGCATCCATACAGTACAATTCGCCAATTATTTCATCTTCATGTTTAAGTGAACTACGAGCCCCATTGTTAATCCTTTAAAGGAAATTGTTTGTAAATTTCGACAAGTAGAACAATGATTGGAACACGTAGACGGTTGAAATCTTTGTATATATTGCTTCCATATAGTCTAAGAAACATGTACGCAAAGCATCCAAACAGTACCATTCGCCAATTTTATGTTCTTCAAGTTTAAGTGAACAATGAGCCCCAATGGTTAATCCTTTATCGGAAATTATTTGTAACTTTCGACAAGTAGAACAATGAATGGAACAGGTAGACGGTTGAAATCAATGTATATATTGCTTCTATATAGTCCAAGATACATATATGCAAAGCATCCAAACAGTACAATTCGCCAATTTTTTGTTCTTCAAGTTTAAGTGAACTACGAGCCCCATTGTTAATTCTTTAAAGGAAATTATTTGTAAATTTCGACAAGTAGAACAATGATTGGAACAGGTAGACGGTTGAAATCTTTGTATATATTGCTTCCATATAGTCTAAGAAACATATATGCAAAGCATCCAAACAGTACAATTCGCCAATTTTTTGTTTTTCAAGTTTAAGTGAACAATGAGCCCCAATGGTTAATCCTTTATCGGAAATTATTTGTAACTTTCGACAAGTAGAACAATGAATGGAACAGGTAGACGGTTGAAATCTTTGTATATATTGCTTCTATATAGTCTAAGAAACCTATATGCAAAGCATCTAAACAGTAACAATCGCCAATTTTTTGATATTCAAGTTTAAGTGAACAACGAGCCCCATTGTTAATAATTTGAAGGAAATTATTTGTAAATTTCGACAAGTAGAACAATTAATGGAACAGGTAGACGGTTGAATTCTTTGTATATATTGCTTCTATATAGTATAAGAAACATATCTGCAAGTCATCCAAACAGTACAATTCGCCAATTATTTGATCTTCAAGTTTAAGTGACCTACGAGCCCCATTGTTAATATTTTAACGGAAATTATTTGTAACTTGCGACAAGTAGAACAATGAATGGAACAGGTAGACGGTTGAAATCAATGTATATATTGCTTCTATATAGTCTAAGAAACATATATGCAAAGCATCCAAACAGTACCAATCGCCAATTTTTTGTTCTTCAAGTTTAAGTGAACAACGAGCCCCATTGTTAATCCTTTAAAGGAAATTATTTGTAACTTTCGACAAGTAGAACAATAAATGGAACAGGTAGACGGGTGAAATCTTTCTATATATTGCTTCTATATAGTCTAAGAAACATATATGCAAAGCATCCAAACAGTACCATTCGCCAATTTTTTGTTCTTCAAGTTTAAGTGAACAACGAGCCCCATTGTTAATCCTTTAAAGGAAATTATTTGTAACTTTCGACAAGTAGAACAATGAATGGAACAGGTAGACGGTTGAATTCTTTGAATATATTGCTTCTATATAGTCTAAGAAACATATATGCAAAGCATCCAAACAGTACAATTCGCCAATTTATTGTTCTTCAAGTTTAAGTGAACAACGAGCCCCATTGTTAATCCTTTAAAGGAAATTATTTGTAAATTTCGACAAGTAGAACAATGATTGGAACACGTAGACGGTTGAAATCATTGTATATATTGCTTCTATATAGTCCAAGAAACATATATGCAAAGCGTCCAAACAGTACAATTCGCCAAATTGTTGCTGTTCAAGTTTAAGTGAACTACGAGCCCCATTGTTAATCCTTTAAAGGAAATTATTTGTAAATTTCGGCAAGTAGAACAATGAATGGAACAGGTAGACGGTTGAAATCTTTGTATATATTGCTTCTATATAATCTAAGAAACATATATGCAAAGCATCCAAACAGTACCATTCGCCAATTTTTTGTTCTTCAAGTTTAAGTGAACAATGAGCCCCAAAGGTTAATCCTTTATCGGAAATTATTTGTAACTTTCGACAAGTAGAACAATGAATGGAACAGGTAGACGGGTGAAATCTTTCTATATATTGCTTCTATATAGACTAAGAAACATATATGCAAATCATCCAAACAGTACAATTCGCCAATTATTTGATCTTCAAGTTTAAGTGAACTACGAGCCCCATTGTTAATACTTTAACGGTAATTATTTGTAACTTGCGACAAGTAGAACAATGAATGGAACAGGTAGACGGTTGAAATCATTGTATATATTGCTTCCATATAGTCTAAGAAACATATATGCAAAGCATCCAAACAGTACAATTCGCCAATTTTTTGTTTTTCAAGTTTAAGTGAACAATGAGCCCCAATGGTTAATCCTTTATCGGAAATTATTTGTAACTTTCGACAAGTAGAACAATGAATGGAACAGGTAGACGGTTGAAATCTTTGTATATATTGCTTCTATATAGTCTAAGAAACTTATATGCAAAGCATCCAAACAGTACAATTCGCCAATTATTTGATCTTCAAGTTTAAGTGAACTACGAGCCCCATTGTTAATACTTTAACGGAAATTATTTGTAACTTGCGACAAGTAGAACAATGAATGGAACAGGTAGACGGTTGAAATCAATGTATATATTGCTTCTATATAGTCTAAGAAACATATATGCAAAGCATCCAAACAGTAACATTCGCCAATTTTTTGTTCTTCAAGTTCAAGTGAACTACGAGCCCCATTGTTAATCCTTTAAAGGAAATTATTTGTAAATTTCGACAAGTAGAACAATGAATGGAACAGGTAGACGGTTGAAATCTTTGTACATGTTGCTTCTATATGATCTAAGAAACATATATGCAAAGCATCCAAACAGTACAGTTCGCCAATTTTTTGTTCTTCAAGTTTAAGTGAACAACGAGCCTCATTGATAATCATGAAACGGAAATTATTTGTAACTTTCGACAAGTAGAACAATGAATGGAACAGGTAGACGGTTGAATTCTTTGTTTATATTGCTTCTATATAGTCTAAGAAACATATATGCAAAGCATCCAAAAAGTACAATTCGCCAATTTATTGTTCTTCAAGTTTAACTGTACAACGAGCCCCATTGTTAATCCTTTAAAGGAAATTATTTGTAAATTTCGACAAGTAGAACAATGAATGGAATAGGTAGACGGTTGGAATCATTGTATATATTGCTTCCATATAGTCTAAGAAACATATATGCAAAGCATCCAAACAGTACAATTCGCCAATTGTTTGTTTTTCAAGTTTAAGTGAACAATGAGCCCCAATGGTTAATCCTTTATCGGAAATTATCTGTAATTTTCGACAAGTAGAACAATGAATGGAACAGGTAGACGGTTGAATTCTTTGTATATATTGCTTCTATATAGTCTAAGAAATCTATATGCAAAGCATCTAAACAGTAACATTCGCCAATTTTTTGATCTTCAAGTTTAAGTGAACAACGAGCCCCATTGATAATCATGAAATGGAAATTATTTGTAACTTTCTACAAGTAGAACAATGATTGGAACAGGTAGACGGTTGAAATCTTTGTATATATTGCTTGTATATAGTCTAAGAAACATATATGCAAAGCATCCAAACAGTACAATTCGCCAATTTGTTGCTCTTCAAGTTTAAGTGAACTACGAGCCCCATTGTTAATACTTTAACGGAAATTATTTGTAACTTTCGACAAGTAGAACAATGAATGGAACAGGTAGACGGTTGAATTCTTTGTATATATTGCTTCTATATTATCTAAGAAACATATATGCAAAGCATCCAAACAGTACAATTCGTCAATTTCTTGTCCTTCAAGTTTAAGAAAACTACGATCCCCATTGTTAATCCCATAACGGAAATTATTTGTAACTTCCGACAAGTAGAACAATGAATGGAACTGGTAGACGGTTGAAATCCTTGTATATATTGCGTCTATATAGTCTAAGAACATATATGCAAAGCATCCAAACAGTACAATTCGCCAATTTATTGTTCTTCAAGTTTAAGTGAACAACGAGCCCCATTGTTAATCCTTTAAAGGAAATTATTTGTAAATTTCGACAAGTAGAACAATGAATGGAACAAGTAGACGGTTGAAATCATTGTATATATTGCTTCTATATAGTCTAAGAAACATATATGCAAATCATCCAAACAGTACAATTCGCCAATTATTTGCTCTTCAAGTTTAAGTGAGCTACGAGACCCATTGTTAACACTTTAACGGAAATTATTTGTAACTTGCGACAAGTAGAACAATGAATGGAACAGGTAGACGGTTGAAATCAATGTATATACTGCTTCTATATAGTCTAAGAAACATATATGCAAAGCAACCAAACAGTACCATTCATCAATTTTTTGTTCTTCAAGTTTAAGTGAACAATGAGCCCCATTATTAATCCTTTATCGGAAATTATTTGTAATTTTCGACAAGTAGTACAATGAATGGAACAGGTAGACGTTTGAAATCTTTGTATATATTGCTTCTATATAATCTGAGAAACATATATGCAAAGCATCCAAACAGTACAATTCGTCAATTTCTTGTTCTTCAAGTTTAAGTGAACTACGAGCCCCATTGTTAATTCTTTAAAGGAAATTATTTGTAAATTTCGACAAGTATAACAATGAATGGAACAGGTAGACGGTTGAAATCTTTGTATATATTGCTTCCATATAGACTAAGAAACATATATGCAAAGCATCCAAACAGTACCATTCGCCAATTTTTTGTTCTTCAACTTTAAGTGAACAATGAGCACAATTGTTAATCCTTTATCGGAAATTATTTGTAACTTTCGACAAGTAGAACAATGAATGGAACAGGCAGACTGTTGAAATTTTTGTATGTATTGCTTCTATATAGACTAAGAAACATATGTGCATAGCATCCAAACAGTACCATTCGCCAATTTATTGTTCTTCAAGTTTAAGTGAACAACGAGCCCCATTGATAATCATGAAATGGAAATTATTTGTAACTATCGACAAGTAGAACAATGAATGGAACAGGTAGAGGGTAGAAATCTTTGTATATATTGCTTCTATATAGTCTAAGAAACATATTTGCAAGGCATCCAAACAGTACCATTCGCCAATTTATTGTTCTTCAAGTTTAAGTGAACAACGAGCCCCATTGATAATCATGAAATGGAAATTATTTGTAACTTGCTACAAGTAGAACACTGAATGGAACAGGTAGACGGTTGAAATCTTTGTATATATTGCTTCCATATAGTCTGAGAAACATATATGCAAAGCATCCAAACAGTACCATTCGCCAATTTTTTGTTCTTCAAGTTTAAGTGATCAATGAGCCCCATTGTTAATCCTTTATCGGAAATTAATTGTAACTTTCGACAAGTAGAACAATGAATGGAACAGGTAGACGGTTGAAATCTTTGTATATATTGCTTCTATATAATCTGAGAAACATATATGCAAAGCATCCAAACAGTACCATTCGCCAATTTTTTGATCTTCAAGTTTAAGTGAACAGCGAGCCCCATTGATAATCATGAAACGGAAATTATTTGTAACTTTCTACAAGTAGAACAATGAATAGTACAGGTAGACGGGTGAAATCTTTCTATATATTGCTTCTAAATAGTCTAAGAAATATATATGCAAAGCATCCAAACAGTACAATTCGCCAATTTTTTGTTCTTCAAGTTTAAGTGAACTACGAGCCCCATTGTTAATCCTTTAAAGGAAATTATTTGTAACATTCGACAAGTAGAACAATGAATGGAACAGGTAGACGGTTGAAATCCTTGTATATATTGCGTCTATATAGTCTAAGAAACATATATGCAAAGCATCCAAACAGTACAATTCGCCAATTTTTTGTTCTTCAAGTTTAAGTGAACTACGAGCCCCATTGTTAATATTTGAACGGAAATTATTTGTAACTTGCGACAAGTAGAACAATGAATGGAACTGGTAGCCGGTTGAAATCAATGTATATATTGCTTCTATATAGTCTAAGAAACATATATGCAAAGCATCCAAGCAGTACCATCCGCAATTTTTTTGTTCTTCAAGTTTAAGTGAACAACGAGCCCCATTGTTAATCCTTTATCGGAAATTATTTGTAAATTTCGACAAGTAGAACAATGAATGGAACAGGTAGACTGTTGAAATCATTGTATATATTGCTTCTATATAGTCTAAGAAACATATATGCAAAGCGTCCAAACAGTACAATTCGCCAATTATTTGATCTTCAAGTTTAAGTGAACTACGAGCCCCATTCTTAATACTTTAACGGAAATTATTTGTAATTTGCGACAAGTAGAACAATGAATGGAACAGGTAGCCGGTTGAAATCAATGTATATATTTCTTCTATATAGTCTAAGAAACATATATGCAAAGCATCCAAACAGTACCATTCGCAATTTTTTTGTTCTTCAAGTTTAAGTGAACAACGAGCCCCATTGTTAATCCTTTAAAGGAAATTATTTGTAAATTTCGACAAGTAGAACAATGATTGGAACACGTAGACGGTTGAAATCTTTGTATATATTCCTTCCATATAGTCTAAGAAACATGTACGCAAAGCATCCAAACAGTACCATTCGCCAATTTTTTGTTCTTCAGGTTTAAGTGAACAATGAGCCCCAATGGTTAATCCTTCATCGGAAGTTATTTGTAATTTTCGACAAGTAGAACAATGAATGGAACAGGTAGACGGTTGAAATCTTTGTATATATTTCTTCTATATAATCTAAGAAACATATATGCAAAGCATCCAAACAGTACCATTCGCCAATTTTTTGTTCTTCAAGTTTAAGTGAACAACGAGCCCCATTGATAATCATGAAACGGAAATTATTTGTAACATTCTACAAGTAGAACAAATGAATAGAACAGGTAGACGGTTGAAATCTTTGTATATGTTGCTTCTATATAGTCTAAGAAACCTATATGCAAAGCATCTAAACAGTAACAATCGCCAATTTTTTGATCTTCAAGTTTAAGTGAACAGCGAGCCCCATTGATAATCATGAAATGGAAATTATTTGTAACTTTCTACAAGTAGAACAATGAATAGTACAGGTAGACGGGTGTAATCTTTCTATATATTGCTTCTAAATAGTCTAAGAAACATATATGCAAAGCATCCAAACAGTACAATTCGCCAATTTTTTGTTCTTCAAGTTTAAGTGAACTACGAGCCCCATTGTTAATACTTTAAAGGAAATTATTTGTAAATTTCGACAAGTAGAACAATGAATGGATCATGTAGACGGTTGAATCATTGTATATATTGCTTCTATATAGCCTACGAAACATATATGCAAAGCATCCAAACAGTACAATTCGCCAATTTTTTGTTCTTCAAGTTTAAGTGAACTACGAGCCCCATTGTTAATCTTTAACGGAAATTATTTGTAACTTGCGACAAGTAGAACAATGATTGGAACACACAGACGGTTAAAATCTTTGTATATATTGCTTCCATATAGTCTAAGAAACATGTACGCAAAGCATCCAAACAGTACCATTCGCCAATTTTTTGTTCTTCAGGTTTAAGTGAACAATGAGCCCCAATGGTTAATCCTTTATCGGAAATTATTTGTAATTTTCGACAAGTAGAACAATGAATGGAACAGGTAGACGGTTGAAATCTTTGTATATATTTCTTCTATATAATCTAAGAAACATATATGCAAAGCATCCAAACAGTACCATTCGCCAATTTTTTGTTCTTCAAGTTTAAGTGAACAACGAGCCCCATTGATAATCATGAAACGGAAATTATTTGTAACATTCTACAAGTAGAACAAATGAATAGAACAGGTAGACGGTTGAAATCTTTGTATATGTTGCTTCTATATAGTCTAAGAAACCTATATGCAAAGCATCTAAACAGTAACAATCGCCAATTTTTTGATCTTCAAGTTTAAGTGAACAGCGAGCCCCATTGATAATCATGAAATGGAAATTATTTGTAACTTTCTACAAGTAGAACAATGAATAGTACAGGTAGACGGGTGTAATCTTTCTATATATTGCTTCTAAATAGTCTAAGAAACATATATGCAAAGCATCCAAACAGTACAATTCGCCAATTTTTTGTTCTTCAAGTTTAAGTGAACTACGAGCCCCATTGTTAATACTTTAAAGGAAATTATTTGTAAATTTCGACAAGTAGAACAATGAATGGATCATGTAGACGGTTGAATCATTGTATATATTGCTTCTATATAGCCTACGAAACATATATGCAAAGCATCCAAACAGTACAATTCGCCAATTTTTTGTTCTTCAAGTTTAAGTGAACTACGAGCCCCATTGTTAATCTTTAACGGAAATTATTTGTAACTTGCGACAAGTAGAACCATGATTGGAACACACAGACGGTTAAAATCTTTGTATATATTGCTTCCATATAGTCTAAGAAACATATATGCAAAGCATCCAAACAGTACCATTCGCCAATTTTTTGTTCTTCAAGTTGAAGTGAACAACGAGCCCCATTGTTAATCCTTTAAAGGAAATTACTTGTAATTTTCGACAAGTAGAACAATGAATGGAACAGGTAGACGGTTGAAATCATTGTATATATTGCTTCTATATAGTCTAAGAAACATATATGCAAAGCATCCAAACAGTAGAATTCGCCAATTTTTTGTTCTTCAAGTTTAAGTGAACAGCGAGCCCCATTGATAACCCTTTAAAGGAAATTATTTGTAATTTTCGACAAGTAGAACAATGAATGGAACAGGTAGACTGTTGAAATCATTGTATATATTGCTTCTATATAGTCTAAGAAACATATATGCAAATCGTCCAAACAGTACAATTCGCCAATTATTTGATCTTCAAGTTTAAGTGAACTACGAGCCCCATTGTTAATACTTTAACGGAAATTATTTGTAATTTGCGACAAGTAGAACAATGAATGGAACGGGTAGCCGGTTGAAATCCATGTATATATTGCTTCTATATAGTCTAAGAAACATATATGCAAAGCATCCAAACAGTACCATTCGCAACTTTTTTGTTCTTCAAGTTTAAGTGAACAACGAGCCCCATTGTTAATCCTTTAAAGGAAATTATTTGTAAATTTCGACAAGTAGAACAATGATTGGAACACGTAGACGGTTGAAATCTTTGTATATATTGCTTCCATATAGTCTAAGAAACATGTACGCAAAGCATCCAAACAGTACAATTCGCCAATTTTTTGTTCTTCAAGTTTAAGTGAACAATGAGCCCCATTGGTTAATCCTTTATCGGAAATTATTTGTAATTTTCGACAAGTAGAACAATGAATGGAACAGGTAGACGGTTGGAATCTTTGTATATATTGCTTCTATTTAGTCTAAGAAACATATATGCAAAGCGTCCAAACAGTACAATTCGCCAATTATTTGATCTTCAAGTTTAAGTGAACTACGAGCCCCATTGTTAGTACTTTAACGGAAATTATTTGTAATTTGCGACAAGTAGAACAATGAATGGAACGGGTAGCCGGTTGAAATCCATGTATATATTGCTTCTATATAGTCTAAGAAACATATATGCAAAGCATCCAAACAGTACCATTCGCAACTTTTTTGTTCTTCAAGTTTAAGTGAACAACGAGCCCCATTGTTAATCCTTTAAAGGAAATTATTTGTAAATTTCGACAAGTAGAACAATGATTGGAACACGTAGACGGTTGAAATCTTTGTATATATTGCTTCCATATAGTCTAAGAAACATGTACGCAAAGCATCCAAACAGTACAATTCGCCAATTTTTTGTTCTTCAAGTTTAAGTGAACAATGAGCCCCATTGGTTAATCCTTTATCGGAAATTATTTGTAATTTTCGACAAGTAGAACAATGAATGGAACAGGTAGACGGTTGGAATCTTTGTATATATTGCTTCTATTTAGTCTAAGAAACATATATGCAAAGCGTCCAAACAGTACAATTCGCCAATTATTTGATCTTCAAGTTTAAGTGAACTACGAGCCCCATTGTTAGTACTTTAACGGAAATTATTTGTAACTTGCGACAAGTAGAACAATGAATGGAACAGGTAGCCGGTTGAAATCTTTGTATATAATGCTTCTATATAGTCTAAGAAACATATATGCAAAGCATCCAAACAGTACAATTCGCCAATTTTTTGTTCTTCAAGTTTAAGTGAACAATGAGCCCCATTGGTTAATCCTTTATCGGAAATTATTTGTAATTTTCGACAAGTAGAACAATGAATGGAACAGGTAGACGGTTGAAATCTTTGTATATATTGCTTCTATATAGTCTAAGAAACATATATGCAAAGCGTCCAAACAGTACAATTCGCCAATTATTTGATCTTCAAGTTTAAGTGAACTACGAGCCCCATTGTTAGTACTTTAACGGAAATTATTTGTAACTTGCGACAAGTAGAACAATGAATGGAACAGGTAGCCGGTTGAAATCTTTGTATATATTGCTTCTATATAGTCTAAGAAACATATATGCAAAGCATCCAAACAGTACCATTCGCAATTTTTTTGTTCTTCAAGTTTAAGTGAACAACGAGCCCCATTGTTAATCCTTTAAAGGAAATTATTTGTAAATTTCGACAAGTAGAACAATGATTGGAACACGTAGACGGTTGAAATCTTTGTATATATTCCTTCCATATAGTCTAAGAAACATGTACGCAAAGCATCCAAACAGTACCATTCGCCAATTTTTTGTTCTTCAGGTTTAAGTGAACAATGAGCCCCAATGGTTAATCCTTTATCGGAAATTATTTGTAATTTTCGACAAGTAGAACAATGAATGGAACAGGTAGACTGTTGAAATCATTGTATATATTGCTTCTATATAGTCTAAGAAACATATATGCAAATCGTCCAAACAGTACAATTCGCCAATTATTTGATCTTCAAGTTTAAGTGAACTACGAGCCCCATTGTTAATCCTTTAAAGGAAATTATTTGTAAATTTCGACAAGTAGAACAATGAATGGAACAGGTAGACTGTTGTAATCATTGTATATATTGCTTCTATATAGTCTAAGAAACATATATGCAAATCGTCCAAACAGTACAATTCGCCAATTATTTGATCTTCAAGTTTAAGTGAACTACGAGCCCCATTGTTAATACTTTAACGGAAATTATTTGTAATTTGCGACAAGTAGAACAATGAATGGAACAGGTAGCCGGTTGAAATCAATGTATATATTGCTTCTATATAGTCTAAGAAACATATATGCAATGCATCCAAACAGTACCATTCGCAATTTTTTTGTTCTTCAAGTTTAAGTGAACAACGAGCCCCATTGTTAATCCTTTAAAGGAAATTATTTGTAAATTTCGACAAGTAGGACAATGAATGGAACAGGTAGACTGTTGAAATTATTGTATATATTGCTTCTATATAGTCTAAGAAACATATATGCAAAGCATCCAAACAGTACAATTCGCCAATTTTTTGTTCTTCAAGTTTAAGTGAACAATGAGCCCCAATGGTTAATCCTTTATCGGTACTTATTTGTAACTTTCGACAAGTAGAACAATGAATGGAACAGGTAAACGGTCGAAATCTTTGTATATATTGCGTCTATATAGTCTAAGAAACATATATGCAAAGCATCCAAACAGTATAATTCCCCAATTTTTTGTTCTTCAAGTTTAAGTGAACAATGAGCCCCAATGGTTAATCCTTTATCGGTAATTATTTGTAACTTTCGACAGGTAGAACAATGAATGGAACAGGTAGCCGGTTGAAATCAATGTATATATTGCGTCTATATAGTCTAAGAAACATATATGCAAAGCATCCAAAGAGTACCATTCGCAATTTTTTTGTTCTTCAAATTTAAGTGAACAACGAGCCCCATTGTTAATCCTTTGAAGGAAATTATTTGTAAATTTCGACAAGTAGAACAATGATTGGAACACACAGACGGTTAAAATCTTTGTATATATTGCTTCCATATAGTCTAAGAAACATATATGCAAAGCATCCAAACAGTACCATTCGCCAATTTTTTGTTCTTCAAGTTGAAGTGAACAACGAGCCCCATTGTTAATCCTTTAAAGGAAATTATTTGTAAATTTCGACAAGTAGAACAATGAATGGAACAGGTAGACTGTTGAAATCATTTTATATATTGCTTCTATATAGTCTAAGAAACATATATGCAAAGCGTTCAAACAGTACAATTCGCCAATTATTTGATCTTCAAGTTTAAGTGAACTACGAGCCCCATTGTTAATCTTTAACGGAAATTATTTGTAACTTGCGACAAGTAGAACAATGATTGGAACACACAGACGGTTAAAATCTTTGTATATATTGCTTCCATATAGTCTAAGAAACATATATGCAAAGCGTCCAAACAGTACCATTCGCCAATTTTTTGTTCTTCAAGTTGAAGTGAACAACGAGCCCCATTGTTAATCCTTTAAAGGAAATTATTTGTAAATTTCGACAAGTAGAACAATGAATGGAACAGGTAGACTGTTGAAATCATTGTATATATTGCTTCTATATAGTCTAAGAAACATATATGCAAAGCGTTCAAACAGTACAATTCGCCAATTATTTGATCTTCAAGTTTAAGTGAACTACGAGCCCCATTGTTAATACTTTAACGGAAATTATTTGTAACTTGCGACAAGTAGAACAATGAATGGAACAGGTAGCCGGTTGAAATCAATGTATATATTGCTTCTATATAGTCTAAGAAACATATATGCAAAGCATCCAAACAGTACCATTCGCAATTTTTTTGTTCTTCAAGTTTAAGTGAACAACGAGCCCCATTGTTAATCCTTTCAAGAAAATTATTTGTAACTTTCTACAAGTAGAACAATGAATAGTACAGGTAGACGGGTGGAATCTTTCTATATATTGCTTATAAATAGTCTAAGAAACATATATGCAAAGCATCCAAACAGTACAATTCGCCAATTTTTTGTTCTTCAAGTTTAAGTGAACAACGAGCCCCATTGTTAATCCTTTAAAGGAAATTATTTGTAAATTTCGACAAGTAGAACAATGATTGGAACACGTAGACGGTTGAAATCTTTGTATATATTGCTTCTATATAGCCTACGAAACATATATGCAAAGCATCCAAACAGTACAATTCGCCAATTTTTTGTTCTTCAAGTTTAAGTGAACTACGAGCCCCATTGTTAATCTTTAACGGAAATTAATTGTAACTTTCTACACGTAGAACAATGATTGGAACACACTGACGGTTGAAATCTTTGTATATATTGCTTCCATATAGTCTAAGAAACATATATGCAAAGCATCCAAACAGTACCATTCGCCAATTTTTTGTTCTTCAAGTTGAAGTGAACAACGAGCCCCATTGTTAATCCTTTAAAGGAAATTATTTGTAACTTCCGACAAGTAGAACAATGAATGGAACAGGTAGACTGTTGAAATCATTGTATATATTGCTTCTATATAGTCTAAGAAACATAAATGCAAAGCGTCCAAACAGTACAATTCGCCAATTATTTGATCTTCAAGTTTAAGTAAACTACGAGCCCCATTGTTAATACTTTAACGGAAATTATTTGTAACTTGCGACAAGTAGAACAATGAATGGAACAGGTAGCCGGTTGAAATCAATGTATATATTGCTTCTATATAGTCTAAGAAACATATATGCAAAGCATCCAAACAGTACCATTCGCAATTTTTTTGTTCTTCAAGTTTAAGTGAACTACGAGCCCCATTGTTAATCCTTTAAAGGAAATTATTTGTAAATTTCGACAAGTAGAACAATGAATGGAACAGGTAGACTGTTGAAATCATTGTATATATTGCTTCTATATAGTCTAAGAAACATATATGCAAAGCGTCCAAACAGTTCAATTCGCCAATTATTTGATCTTCAAGTTTAAGTGAACTACGAGCCCCATTCTTAATACTTTAACGGAAATTATTTGTAATTTGCGACAAGTAGAACAATGAATGGAACAGGTAGCCGGTTGAAATCAATGTATATATTTCTTCTATATAGTCTAAGAAACATATATGCAAAGCATCCAAACAGTACCATTCGCAATTTTTTTGTTCTTCAAGTTTAAGTGAACAACGAGCCCCATTGTTAATCCTTTAAAGGAAATTATTTGTAAATTTCGACAAGTAGAACAATGACTGGAACACGTAGACGGTTGAAATCTTTGTATATATTGCTTCCATATAGTCTAAGAAACATGTACGCAAAGCATCCAAACAGTACCATTCGCCAATTTTTTGTTCTTCAAGTTTAAGTGAACAACGAGCCCCATTGATAATCATGAAACGGAAATAATTTGTAACTTTCTACAAGTAGAACAATGAATAGAACAGGTAGACGGTTGAAATCTTTGTATATGTTGCTTCTATATATTCTAAGAAACCTATATGCAAAGCATCTAAACAGTAACAATCGCAAATTTTTTGATCTTCAAGTTTAAGTGAACAGCGAGCCCCATTGATAATCATGAAATGGAACTTATTTGTAACTTTCTACAAGTAGAACAATGAATAGTACAGGTAGACGGGTGAAATCTTGTTATATAATGCTTCCAAATAGTCTAAGAAACATATATGCAAATCATCCAAACAGTACAATTCGCCAATTTTTTGTTCTTCAAGTTTAAGTGAACTACGAGCCCCATTGTTAATCCTTTAACGGAAATTAATTGTAACTTTCTACAAGTAGAACAATGAATGGAACAGGTAGACGGTTGAAATCTTTGTATATATTGCGTCTATATAGTCTAAGAAACATATATGCAAAGCATCCAAACAGTACAATTCGCCAATTTTTTGTTCTTCAAGTTTAAGTGAACAACGAGCCCCATTGATAATCATGAAACGGAAATTATTTGTAACTTTCTACAAGTAGAACAATGAATAGTACAGGTAGACGGGTGAAATCTTTCTATATATTGCTTCTAAATAGTCTAAGAAACATATATGCAAAGCATCCAAACAGTACAATTCGCCAATTTTTTGTTCTTCAAGTTTAAGTGAACAACGAGCCCCATTGTTAATCCTTTAAAGGAAGTTATTTGTAAATTTCGACAAGGAGAACAATGAATGGAACAGGTAGACGGTTGAAATCTTTGTATATATTGCTTCTATATAATCTAAGAAACATATATGCAAAGCATCCAAATAGTACAATTCGCCAATTTTTTGTTCTTCAAGTTTAAGTGAACTACGAGCCCCATTGTTAATCCTTTAACGGAAATTAATTGTAACTTTCTACAAGTAGAACAATGAATGGAACAGGTAGACAGTTGAAATCTTTGTATATATTGCGTCTATATAGTCTAAGAAACATATATGCAAAGCATCCAAACAGTACCATTCGCCAATTTTTTGTTCTACAAGTTTAAGTGAACTACCAGCCCCATTGTTAATCCTTTAAAGGAAATTATTTGTAAATTTCGACAAGTAGAACAATGATTGGAACACGTAGACGGTTGAAATCTTTGTATATATTGCTTCCATATAGTCTAAGAAACATGTACGCAAAGCATCCAAACAGTACCATTCGCCAATTTTTTGTTCTTCAAATTTAAGTGAACAATGAGCCCCAATGGTTAATCCTTTATCGGAAATTATTTGTAAATTTCGACAAGTAGAACAATGAATGGATCATGTAGACGGTTGAAATCATTGTATATATTGCTTCTATATAGTCTACGAAACATATATGCAAAGCATCCAAACAGTACCATTCGCCAATTTTTTGTTCTTCAAGTTTAAGTGAACTACGAGCCCCATTGTTAATCCTTTAACGGAAATTAATTGTAACTTTCTACAAGTAGAACAATGAATGGAACAGGTAGACGGTTGAAATCTTTGTATATATTGCGTCTATATAGTCTAAGAAACATATATGCAAAGCATCCAAACAGTACAATTCGCCAATTTTTTGTTCCTCAAGTTTAAGTGAACTACGAGCCCCATTGTTAATCCTTTAAAGAAAATTATTTGTAAATTTCGACAAGTAGAACAATGATTGGAACACGTAGACGGTTGAAATCTTTGTATATATTGCTTCCATATAGTCTAAGAAACATGTACGCAAAGCATCCAAACAGTACCATTCGCCAATTTTTTGTTCTTCAGGTTTAAGTGAACAATGAGCCCCAATGGTTAATCCTTTATCGGAAATTATTTGTAATTTTCGACAAGTAGAACAATGAATGGAACAGGTAGACGGTTGAAATCTTTGTATACATTTCTTCTATATAATCTAAGAAACATATATGCAAAGCATCCAAACAGTACCATTCGCCAATTTTTTGTTCTTCAAGTTTAAGTGAACAGCGAGCCCCATTGATAATCATGAAATGGAAATTATTTGTAGCTTTCTACAAGTAGAACTATGAATAGTACAGGTAGACGGGTGAAATCTTTCTATATATTGCTTCTAAATAGTCTAAGAAACATATATGCAAAGCATCTAAACAGTAACACTCGCCAATTTTTTGACCTTCAAGTTTAAGTGAACAGCGAGCCCCATTAATAACCCTTTAAAGGAAATTATTTGTAAATTTCGACAAGTAGAACAATGAATGGAACAGGTAGACTGTTGAAAACATTGTATGTATTGCTTCTATATAGTCTAAGAAACATATATGCAAAGCATCCAAACAGTACAATTCGCCAATTTTTTGTACATCAAGTTTAAGTAAACTACGATCCCCATTGTTAATCCCTTAACGGAAATTATTTGTAACATTCGACAAGTAGAACAGTGAATGGAACAGGTAGACGGTTGAAATCTTTGTATATATTGCTTCTATATAGTATAAGAAACATAAATGCAAAGCATCCAAACAGTACAATTCGCCAATTTTTTGTTCTTCAAGTTTAAGTGAACAATGAGCCCCAATGGTCAATCCGTTATCGGAAATTATTTGTAACTTTCGACAAGTAGAACAATGAATGGAACAGGTAGACGGTTGAAATCATTGTATATATTGCTTCTATATAGTCTAAGAAACATATATGCAAAGCATCCAAACAGTACCATTCGCCAATTTTTTGTTCTTCAAGTTTAAGTGAACTACGAGCCCCATTATTAATCCTTTAAAGGAAATTATTTGTAATTTGCGACAAGTAGAACAATGAATGGAACAGGTAGCCGGTTGAAATCTTTGTATACATTGCTTCTATATAGTCTCAGAAACATATATGCAAAGCATCCAAACAGTACAATTCGCCAATTTTTTTTCTTCAAGTTTAAGTGAACAATGAGCCCCAATGGTTAATCTTTTATCGGTAATTATCTGTAACTTTCGACAAGTAGAACAATGAATGGAACAGGTAGAGGGTTGAAATCCTTGTATATATTGCGTCTATATAATCTAAGAAACATATATGCAAAGCATCCAAACAGTACCATTCGCCAATTTTTTGTTCTTCAGGTTTAAGTGAACAACGAGCCCCATTGTTAATCCTTTAAAGGAAATTATTTGTAAATTTCGACAAGTAGAACAATGAATGGAACAGGTAGACTGTTGAAATCATTGTATATATTGCTTCTATATAGTCTAAGAAACATATATGCAAAGCGTTCAAACAGTACAATTCGCCAATTATTTGATCTTCAAGTTTAAGTGAACTACGAGCCCCATTGTTAATACTTTAACGGAAATTATTTGTAACTTGCGACAAGTAGAACAATGAATGGAACAGGTAGCCGGTTGAAATCAATGTATATATTGCTTCTATATAGTCTAAGAAACATATATGCAAAGCATTCAAACAGTACCATTCGCAATTTTTTTGTTCTTCAAGTTTAAGTGAACAACGAGCCCCATTGTTAATCCTTTAAAGAAAATTATTTGTAACTTTCTACAAGTAGAACAATGAATAGTACAGGTAGACGGGTGGAATCTTTCTATATATTGCTTCTAAATAGTCTAAGAAACATATATGCAAAGCATCCAAACAGTACAATTCGCCAATTTTTTGTTCTTCAAGTTTAAGTGAACTACGAGCCCCATTGTTAATACTTTAAAGGAAATTATTTGTAAATTTCGACAAGTAGAACAATGAATGGATCATGTAGACGGTTGAAATCATTGTATATATTGCTTCTATATAGCCTACGAAACATATATGCAAAGCATCCAAACAGTACAATTCGCCAATTTTTTGTTCTTCAAGTTTAAGTGAACTACGAGCCCCATTGTTAATCTTTAACGGAAATTAATTGTAACTTTCTACACGTAGAACAATGATTGGAACACACAGACGGTTGAAATCTTTGTATATATTGCTTCCATATAGTCTAAGAAACATATATGCAAAGCATCCAAACAGTACCATTCGCCAATTTTTGGTTCTTCAAGTTGAAGTGAACAACGAGCCCCATTGTTAATCCTTTAAAGGAAATTATTTGTAACTTCCGACAAGTAGAACAATGAATGGAACAGGTAGACTGTTGAAATCATTGTATATATTGCTTCTATATAGTCTAAGAAACATAAATGCAAAGCGTCCAAACAGTACAATTCGCCAATTATTTGATCTTCAAGTTTAAGTAAACTACGAGCCCCATTGTTAATACTTTAACGGAAATTATTTGTAAATTGCGACAAGTAGAACAATGAATGGAACAGGTAGCCGGTTGAAATCAATGTATATATTGCTTCTATATAGTCTAAGAAACATATATGCAAAGCATCCAAACAGTACCATTCGCAATTTTTTTGTTCTTCAAGTTTAAGTGAACTACGAGCCCCATTGTTAATCCTTTAAAGGAAATTATTTGTAAATTTCGACAAGTAGAACAATGAATGGAACAGGTAGACTGTTGAAATCATTGTATATATTGCTTCTATATAGTCTAAGAAACATATATGCAAAGCGTCCAAACAGTACAATTCGCCAATTATTTGATCTTCAAGTTTAAGTGAACTACGAGCCCCATTCTTAATACTTTAACGGAAATTATTTGTAATTTGCGACAAGTAGAACAATGAATGGAACAGGTAGCCGGTTGAAATCAATGTATATATTTCTTCTATATAGTCTAAGAAACATATATGCAAAGCATCCAAACAGTACCATTCGCAATTTTTTTGTTCTTCAAGTTTAAGTGAACAACGAGCCCCATTGTTAATCCTTTAAAGGAAATTATTTGTAAATTTCGACAAGTAGAACAATGACTGGAACACGTAGACGGTTGAAATCTTTGTATATATTGCTTCCATATAGTCTAAGAAACATGTACGCAAAGCATCCAAACAGTACCATTCGCCAATTTTTTGTTCTTCAAGTTTAAGTGAACAATGAGCCCCAATGGTTAATCCTTTATCGGAAATTATTTGTAATTTTCGACAAGTAGAACAATGAATGGAACAGGTAGACGGTTGAAATCTTTGTATATATTGCTTCTATATAATCTAAGAAACATATATGCAAACCATCCAAACAGTACCATTCGCCAATTTTTTGTTCTTCAAGTTTAAGTGAACAACGAGCCCCATTGATAATCATGAAACGGAAATAATTTGTAACTTTCTACAAGTAGAACAATGAATAGAACAGGTAGACGGTTGAAATCTTTGTATATGTTGCTTCTATATATTCTAAGAAACCTATATGCAAAGCATCTAAACAGTAACAATCGCAAATTTTTTGATCTTCAAGTTTAAGTGAACAGCGAGCCCCATTGATAATCATGAAATGGAACTTATTTGTAACTTTCTACAAGTAGAACAATGAATAGTACAGGTAGACGGGTGAAATCTTGTTATATAATGCTTCCAAATAGTCTAAGAAACATATATGCAAATCATCCAAACAGTACAATTCGCCAATTTTTTGTTCTTCAAGTTTAAGTGAACTACGAGCCCCATTGTTAATCCTTTAACGGAAATTAATTGTAACTTTCTACAAGTAGAACAATGAATGGAACAGGTAGACGGTTGAAATCTTTGTATATATTGCGTCTATATAGTCTAAGAAACATATATGCAAAGCATCCAAACAGTACAATTCGCCAATTTTTTGTTCTTCAAGTTTAAGTGAACAACGAGCCCCATTGATAATCATGAAACGGAAATTATTTGTAACTTTCTACAAGTAGAACAATGAATAGTACAGGTAGACGGGTGAAATCTTTCTATATATTGCTTCTAAATAGTCTAAGAAACATATATGCAAAGCATCCAAACAGTACAATTCGCCAATTTTTTGTTCTTCAAGTTTAAGTGAACAACGAGCCCCATTGTTAATCCTTTAAAGGAAGTTATTTGTAAATTTCGACAAGGAGAACAATGAATGGAACAGGTAGACGGTTGAAATCTTTGTATATATTGCTTCTATATAATCTAAGAAACATATATGCAAAGCATCCAAACAGTACAATTCGCCAATTTTTTGTTCTTCAAGTTTAAGTGAACTACGAGCCCCATTGTTAATCCTTTAACGGAAATTAATTGTAACTTTCTACAAGTAGAACAATGAATGGAACAGGTAGACGGTTGAAATCTTTGTATATATTGCGTCTATATAGTCTAAGAAACATATATGCAAAGCATCCAAACAGTACCATTCGCCAATTTTTTGTTCTACAAGTTTAAGTGAACTACCAGCCCCATTGTTAATCCTTTAAAGGAAATTATTTGTAAATTTCGACAAGTAGAACAATGATTGGAACACGTAGACGGTTGAAATCTTTGTATATATTGCTTCCATATAGTCTAAGAAACATGTACGCAAAGCATCCAAACAGTACCATTCGCCAATTTTTTGTTCTTCAAATTTAAGTGAACAATGAGCCCCAATGGTTAATCCTTTATCGGAAATTATTTGTAAATTTCGACAAGTAGAACAATGAATGGATCATGTAGACGGTTGAAATCATTGTATATATTGCTTCTATATAGTCTACGAAACATATATGCAAAGCATCCAAACAGTACCATTCGCCAATTTTTTGTTCTTCAAGTTTAAGTGAACTACGAGCCCCATTGTTAATCCTTTAACGGAAATTAATTGTAACTTTCTACAAGTAGAACAATGAATGGAACAGGTAGACGGTTGAAATCTTTGTATATATTGCGTCTATATAGTCTAAGAAACATATATGCAAAGCATCCAAACAGTACAATTCGCCAATTTTTTGTTCCTCAAGTTTAAGTGAACTACGAGCCCCATTGTTAATCCTTTAAAGAAAATTATTTGTAAATTTCGACAAGTAGAACAATGATTGGAACACGTAGACGGTTGAAATCTTTGTATATATTGCTTCCATATAGTCTAAGAAACATGTACGCAAAGCATCCAAACAGTACCATTCGCCAATTTTTTGTTCTTCAGGTTTAAGTGAACAATGAGCCCCAATGGTTAATCCTTTATCGGAAATTATTTGTAATTTTCGACAAGTAGAACAATGAATGGAACAGGTAGACGGTTGAAATCTTTGTATACATTTCTTCTATATAATCTAAGAAACATATATGCAAAGCATCCAAACAGTACCATTCGCCAATTTTTTGTTCTTCAAGTTTAAGTGAACAGCGAGCCCCATTGATAATCATGAAATGGAAATTATTTGTAGCTTTCTACAAGTAGAACAATGAATAGTACAGGTAGACGGGTGAAATCTTTCTATATATTGCTTCTAAATAGTCTAAGAAACATATATGCAAAGCATCTAAACAGTAACACTCGCCAATTTTTTGACCTTCAAGTTTAAGTGAACAGCGAGCCCCATTAATAACCCTTTAAAGGAAATTATTTGTAAATTTCGACAAGTAGAACAATGAATGGAACAGGTAGACTGTTGAAAACATTGTATGTATTGCTTCTATATAGTCTAAGAAACATATATGCAAAGCATCCAAACAGTACAATTCGCCAATTTTTTGTACTTCAAGTTTAAGTAAACTACGATCCCCATTGTTAATCCCTTAACGGAAATTATTTGTAACTTTCGACAAGTAGAACAGTGAATGGAACAGGTAGACGGTTGAAATCTTTGTATATATTGCTTCTATATAGTATAAGAAACATAAATGCAAAGCATCCAAACAGTACAATTCGCCAATTTTTTGTTCTTCAAGTTTAAGTGAACAATGAGCCCCAATGGTCAATCCGTTATCGGAAATTATTTGTAACTTTCGACAAGTAGAACAATGAATGGAACAGGTAGACGGTTGAAATCATTGTATATATTGCTTCTATATAGTCTAAGAAACATATATGCAAAGCATCCAAACAGTACCATTCGCCAATTTTTTGTTCTTCAAGTTTAAGTGAACTACGAGCCCCATTGTTAATCCTTTAAAGGAAATTATTTGTAATTTGCGACAAGTAGAACAATGAATGGAACAGGTAGCCGGTTGAAATCTTTGTATACATTGCTTCTATATAGTCTCAGAAACATATATGCAAAGCATCCAAACAGTACAATTCGCCAATTTTTTTTCTTCAAGTTTAAGTGAACATTGAGCCCCAATGGTTAATCTTTTATCGGTAATTATCTGTAACTTTCGACAAGTAGAACAATGAATGGAACAGGTAGAGGGTTGAAATCCTTGTATATATTGCGTCTATATAATCTAAGAAACATATATGCAAAGCATCCAAACAGTACCATTCGCCAATTTTTTGTTCTTCAAGTTTAAGTGAACTACGAGCCCCATTGTTAATCCTTTAAAGGAAATTATTTGTAAATTTCGACAAGTAGAACAATGAATGGAACAGGTAGACTGTTGTAATCATTGTATATATTGCTTCTATATAGTCTAAGAAACATATATGCAAATCGTCCAAACAGTACAATTCGCCAATTATTTGATCTTCAAGTTTAAGTGAACTACGAGCCCCATTGTTAATACTTTAACGGAAATTATTTGTAATTTGCGACAAGTAGAACAATGAATGGAACAGGTAGCCGGTTGAAATCAATGTATATATTGCTTCTATATAGTCTAAGAAACATATATGCAATGCATCCAAACAGTACCATTCGCAATTTTTTTGTTCTTCAAGTTTAAGTGAACAACGAGCCCCATTGTTAATCCTTTAAAGGAAATTATTTGTAAATTTCGACAAGTAGAACAATGATTGGAACACGTAGACGGTTGAAATCTTTGTATATATTGCTTCCATATAGTCTAAGAAACATGTACGCAAAGCATCCAAACAGTACAATTCGCCAATTTTTTGTTCTTCAAGTTTAAGTGAACAATGAGCCCCATTGGTTAATCCTTTATCGGAAATTATTTGTAATTTTCGACAAGTAGAACAATGAATGGAACAGGTAGACGGTTGAAATCTTTGTATATATTGCTTCTATATAGTCTAAGAAACATATATGCAAAGCGTCCAAACAGTACAATTCGCCAATTATTTGATCTTTAAGTTTAAGTGAACTACGAGCCCCATTGTTAGTACTTTAACGGAAATTATTTGTAACTTGCGACAAGTAGAACAATGAATGGAACAGGTAGCCGGTTGAAATCTTTGTATATATTGCTTCTATATAGTCTAAGAAACATATATGCAAAGCATCCAATCAGTACAATTCGCCAATTTTTTGTTCTTCAAGTTTAAGTGAACAATGAGCCCCAATGGTTAATTCTTTATCGGTACTTATTTGTAACTTTCGACAAGTAGAACAATGAATGGAACAGGTAAACGGTTGAAATCTTTGTATATATTGCGTCTATATAGTCTAAGAAACATATATGCAAAGCATCCAAACAGTACAATTCCCCAATTTTTTGTTCTTCAAGTTTAAGTGAACAATGAGCCCCAATGGTTAATCCTTTATCGGTAATTATTTGTAACTTTCGACAGGTAGAACAATGAATGGAACAGGTAGCCGGTTGAAATCAATGTATATATTGCGTCTATATAGTCTAAGAAACATATATGCAAAGCATCCAAACAGTACCATTCGCAATTTTTTTGTTCTTCAAATTTAAGTGAACAACGAGCCCCATTGTTAAACCTTTAAAGGAAATTATTTGTAAATTTCGACAAGTAGAACAATGATTGGAACACGTAGACGGTTGAAATCTTTGTATATATTGCTTACATATAGTCTAAGAAACATGTACGCAAAGCAACCAAACAGTACCATTCGCCAATTTTTTGTTCTTCAAGTTTAAGTGAACTACGAGCCCCATTGTTAATACTTTAACGGAAATTATTTGTAACTTGCGACAAGTAGAACAATGAATGGAACAGGTAGCCGGTTGAAATCTTTGTATATATTGCTTCTATATAGTCTAAGAAACATATATGCAAAGCATCCAAACAGTACAATTCGCCAATTTCTTGTACTTCAAGTTTAAGTGAACTACGAGCCCCATTGTTAATACTTTAAAGGAAATTATTTGTAACTTGCGACAAGTAGAACAATGAATGGAACAGGTAGACTGTTGAAATCATTGTATATATTGCTTCTATATAGTCTAAGAAACATATATGCAAAGCGTCCAAACAGTACAATTCGCCAATTATTTGATCTTCAAGTTTAAGTGAACTACGAGCCCCATTGTTAATATTTTAACGGAAATTATTTGTAACTTGCGACAAGTAGAACAATGAATGGAACTGGTAGCCGGTTGAAATCAATGTATATATTGCTTCTATATAGTCTAAGAAACATATATGCAAAGCATCCAAGCAGTACCATCCGCAATTTTTTTGTTCTTCAAGTTAAAGTGAACAACGAGCCCCATTGTTAATCCTTTATCGGAAATCATTTGTAAATTTCGACAAGTAGAACAATGAATGGAACAGGTAGACTGTTGAAATCATTGTATATATTGCTTCTATATAGTCTAAGAAACATATATGCAAAGCATCCAAACAGCACCATTCGCAATTTTTTTGTTCTTCAAGTTTAAGTGAACAACGAGCCCCATTGTTAATCCTTTAAAGGAAATTATTTGTAAATTTCGACAAGTAGAACAATGATTGGAACACGTAGACGGTTGAAATCTTTGTATATATTCCTTCCATATAGTCTAAGAAACATGTACGCAAAGCATCCAAACAGTACCATTCGCCAATTTTTTGTTCTTCAGGTTTAAGTGAACAATGAGCCCCAATGGTTAATCCTTCATCGGAAATTATTTGTAATTTTCGACCAGTAGAACAATGAATGGAACAGGTAGACGGTTGAAATCTTTGTATATATTTCTTCTATATAATCTAAGAAACATATATGCAAAGCATCCAAACAGTACCATTCGCCAATTTTTTGTTCTTCAAGTTTAAGTGAACAACGAGCCCCATTGATAATTATGAAACGGAAATTATTTGTAACTTTCTACAAGTAGAACAAATGAATAGAACATGTAGACGGTTGAAATCTTTGTATATGTTGCTTCTATATAGTCTAAGAAACCTATATGCAAAGCATCTAAACAGTAACAATCGCCAATTTTTTGATCTTCAAGTTTAAGTGAACAGCGAGCCCCATTGATAATCATGAAATGGAAATTATTTGTAACTTTCTACAAGTAGAACAATGAATAGTACAGGTAGACGGGTGTAATCTTTCTATATATTGCTTCTAAATAGTCTGAGAAACATATATGCAAAGCATCCAAACAGTACAATTCGCCAATTTTTTGTTCTTCAAGTTTAAGTGAACTACGAGCCCCATTGTTAATACTTTAAAGGAAATTATTTGTAAATTTCGACAAGTAGAACAATGAATGGATCATGTAGACGGTTGAATCATTGTATATATTGCTTCTATATAGCCTACGAAACATATATGCAAAGCATCCAAACAGTACAATTCGCCAATTTTTTGTTCTTCCAGTTTAAGTGAACTACCAGCCCCATTGTTAATCTTTAACGGAAATTATTTGTAACGTGCGACAAGTAGAACAATGATTGGAACACACAGACGGTTAAAATTTTTGTATATATTGCTTCCATATAGTCTAAGAAACATATATGCAAAGCATCCAAACAGTACCATTCGCCAATTTTTTGTTCTTCAAGTTGAAGTGAACAACGAGCCCCATTGTTAATCCTTTAAAGGAAATTATTTGTAAATTTCGACAAGTAGAACAATGAATGGAACAGGTAGACTGTTGAAATCATTGTATATATTGCTTCTATATAGTCTAAGAAACATATATGCAAAGCGTTCAAACAGTACAATTCGCCAATTATTTGATCTTCAAGTTTAAGTGAACTACGAGCCCCATTGTTAATACTTTAACGGAAATTATTTGTAAATTGCGACAAGTAGAACAATGAATGGAACAGGTAGCCGGATGAAATCAATGTATATATTGCTTCTATATAGTCTAAGAAACATATATGCAAAGCATCCAAACAGTACCATTCGCAATTTTTTTGTTCTTCAAGTTTAAGTGAACAACGAGCCCCATTGTTAATCCTTTAAAGAAAATTATTTGTAAATTTCGACAAGTAGAACAATGATTGGAACACGTAGACGGTTGAAATCTTTGTATATATTGCTTCCATATAGTCTAAGAAACATGTACGCAAAGCATCAAAACAGTACCATTCGCCAATTTTTTGTTCTTCAGGTTTAAGTGAACCATGAGCCCCAATGGTTAATCCTTTATCGGAAATTATTTGTAATTTTCGACAAGTAGAACAATGAATGGAACAGGTAGACGGTTGAAATCTTTGTATACATTTCTTCTATATAATCTAAGAAACATAGATGCAAAGCATCCAAACAGTACCATTCGCCAATTTTTTGTTCTTCAAGTTTAAGTGAACAGCGAGCCCCATTGATAATCATGAAATGGAAATTATTTGTAGCTTTCTACAAGTAGAACAATGAATAGTACAGGTAGACGGGTGAAATCTTTCTATATATTGCTTCTAAATAGTCTAAGAAACATATATGCAAAGCATCTAAACAGTAACATTCGCCAATTTTTTGACCTTCAAGTTTAAGTGAACAGCGAGCCCCATTGATAACCCTTTAAAGGATATTATTTGTAAATTTCGACAAGTAGAACAATGAATGGAACAGGTAGACTGTTGAAAACATTGTATGTATTGCTTCTATATAGTCTAAGAAACATATATGCAAAGCATCCAAACAGTACAATTCGCCAATTTTTTGTACTTCAAGTTTAAGTAAACTTCGATCCCCATTGTTAATCCCATAACGGAAATTATTTGTAACTTTCGACAAGTAGAACAGTGAATGGAACAGGTAGACGGGTGAAATCTTTGTATATATTGCTTCTATATAGTATAAGAAACATAAATGCAAAGCATCCAAACAGTACAATTCCCCAATTTTTTGTTCTTCAAGTTTAAGTGAACAATGAGCCCCAATGGTTAATCCTTTATCGGTAATTATTTGTAACTTTCGACAGGTAGAACAATGAATGGAACAGGTAGCCGGTTGAAATCAATGTATATATTGCGTCTATATAGTCTGAGAAACACATATGCAAAGCATCCAAACAGTACCATTCGCAATTTTTTTGTTCTTCAAATTTAAGTGAACAACGAGCCCCATTGTTAATCCTTTAAAGGAAATTATTTGTAAATTTCGACAAGTAGAACAATGATTGGAACACGTAGACGGTTGAAATCTTTGTATATATTGCTTCTATATAGTCTAAGAAACATATATGCAAAGCATCCAAGCAGTACCATCCGCAATTTTTTTGTTCTTCAAGTTAAAGTGAACAACGAGCCCCATTGTTAATCCTTTATCGGAAATTATTTGTAAATTTCGACAAGTAGAACAATGAATGGAACAGGTAGACTGTTGAAATCATTGTATATATTGCTTCTATATAGTCTAAGAAACATATATGCAAAGCATCCAAACAGTACAATTCGCCAATTTTTTGTACTTCAAGTTTAAGTGAACTACGAGCCCCATTGTTAATCCTTTGACGGAAATTATTTCTAACTTTCGAGAAGTAGAACAATGAATGGAACAGGTAGACGGTTGAAATCATTGTATATATTGCTTCTATATAGTCTAAGAAACATATATGCAAAGCATCCAAACAGTACAATTCGCCAATTTTTTGTACTTCAAGTTTAAGTGAACTACGAGCCCCATTGTTAATCCTTTGACGGAAATTATTTCTAACTTTCGACAAGTAGAACAATGAATGGAACAGGTAGAGGGTTGAAATCATTATATATATTGCTTCTATATAGTCTAAGAAACATATATGCAAAGCATCCAAACAGTACAATTCGCCAATATATTGTTCTTCAAGTTTAAGTGAACAACGAGCCCCATTGTTAATCCTTTAAAGGAAATTATTTGTAAATTTCGACAAGTAGAACAATGATTGGAACACGTAGACGGTTGAAATCTTTGTATATAATGCTTCCATATAGTCTAAGAAACATGTACGCAAAGCATCCAAACATTACCATTCGCCAATTTTTTGTTCTTCAAGTTTAAGTGAACAATGAGCCCCATTGTTAATCCTTTAAAGGAAATTATTTGTAACTTTCGACAAGTAGAACAATGAATGTAACTGGTAGACGGTTGAAATCTTTTTATATATTGCTTCTATATAGACTAAGAAACCTATTTGCAAAGCATCTAAACAGTAACATTCGCCAATTTCTTGATCTTCAAGTTTAAGTGAACAATGAGCACCATTGTTAATCCTTTATCGGAAATTATTTGCAACTTTCGACAAGTAGAACGATGAATGGAACAGGTAGACGGTTGAAATCTTTGTATATATTGCTTCTATATAGTCTAAGAAACATATATGCAAAGCATCCAAACAGTACAATTCGCTAATTTATTGATCTTCAAGTTTAAGTGAACAACGAGCCCCATTGTTAATCCTTTAAAGGAAATTATTTGTAAATTCCGACAAGTAGAACAATGATTGGAACACGTAGACGGTTGAAATCTTTGTATATAATGCTTCCATATAGTCTAAGAAACATGTACGCAAAGCATCCAAATATTACCATTCGCCAATTTTTTGTTCTTCAAGTTTAAGTGAACAATGAGCCCCATTGTTAATCCTTTAAAGGAAATTATTTGTAACTTTCGACAAGTAGAACAATGAATGTAACTGGTAGACGGTTGAAATCTTTTTATATATTGCTTCTATATAGACTAAGAAACCTATATGCAAAGCATCTAAACAGTAACATTCGCCAATTTTTTGATCTTCAAGTTTAAGTGAACAATGAGCACCATTGTTAATCCTTTATCGGAAATTATTTGCAACTTTCGATAAGTAGAATGATGAATGGAACAGGTAGACGGTTGAAATCTTTGTATATATTGCTTCTATATAGTCTAAGAAACATATATGCAAAGCATCCAAACAGTACAATTCGCTAATTTATTGATCTTCAAGTTTAAGTGAACAACGAGCCCCATTGTTAATCCTTTAAAGGAAATTATTTGTAAATTCCGACAAGTAGAACAATGATTGGAACACGTAGACGGTTGAAATCTTTGTATATAATGCTTCCATATAGTCTAAGAAACATGTACGCAAAGCATCCAAACATTACCATTCGCCAATTTTTTGTTCTTCAAGTTTAAGTGAACAATGAGCCCCATTGTTAATCCTTTAAAGGAAATTATTTGTAACTTTCGACAAGTAGAACAATGAATGTAACTGGTAGACGGTTGAAATCTTTTTATATATTGCTTCTATATAGACTAAGAAACCTATATGCAAAGCATCTAAACAGTAACATTCGCCAATTTTTTGATCTTCAAGTTTAAGTGAACAATGAGCACCATTGTTAATCCTTTATCGGAAATTATTTGCAACTTTCGATAAGTAGAATGATGAATGGAACAGGTAGACGGTTGAAATCTTTGTATATATTGCTTCTATATAGTCTAAGAAACATATATGCAAAGCATCCAAACAGTACAATTCGCTAATTTATTGATCTTCAAGTTTAAGTGAACAATGAGCCCCATGGTTAATCCTTTATCGGAAATTATTTGTAACTTTCGACAAGTAGAACAATGAATGGAACAGGTAGACGGTTGAAATCTTTGTATATATTGCTTCTATATAATCTAAGAAACATAAATGCAAAGCATCCAAACAGTACAATTCGCCAATTTTTTGATCTTCAAGTTTAAGTGAACAGCGAGCCCCATTGATAATCATGAAATGGAAATTATTTGTAACTTTCTACAAGTAGAACAATGAATAGTACAGGTAGACGGGTGAAATCTTTCTATATATTGCTTCTAAATAATCTAAGAAACACATATGCAAAGCATCCAAACAGCACAATTCGCCATTTTATTGTTCTTCAAGTTTAAGTGAACTACGAGCCCCATTGTTAATCCTTTAAAGGAAATTATTTGTAAATTTCGACAAGTAGAATAATGATTGGAACACGTAGACGGTTGAAATCTTTGTATATATTGCTTCCATATAGTCTAAGAAACATGTACGCAAAGCATCCAAACAGTACCATTCGCCAATTTTTTGTTCTTCAAGTTTAAGTGAACAATGAGCCCCAATGGTTAATCCTTTATCGGAAATTATTTGTAATTTTCGACTAGTAGAACAATGAATGGAACAGGTAGACGGTTGAAATCTTTGTACATATTGCTTCTATATAATCTAAGAAACATATATGCAAAACATCTAAACAGTAACAATCGCCAATTTTTTGATCATCAAGTTTAAGTGAACAGCGAGCCCCATTGATAATCATGAAATGGAAATTATTTGTAACTTTCTACAAGTAGAACAATGAATAGTACAGTTAGACGGGTGAAATCTTTCTATATATTGCTTCTAAATAGTCTAAGAAACATGTACGCAAAGCATCCAAACAGTACCATTCGCCAATTTTTTGTTCTTCAAGTTTAAGTGAACAATGAGCCCCAATGGTTAATCCTTTATCGGAAATTATTTGTAATTTTCGACAAGTAGAACAATGAATGGAACAGGTAGACGGTTGAAATCTTTGTACATATTGCTTCTATATAATCTAAGAAACATATATGCAAAGCATCCAAACAGTACAATTCGCCAATTATTTCATCTTCAAGTTTAAGTGAACTACGAGCCCCATTGTTAATACTTTAACGGAAATTATTTGTAACTTGCGACAAGTAGAACAATGAGTGGAACAGGTAGTCGGTTGAAATCAATGTATATATTGCTTCTATATAGTCTATGAAACATATATGCAAAGCATCCAAACAGTACCATTCGCCAATTTTTTGTTCTTCAAGTTGAAGTGAACAATGAGCCCCATTGTTAATCCTTTATCGGAAATTATTTGTAACTTTCGACAAGTAGAACAATGAATGGAACTGGTAGACGGTTGAAATCTTTTTATATATTGCTTCCATATAGTCTAAGAAACATATATGCAAAGCATCCAAACAGTACCAGTCGCTAATTTTTTGTTCTTCAAGTTTAAGTGAACAACGAGGCCCATTGATAATCATGAAACGGAAATTATTTGTAACTTTCTACAAGTAGAACAATGAATAGTACAGGTAGACGGGTGAAATCTTTCTATATATTGCTTCTAAATAGTCTAAGAAACACATATGCAAAGCATCCAATCTGTACAATTCGCCAATTTTTTGTTCTTCAAGTTTAAGTGAACAACGAGGCCCATTGATAATCATGAAACGGAAATTATTTGTAACTTTCGACAAGAAGAACAATGAATAGAACAGGTAGACGGTTGAAATCTTTTTATATATTGCTTCTATATAGACTAAGAAACCTATATGCAAAGCATCTAAACAGTAACATTCGCCAATTTTTTGATCTTCAAGTTTAAGTGAACAATGAGCACCATTGTTAATCCTTTATCGGAAATTATTTGCAACTTTCGACAAGTAGAACGATGAATGGAACAGGTAGACGGTTGAAATCTTTGTATATATTGCTTCTATATAGTCTAAGAAACATATACGCAAAGCATCCAAACAGTACAATTCGCTAATTTATTGATCTTCAAGTTTAAGTGAACAACGAGCCCCATTGTTAATCCTTTAAAGGAAATTATTTGTAAATTTCGACAAGTAGAACAATGATTGGAACACGTAGACGGTTGAAATCTTTGTATATAATGCTTCCATATAGTCTAAGAAACATGTACGCAAAGCATCCAAACATTACCATTCGCCAATTTTTTGTTCTTCAAGTTTAAGTGAACAATGAGCCCCATTGTTAATCCTTTAAAGGAAATTATTTGTAACTTTCGACAAGTAGAACAATGAATGTAACTGGTAGACGGTTGAAATCTTTTTATATATTGCTTCTATATAGACTAAGAAACCTATATGCAAAGCATCTAAACAGTAACATTCGCCAATTTTTTGATCTTCAAGTTTAAGTGAACAATGAGCACCATTGTTAATCCTTTATCGGAAATTATTTGCAACTTTCGACAAGTAGAACGATGAATGGAACAGGTAGACGGTTGAAATCTTTGTATATATTGCTTCTATATAGTCTAAGAAACATATATGCAAAGCATCCAAACAGTACCATTCGCCAATTTTTTGTTCTTCAAGTTTAAGTGAACTACGAGCCCCATTGTTAATCCTTTAAAGGAAATTATTTGTAAATTTCGACAAGTAGAACAATGAATGGAACAGGTAGACGGTTGAAATCTTTGTACATATTGCTTCTATATAATCTAAGAAACATATATGCAAAGCATCCAAACAGTACAATTCGCCAATTCTTTGTTCTTCAAGTTTAAGTAAACTACGATCCCCATTGTTAATCCCTTAACGGAAATTATTTGTAACTTCCGACAAGTAGAACAATGAATGGAACAGGTAGACGGTTGAAATCTTTGTACATATTGCTTCTATATAATCTAAGAAACATATATGCAAAGCATCCAAACAGTACAATTCGCCAATTATTTCATCTTCAAGTTTAAGTGAATTACGAGCCCCATTGTTAATACTTTAACGGAAATTATTTGTAACTTGCGACAAGTAGAACAATGAGTGGATCAGGTAGACGGTTGAAATCAATGTATATATTGCTTCTATATAGTCTAAGAAACATATATGCAAATCATCCAAACAGTACAATTCGCCAATTTCTTGTTCTTCAAGTTTAAGTAAACTACGATCCCCATTGTTAATCCCTTAAAGGAAATTATTTGTAAATTTCGACAAGTAGAACAATGAATATTACAGGTAGACGGGTGAAATCTTTGTATATATTGCTTCTATATAATCTAAGAAACATATATGCAAAGCATCCAAACAGTACAATTCGCCAATTATTTCATCTTCAAGTTTAAGTGAACTACGAGCCCCATTGTTAATACTTTAACGGAAATTATTTGTAACTTGCGACAAGTAGAACAATGAGTGGATCAGGTAGACGGTTGAAATCAATGTATATATTGCTTCTATATAGTCTAAGAAACATATATGCAAATCATCCAAAAAGTACAATTCGCCAATTTCTTGTTCTTCAAGTTTAAGTAAACTACGATCCCCATTGTTAATCCCTTAACGGAAATTATTTGTAACTTTCGACAAGTAGAACAATGAATGGAACAGGTAGACGGTTGAAATCTTTGTCTATATTGCTTCTATATAGTCTAAGAAACATATATGCAAATCATCCAAACAGTACAATTCGCCAATTATTTGATCTTCAAGTTAAAGTGAACTACGAGCCCCATTGTTAATAATTTAACGGAAATTATTTGTAACTTTCGACAAGTAGAACAATGAATGGAACAGGTAGACGTTTGAAATCTTTGTATATATTGCTTCTATATAGTCTAAGAAACATATATGCAAAGCATCCAAACAGTACCATTCGCCAATTTTTTGTTCTTCAAGTTTAAGTGAACTACGAGCCCCATTGTTAATCCTTTAAAGGAAATTATTTGTAAATTTCGACAAGTAGGACAATGAATGGAACAGGTAGACTGTTGAAATTATTGTATATATTGCTTCTATATAGTCTAAGAAACATATATGCAAAGCATCCAAACAGTACCATTCGCCAATTTTTTGTTCTTCAAGTTTAAGTGAACAATGAGCCCCATTGTTAATCCTTTAAAGGAAATTATTTGTAAATTTCGACAAGTAGAACAATGAATATTACAGGTAGACGGGTGAAATCTTTCTATATATTGTTTCTAAATAGTCTAAGAAACATATATGCAAAGCATCCAAACAGTACAATTCGCCAATTATTTCATCTTCAAGTTTAAGTGAACTACGAGCCCCATTGTTAATACTTTAACGGAAATTATTTGTAACTTGCGACAAGTAGAACAATGAGTGGAACAGGTAGTCGGTTGAAATCAATGTATATATTGCTTCTATATAGTCTTTGAAACATATATGCAAAGCATCCAAACAGTACCATTCGCCAATTTTTTGTTCTTCAAGTTGAAGTGAACAATGAGCCCCATTGTTAATCCTTTATCGGAAATTATTTGTAACTTTCGACAAGTAGAACAATGAATGGAACTGGTAGACGGTTGAAATCTTTTTATATATTGCTTCCATATAGTCTAAGAAACATATATGCAAAGCATGCAAACAGTACCAGTCGCTAATTTTTTGTTCTTCAAGTTTAAGTGAACAACGAGGCCCATTGATAATCATGAAACGGAAATTATTTGTAACTTTCTACAAGTAGAACAATGAATAGTACAGGTAGACGGGTGAAATCTTTCTATATATTGCTTCTAAATAGTCTAAGAAACACATATGCAAAGCATCCAATCTGTACAATTCGCCAATTTTTTGTTCTTCAAGTTTAAGTGAACAATGAGGCCCATTGATAATCATGAAACGGAAATTATTTGTAACTTTCGACAAGAAGAACAATGAATAGAACAGGTAGACGGTTGAAATCTTTTTATATATTGCTTCTATATAGACTAAGAAACCTATATGCAAAGCATCTAAACAGTAACATTCGCCAATTTTTTGATCTTCAAGTTTAAGTGAACAATGAGCACCATTGTTAATCCTTTATCGGAAATTATTTGCAACTTTCGACAAGTAGAACGATGAATGGAACAGGTAGACGGTTGAAATCTTTGTATATATTGCTTCTATATAGTCTAAGAAACATATATGCAAAGCATCCAAACAGTACAATTCGCTAATTTATTGATCTTCAAGTTTAAGTGAACAACGAGCCCCATTGTTAATCCTTTAAAGGAAATTATTTGTAAATTTCGACAAGTAGAACAATGATTGGAACACGTAGACGGTTGAAATCTTTGTATATAATGCTTCCATATAGTCTAAGAAACATGTACGCAAAGCATCCAAACATTACCATTCGCCAATTTTTTGTTCTTCAAGTTTAAGTGAACAATGAGCCCCATTGTTAATCCTTTAAAGGAAATTATTTGTAACTTTCGACAAGTAGAACAATGAATGTAACTGGTAGACGGTTGAAATCTTTTTATATATTGCTTCTATATAGACTAAGAAACCTATATGCAAAGCATCTAAACAGTAACATTCGCCAATTTTTTGATCTTCAAGTTTAAGTGAACAATGAGCACCATTGTTAATCCTTTATCGGAAATTATTTGCAACTTTCGACAAGTAGAACGATGAATGGAACAGGTAGACGGTTGAAATCTTTGTATATATTGCTTCTATATAGTCTAAGAAACATATATGCAAAGCATCCAAACAGTACAATTCGCTAATTTATTGATCTTCAAGTTTAAGTGAACAATGAGCCCCATGGTTAATCCTTTATCGGAAATTATTTGTAACTTTCGACAAGTAGAACAATGAATGGAACAGGTAGACGGTTGAAATCTTTGTATATATTGCTTCTATATAATCTAAGAAACATATATGCAAAGCATCCAAACAGTACAATTCGCCAATTATTTTATCTTCAAGTTTAAGTGAACTACGAGCCCCATTGTTAATACTTTAACGGAAATTGTTTGTAACTTGCGACAAGTAGAACAATGAGTGGATCAGGTAGACGGTTGAAAGCAATGTATATGTTGCTTCTATATAGCCTAAGAAACATATATGAAAAGCATCCAAACACTACCATTCGCCAATTTTTTGTTCTTCAAGTTTAAGTGAACAATGAGCCCCATTGTTAATCATTTAAAGGAAATTATTTGTAACTTTCGACAAGTAGAACAATGAATGGAACTGGTAGACGGTTGAAATCTTTTTATATGTTGCTTCTATATAGTCTAAGAAACATATATGCAAAGCATCCAAACAGTACAATTCGCCAATTCTTTGTTCTTCAAGTTTAAGTAAACTACGATCCCCATTGTTAATCCCTTAACGGAAATTATTTGTAACTTCCGACAAGTAGAACAATGAATGGAACAGGTAGACGGTTGAAATCTTTGTACATATTGCTTCTATATAATCTAAGAAACATATATGCAAAGCATCCAAACAGTACAATTCGCCAATTATTTCATCTTCAAGTTTAAGTGAACTACGAGCCCCATTGTTAATACTTTAACGGAAACTATTTGTAACTTGCGACAAGTAGAACAATGAGTGGAACAGGTAGTCGGTTGAAATCAATGTATATATTGCTTCTAAATAGTCTAAGAAACACATATGCAAAGCATCCAATCTGTACAATTCGCCAATTTTTTGTTCTTCAAGTTTAAGTGAACAACGAGGCCCATTGATAATCATGAAACGGAAATTATTTGTAACTTTCGACAAGAAGAACAATGAATAGAACAGGTAGACGGTTGAAATCTTTTTATATATTGCTTCTATATAGACTAAGAAACCTATATGCAAAGCATCTAAACAGTAACATTCGCCAATTTTTTGATCTTCAAGTTTAAGTGAACAATGAGCTCCATTGTTAATCCTTTATCGGAAATTATTTGCAACTTTCGACAAGTAGAACGATGAATGGAACAGGTAGACGGTTGAAATCTTTGTATATATTGCTTCTATATAGTCTAAGAAACATATATGCAAAGCATCCAAACAGTACAATTCGCTAATTTATTGATCTTCAAGTTTAAGTGAACAACGAGCCCCATTGTTAATCCTTTAAAGGAAATTATTTGTAAATTTCGACAAGTAGAACAATGATTGGAACACGTAGACGGTTGAAATCTTTGTATATAATGCTTCCATATAGTCTAAGAAACATGTACGCAAAGCATCCAAACATTACCATTCGCCAATTTTTTGTTCTTCAAGTTTAAGTGAACAATGAGCCCCATTGTCAATCCTTTAAAGGAAATTATTTGTAACTTTCGACAAGTAGAACAATGAATGTAACTGGTAGACGGTTGAAATCTTTTTATATATTGCTTCTATATAGAATAAGAAACCTATATGCAAAGCATCTAAACAGTAACATTCGCCAATTTTTTGATCTTCAAGTTTAAGTGAACAATGAGCACCATTGTTAATCCTTTATCGGAAATTATTTGCAACTTTCGACAAGTAGAACGATGAATGGAACAGGTAGACGGTTGAAATCTTTGTATATATTGCTTCTATATAGTCTAAGAAACATATATGCAAAGCATCCAAACAGTACAATTCGCCAATTTCTTGTTCTTCAAGTTTAAGTAAACTACGATCCCCATTGTTAATCCCTTAACGGAAATTATTTGTAACTTTCGACAAGTAGAACAATGAATGGAACAGGTAGACGGTTGAAATCTTTGTCTATATTGCTTCTATATAGTCTAAGAAACATATATGCAAATCATCCAAACAGTACAATTCGCCAATTATTTGATCTTCAAGTTAAAGTGAACTACGAGCCCCATTGTTAATACTTTAACGGAAATTATTTGTAACTTTCGACAAGTAGAACAATGAATGGAACAGGTAGACGGTTGAAATCTTTGTATATATTGCTTCTATATAGTCTAAGAAACATATATGCAAAGCATCCAAACAGTACCATTCGCCAATTTTTTGTTCTTCAAGTTTAAGTGAACTACGAGCCCCATTGTTAATCCTTTAAAGGAAATTATTTGTAAATTTCGACAAGCAGGACAATGAATGGAACAGGTACACTGTTGCAATTATTGTATATATTGCTTCTATATAGTCTAAGAAACATATATGCAAAGCATCCAAACAGTAACATTCGCCAATTTTTTGTTCTTCAAGTTTAAGTGAACAATGAGCACCAATGGTTAATACTTTGTCGGAAATTATTTGTAATTTTCGACAAGTAGAACAATGAATGGAACAGTTAGACGGTTGAAATATTTGTATATATTGCTTCTATATAGTCTACGAAACATATATGCAAAGCATCCAAACAGTACAATTCGCCAATTTTTTGTTCTTCTAGTTTAAGTGAACTACGAGCCCCATTGTTAATCCTTTAACGGAAATTAATTGTAACTTTCTACAAGTAGAACAATGATTGGAACACGCAGACGGTTGAAATCTTTGTATATATTGCTTCCATATAGTCTAAGAAACATATATGCAATGCATCCAAACAGTACCATTCGCCAATTTTTTGTTCTTCAAGTTTAAGTGAACAATGAGCCCCATTGTTAATCCTTTATCGGAAATTATTTGTAACTTTCGACAAGTAGAACATTGAATGGAACAGGTAGACGGTTGAAATCTTTGAATCTATTGCTTCTATATAGTATAAGAAACATATATGCAAAGCATCCAAACAGTACCATTCGCCAATTTTTTGTTCTTCATGTTTAAGTGAACTACGAGCCCCATTGTTAATCCTTTAAAGGAAATTATTTGTAAATTTCGGCAAGTAGAACATTGAATGGAATAGGTAGACGGTTGAAATCATTGTATATATTGCTTCTATATAGTCTAAGAAACATATATGCAAATCATCCAAACAGTACAATTCGCCAATTTCTTGTTCTTCAAGTTTAAGTAAACTACGATCCCCATTGTTAATCCCTTAACGGAAATTATTTGTAACTTTCGACAAGTAGAACAATGAATGGAACAGGTAGACGGTTGAAATCTTTGAATATATTGCTTCTATATAGTCTAAGAAACATATATGCAAATCATCCAAACAGTACAATTCGCCAATTATTTGATCTTCAAGTTTAAGTGAACTACGAGCCCCATTGTTAATACTTTAACGGAAATTATTTGTAACTTTCGACAAGGAGAACAATGAATGGAACAGGTAGATGGTTGAAATCTTTGTATATATTGCTTCTATATAGTCTAAGAAACATATATGCAAAGCATCCAAACAGTACCATTCGCCAATTTTTTGTTCTTCAAGTTTAAGTGAACTACGAGCCCCATTGTTAATCCTTTAAAGGAAATTATTTGTAAATTTCGACAAGTAGGACAATGAATGGAACAGGTACACTGTTGCAATTATTGTATATATTGCTTCTATATAGTCTAAGAAACATATATGCAAAGCATCCAAACAGTACCATTCGCCAATTTTTTGTTCTTCAAGTTTAAGTGAACAATGAGCACCAATGGTTAATACTTTATCGGAAATTATTTGTAATTTTCGACAAGTAGAACAATGAATGGAACAGTTAGACGGTTGAAATATTTGTATATATTGCTTCTATATAGTCTACGAAACATATATGCAAAGCATACAAACAGTACCATTCGCCAATTTTTTGTTCTTCATGTTTAAGTGAACTACGAGCCCCATTGTTAATCCTTTAAAGGAAATTATTTGTAAATTTCGGCAAGTAGAACATTGAATGGAATAGGTAGACGGTTGAAATCATTGTATATATTGCTTCTATATAGTCTAAGAAACATATATGCAAATCATCCAAACAGTACAATTCGCCAATTTCTTGTTCTTCAAGTTTAAGTAAACTACGATCCCCATTGTTAATCCCTTAACGGAAATTATTTGTAACTTTCGACAAGTAGAACAATGAATGGAACAGGTAGACGGTTGAAATCTTTGTATATATTGCTTCTATATAGTCTAAGAAACATATATGCAAATCATCCAAACAGTACAATTCGCCAATTATTTGATCTTCAAGTTAAAGTGAACTACGATCCCCATTGTTAATACTTTAACGGAAATTATTTGTAACTTTCGACAAGTAGAACAATGGATGGAACAGGTAGACGGTTGAAATCTTTGTATATATTGCTTCTATATAGTCTAAGAAACATATATGCAAAGCATCCAAACAGTACCATTCGCCAATTTTTTGTTCTTCAAGTTTAAGTGAACTACGAGCCCCATTGTTAATCCTTTAAAGGAAATTATTTGTAAATTTCGACAAGTAGGACAATGAATGGAACAGGTAGACTGTTGAAATTATTGTATATATTGCTTCTATATAGTCTAAGAAACATATATGCAAAGCATCCAAACAGTACCATTCGCCAATTTTTTGTTCTTCAAGTTTAAGTGAACAATGAGCACCAATGGTTAATACTTTGTCGGAAATTATTTGTAATTTTCGACAAGTAGAACAATGAATGGAACAGTTAGACGGTTGAAATATTTGTATATATTGCTTCTATATAGTCTACGAAACATATATGCAAAGCATCCAAACAGTACAATTCGCCAATTTTTTGTTCTTCTAGTTTAAGTGAACTACGAGCCCCATTGTTAATCCTTTAACGGAAATTAATTGTAACTTTCTACAAGTAGAACAATGATTGGAACACGCAGACGGTTGAAATCTTTGTATATATTGCTTCCATATAGTCTAAGAAACATATATGCAATGCATCCAAACAGTACCATTCGCCAATTTTTTGTTCTTCAAGTTTAAGTGAACTACGAGCCCCATTGTTAATCCTTTAAAGGAAATTATTTGTAAATTTCGACAAGTAGGACAATGAATGGAACAGGTACACTGTTGAAATTATTGTATATATTGCTTCTATATAGTCTAAGAAACATATATGCAAAGCATCCAAACAGTACCATTCGCCAATTTTTTGTTCTTCAAGTTTAAGTGAACAATGAGCCCCATTGTTAATCCTTTAACGGAAATTAATTGTAACTTTCTACAAGTAGAACAATGTTTGGAAGACTTAGACGGTTGAAATCTTTGTATATATTGCTTCTATATAGTCTAAGAAACATATACGTAAAGCATCCAAACAGTACCATTCGCCAATTTTTTGTTCTTCAAGTTTAAGTGAACAACGAGCCCCATTGATAATCATGAAACGGAAATTATTTGTAACTTTCGACAAGTAGAACATTGAATGGAACAGTTAGACGGTTGAAATATTTGTATATATTGCTTCTATATAGTCTACGAAACATATATGCAAAGCATCCAAACAGTACAATTCGCCAATTTTTAGTTCTTCAAGTTTAAGTGAACTACGAGCCCCATTGTTAATCCTTTAAAGGAAATTATTTGTAAATTTCGACAAGTAGGACAATGAATGGAACAGGTAGACTGTTGAAATTATTGTATATATTGCTTCTATATAGTCTAAGAAACATATATGCAAAGCATCCAAACAGTACCATTCGCCAATTTTTTGTTCTTCAAGTTTAAGTGAACAATGAGCACCAATGGTTAATACTTTGTCGGAAATTATTTGTAATTTTCGACAAGTAGAACAATGAATGGAACAGTTAGACGGTTGAAATATTTGTATATATTGCTTCTATATAGTCTACGAAACATATATGCAAAGCATCCAAACAGTACAATTCGCCAATTTTTTGTTCTTCTAGTTTAAGTGAACTACGAGCCCCATTGTTAATCCTTTAACGGAAATTAATTGTAACTTTCTACAAGTAGAACAATGATTGGAACACGCAGACGGTTGAAATCTTTGTATATATTGCTTCCATATAGTCTAAGAAACATATATGCAATGCATCCAAACAGTACCATTCGCCAATTTTTTGTTCTTCAAGTTTAAGTGAACAATGAGCCCCATTGTTAATCCTTTATCGGAAATTATTTGTAACTTTCGACAAGTAGAACATTGAATGGAACAGGTAGACGGTTGAAATCTTTGAATCTATTGCTTCTATATAGTATAAGAAACATATATGCAAAGCATCCAAACAGTACCATTCGCCAATTTTTTGTTCTTCAAGTTTAAGTGAACTGCGAGCTCCTTTGTTAATCCTTTAAAGGAAATTATTTGTAACTTTCGACAAGTAGAACAATGAATGGAACAGGTAGACTGTTGAAATCATTGTATATATTGCTTCTATATAGTCTAAGAAACATTTATGCAAAGCATCCAAACAGTACAATTCGCCAATTTTTTGTTCTTCAAGTTTAAGTAAACTACGATCCCCATTGTTAATCCCTTAACGGAAATTATTTGTAACTTTCGACAAGTAGAACAGTGAATGGAACAGGTAGACGGTTGAAATCTTTGTATATATTGCTTCTATATAGTATAAGAAACATATATGCAAAGCATCCAAACAGTACCATTCGCCAATTTTTTGTTCTTCAAGTTTAAGTGAACAATGAGCCCCAATGGTTAATCCTTTATCGGAAATTATTTGTAACTTTCGACAAGTAGAACAATGAATGGAACAGGTAGACGGTTGAAATCTTTGTATATATTGCTTCCATATAGTCTAAGAAACATATATGCAAAGCATCCAAACAGTACAATTCGCCAATTTTTTGTTCTTCAAGTTTAAGTGAACAATGAGCCCCAATGGTTAATCCTTTATCGGAAATTATTTGTAACTTTCGACAAGTAGAACAATGAATGGAACAGGTAGACTGTTGAAATCATTGTATATATTGCTTCTATATAGTATAAGAAACATATATGCAAAGCATCCAAACAGTACAATTCGCCAATTTTTTGTTCTTCAAGTTTAAGTGAACAATGAGCCCCATTGTTAATCCTTTAAAGGAAATTATTTATAACTTTCGACAAATAGAACAATGAATGGAACAGGTAGACTGTTGAAATCATTGTATATATTGCTTCTATATAGTCTAAGAAACATTTATGCAAAGCATCCAAACAGTACAATTCGCCAATTTTTTGTTCTTCAAGTTTAAGTAAACTACGATCCCCATTGTTAATCCCTTACCGGAAATTATTTGTAACTTTCGACAAGTAGAACAGTGAATGGAACAGGTAGACGGTTGAAATCTTTGTATATATTGCTTCTATATAGTATAAGAAACATATATGCAAAGCATCCAAACAGTACAATTCGCCAATTTTTTGTTCTTCTAGTTTAAGTGAACTACGAGCCCCATTGTTAATCCTTTAACGGAAATTAATTGTAACTTTCTACAAGTAGAACAATGATTGGAACACGCAGACGGTTGAAATCTTTGTATATATTGCTTCCATATAGTCTAAGAAACATATATGCAATGCATCCAAACAGTACCATTCGCCAATTTTTTGTTCTTCAAGTTTAAGTGAACAATGAGCCCCATTGTTAATCCTTTATCGGAAATTATTTGTAATTTTCGACAAGTAGAACAATGAATGGAACAGTTAGACGGTTGAAATATTTGTATATGTTGCTTCTATATAGTCTACGAAACATATATGCAAAGCATCCAAACAGTACAATTCGCCAATTTTTTGTACTTCAAGTTTAAGTGAACTACGAGCCACATTGTTAATCCTTTAACGGAAATTAATTGTAACTTTCGACAAGTAGAACAATGAATGGAACAGGTAGGCGGTTGAAATCTTTGTATATATTGCTTCTATATAGTCTAAGAAACATATATGCAAAGCATCCAAACAGCACAATTCGCCAATTTATTGTTCTTCAAGTTTAAGTGAACAACGAGCCCCATTGTTAATCCTTTAAAGGAAATTATTTGTAACTTTCGACAAGTAGAACAACGAATGGAACAGGTAGACGGTTGAAATCTTTGTATATATTGCTTCTATATAGTCTACGAAACATATATGCAAAGCATCCAAACAGTACAATTCGCCAATTTTTTGTTCTTCAAGTTTAAGTGAACAATGAGCCCCAATGGTTAATCCGTTATCGGAAATTATTTGTAACTTTTGACAAGAAGAACAGTGAATGGAACAGGTAGACGATTGAAATCTTTGTATATATTGCTTCTATATAGTATAAGAAACATATATGCAAAGCATCCAAACAGTACAATTCGCCAATTTTTTGTTCTTCAAGTTTAAGTGAACAATGAGCCCCAATGGTTAATCCGTTATCGGAAATTATTTGTAACTTTCGACAAGAAGAACAATGAATGGAAAAGGTAGACGGTTGAAATCTTTGTATATATTGCTTCTATATAGTCTAAGAAACATATATGCAAAGCATCCAAACAGTACCATTCGCCAATTTTTTGTTCTTCAAGTTTAAGTGAACTATGAGCCCCATTGTTAATCCTTTAACGGAAATTAATTGTAACTTTCGACAAGTGGAACAATGAATGGAACAGGTAGACGGTTGAAATCATTGTATATATTGCTTCTATATAGTCTAAGAAACATATATGCAAAGCATCCAAACAGTACAATTCGACAATTTTTTGTTCTTCAAGTTTAGTGAACAATGAGCCCCAATGGTTAATCCTTTATCGGAAATTATTTGTAATTTTCGACAAGTAGAACAATGAATGGAACAGGTAGACGGTTGAAATCTTTGTATATATTGCTTCTATATATTCTAAGAAACATATATGCAAAGCATCCAAACAGTACAATTCGCCAATTTTTTGTTCTTCAAGTTTAAGTGAACAATGAGCCCCAATGGTTAATTCTTTATCGGAAATTATTTGTAAATTTCGACAAGTAGAACAATGAATGGAACAGGTAGACTGTTGAAATCATTGTATATATTGCTTCTAAATAGTCTAAGAAACATATATGCAAAGCATCCAAACAGTACAATTCGCCAATTTTTTGTTCTTCAAGTTTAAGTAAACTACGATCCCCATTGTTAATCCCTTGACGGAAATTATTTGTAACTTTCGACAAGTAGAACAATGAATGGAAAAGGTAGACGGTTGAAATCATTTTATATATTGCTTCTATATAGTCTAAGAAACATATATGCAAAGCATCCAAACAGTACAATTCGACAATTTTTTGTTCTTCAAGTTTAGTGAACAATGAGCCCCAATGGTTAATCCTTTATCGGAAATTATTTGTAATTTTCGACAAGTAGAACAATGAATGGAACAGGTAGACGGTTGAAATCTTTGTATATATTGCTTCTATATAATCTAAGAAACATATATGCAAAGCATCCAAACAGTACCATTCGCCAATTTTTTGTTCTTCAAGTTTAAGTGAACAACGAGCCCCATTGTTAATCCTTTAAAGGAAATTATTTGTAAATTTCGACAAGTAGAACAATCAATGGATCAGGTGGACGGTTGAAATCATTGTATATATTGCTTCTATATAACCTACGAAACATATATGCAAAGCATCCAAACAGTACAATTCGCCAATTTTTTGTTCTTCAAGTTTAAGTGAACAACGAGCCCCATTGTTAATCCTTTAAAGGAAGTTATTTGTAAATTTCGACAAGTAGAACAATGATTGGAACACGTAGACGGTTGAAATCTTTGTATATATTGCTTCCATATAGTCTAAGAAACATGTACGCAAAGCATCCAAACAGTACAATTCGCCAATTTTTTGTTCTTCAAGTTTAAGTGAACTACGATCCCCACTGTTAATCCTTTAACGGAAATTATTTGTAACTTTCGACAAGTAGAACAATGAATGGAACAGGTAGACTGTTGAAATCTTTGTATATATTGCTTCTATATAGTCTAAGAAACATATATGCAAATCATCCAAACAGTACAATTCGACAATTATTTGATCTTCAAGTTTAAGTGAACTACGAGCCCCATTGTTAATACTTTAACGGAAATTATTTGTAACTTGCGACAAGTAGAACAATGAATGGAACAGGTAGACGGTTGAAATCAATGTATATATTGCTTCTTCATAGTCTAAGAAACATATATGCAAAGCATCCAAACAGTACCATACGCCACTTTTTTGTTCTTCAAGTTTAAGTGAACAACGAGCCCCATTGTTAATCCTTTAAAGGAAATTATTTGTAAATTTCGACAAGTAGAACAATGATTGGAACACGTAGACGGTTGAAATCTTTGTATATATTGCTTCCATATAGTCTAAGAAACATGTACGCAAAGCATCCAAACAGTACAATTCGCCAATTTTTTGTTCTTCAAGTTTAAGTGAACTACGATCCCCATTGTTAATCCCTTAACGGAAATTATTTGTAACTTTCGACAAGTAGAACAGTGAATGGAACAGGTAGACGGTTGAAATCTTTGTATATATTGCTTCTATATAGTATAAGAAACATATATGCAAAGCATCCAAACAGTACAATTCGCCAATTTTTTGTTCTTCAAGTTTAGTGAACAATGAGCCCCAATGGTTAATCCTTTATCGGAAATTATTTGTAATTTTCGACAAGTAGAACAATGAATGGAACAGGTAGACGGTTGAAATCTTTGTATATATTGCTTCTATATAGTCTAAGAAACATATATGCAAAGCATCCAAACAGTACAATACGCCAATTTTTTGTTCTTCAAGTTTAAGTGAACAATGAGCCTCAATGGTTAATTCTTTATCGGAAATTATTTGTAAATTTCGACAAGTAGAACAATGAATGGAACAGGTAGACAGTTGAAATCATTGTATATATTGCTTCTAAATAGTCTAAGAAACATATATGCAAAGCATCCAAACAGTACAATTCGCCAATTTTTTGTTCTTCAAGTTTAAGTAAACTACGATCCCCATTGTTAATCCCTTGACGGAAATTATTTGTAACTTTCGACAAGTAGAACAATGAATGGAACAGGTAGACGGTTGAAATCAATGTATATATTGCTTTTATATAGTCTAAGAAACATGTACGCAAAGCATCCAAACAGTACAATTCGCCAATTTTTTGTTCTTCAAGTTTAAGTGAACTACGATCCCCATTGTTAATCCCTTAACGGAAATTATTTGTAACTTTCGACAAGTAGAACAGTGAATGGAACAGGTAGACGGTTGAAATCTTTGTATATATTGCTTCTATATAGTATAAGAAACATATATGCAAAGCATCCAAACAGTACAATTCGCCAATTTTTTGTTCTTCAAGTTTAAGTGAACAATGAGCCCCAATGGTTAATCCGTTATCGGAAATTATTTGTAACTTTCGACAAGTAGAACAATGAATGGAACAGGTAGATGGTTGAAATCTTTGTATATATTGCTTCTATATAGTCTAAGAAACATATATGCAAAGCATCCAAACAGTACCATTCGCCAATTTTTTGTTCTTCAAGTTTAAGTGAACAATGAGCACCAATGGTTAATCCGTTATCGGAAATTATTTGTAATTTTCGACAAGTAGAACAATGAATGGAACAGTTAGACGGTTGAAATATTTGTATATATTGCTTCTATATAGTCTACGAAACATATATGCAAAGCATCCAAACAGTACAATTCGCCAATTTGTTGTTCTTCAAGTTTAAGTGAACAATGAGCCCCATTGTTAATCCATTATCGGAAATTATTTGTAATTTTCGACAAGTAGAACAGTGAATGGAACAGGTAGACGATTGAAATCTTTGTACATGTTGCTTCTATATAGTATAAGAAACATATATGCAAAGCATCCAAACAGTACCATTCGCCAATTTTTTGTTCTTCAAGTTTAAGTGAACAACGAGCCCCATTGTTAATCCTTTAAAGGAAATTATTTGTAAATTTCGACAAGTAGAACAATGAATGGATCAGGTAGACGGTTGAAATCATTGTATATATTGGTTCTATATAACCTACGAAACATATATGCAAAGCATCCAAATAGTACAATTCGCCAATTTTTTGTTCTTCTAGTTTAAGTGAACTACGAGCCCCATTGTTAATCCCTTAACGGAAATTATTTGTAACTTTCGACAAGTAGAACAGTGAATGGAACAGGTAGACGGTTGAAATCTTTGAATCTATTGCTTCTATACAGTATAAGAAACATATATGCAAAGCATCCAAACAGTACCATTCGCCAATTTTTTGTTCTTCAAGTTTAAGTGAACTGCGAGCTCCATTGTTAATCCTTTAAAGGAAATTATTTGTAACTTTCGACAAGTAGAACAATGAATAGAACAGGTAGACTGTTGAAATCATTGTATATATTGCTTCTATATAGTCTAAGAAACATTTATGCAAAGCATCCAAACAGTACAATTCGCCAATTTTTTGTTCTTCAAGTTTAAGTAAACTACGATCCCCATTGTTAATCCCTTAACGGAAATTATTTGTAACTTTCGACAAGTAGAACAGTGAATGGAACAGGTAGACGGTTGAAATCTTTGTATATATTGCTTCTATATAGTCTAAGAAACATATATGCAAATCATCCAAACAGTACAATTCGCCAATTATTTGATCTTCAAGTTTAAGTGAACTGCGAGCCCCATTGTTAATACTTTAACGGAAATTATTTGTAATTTTCGACAAGTAGAACAGTGAATGGAACAGGTAGACGATTGAAATTTTTGTATATATTGCTTCTATATAGTCTACGAAACATATATGCAAAGCATCCAAACAGTACAATTCGCCAATTTTTTGTTCTTCAAGTTTAAGTGAACAATGAGCCCCAATGGTTAATCCTTTATCGGAAATTATTTGTAATTTTCGACAAGTAGAACAATGAATGGAACAGTTAGACGGTTGAAATATTTGTATATGTTGCTTCTAAATAGTCTAAGAAACATATATGCAAAGCATCCAAACAGTACAATTCGCCAATTTTTTGTTCTTCAAGTTTAAGTAAACTACGATCCCCATTGTTAATCCCTTGACGGAAATTATTTGTAACTTTCGACAAGTAGAACAATGAATGGAAAAGGTAGACGGTTGAAATCATTTTATATATTGCTTCTATATAGTCTAAGAAACATATATGCAAAGCATCCAAACAGTACAATTCGACAATTTTTTGTTCTTCAAGTTTAGTGAACAATGAGCCCCAATGGTTAATCCTTTATCGGAAATTATTTGTAATTTTCGACAAGTAGAACAATAAATGGAACAGGTAGACGGTTGAAATCTTTGTATATATTGCTTCTATATAATCTAAGAAACATATATGCAAAGCATCCAAACAGTACCATTCGCCAATTTTTTGTTCTTCAAGTTTAAGTGAACAACGAGCCCCATTGTTAATCCTTTAAAGGAAATTATTTGTAAATTTCGACAAGTAGAACTTTGAATGGATCAGGTAGACGGTTGAAATCATTGTATATATTGCTTCTATATAACCTACGAAACATATATGCAAAGCATCCAAACAGTACAATTCGCCAATTTTTTGTTCTTCAAGTTTAAGTGAACTACGAGCCCCATTGTTAATCCTTTAACGGAAATTAATTGTAACTTTCTACAAGTAGAACAATGATTGGAACACGCAGACGGTTGAAATCTTTGTATATATTGCTTCCATATAGTCTAAGAAACATATATGCAAAGCATCCAAACAGTACCATTCGCCAATTTTTTGTTCTTCAAGTTTAAGTGAACAATGAGCCCCATTGTTAATCCTTTATCGGAAATTATTTGTAACTTTCGACAAGTAGAACATTGAATGGAACAGGTAGACGGTTGAAATCTTTGTAGCTATTGATTCTATATAGAATAAGAAACATATATGCAAAGCATCCAAACAGTACCATTCGCCAATTTTTTGTTCTTCAAGTTTAAGTGAACTGCGAGCTCCATTGTTAATCCTTTAAAGGAAATTATTTGTAACTTTCGACAAGTAGAACAATGAATGGAACAGGTAGACTGTTGAAATCATTGTATATATTGCTTCTATATAGTCTAAGAAACATTTATGCAAAGCATCCAAACAGTACAATTCGCCAATTTTTTGTTCTTCTAGTTTAAGTGAACTACGAGCCCCATTGTTAATCCTTTAACGGAAATTAATTGTAACTTTCTACAAGTAGAACAATGATTGGAACACGTAGACGGTTGAAGTCTTTGTATATATTGCTTCCATATAGTCTAAGAAACATATATGCAAAGCAACCAAACAGTACCATTCGCCAATTTTTTGTTCTTCAAGTTTAAGTGAACAATGAGACCCATTGTTAATCCTTTATCGGAAATTATTTGTAATTTTCGACAAGACGAACAATGAATGGAACAGGTAGACGGTTGAAATCTTTGTATATATTGCTTCTATATAGTCTAAGAAACATATATGCAAAGCATCCAAACAGTACAATTCGCCAATTTTTTGTTCTTCAAGTTTAAGTGAACTACGAGCCCCATTGTTAATCCTTTAAAGGAAATTATTTGTAAATTTCGACAAGTAGGACAACGATTGGAACACGTAGACGGTTGAAATCTTTGTATATATCTTCCATATAGTCTAAGAAACATGTACGCAAAGCATCCAGACAGTACCATTCGCCAATTTTTTGTTCTTCAAGTTTAAGTGAACAATGAGCCACAATGGTTAATCCTTTATCGGAAATTATTTGTAATTTTCGACAAGTAGAACAATGAATGGAACAGGTAGACTGTTGAAATCATTGTATATATTGCTTCTATATAGTCTAAGAAAGATATATGCAAAGCATCCAAACTGTACAATTCGCCAATTTTTTGTTCTTCATGTTTAAGTGAACAATGAGCCCCAATGGTTAATCCTTTATCGGTAATTATTTGTAACTTTCGACAAGTAGAACAATGAATGGAACAGGTAGACGGTTGAAATCCTTGTATATATTGCTTCTATATAGTCTAAGAAACATATATGCAAAGCATCCAAACAGTACCATTCGCCAATTTTTTGGTCTTCAAGTTTAAGTGAACAATGAGCCCCAATGGTTAATCCATTATCGGTAATTATTTGTAAATTTCGACAAGTAGAACAATGAATGGAACAGGTAGACGGTTGAAATATTTGTATATATTGCTTCTATATAGTATAAGAAACATATATGCAAAGCATCCAAACAGTACAATTCGCCAATTTTTTGTTCTTCAAGTTTAAGTAAACTACGATCCCCATTGTTAATCCCTTAACGGAAATTATTTGTAACTTTCGACAAGTAGAACAATGAATGGAACAGGTAGACTGTTGAAATCATTGTATATATTGCTTCTATATAGTCTAAGAAACATATATGCAAAGCGTCCAAACAGTACAATTCGCCAATTATTTGATCTTCAAGTTTAAGTGAACTACGAGCCCCATTGTTAATACTTTAAAGGAAATTATTTGTAACTTGCGACAAGTAGAACAATGAATGGAACAGGTAGCAGGTTGAAATCAATGTATATATTGCTTCTATATAGTCTAAGAAACATATATGCAAAGCATCCAAACAGTACCATTCGCCAATTTTTTGTTCTTCAAGTTTAAGTGAACTACGAGCCCCATTGTTAATCCTTTAAAGGAAATTATTTGTAACTTTCGACAAGTAGAACAATGAATGGAACAGGTAGACGGTTGAAATCTTTGTCCATATTGCTTCTATATAGTCTAAAAAACATATATGCGAAGCATCGAAACATTACAATTCGCCAATTTTTTGTTCTTCAAGTATAAGTGAACAGCGAGCCCCATTGATAATCATGAAATGGCAATTATTTGTAACTATCTACAAGTAGAACAATGAATAGTACAGGTAGACGGGTGAAATCTTTCTATATATTGCTTCTAAATAGTCTAAGAAACATCTATGCAAAGCATCCAAACAGTACAATTCGCCAATTTTTTGTTCTTCAAGTTTAAGTGAACTACGAGCCCCATTGTTAATCCTTTAAAGGAAATTATTTGTAAATTTCGACAAGTAGAACAATGAATGGATCAGATAGACGGTTGAAATCATTGTATATATTGCTTCTATATAATCTACGAAACATATATGCAAAGCATCCAAACAGTACAATTCGCCAATTTTTTGTTCTTCAAGTTTAAGTGAACAATGAGCCCCATTGTTAATCCTTTAAAGGAAATTATTTGTAAATTTCGACAAGTAGAAAAATGAATGGAACAGGTAGACAGTTGAAATCTGTGTATATATTGCTTCTATATAGTCTAAGAAACATATATGCAAAGCATCCAAACAGTACAATTCGCCAATTTTTTTTTCTTCAAGTTTAAGTGAACAATGAGCCCCAATGGTTAATCCTTTATCGGTAATTATTTGTAACTTTCGACAAGTAGAACAATGAATGGAACAGGTAGACGGTTGAAATCTGTGTATATATTGCTTCTATATAGTCTAAGAAAGATATATGCAAAGCATCCAAACAGTACAATTCGCCAATTTTTTGTTCTTCATGTTTAAGTGAACAATGAGCCCCAATGGTTAATCCTTTATCGGTAATTATTTGTAACTTTCGACAAGTAGAACAATGAATGGAACAGGTAGACGGTTGAAATCCTTGTATATATTGCTTCCATATAGTCTAAGAAACATGAACGCAAAGCATCCAAACAGTACCATTCGCCAATTTTTTGTTCTTCAAGTTTAAGTGAACTACGAGCCCCATTGTTAATCCTTTAAAGGAAATTATTTGTAAATTTCGACAAGTAGAACAATGAATGGAACAGGTAGACTGTTGAAATCATTGTATATATTGCTTCTATATAGTCTAAGAAACATATATGCAAAGCGTCCAAACAGTACAATTCGCCAATTATTTGATCTTCAAGTTTAAGTGAACTACGAGCCCCATTGTTAATACTTTAACGGAAATTATTTGTAACTTGCGACAAGTAGAACAATGAATGGAACAGGTAGCCGGTTGAAATCAATGTATATATTGCTTCTATATAGTCTAAGAAACATATATGCAAAACATCCAAACAGTACAATTCGCCAATTTTTTGTTCTTCAAGTATAAGTGAACAGCGAGCCCCATTGATAATCATGAAATGGCAATTATTTGTAACTATCTACAAGTAGAACAATGAATAGTACAGGTAGACGGGTGAAATCTTTCTATATATTGCTTCTAAATAGTCTAAGAAACATCTATGCAAAGCATCCAAACAGTACAATTCGCCAATTTTTTGTTATTCAAGTTTAAGTGAACTACGAGCCCCATTGTTAATCCTTTAAAGGAAATTATTTGTAAATTTCGACAAGTAGAACAATGAATGGAACTGGTAGACTGTTGAAATCATTGTATATATTGCTTCTATATCGTATAAGAAACATATATGCAAAGCATCCAAACAGTACAATTCGCCAATTTTTTGTTCTTCAAGTTTAAGTGAATAATGAGCCCCATTGTTAATCCTTTAAAGGAAGTTATTTGTAACTTTCGACAAGTAGAACAATGAATGGAACAGGTCGACGGTTGAAATCTTTGTATATATTGCTTCTATATAATCTAAGAAACATATATGCAAAGCATCCAAACAGTACAATTCGCCAATTTTTTGTTCTTCAAGTTTAAGTGAACAACGAGCCCCATTGATAATCATGAAACGGAAATTATTTGTAACTTTTTACAAGTAGAACAATGAATAGAACAGGTATACGGTTGAAATCTTTGTATATGTTGCTTCTATATAGTCTAAGAAACCTATATGCAAAGCATCTAAACAGTAACAATCGCCAATTTTTTGATCTTCCAGTTTAAGTGAACAGCGAGCCCCATTGATAATCATGAAAGGGAAATTATTTGTAACTTTCTACAAGTAGAACAATGAATAGTACAGGTAGACGGGTGAAAACTTTCTATATATTGCTTCTAAATAGTCTAAGAAACATATATGCAAATCATCCAAACAGTACAATTCGCCAATTTTTTGTTCTTCAAGTTTAAGTGAACTACGAGCCCCATTGTTAATCCTTTAACGGAAATTATTTTTAAATTTCGACAAGTAGAACAATGAATGGATCAGATAGACGGTTGAAATCATTGTATATATTGCTTCTATATAATCTACGAAACATATATGCAAAGCATCCAAACAGTACAATTCGCCAATTTTTTGTTCTTCAAGTTTAAGTGAACTACGAGCCCCATTGTTAATCTTTAACGGAAATTAATTGTAACTTTCTACAAGTAGAACAATGATTGGAACACACAGACGGTTGAAATCTTTGTATATATTGCTTCCATATAGTCTAAGAAACATATATGCAAAGCATACAAACAGTACCATTCGCCAATTTTTTGTTCTTTAAGTTAAAGTGAACAATGAGCCCCATTGTTAATCCTTTATCGGAAATTATTTGTAACTTTCGACAAGTAGAACATTGAATGGAACAGGTAGACGGTTGAAATCTTTGTATCTATTGCTTCTATATAGGATAAGAAACATATATGCAAAGCATCCAAACAGTACAATTCGCCAATTTTTTGTTCTTCAAGTTTAAGTGAACAACGAGCCCCATTGTTAATCCTTTAAAGGAAATTATTTGTAAATTTCGACAAGTAGAACAATGAATGGAACAGGTAGACGGTTGAAATCTTTGTCTATATTGCTTCTATATAGTCTAAGAAACCTATATGCAAAGCATCTAAACAGTAACAATCGCCAATTTTTTGATCTTCAAGTTTAAGTGAACAGCGAGCCCCATTGATAATCATGAAATGGAAATTATTTGTAACTTTCTACAAGTAGAACAATGAATGGAACAGGTAGACGGTTGAATTCTTTGTATATATTGCTTCTATATAGTCTAAGAAACCTATATGCAATGCATCTAAACAGTAACAATCGCCAATTTTTTGATCTTCAAGTTTAAGTGAACAGCGAGTCCCATTGATAATCATGAAATGGAAATTATTTGTAACTTTCTACAAGTAGAACAATGAATGGAACAGGTAGACGGTTGAATTCTTTGTATATATTGCTTCTATATAGTCTAAGAAACCTATATGCAATGCATCTAAACAGTAACAATCGCCAATTTTTTGATCTTCAAGTTTAAGTGAACAGCGAGCCCCATTGATAATCATGAAATGGAAATTATTTGTAACTTTCTACAAGTAGAACAATGAATAGTACAGGTAGACGGTTGAAATCTTTGTATATATTGCTTCTATATAATCTAAGAAACATATATGCAAAGCATCCAAACAGTACCATTCGCTAAATTTTTGTTCTTCAAGTTTAAGTGAACAACGAGCCCCATTGATAATCATGAAACGGAAATTATTTGTAACTTTCTACAAGTAGAACAATGAACAGAACAGGTAGACGGTTGAAATATTTGTATATGTTGCTTCTATATAGTCTAAGAAACCTATATGCAAAGCATCTAAACAGTGATATTCGCCAATTATTTGATCTTCAAGTTTAAGTGAACAGCGCGCCCCATTGTTAATCCTTTAAAGGAAATTATTTGTAAATTTCGGCAAGTAGAACAATGAATGGAATAGGTAGACGGTTGAAATCATTGTATATATTGCTTCTATATAGTCTAAGAAACATATATGCAAAGCATCCAAACAGTACAATTCGCCAATTTTTTGTTCTTCAAGTTTAAGTAAACTACGATCCCCATTGTTAATCCATTAACGGAAATTATTTGTAACTTTCGACAAGTAGAACAATGATTGGAACAGGTAGACGGTTGAAATCATTGTATATATTGCTTCTATATAGTCTAAGAAACATATATGCAAAGCATCCAAACAGTACAATTCGACAATTTTTTGCTCTTCAAGTTTAAGTGAACTACGAGCCCCATTGTTAATCCTTTAAAGGAAATTATTTGTAAATTTCGGCAAGTAGAACAATGAATGGAATAGGTAGACGGTTGAAATCATTGTATATATTGCTTATAAATAGTCTAAGAAACATATATGCAAAGCATCCAAGCAGTACAATTCGCCAATTTTTTGTTCTTCAAGTTTAAGTAAACTACGATCCCCTTTGTTAATCCCTTAACGGAAATTATTTGTAACTTTCGACAAGTAGAACAATGAATGGAATAGGTAGACGTTTGAAATCATTGTATATATTGCTTCTATATAATCTAAGAAACATATATGCAAAGCATCTAAACAGTAACAATCGCCAATTTTTTGATCTTCAAGTTTAAGTGAACAACGAGCCCCATTGTTAATCCTTTAAAGGAAATTATTTGTAAATTTCGACAAGTAGAGCAATGAATGGAACAGGAAGACGGTTGAAATCTTTGTATATATTGCTTCTATATAATCTAAGAAACATATATGCAAAGCATCCAAACAGTACCATTCGCCAATTTTTTGTTCTTCAAGTTTAAGTGAACAGCGAGCCCCATTGATAATCATGAAATGGAAATTATTTGTAACTTTCTACAAGTAGAACAATGAATGGAACAGGTAGACGGTTGAATTCTTTGTATATATTGCTTCTATATAGTCTAAGAAACCTATATGCAAAGCATCTAAACAGTAACAATCGCCAATTTTTTGATCTTCAAGTTTAAGTGAACTGCGAGCCCCATTGATAATCATGAAATGGAAATTATTTGTAACTTTCTACAAGTAGAACAATGAATAGTACAGGTAGACGGGTGAATTCTTTCTATATATTGCTTCTAAATAGTCTAAGAAACATATATGCAAAGCATCCAAACAGTACAATTCGCCAATTTTTTGTTCTTCAAGTTTAAGTGAACAACGAGCCCCATTGTTAATCCTTCAAAGGAAATTATTTGTAAATTTCGACAAGTAGAACAATGAATGGAACAGGTAGACGGTTGAAATCTTTGTATATATTGCTTCTATATAGTCTAAGAAACCTATATGCAAAGCATCTAAACAGTAACAATCGCCAATTTTTTGATCTTCAAGTTTAAGTGAACAGCGAGCCCCATTGATAATCATGAAATGGAAATTATTTGTAACTTTCTACAAGTAGAACAATGAATGGAACAGGTAGACGGTTGAATTATTTGTATATATTGCTTCTATATAGTCTAAGAAACCTATATGCAATGCATCTAAACAGTAACAATCGCCAATTTTTTGTTCTTCAAGTTTAAGTGAACAGCGAGCCCCATTGATAATCATGAAATGGAAATTATTTGTAACTTTCTACAAGTAGAACAATGAACAGAACAGGTAGACGGTTGAAATATTTGTATATGTTGCTTCTATATAGTCTAAGAAACCTATATGCAAAGCATCTAAACAGTAACAATCGCCAATTTTTTGATCTTCAAGTTTAAGTGAACTGCGAGCCCCATTGATAATCATGAAATGGAAATTATTTGTAACTTTCTACAAGTAGAACAATGAATAGTACAGGTAGACGGGTGAATTCTTTCTATATATTGCTTCTAAATAGTCTAAGAAACATATATGCAAAGCATCCAAACAGTACAATTCGCCAATTTTTTGTTCTTCAAGTTTAAGTGAACAACGAGCCCCATTGTTAATCCTTCAAAGGAAATTATTTGTAAATTTCGACAAGTAGAACAATGAATGGAACAGGTAGACGGTTGAAATCTTTGTATATATTGCTTCTATATAGTCTAAGAAACCTATATGCAAAGCATCTAAACAGTAACAATCGCCAATTTTTTGATCTTCAAGTTTAAGTGAACAGCGAGCCCCATTGATAATCATGAAATGGAAATTATTTGTAACTTTCTACAAGTAGAACAATGAATGGAACAGGTAGACGGTTGAATTCTTTGTATATATTGCTTCTATATAGTCTAAGAAACCTATATGCAATGCATCTAAACAGTAACAATCGCCAATTTTTTGTTCTTCAAGTTTAAGTGAACAGCGAGCCCCATTGATAATCATGAAATGGAAATTATTTGTAACTTTCTACAAGTAGAACAATGAACAGAACAGGTAGACGGTTGAAATATTTGTATATGTTGCTTCTATATAGTCTAAGAAACCTATATACAAAGCATCTAAACAGTGACATTCGCCAATTATTTGATCTTCAAGTTTAAGTGAACAGCGCGCCCCATTGTTAATCCTTTAAAGGAAATTATTTGTAAATTTCGGCAAGTAGAACAATGAATGGAATAGGTAGACGGTTGAAATCATTGTATATATTGCTTCTATATAGTCTAAGAAACATATATGCAAAGCATCCAAACAGTACAATACGCCAATTTTTTGATCTTCAAGTTTAAGTAAACTACGATCCCCATTGTTAATCCATTAACGGAAATTATTTGTAACTTTCGACAAGTAGAACAATGAATGGAACAGGTAGACGGTTGAAATCATTGTATATATTGCTTCTAAATAGTCTAAGAAACATATATGCAAAGCATCCAAACAGTACAATTCGCCAATTTTTTGTTCTTCAAGTTTAAGTAAACTACGATCCCCATTGTTAATCCCTTAACGGAAATTATTTGTAACTTTCGACAAGTAGAACAATGAATGGAATAGGTAGACGGTTGAAATCATTGTATATATTGCTTCTATATAATCTAAGAAACATATATGCAAAGCATCTAAACAGTAACAATCGCCAATTTTTTGATCTTCAAGTTTAAGTGAACAACGAGCCCCATTGTTAATCCTTTAAAGGAAATTATTTGTAAATTTCGACAAGTAGAACAATGATTGGATCAGGTAGACGGTTGAAATCATTGTATATATTGCTTCTATATAGTCTAAGAAACATATATGCAAAGCATCCAAACAGTACCATTCGCCAATTTTTTGTTCTTCAAGTTTAAGTGAACTACGAGCCCCATTGTTAATCCTTTAAAGGAAATTATTTGTAACTTTCGACAAATAGAACAATGAATGGAACAGGTAGACTGTTGAAGTCATTGTATATATTGCTTCTATATAGTCTAAGAAACATATATGCAAAGCATCCAAACAGTACAATTCGCCAATTTTTTGTTCTTCAAGTTTAAGTGAACTACGAGCCCCATTGTTAATCCTTTAAAGGAAATTATTTGTAAATTTCGACAAGTAGAACAATGATTGGATCAGGTAGACGGTTGAAATCATTGTATATATTGCTTCTATATAGCCTACGAAACATATATGCAAAGCATCCAAACAGTACAATTCGCCAATTTTTTGTTCTTCAAGTTTAAGTGAACAATGAGCCCCAATGGTTAATCCTTCATCGGAAATTATTTGTAATTTTCGACAAGTAGAACAATGAATGGATCAGGTAGACGGTTGAAATCATTGTATATATTGCTTCTATATAGCCTACGAAACATATATGCAAAGCATCCAAACAGTACAATTCGCCAATTTTTTGTTCTTCAAGTTTAAGTGAACTACGAGCCCCATTGTTTATCCTTTAACGGAAATTAATTGTAACTTTCTACAAGTAGAACAATGATTGGAACACGTAGACGGTTGAAATCTTTGTATATATTGCTTCCATATAGTCTAAGAAACATGTACGCAAATCATCCAAACAGTACCATTCGCCAATTTCTTGTTCTTCAAGTTTAAGTGAACAATGAGCCCCAATGGTTAATCCTTTATCGGAAATTACTTGTAATTTTCGACAAGTAGGACAATGAATGGAACAGGTAGACGGTTGAAATCTTTGTATATTGTTACGCCGATATGAAGTTGGCGTACCGAGCGAAGCTGCTCCCTCGAACCCGTGGGTTCGAGGATCGATGCAATCGAGGGATCGATGTAATCGAGGGATCGATTCGGCCGGTCGTTGCTCCAGCGACCGGAAGCGTTTGGTGACCGGAAGTTGTAACCGAGTTGTCAGACGACAGAGTTCGAAATATTGTTATTAGTTATTAAAGTTTAATAAAGTTATTAGAAATATAATGCCGAGAAGACTCGGTCCCTCCGCGGGACATAACAATGGTGTCAGAAGTGGGATGTTTCTGGATCGAGGGGAAGAGAATCCTCAGCCCACTAGGCCTGCGGAGGAGGAGCCGAATCGTCTGGGAAGACTACTGAAAAATCTCGGTCTACAATTGCAGAGACAGCAGGAGCTGGCAGAAGAGCGATGGGAGCAGGAGCGCTCCCGGATCGCGGAAAAGGAAGCCAGGAAGAAAGCTGCCCAGGAAGAGAGGTTTGGAGCGCTCGAGGCCCAACTTCGAGCGTTCATCACTGAGTTCGGCCGCCGAACGGCCGTTTCGGGTTCTGTGGGACCGGTGGAGAGTCGTGATCCGATTCCTATGGAGGATACACGGATCACGGCTCCCCTTGTTTCCCAGCCTATCCCTCCGCGTGTCCTCCCAACGGAATTGGGAGTGGTCTTGAAGCGTCCAATATGTAATGAAAAGTCCTCCTGGAAGGAAGGTAAAATCCAGTGTGAGGCTGTAGCGAGTGTTAGTAATTGGCCTTCGAGGCGCTTGGACGCTTCCGCCCCGGTGAAACGCGGAGACACGGTGCATCCCCTGCTAGGCAGCCGGATTCCACGGTTAGGAGGTCTAACGATTCCGACGTACGCGTGTCGGCGATTTGTAGGGTCGATGCGGATTCATCGGAAGATGATGAGAGAAACGACGGAGTTCACCTCGATGGTTCGGCGAGCGCGAGAGAGCCTCGAGTACCTGAACGAGGAAGCGTCGAGGGGAATGGAGGAGGTCGCGGATGGCGTCGGAAGGGAGCTGAAGGTGACAGATCGGTTGACTCGTCCCGGCTCCAAGGTGGACCTCGCGGTGCGCAGGTTCGCAGAGCTGGAGGAAGAGGCGTTCGACCTCGCGCGGTTGGACCGCGGCAGGGAGAGCGTGACGATCGGGACACCGGCGGACGTTCCCGAGGAGATCGGGAGAGCCGTGGCGGCAGCGGCAGCGACGGCAGCGACGAGGACAGCGACGGGGGTAGCGGGCGTCGAACGGTCCCCACCGACGGGAAGAGCCCGAACGAGTCGGCTACGACGAAGCGGAGGAGCAAGAAGCGAAGGAAGAGGAAAAGCCGGAACGAACGACGAAGGAAGCTCCGGAAGAGAAAGAGATGGAAGAGACGGCGGAAGAAAAGCCAGCGGAGAGAGCGCCGCCGCGAATGCGTCGGAGAGAAGCTTCGAAGGATTCCAAGGCCGTCGAGGTTACCGACGATCTCGAGAAGCTTCTGAAGACGGACCTGCCGTTCCTGACGTTCGGAAAAATCATCGACACCGTCTACAAAATGATCCAGAGCGCGCCGGAAAACACTGGCGAGGATTCGGCGACGAACGCCATACACCGAGCGATTTACGAGAAACTCGGAACGATCGTTACCTTCGCAAATCCAGACCTTCTGACGGAGGAGCTAAAGGACGCTATGGACGTCGTTTGCGGAAAAATAGCGACGTGTCTGAGGAGAATCCTGACCGAATGGGAGATCGGGTTCATGGAACGATACGTGCCGGAAGTGATGTCGTGGGAAGTTCGGGACTGGACCGACTGGCTCAGTCACATCAGCAGCCTCGCCAAAGACTGGAACGCCTGGCTGCGCGGAGTCATCGAGAAGATCCTCGAGATCCGAGCAGCGGGATCGGCGAAGCTCGAGAGGATGCGAACCGGGGAGGACGCGTCGCCAGCCCCCTGCCCCTCTCTCGAAATCTTGCCCGTTAACCAGTTAACTGTGGCGCCCTCGTTTGAGAGTGCGCACCGTTTTGTGTCGCCAGAATCGAGCCATGACGAGTATACTCGTCAATCGCAGATCAACGCGTTAACGAGTCCGGCGACACGGAGAGAGGGAGAGAGGGATGGAGGAAAAGCGCAGGAAAGCGCAGGAAGAGCATGAGGAAATTGGCTTTCTCTTACGAAAGAAGATGGGAATCCGCGTGCGGAGAAGAGGCATGTCATCTCCTACTGGTCCCCAAAAGCAAGGTGGAAGAAGCGCTACGTGGATGTCACGAGGCTCCTACAGGAGGACACTTCGGTATGCGCAAGACCCTTGCGAAAGTGCGGCAGAGAGTCTTCTGGCCCGAACACCGAATGGACGTCGAAGAGTGGTGTCGCCGCTGTTACACTTGTACGGCGAGGAAAGATCCGAATGAGAGGGGGAGAGGACCCCTCAGGATTTATAATGTCGGGGCACCTTTTGAGAGGATGGCGCTCGACATTGTTGGACCTTTGCCGAAAACGAAAACAGCGCGACGACCATCGCAGAAGCTCTTCTACGTGAGGTGGTTGGCCGACATGGAATACCTCTAGAGCTCCATTCCGAGCAGGGTCGTAGTTTTGGGTCGACTGTCTTCGAGAAACTCATGGAGTTGCTTGGAATCCGGAAGACAAGGACGACGCCACTCCACCCTCAGTCGGACGGACTCGTAGAGAGGTTGATGAGGACTCTGTTGCAATATTTGTCCCTATATGTTGCGGACAACCAAAAGGATTGGGACCAGTGAATCCCGCTGTTTCTATTAGTTGTAGAGCAACAGGCGGGATGCAGAAAGAAGAGATGCGGAAAGAAAAACGAGCCAGTAAAGAAGAGATGCGGAAAGAAGAATGAGCCAGTGAAGAACGGAAGGGCAAGAATGAACATAACCAACGAATTACGAATGCGATGGCATCGACTTGCCGACGCCTCACTCAAGGTTTTTTGGATGGTTTTCCCTTGAGTTGGAGGACAAATGTCGAGGCGTTTTCGTCTGATTGGAGCCATACCAGTAGACGTTTTGTTTCCTGTTGTCTACCTCCTCTGCAGACGAAGGCATTGAATCCCGGGACGATTTCAAGAAGGTTATGGAAGTCTAGTTGCCCGATTTGAGGTCGCCGCGGTCGGGACGACCGCTCTTCGAGAGGAGGGGGCAGTGTTACGCCGATATGAAGTTGGCGTACCGAGCGAAGCTGCTCCCTCGAACCCGTGGATTCGAGGATCGATGCAATCGAGGGATCGATGTAATCGAGGGATCGATTCGGCCGGTCGTTGCTCCAGCGACCGGAAGCGTTTGGTGACCGGAAGTTGTAACCGAGTTGTCAGACGACAGAGTTCGAAATATTGTTATTAGTTATTAAAGTTTAATAAAGTTATTAGAAATATAATGCCGAGAAGACTCGGTCCCTCCGCGGGACATAACAATATATTGCTTCTATATAATCTAAGAAACATATATTCAAAGCATCCAAACAGTACCATTCGCCAATTTTTTGTTCTTCAAGTTTCAGTGAACAATGAGCCCCAATGGTTAATCCTTTATCGGAAATTATTTGTAATTTTCGACAAGTAGAACAATGAATGGATCAGGTAGACGGTTGAAATCATTGTATATATTGCTTCTATATAGTCAAAGAAACATATCTGCAAATCATCCAAACAGTACAATTCGCCAATTATTTGATCTTCAAGTTTAAGTGAACTACGAGCCCCATTGTTAATACTTTAACGGAAATTATTTGTAACTTGCGACAAGTAGAACAATGAATGGAACAGGTAGACGGTTGAAATCAATTTATATAGTGCTTCTATATAGTCTAAGAAACATATATGCAAAGCATCCAAACAGTACCATTCGCCAATTTTTTGTTCTTCAAGTTTAAGTGAACTACGAGCCCCATTGTTAATCCTTTATCGGAAATTATTTGTAATTTTCGACAAGTAGAACAATGAATGGATCAGGTAGACGGTTGAAATCATTGTATATATTGCTTCTATATAGTCTAAGAAACATATATGCAAAGCATCCGAATAGTACAATTCGACAATTTTTTGTTCTTCAAATTTATGTGAACAATGAGCCCCAATGGTTAATCCTTTATCGGAAATTATTTGTAATTTTCGACATGTAGAACAATGAATGGAACAGGTACACGGTTGATATCTTTGTATATATTGCCTCTATATAATCTAAGAAACATATCTGGAAATCATCCAAACAGTACAATTCGCCAATTATTTGATCTTCAAGTTTAAGTGAACTACGAGCCCCATTGTTAATACTTTAACGGAAATTATTTGTAACTTGCGACAAGTAGAACAATGAATGGATCATGTAGACGGTTGAAATCATTGTATATATTGCTTCTATATAGTCTACGAAACATATATGCAAAGCATCCAAACAGTACAATTCGCCAATTTTTTGTTCTTCAAGATTAAGTAAACTACGATCCCCATTGTTAATCCCTTAACGGAAATTATTTGTTACTGTCGACAAATAGAACAATGAATGGAACAGGTAGACGGTTGAAATCATTGTATATATTGCTTCTATATAGTATAAGAAACATATATGCAAAGCATCCAAACAGTACAATTCGCCAATTTTTTGTTCTTCAAGTTTAAGTGAACAATGACACCCAATGGTTAATCCGTTATCGGAAATTATTTGTAACTTTCGACAAGTAGAACAATGAATGGAACAGGAGGACTGTTGAAATCTTTGTATATATTGCTTCTATATAGTCTAAGAAACATATATGCGAAGCATCCAAACAGTACCATTCGCCAATTTTTTGTTCTTCAAGTTTAAGTGAACAATGAGCCCCAATGGTTAATCCTTTATCGGAAATTATTTGTAATTTTCGACAAGTAGAACAATGAATGGATCAGGTAGACGGTTGAAATCATTGTATATATTGCTTCTATATAGTCTAAGAAACATATATGCAAAGCATCCAAATAGTACAATTCGACAATTTTTTGTTCTTCAAATTTATGTGAACAATGAGCCCCAATGGTTAATCCTTTATCGGAAATTATTTGTAATTTTCGACATGTAGAACAATGAATGGAACAGGTACACGGTTGATATCTTTGTATATATTGCCTCTATATAATCTAAGAAACATATCTGGAAATCATCCAAACAGTACAATTCGCCAATTATTTGATCTTCAAGTTTAAGTGAACTACGAGCCCCATTGTTAATACTTTAACGGAAATTATTTGTAACTTGCGACAAGTAGAACAATGAATGGATCATGTAGACGGTTGAAATCATTGTATATATTGCTTCTATATAGTCTACGAAACATATATGCAAAGCATCCAAACAGTACAATTCGCCAATTTTTTGTTCTTCAAGATTAAGTAAACTACGATCCCCATTGTTAATCCCTTAACGGAAATTATTTGTTACTGTCGACAAATAGAACAATGAATGGAACAGGTAGACGGTTGAAATCATTGTATATATTGCTTCTATATAGTATAAGAAACATATATGCAAAGCATCCAAACAGTACAATTCGCCAATTTTTTGTTCTTCAAGTTTAAGTGAACAATGACACCCAATGGTTAATCCGTTATCGGAAATTATTTGTAACTTTCGACAAGTAGAACAATGAATGGAACAGGAGGACTGTTGAAATCTTTGTATATATTGCTTCTATATAGTCTAAGAAACATATATGCGAAGCATCCAAACAGTACCATTCGCCAATTTTTTGTTCTTCAAGTTTAAGTGAACAATGAGCCCCAATGGTTAATCCTTTATCGGAAATTATTTGTAATTTTCGACAAGTAGAACAATGAATGGATCAGGTAGACGGTTGAAATCATTGTATATATTGCTTCTATATAGTCTAAGAAACATATATGCAAAGCATCCAAATAGTGCAATTCGACAATTTTTTGTTCTTCAAATTTAAGTGAACAATGAGCCCCAATGGTTAATCCTTTATCGGAAATTATTTGTAATTTTCGACATGTAGAACAATGAATGGAACAGGTACACGGTTGATATCTTTGTATATATTGCCTCTATATAATCTAAGAAACATATCTGCAAATCATCCAAACAGTACAATTCGCCAATTATTTGATCTTCAAGTTTAAGTGAACTACGAGCCCCATTGTTAATACTTTAACGGAAATTATTTGTAACTTTCGACAAGTAGAACAATGAATGGATCATGTAGACGGTTGAAATCATTGTATATATTGCTTCTATATAGTCTAAGAAACATATATGCGAAGCATCCAAACAGTACCATTCGCCAATTTTTTGTTCTTCAAGTTTAAGTGAACAATGAGCCCCAATGGTTAATCCTTTATCGGAAATTATTTGTAATTTTCGACAAGTAGAACAATGAATGGATCAGGTAGACGGTTGAAATCATTGTATATATTGCTTCTATATAGTCTAAGAAACATATATGCAAAGCATCCAGACAATACCATTCGCCAATTTTTTGTTCTTCAAGTTTAAGTGAACAATGAGCCACAATGGTTAATCCTTTATCGGAAATTATTTGTAATTTTCGACAAGTAGAACAATGAATGGAACAGGTAGACGGTTGAAATCTTTGTATATATTGCTTCTATATAATCTAAGAAACATATATGCAAAGCGTCTAAACAGTAACAATCGCCAATTTTTTTATCTTCAAGTTTAAGTGAACTACGAGCCCCATTGTTAATCCTTTAACGAAAATTAATTGTAACTTTCTACAAGTAGAACAATGATTGGAACACGTAGACGGTTGAAATCTTTGTATATATTGCTTCCATATAGTCTAAGAAACATATATCCAAGGCATCCAAACAGTACAATTCGCCAATTTTTTGTTCTTCAAGTTTAAGTGAACTACGAGCCCCATTGGTAATCCTTTAAAGGAAATTATTTCTAAATTTCGACAAGTAGGACAACGATTGGAACACGTAGACGGTTGAAATCTTTGTATATATCTTCCATATAGTCTAAGGAACATGTTCGCAAAGCATGCAGACAGTACCATTCGCCAATTTTTTGTTCTTCAAGTTTAAGTGAACAATGAGCCACAATAGTTAATCCTTTATCGGAAATTATTTGTAACTTTCGACAAGTAGAACAATGAATGGAACAGGTAGACGGTTGAAATCTTTGTATATATTGCTTCTATATAGTCTAAGAAACATATATGCAAAGCATCCAAATAGTGCAATTCGACAATTTTTTGTTCTTCAAATTTAAGTGAACAATGAGCCCCAATGGTTAATCCTTTATCGGAAATTATTTGTAATTTTCGACATGTAGAACAATGAACGGAACAGGTACACGGTTGAAATCATTGTATATATTGCTTCTATATAGTCCAAGAAACATATATGCAAAGCGTCCAAACTGTACAATTCGCCAATTTTTTGCTCTTCAAGTTTAAGTGAACTACGAGCCCCATTGTTAATCCTTTAAAGGAAATTATTTGTAAATTTCGGCAAGTAGAACAATGAATGGAACAGGTAGACGGTTGAAATATTTGTATATATTGCTTCTATATAATCTAAGAAACATATATGCAAAGCATCTAAACAGTAACCATCGCCAATTTTTTGATCTTCAAGTTTAAGTTAACAGCGAGCCCCATTGATAATCATGAAATGGAAATTATTTGTAACTTTCTACGAGTAGAACAATGAATAGTACAGGTAGACGGGTGATATCTTTCTATATATTGCTTCTAAATAGTCTAAGAAACATATATGCAAAGCATCCAAACAGTACAATTCGCCAATTTTTTGTTCTTCAAGTTTAAGTGAACTACGAGCCCCATTGTTAATCCTTTAACGGAAATTAATTGTAACATTCTACAAGTAGAACAATGATTGGAACACGTAGACGGTTGAAATCTTTGTATATATTGTTTCCATATAGTCTAAGAAACATGTACGCAAAGCATCCAAACAGTACCATTCGCCAATTTCTTGGTCTTCAAGTTTAAGTGAACAATGAGCCCCAATGGTTAATCCTTTATCGGAAATTACTTGTAATTTTCGACAAGTAGAACAATGAATGGAACAGGTAGACGGTTGAAACCTTTGTATATATTGCTTCTATATAATCTAAGAAACATATATTCAAAGCATCCAAACAGTACCATTCGCCAATTTTTTGTTCTTCAAGTTTAAGTGAACTACGAGCCCCATTGTTAATCCTTTAAAGGAAATTATTTGTAAATTTCGACAAGTAGAACAATGATTGGATCAGGTAGACGGTTGAAATCATTGTATATATTGCTTCTATATAGCCTACGAAACATATATGCAAAGCATCCAAACAGTACAATTCGCCAATTTTTTGTTCTTCAAGTTTAAGTGAACTACGAGCCCCATTGTTAATCCTTTAACGGAAATTAATTGTAACTTTCTACAAGTAGAACAATGATTGGAACACGTAGACGGTTGAAATCTTTGTATATATTGCTTCCATATAGTCTAAGAAACATGTACGCAAAGCATCCAAACAGTACCATTCGCCAATTTCTTGGTCTTCAAGTTTAAGTGAACAATGAGCCCCAATGGTTAATCCTTTATCGGAAATTACTTGTAATTTTCGACAAGTAGAACAATGAATGGAACAGGTAGACGGTTGAAATCTTTGTATATATTGCTTCTATATAATCTAAGAAACATATATTCAAAGCATCCAAACAGTACCATTCGCCAATTTTTTGTTCTTCAAGTTTAAGTGAACTACGAGCCCCATTGTTAATCCTTTAAAGGAAATTATTTGTAAATTTCGACAAGTAGAACAATGAATGGAACAGGTAGACTGTTGAAATCATTGTATATATTGCTTCTATATAGTCTAAGAAACATATATGCAAAGCATCCAAACAGTACAATTCGCCAATTATTTGTTCTTCAAGTTTAAGTGAACTACGAGCCCCATTGTTAATCCTTTAAAGGAAATTATTTGTAAATTTCGACAAGTAGGACAACGATTGGAACACGTAGACGGTTGAAATCTTTGTATATATCTTCCATATAGTCTAAGAAACATGTACGCAAAGCATCCAGACAGTACCATTCGCCAATTTTTTGTTCTTCAAATTTAAGTGAATAATGAGCCACAATGGTTAATCCTTTATCGGAAATTATTTGTAATTTTCGACAAGTAGAACAATGAATGGAACAGGTAGACGGTTGAAATCTTTGTATATATTGCTTCTATATAATCTAAGAAACATATATGCAAAGCGTCTAAACAGTAACAATCGCCAATTTTTTTATCTTCAAGTTTAAGTGAACTACGAGCCCCATTGTTAATCCTTTAACGGAAATTAATTGTAACTTTCTACAAGTAGAACAATGAATGGAACAGGTAGACGGTTGAATTCTTTGTATATATTGCTTCTATATAGTCTAAGAAACATATATGCAAAGCATCCAAACAGTACCATTCGCCAAATTTTTGTTCTTCAAGTTTAAATGAACAACGAGCCCCATTGATAATCATGAAACGGAAATTATTTGTAACTTTCTACAAGTAGAACAATGAACAGAACAGGTAGACGGTTGAAATATTTGTATATGTTGCTTCTATATAGTCTAAGAAACCTATATGCAAAGCATCTAAACAGTGACATTCGCCAATTATTTGATCTTCAAGTTTAAGTGAACAGCGAGCCCCATTGTTAATCCTTTAAAGGAAATTATTTGTAAATTTCGGCAAGTAGAACATTGAATGGAATAGGTAGACGGTTGAAATCATTGTATATATTGCTTCTATATAGTCTAAGAAACATATATGCAAAGCATCCAAACAGTACAATTCGCCAATTTTTTGTTCTTCAAGTTTAAGTAAACTACGATCCCCATTGTTAATCCATTACCGGAAATTATTTGTAACTTTCGAAAAGTAGAACAATGAATGGAATAGGTAAACGGTTGAAATCATTGTATATATTGCTTCAATATAATCTAAGACACATATATGCAAAGCATCTAAACAGTAACAATCGCCAATTTTTTGATCTTCAAGTTTAAGTGAACAACGAGCCCCATTTTTAATCCTTTAAAGGAAATTATTTGTAAATTTCGACAAGTAGAACAATGAATGGAACAGGTAGACGGTTGAAATCATTGTATATATTGCTTCTATATAGTCTAAGAAACATATATGCAAAGCATCCAAACAGTACAATTCGACAATTTTTTGCTCTTCAAGTTTAAGTGAACTACGAGCCCCATTGTTAATCCTTTAAAGGAAATTATTTGTAAATTTCGGCAAGTAGAACAATGAATGGAATAGGTAGACGGTTGAAATCATTGTATATATTGCTTCTAAATAGTCTAAGAAACATATATGCAAAGCATCCAAACAGTACAATTCGCCAATTTTTTGTTCTTCAAGTTTAAGTAAGCAACGATCCCCATTGTTAATCCCTTAACGGAAATTATTTGTAACTTTCGAAAAGTAGAACAATGAATGGAATAGGTAGACGGTTGAAATCATTGTATATATTGCTTCAATATAATCTAAGAAACATATATGCAAAGCATCTAAACAGTAACAATCGCCAATTTTTTGATCTTCAAGTTTAAGTGAACAGCGAGCCCCATTGTTAATCCTTTAAAGGAAATTATTTGTAAATTTCGACAAGGAGAACAATGAATGGAACAGGTAGACGGTTGAAATCTTTGTATATATTGCTTCTATATAATCTAAGAAACATATATGCAAAGCATCCAAACAGTACCATTCGCCAAATTTTTGTTCTTCAAGTTTAAGTGAACAGCGAGCCCCATTGATAATCATGAAATGGAAATTATTTGTAACTTTCTACAAGTAGAACAATGAATGGAACAGGTAGACGGTTGAATTCTTTGTATATATTGCTTCTATATAGTCTAAGAAACATATATGCAAAGCATCCAAACAGTACCATTCGCCGAATTTTTGTTCTTCAAGTTTAAGTGAACAACGAGCCCCATTGATAATCATGAAACGGAAATTATTTGTAACTTTCTACAAGTAGAACAATGAACAGAAGAGGTAGACGGTTGAAATATTTGTATATGTTGCTTCTATATAGTCTAAGAAACATATATGCAAAGCATCCAAACAGTACAATTCGCCAATTTTTTGTTCTTCAAGTTTAAGTAAACTACGATCCCCATTGTTAATCCCTTAACGGAAATTATTTGTAACTTTCGACAAGTAGAACAATGAATGGAATAGGTAGACGGTTGAAATTATTGTATATATTGCTTCTATATAGTCTAAGAAACATATATGCAAAGCATCCAAACAGTACAATTCGCCAATTTTTTGTTCTTCAAGTTTAAGTAAACTACGATCCCCATTGTTAATCCATTAACGGAAATTATTTGTAACTTTCGACAAGTAGAACAATGAATGGAACAGGTAGACGGTTGAAATCATTGTATATATTGCTTCTAAATAGTCTAAGAAACATATATGCAAAGCATCCAAACAGTAACAATCGCCAATTTTTTGATCTTCAAGTTTAAGTGAACAACGAGCCCCATTGTTAATCCTTTAAAGGAAATTATTTGTAAATTTCGACAAGTAGAGCAATGAATGGAACAGGTAGACGGTTGAAATCTTTGTATATATTGTTTCTATATAATCTAAGAAACATATATGCAAAGCATCCAAACAGTACCATTCGCCAAATTTTTGTTCTTCAAGTTTAAGTGAACAGCGAGCCCCATTGATAATCATGAAATGGAAATTATTTGTAACTTTCTACAAGTAGAACAATGAATGGAACAGGTAGACGGTTGAATTCTTTGTATATATTGCTTCTATATAGTCTAAGAAACCTATATGCAAAGCATATAAACAGTAACAATCGCCAATTTTTTGATCTTCAAGTTTAAGTGAACAGCGAGCCCCATTGATAATCATGAAATGGAAATTATTTGTAACTTTCTACAAGTAGAACAATGAATAGTACAGGTAGACGGGTGAATTCTTTCTATATACTGCTTCTAAATAGTCTAAGAAACATATATGCAAAGCATCCAAACAGTACAATTCGCCAATTTTTTGTTCTTCAAGTTTAAGTGAACAACGAGCCCCATTGTTAATCCTTTAAAGGAAATTATTTGTAAATTTCGACAAGTAGAACAATGAATGGAACAGGTAGACGGTTGAAATCTTTGTCTATATTGCTTCTATATAGTCTAAGAAATCTATATGCAAAGCATCTAAACAGTACAATTCGACAATTTTTTGCTCTTCAAGTTTAAGTGAACTACGAGCCCCATTGTTAATCCTTTAAAGGAAATTATTTGTAAATTTCGGCAAGTAGAACAATGAATGGAATAGGTAGACGGTTGAAATCATTGTATATATTGCTTCTAAATAGTCTAAGAAACATATATGCAAAGCATCCAAACAGTACAATTCGCCAATTTTTTGTTCTTCAAGTTTAAGTAAGCAACGATCCCCATTGTTAATCCCTTAACGGAAATTATTTGTAACTTTCGAAAAGTAGAACAATGAATGGAATAGGTAGACGGTTGAAATCATTGTATATATTGCTTCAATATAATCTAAGAAACATATATGCAAAGCATCTAAACAGTAACAATCGCCAATTTTTTGATCTTCAAGTTTAAGTGAACAGCGAGCCCCATTGTTAATCCTTTAAAGGAAATTATTTGTAAATTTCGACAAGGAGAACAATGAATGGAACAGGTAGACGGTTGAAATCTTTGTATATATTGCTTCTATATAATCTAAGAAACATATATGCAAAGCATCCAAACAGTACCATTCGCCAATTTTTTGTTCTTCAAGTTTAAGTGAACAGCGAGCCCCATTGATAATCATGAAATGGAAATCATTTGTAACTTTCTACAAGTAGAACAATGAATGGAACAGGTAGACGGTTGAATTCTTTGTATATGTTGCTTCTATATAGTCTAAGAAACCTATATGCAAAGCATCTAAACAGTGACATTCGCCAATTATTTGATCTTCAAGTTTAAGTGAACAGCGCGCCCCATTGTTAATCCTTTAAAGGAAATTATTTGTAAATTTCGGCAAGTAGAACATTGAATGGAATAGGTAGACGGTTGAAATCATTGTATATATTGCTTCTATATAGTCTAAGAAACATATATGCATAGCGTCCAAACAGTACAATTCGCCAATTTTTTGTTCTTCAAGTTTAAGTGAACTACGAGCCCCATTGTTAATCCATTAACGGAAATTATTTGTAACTTTCGACAAGTAGAACAATGAATGGAACAGGTAGACGGTTGAAATCATTGTATATATTGCTTCTAAATAGTCTAAGAAACATATATGCAAAGCATCCAAACAGTACAATTCGCCAATTTTTTGTTCTTCAAGTTTAAGTAAACTACGATCCCCATTGTTAATCCCTTAACGGAAATTATTTGTAACTTTCGACAAGTAGAACAATGAATGGAATAGGTAGACGGTTGAAATCATTGTATATATTGCTTCTATATAATCTAAGAAACATATATGCAAAGCATCTAAACAGTAACAATCGCCAATTTTTTGATCTTCAAGTTTAAGTGAACAACGAGCCCCATTGTTAATCCTTTAAAGGAAATTATTTGTAAATTTCGACAAGTAGAGCAATGAATGGAACAGGTAGACGGTTGAAATCTTTGTATATATTGCTTCTATATAATCTAAGAAACATATATGCAAAGCATCCAAACAGTACCATTCGCCAAATTTTTGTTCTTCAAGTTTAAGTGAACAGCGAGCCCCATTGATAATCATGAAATGGAAATTATTTGTAACTTTCTACAAGTAGAACAATGAATGGAACAGGTAGACGGTTGAATTCTTTGTATATATTGCTTCTATATAGTCTAAGAAACATATATGCAAAGCATCCAAACAGTACCATTCGCCGAATTTTTGTTCTTCAAGTTTAAGTGAACAACGAGCCCCATTGATAATCATGAAACGGAAATTATTTGTAACTTTCTACAAGTAGAACAATGAACAGAACAGGTAGACGGTTGAAATATTTGTATATGTTGCTTCTATATAGTCTAAGAAACATATATGCAAAGCATCCAAACAGTACAATTCGCCAATTTTTTGTTCTTCAAGTTTAAGTAAACTACGATCCCCATTGTTAATCCCTTAACGGAAATTATTTGTAACTTTCGACAAGTAGAACAATGAATGGAATAGGTAGACGGTTGAAATTATTGTATATATTGCTTCTATATAGTCTAAGAAACATATATGCAAAGCATCCAAACAGTACAATTCGCCAATTTTTTGTTCTTCAAGTTTAAGTAAACTACGATCCCCATTGTTAATCCATTAACGGAAATTATTTGTAACTTTCGACAAGTAGAACAATGAATGGAACAGGTAGACGGTTGAAATCATTGTATATATTGCTTCTAAATAGTCTAAGAAACATATATGCAAAGCATCCAAACAGTACAATTCGCCAATTTTTTGTTCTTCAAGTTTAAGTAAACTACGATCCCCATTGTTAATCCCTTAACGGAAATTATTTGTAACTTTCGACAAGTAGAACAATGAATGGAATAGGTAGACGGTTGAAATCATTGTATATATTGCTTCTATATAATCTAAGAAACATATATGCAAAGCATCTAAACAGTAACAATCGCCAATTTTTTGATCTTCAAGTTTAAGTGAACAACGAGCCCCATTGTTAATCCTTTAAAGGAAATTATTTGTAAATTTCGACAAGTAGAGCAATGAATGGAACAGGTAGACGGTTGAAATCTTTGTATATATTGCTTCTATATAATCTAAGAAACATATATGCAAAGCATCCAAACAGTACCATTCGCCAAATTTTTGTTCTTCAAGTTTAAGTGAACAGCGAGCCCCATTGATAATCATGAAATGGAAATTATTTGTAACTTTCTACAAGTAGAACAATGAATGGAACAGGTAGACGGTTGAATTCTTTGTATATATTGCTTCTATATAGTCTAAGAAACCTATATGCAAAGCATATAAACAGTAACAATCGCCAATTTTTTGATCTTCAAGTTTAAGTGAACAGCGAGCCCCATTGATAATCATGAAATGGAAATTATTTGTAACTTTCTACAAGTAGAACAATGAATAGTACAGGTAGACGGGTGAATTCTTTCTATATACTGCTTCTAAATAGTCTAAGAAACATATATGCAAAGCATCCAAACAGTACAATTCGCCAATTTTTTGTTCTTCAAGTTTAAGTGAACAACGAGCCCCATTGTTAATCCTTTAAAGGAAATTATTTGTAAATTTCGACAAGTAGAACAATGAATGGAACAGGTAGACGGTTGAAATCTTTGTCTATATTGCTTCTATATAGTCTAAGAAATCTATATGCAAAGCATCTAAACAGTAACAATCGCCAATTTTTTGATCTTCAAGTTTAAGTGAACAGCGAGCCCCATTGATAATCATGAAATGGAAATTATTTGTAACTTTCTACAAGTAGAACAATGAATGGAACAGGTAGACGGTTGAATTCTTTGTATATATTGCTTCTATATAGTCTAAGAAACCTATATGCAATGCATCTAAACAGTAACAATCGCCAATTTTTTGATCTTCAAGTTTAAGTGAACAGCGAGTCCCATTGATAATCATGAAATGGAAATTATTTGTAACTTTCTACAAGTAGAACAATGAATGGAACAGGTAGACGGTTGAATTCTTTGTATATATTGCTTCTATATAGTCTAAGAAACCTATATGCAATGCATCTAAACAGTAACAATCGCCAATTTTTTGATCTTCAAGTTTAAGTGAACAGCGAGCCCCATTGATAATCATGAAATGGAAATTATTTGTAACTTTCTACAAGTAGAACAATGAATAGTACAGGTAGACGGTTGAAATCTTTGTATATATTGCTTCTATATAATCTAAGAAACATATATGCAAAGCATCCAAACAGTACCATTCGCCAAATTTTTGTTCTTCAAGTTTAAGTGAACAACGAGCCCCATTGATAATCATGAAACGGAAATTATTTGTAACTTTCTACAAGTAGAACAATGAACAGAACAGGTAGACGGTTGAAATATTTGTATATGTTGCTTCTATATAGTCTAAGAAACCTATATGCAAAGCATCTAAACAGTGATATTCGCCAATTATTTGATCTTCAAGTTTAAGTGAACAGCGCGCCCCATTGTTAATCCTTTAAAGGAAATTATTTGTAAATTTCGGCAAGTAGAACAATGAATGGAATAGGTAGACGGTTGAAATCATTGTATATATTGCTTTTATATAGTCTAAGAAACATATATGCAAAGCATCCAAACAGTACAATTCGCCAATTTTTTGTTCTTCAAGTTTAAGTAAACTACGATCCCCATTGTTAATCCATTAACGGAAATTATTTGTAACTTTCGACAAGTAGAACAATGAATGGAACAGGTAGACGGTTGAAATCATTGTATATATTGCTTCTATATAGTCTAAGAAACATATATGCAAAGCATCCAAACAGTACAATTCGACAATTTTTTGATCTTCAAGTTTAAGTGAACAGCGCGCCCCATTGTTAATCCTTTAAAGGAAATTATTTGTAAATTTCGGCAAGTAGAACAATGAATGGAATAGGTAGACGGTTGAAATCTTTGTATATATTGCTTCTATATAGTCTAAGAAACCTATATGCAAAGCATCTAAACAGTAACAATCGCCAATTTTTTGATCTTCAAGTTTAAGTGAACAGCGAGCCCCATTGATAATCATGAAATGGAAATTATTTGTAACTTTCTACAAGTAGAACAATGAATGGAACAGGTAGACGGTTGAATTCTTTGTATATATTGCTTCTATATAGTCTAAGAAACCTATATGCAATGCATCTAAACAGTAACAATCGCCAATTTTTTGTTCTTCAAGTTTAAGTGAACAGCGAGCCCCATTGATAATCATGAAATGGAAATTATTTGTAACTTTCTACAAGTAGAACAATGAATAGTACAGGTAGACGGGTGAAATCTTTCTATATATTGCTTCTATATAGTCTAAGAAACCTATATGCAATGCATCTAAACAGTAACAATCGCCAATTTTTTGATCTTCAAGTTTAAGTGAACAACGAGCCCCATTGTTAATCCTTTAAAGGAAATTATTTGTAAATTTCGACAAGTAGAGCAATGAATGGAACAGGTAGACGGTTGAAATCTTTGTATATATTGCTTCTATATAATCTAAGAAACATATATGCAAAGCATCCAAACAGTACCATTCGCCAAATTTTTGTTCTTCAAGTTTAAGTGAACAGCGAGCCCCATTGATAATCATGAAGTGGAAATTATTTGTAACTTTCTACAAGTAGAACAATGAATGGAACAGGTAGACGCTTGAATTCTTTGTATATATTGCTTCTATATAGTCTAAGAAACATATATGCAAAGCATCCAAACAGTACCATTCGCCAAATTTTTGTTCTTCAAGTTTAAGTGAACAACGAGCCCCATTGATAATCATGAAACGGAAATTATTTGTAACTTTCTACAAGTAGAACAATGAACAGAACAGGTAGACGGTTGAAATATTTGTAAATGTTGCTTCTATATAGTCTAAGAAACCTATATGCAAAGCATCTAAACAGTGACATTCGCCAATTATTTGTTCTTCAAGTTTAAGTAAACTACGATCCCCATTGTTAATCCCTTAACGGAAATGATTTGTAACTTTCGACAAGTAGAACAATGAATGGAACATGTAGACGGTTGAAATCATTGTATATATTGCTTCTATATAGTCTAAGAAACATATATGCAAAGCATCCAAACAGTACAATTCGCCAATTTTTTGTTCTTCAAGTTTAAGTGAACTACGAGCCCCATTGTTAATCCTTTAAAGGAAATTATTTCTAAATTTCGACAAGTAGAACAATGAATGGATCATGTAGACGGTTGAAATCATTGTATATATTGCTTCTATATAGTCTACGAAACATATATGCAAAGCATCCAAACAGTACCACTCGCCAATTTTTTGTTCTTCAAGTTTAAGTGAACTACGAGCCCCATTGTTAATCCTTTAAAGGAAATTATTTGTAACTTTCGACAAGTAGAACAATGAATGGAACAGGTAGACTGTTGAAATCATTGTATATATTGCTTCTATATAGTCTAAGAAACATATATGCAAAGCATCCAAACAGTACCATTCGCCAATTTTTTGTTCTTCAAGTTTAAGTGAACTACGAGCCCCATTGTTAATCCTTTAAAGGAAATTATTTGTAACTTTCGACAAGTAGAACAATGAATGGAACAGGTAGACTGTTGAAATCATTGTATATATTGCTTCTATATAGTCTAAGAAACATATATGCAAAGCATCCAAACAGTACAATTCGCCAATTTTTTGTTCTTCAAGTTTAAGTGAACTACGAGCCCCATTGTTAATCCTTTAAAGGAAATTATTTGTAAATTTCGACAAGTAGAACAATGATTGGATCAGGTAGACGGTTGAAATCATTGTATATATTGCTTCTATATAGCCTACGAAACATATATGCAAAGCATCCAAACAGTACAATTCGCCAATTTTTTGTTCTTCAAGTTTAAGTGAACAATGAGCCCCAATGGTTAATCCTTCATCGGAAATTATTTGTAATTTTCGACAAGTAGAACAATGAATGGATCAGGTAGACGGTTGAAATCATTGTATATATTGCTTCTATATAGCCTACGAAACATATATGCAAAGCATCCAAACAGTACAATTCGCCAATTTTTTGTTCTTCAAGTTTAAGTGAACTACGAGCCCCATTGTTTATCCTTTAACGGAAATTAATTGTAACTTTCTACAAGTAGAACAATGATTGGAACACGTAGACGGTTGAAATCTTTGTATATATTGCTTCCATATAGTCTAAGAAACATGTACGCAAATCATCCAAACAGTACCATTCGCCAATTTCTTGTTCTTCAAGTTTAAGTGAACAATGAGCCCCAATGGTTAATCCTTTATCGGAAATTACTTGTAATTTTCGACAAGTAGGACAATGAATGGAACAGGTAGACGGTTGAAATCATTGTATATATTGCTTCTATATAGTCAAAGAAACATATCTGCAAATCATCCAAACAGTACAATTCGCCAATTATTTGATCTTCAAGTTTAAGTGAACTACGAGCCCCATTGTTAATACTTTAACGGAAATTATTTGTAACTTGCGACAAGTAGAACAATGAATGGAACAGGTAGACGGTTGAAATCAATTTATATAGTGCTTCTATATAGTCTAAGAAACATATATGCAAAGCATCCAAACAGTACCATTCGCCAATTTTTTGTTCTTCAAGTTTAAGTGAACAACGAGCCCCATTGTTAATCCTTTAAAGGAAATTATTTGTAATTTTCGACAAGTAGAACAATTAATGGAACAGGTAGACGGTTGAAATCTTTGTATATGTTGCATCTATATAGTCTAAGAAACCTATATGCAAAGCATCTAAACAGTACCATTCGCCAATTTTTTGTTCTTCAAGTTTAAGTGAACTACGAGCCCCATTGTTAATCCTTTAAAGGAAATTATTTGTAAATTTCGACAAGTAGAACAATGAATGGAACAGGTAGACTGTTGAAATCATTGTATATATTGCTTCTATATAGTCTAAGAAACATATATGCAAAGCATCCAAACAGTACAATTCGCCAATTTTTTGTTCTTCAAGTTTAAGTGAACTACGAGCCCCATTGTTAATCCTTTAAAGGAAATTATTTCTAAATTTCGACAAGTAGAACAATGAATGGATCATGTAGACGGTTGAAATCATTGTATATATTGCTTCTATATAGTCTACGAAACATATATGCAAAGCATCCAAACAGTACAATTCGCCAATTTTTTGTTCTTCAAGTTTAAGTGAACTACGAGCCCCATTGTTAATCCTTTAAAGGAAATTATTTCTAAATTTCGACAAGTAGAACAATGAATGGATCATGTAGACGGTTGAAATCATTGTATATATTGCTTCTATATAGTCTACGAAACATATATGCAAAGCATCCAAACAGTACAATTCGCCAATTTTTTGTTCTTCAAGATTAAGTAAACTACGATCCCCATTGTTAATCCCTTAACGGAAATTATTTGTTACTGTCGACAAATAGAACAATGAATGGAACAGGTAGACGGTTGAAATCATTGTATATATTGCTTCTATATAGTATAAGAAACATATATGCAAAGCATCCAAACAGTACAATTCGCCAATTTTTTGTTCTTCAAGTTTAAGTGAACAATGACACCCAATGGTTAATCCGTTATCGGAAATTATTTGTAACTTTCGACAAGTAGAACAATGAATGGAACAGGAGGACTGTTGAAATCTTTGTATATATTGCTTCTATATAGTCTAAGAAACATATATGCGAAGCATCCAAACAGTACCATTCGCCAATTTTTTGTTCTTCAAGTTTAAGTGAACAATGAGACCCAATGGTTAATCCTTTATCGGAAATTATTTGTAATTTTCGACAAGTAGAACAATGAATGGATCAGGTAGACGGTTGAAATCATTGTATATATTGCTTCTATATAGTCTAAGAAACATATATGCAAAGCATCCAAATAGTACAATTCGACAATTTTTTGTTCTTCAAATTTAAGTGAACAATGAGCCCCAATGGTTAATCCTTTATCGGAAATTATTTGTAATTTTCGACATGTAGAACAATGAATGGAACAGGTACACGGTTGATATCTTTGTATATATTGCCTCTATATAATCTAAGAAACATATCTGGAAATCATCCAAACAGTACAATTCGCCAATTATTTGATCTTCAAGTTTAAGTGAACTACGAGCCCCATTGTTAATACTTTAACGGAAATTATTTGTAACTTGCGACAAGTAGAACAATGAATGGATCATGTAGACGGTTGAAATCATTGTATATATTGCTTCTATATAGTCTACGAAACATATATGCAAAGCATCCAAACAGTACAATTCGCCAATTTTTGTTCTTCAAGATTAAGTAAACTACGATCCCCATTGTTAATCCCTTAACGGAAATTATTTGTTACTGTCGACAAATAGAACAATGAATGGAACAGGTAGACGGTTGAAATCATTGTATATATTGCTTCTATATAGTATAAGAAACATATATGCAAAGCATCCAAACAGTACAATTCGCCAATTTTTTGTTCTTCAAGTTTAAGTGAACAATGACACCCAATGGTTAATCCGTTATCGGAAATTATTTGTAACTTTCGACAAGTAGAACAATGAATGGAACAGGAGGACTGTTGAAATCTTTGTATATATTGCTTCTATATAGTCTAAGAAACATATATGCGAAGCATCCAAACAGTACCATTCGCCAATTTTTTGTTCTTCAAGTTTAAGTGAACAATGAGCCCCAATGGTTAATCCTTTATCGGAAATTATTTGTAATTTTCGACAAGTAGAACAATGAATGGATCAGGTAGACGGTTGAAATCATTGTATATATTGCTTCTATATAGTCTAAGAAACATATATGCAAAGCATCCAAATAGTGCAATTCGACAATTTTTTGTTCTTCAAATTTAAGTGAACAATGAGCCCCAATGGTTAATCCTTTATCGGAAATTATTTGTAATTTTCGACATGTAGAACAATGAATGGAACAGGTACACGGTTGATATCTTTGTATATATTGCCTCTATATAATCTAAGAAACATATCTGCAAATCATCCAAGCAGTACAATTCGCCAATTATTTGATCTTCAAGTTTAAGTGAACTACGAGCCCCATTGTTAATACTTTAACGGAAATTATTTGTAACTTGCGACAAGTAGAACAATGAATGGATCATGTAGACGGTTGAAATCATTGTATATATTGCTTCTATATAGTCTAAGAAACATATATGCGAAGCATCCAAACAGTACCATTCGCCAATTTTTTGTTCTTCAAGTTTAAGTGAACAATGAGCCCCAATGGTTAATCCTTTATCGGAAATTATTTGTAATTTTCGACAAGTAGAACAATGAATGGATCAGGTAGACGGTTGAAATCATTGTATATATTGCTTCTATATAGTCTAAGAAACATATATGCAAAGCATCCAGACAATACCATTCGCCAATTTTTTGTTCTTCAAGTTTAAGTGAACAATGAGCCACAATGGTTAATCCTTTATCGGAAATTATTTGTAATTTTCGACAAGTAGAACAATGAATGGAACAGGTAGACGGTTGAAATCTTTGTTTATATTGCTTCTATATAATCTAAGAAACATATATGCAAAGCGTCTAAACAGTAACAATCGCCAATTTTTTTATCTTCAAGTTTAAGTGAACTACGAGCCCCATTGTTAATCCTTTAACGAAAATTAATTGTAACTTTCTACAAGTAGAACAATGATTGGAACACGTAGACGGTTGAAATCTTTGTATATATTGCTTCCATATAGTCTAAGAAACATATATCCAAAGCATCCAAACAGTACAATTCGCCAATTTTTTGTTCTTCAAGTTTAAGTGAACTACGAGCCCCATTGTTAATCCTTTAAAGGAAATTATTTCTAAATTTCGACAAGTAGGACAACGATTGGAACACGTAGACGGTTGAAATCTTTGTATATATCTTCCATATAGTCTAAGGAACATGTTCGCAAAGCATGCAGACAGTACCATTCGCCAATTTTTTGTTCTTCAAGTTTAAGTGAACAGCGCGCCCCATTGTTAATCCTTTAAAGGAAATTATTTGTAAATTTCGGCAAGTAGAACAATGAATGGAATAGGTAGACGGTTGAAATCATTGTATATATTGCTTCTATATAGTCTAAGAAACATATATGCAAAGCATCCAAACAGTACAATACGCCAATTTTTTGATCTTCAAGTTTAAGTAAACTACGATCCCCATTGTTAATCCCTTAACGGAAATTATTTGTAACTTTCGAAAAGTAGAACAATGAATGGAATAGGTAGACGGTTGAAATCATTGTATATATTGCTTCAATATAATCTAAGAAACATATATGCAAAGCATCTAAACAGTAACAATCGCCAATTTTTTGATCTTCAAGTTTAAGTGAACAGCGAGCCCCATTGTTAATCCTTTAAAGGAAATTATTTGTAAATTTCGACAAGGAGAACAATGAATGGAACAGGTAGACGGTTGAAATCTTTGTATATATTGCTTCTATATAATCTAAGAAACATATATGCAAAGCATCCAAACAGTACCATTCGCCAATTTTTTGTTCTTCAAGTTTAAGTGAACAGCGAGCCCCATTGATAATCATGAAATGGAAATCATTTGTAACTTTCTACAAGTAGAACAATGAATGGAACAGGTAGACGGTTGAATTCTTTGTATATGTTGCTTCTATATAGTCTAAGAAACCTATATGCAAAGCATCTAAACAGTGACATTCGCCAATTATTTGATCTTCAAGTTTAAGTGAACAGCGCGCCCCATTGTTAATCCTTTAAAGGAAATTATTTGTAAATTTCGGCAAGTAGAACATTGAATGGAATAGGTAGACGGTTGAAATCATTGTATATATTGCTTCTATATAGTCTAAGAAACATATATGCATAGCGTCCAAACAGTACAATTCGCCAATTTTTTGTTCTTCAAGTTTAAGTGAACTACGAGCCCCATTGTTAATCCATTAACGGAAATTATTTGTAACTTTCGACAAGTAGAACAATGAATGGAACAGGTAGACGGTTGAAATCATTGTATATATTGCTTCTAAATAGTCTAAGAAACATATATGCAAAGCATCCAAACAGTACAATTCGCCAATTTTTTGTTCTTCAAGTTTAAGTAAACTACGATCCCCATTGTTAATCGCTTAACGGAAATTATTTGTAACTTTCGACAAGTAGAACAATGAATGGAATAGGTAGACGGTTGAAATCATTGTATATATTGCTTCTATATAATCTAAGAAACATATATGCAAAGCATCTAAACAGTAACAATCGCCAATTTTTTGATCTTCAAGTTTAAGTGAACAACGAGCCCCATTGTTAATCCTTTAAAGGAAATTATTTGTAAATTTCGACAAGTAGAGCAATGAATGGAACAGGTAGACGGTTGAAATCTTTGTATATATTGCTTCTATATAATCTAAGAAACATATATGCAAAGCATCCAAACAGTACCATTCGCCAAATTTTTGTTCTTCAAGTTTAAGTGAACAGCGAGCCCCATTGATAATCATGAAATGGAAATTATTTGTAACTTTCTACAAGTAGAACAATGAATGGAACAGGTAGACGGTTGAATTCTTTGTATATATTGCTTCTATATAGTCTAAGAAACATATATGCAAAGCATCCAAACAGTACCATTCGCCGAATTTTTGTTCTTCAAGTTTAAGTGAACAACGAGCCCCATTGATAATCATGAAACGGAAATTATTTGTAACTTTCTACAAGTAGAACAATGAACAGAACAGGTAGACGGTTGAAATATTTGTATATGTTGCTTCTATATAGTCTAAGAAACATATATGCAAAGCATCCAAACAGTACAATTCGCCAATTTTTTGTTCTTCAAGTTTAAGTAAACTACGATCCCCATTGTTAATCCCTTAACGGAAATTATTTGTAACTTTCGACAAGTAGAACAATGAATGGAATAGGTAGACGGTTGAAATTATTGTATATATTGCTTCTATATAGTCTAAGAAACATATATGCAAAGCATCCAAACAGTACAATTCGCCAATTTTTTGTTCTTCAAGTTTAAGTAAACTACGATCCCCATTGTTAATCCATTAACGGAAATTATTTGTAACTTTCGACAAGTAGAACAATGAATGGAACAGGTAGACGGTTGAAATCATTGTATATATTGCTTCTAAATAGTCTAAGAAACATATATGCAAAGCATCCAAACAGTACAATTCGCCAATTTTTTGTTCTTCAAGTTTAAGTAAACTACGATCCCCATTGTTAATCCCTTAACGGAAATTATTTGTAACTTTCGACAAGTAGAACAATGAATGGAATAGGTAGACGGTTGAAATCATTGTATATATTGCTTCTATATAATCTAAGAAACATATATGCAAAGCATCTAAACAGTAACAATCGCCAATTTTTTGATCTTCAAGTTTAAGTGAACAACGAGCCCCATTGTTAATCCTTTAAAGGAAATTATTTGTAAATTTCGACAAGTAGAGCAATGAATGGAACAGGTAGACGGTTGAAATCTTTGTATATATTGCTTCTATATAATCTAAGAAACATATATGCAAAGCATCCAAACAGTACCATTCGCCAAATTTTTGTTCTTCAAGTTTAAGTGAACAGCGAGCCCCATTGATAATCATGAAATGGAAATTATTTGTAACTTTCTACAAGTAGAACAATGAATGGAACAGGTAGACGGTTGAATTCTTTGTATATATTGCTTCTATATAGTCTAAGAAACCTATATGCAAAGCATATAAACAGTAACAATCGCCAATTTTTTGATCTTCAAGTTTAAGTGAACAGCGAGCCCCATTGATAATCATGAAATGGAAATTATTTGTAACTTTCTACAAGTAGAGCAATGAATAGTACAGGTAGACGGGTGAATTCTTTCTATATACTGCTTCTAAATAGTCTAAGAAACATATATGCAAAGCATCCAAACAGTACAATTCGCCAATTTTTTGTTCTTCAAGTTTAAGTGAACAACGAGCCCCATTGTTAATCCTTTAAAGGAAATTATTTGTAAATTTCGACAAGTAGAACAATGAATGGAACAGGTAGACGGTTGAAATCTTTGTCTATATTGCTTCTATATAGTCTAAGAAATCTATATGCAAAGCATCTAAACAGTAACAATCGCCAATTTTTTGATCTTCAAGTTTAAGTGAACAGCGAGCCCCATTGATAATCATGAAATGGAAATTATTTGTAACTTTCTACAAGTAGAACAATGAATGGAACAGGTAGACGGTTGAATTCTTTGTATATATTGCTTCTATATAGTCTAAGAAACCTATATGCAATGCATCTAAACAGTAACAATCGCCAATTTTTTGATCTTCAAGTTTAAGTGAACAGCGAGTCCCATTGATAATCATGAAATGGAAATTATTTGTAACTTTCTACAAGTAGAACAATGAATGGAACAGGTAGACGGTTGAATTCTTTGTATATATTGCTTCTATATAGTCTAAGAAACCTATATGCAATGCATCTAAACAGTAACAATCGCCAATTTTTTGATCTTCAAGTTTAAGTGAACAGCGAGCCCCATTGATAATCATGAAATGGAAATTATTTGTAACTTTCTACAAGTAGAACAATGAATAGTACAGGTAGACGGTTGAAATCTTTGTATATATTGCTTCTATATAATCTAAGAAACATATATGCAAAGCATCCAAACAGTACCATTCGCCAAATTTTTGTTCTTCAAGTTTAAGTGAACAACGAGCCCCATTGATAATCATGAAACGGAAATTATTTGTAACTTTCTACAAGTAGAACAATGAACAGAACAGGTAGACGGTTGAAATATTTGTATATGTTGCTTCTATATAGTCTAAGAAACCTATATGCAAAGCATCTAAACAGTGATATTCGCCAATTATTTGATCTTCAAGTTTAAGTGAACAGCGCGCCCCATTGTTAATCCTTTAAAGGAAATTATTTGTAAATTTCGGCAAGTAGAACAATGAATGGAATAGGTAGACGGTTGAAATCATTGTATATATTGCTTCTATATAGTCTAAGAAACATATATGCAAAGCATCCAAACAGTACAATTCGCCAATTTTTTGTTCTTCAAGTTTAAGTAAACTACGATCCCCATTGTTAATCCATTAACGGAAATTATTTGTAACTTTCGACAAGTAGAACAATGAATGGAACAGGTAGACGGTTGAAATCATTGTATATATTGCTTCTATATAGTCTAAGAAACATATATGCAAAGCATCCAAACAGTACAATTCGACAATTTTTTGATCTTCAAGTTTAAGTGAACAGCGCGCCCCATTGTTAATCCTTTAAAGGAAATTATTTGTAAATTTCGGCAAGTAGAACAATGAATGGAATAGGTAGACGGTTGAAATCTTTGTATATATTGCTTCTATATAGTCTAAGAAACCTATATGCAAAGCATCTAAACAGTAACAATCGCCAATTTTTTGATCTTCAAGTTTAAGTGAACAGCGAGCCCCATTGATAATCATGAAATGGAAATTATTTGTAACTTTCTACAAGTAGAACAATGAATGGAACAGGTAGACGGTTGAATTCTTTGTATATATTGCTTCTATATAGTCTAAGAAACCTATATGCAATGCATCTAAACAGTAACAATCGCCAATTTTTTGTTCTTCAAGTTTAAGTGAACAGCGAGCCCCATTGATAATCATGAAATGGAAATTATTTGTAACTTTCTACAAGTAGAACAATGAATAGTACAGGTAGACGGGTGAAATCTTTCTATATATTGCTTCTATATAGTCTAAGAAACCTATATGCAATGCATCTAAACAGTAACAATCGCCAATTTTTTGATCTTCAAGTTTAAGTGAACAACGAGCCCCATTGTTAATCCTTTAAAGGAAATTATTTGTAAATTTCGACAAGTAGAGCAATGAATGGAACAGGTAGACGGTTGAAATCTTTGTATATATTGCTTCTATATAATCTAAGAAACATATATGCAAAGCATCCAAACAGTACCATTCGCCAAATTTTTGTTCTTCAAGTTTAAGTGAACAGCGAGCCCCATTGATAATCATGAAGTGGAAATTATTTGTAACTTTCTACAAGTAGAACAATGAATGGAACAGGTAGACGCTTGAATTCTTTGTATATATTGCTTCTATATAGTCTAAGAAACATATATGCAAAGCATCCAAAGAGTACCATTCGCCAAATTTTTGTTCTTCAAGTTTAAGTGAACAACGAGCCCCATTGATAATCATGAAACGGAAATTATTTGTAACTTTCTACAAGTAGAACAATGAACAGAACAGGTAGACGGTTGAAATATTTGTAAATGTTGCTTCTATATAGTCTAAGAAACCTATATGCAAAGCATCTAAACAGTGACATTCGCCAATTATTTGTTCTTCAAGTTTAAGTAAACTACGATCCCCATTGTTAATCCCTTAACGGAAATGATTTGTAACTTTCGACAAGTAGAACAATGAATGGAACATGTAGACGGTTGAAATCATTGTATATATTGCTTCTATATAGTCTAAGAAACATATATGCAAAGCATCCAAACAGTACAATTCGCCAATTTTTTGTTCTTCAAGTTTAAGTGAACTACGAGCCCCATTGTTAATCCTTTAAAGGAAATTATTTCTAAATTTCGACAAGTAGAACAATGAATGGATCATGTAGACGGTTGAAATCATTGTATATATTGCTTCTATATAGTCTACGAAACATATATGCAAAGCATCCAAACAGTACCACTCGCCAATTTTTTGTTCTTCAAGTTTAAGTGAACTACGAGCCCCATTGTTAATCCTTTAAAGGAAATTATTTGTAACTTTCGACAAGTAGAACAATGAATGGAACAGGTAGACTGTTGAAATCATTGTATATATTGCTTCTATATAGTCTAAGAAACATATATGCAAAGCATCCAAACAGTACCATTCGCCAATTTTTTGTTCTTCAAGTTTAAGTGAACTACGAGCCCCATTGTTAATCCTTTAAAGGAAATTATTTGTAACTTTCGACAAGTAGAACAATGAATGGAACAGGTAGACTGTTGAAATCATTGTATATATTGCTTCTATATAGTCTAAGAAACATATATGCAAAGCATCCAAACAGTACAATTCGCCAATTTTTTGTTCTTCAAGTTTAAGTGAACTACGAGCCCCATTGTTAATCCTTTAAAGGAAATTATTTGTAAATTTCGACAAGTAGAACAATGATTGGATCAGGTAGACGGTTGAAATCATTGTATATATTGCTTCTATATAGCCTACGAAACATATATGCAAAGCATCCAAACAGTACAATTCGCCAATTTCTTGTTCTTCAAGTTTAAGTGAACAATGAGCCCCAATGGTTAATCCTTCATCGGAAATTATTTGTAATTTTCGACAAGTAGAACAATGAATGGATCAGGTAGACGGTTGAAATCATTGTATATATTGCTTCTATATAGCCTACGAAACATATATGCAAAGCATCCAAACAGTACAATTCGCCAATTTTTTGTTCTTCAAGTTTAAGTGAACTACGAGCCCCATTGTTTATCCTTTAACGGAAATTAATTGTAACTTTCTACAAGTAGAACAATGATTGGAACACGTAGACGGTTGAAATCTTTGTATATATTGCTTCCATATAGTCTAAGAAACATGTACGCAAATCATCCAAACAGTACCATTCGCCAATTTCTTGTTCTTCAAGTTTAAGTGAACAATGAGCCCCAATGGTTAATCCTTTATCGGAAATTACTTGTAATTTTCGACAAGTAGGACAATGAATGGAACAGGTAGACGGTTGAAATCATTGTATATATTGCTTCTATATAGTCAAAGAAACATATCTGCAAATCATCCAAACAGTACAATTCGCCAATTATTTGATCTTCAAGTTTAAGTGAACTACGAGCCCCATTGTTAATACTTTAACGGAAATTATTTGTAACTTGCGACAAGTAGAACAATGAATGGAACAGGTAGACGGTTGAAATCAATTTATATAGTGCTTCTATATAGTCTAAGAAACATATATGCAAAGCATCCAAACAGTACCATTCGCCAATTTTTTGTTCTTCAAGTTTAAGTGAACAACGAGCCCCATTGTTAATCCTTTAAAGGAAATTATTTGTAATTTTCGACAAGTAGAACAATTAATGGAACAGGTAGACGGTTGAAATCTTTGTATATGTTGCATCTATATAGTCTAAGAAACCTATATGCAAAGCATCTAAACAGTACCATTCGCCAATTTTTTGTTCTTCAAGTTTAAGTGAACTACGAGCCCCATTGTTAATCCTTTAAAGGAAATTATTTGTAAATTTCGACAAGTAGAACAATGAATGGAACAGGTAGACTGTTGAAATCATTGTATATATTGCTTCTATATAGTCTAAGAAACATATATGCAAAGCATCCAAACAGTACAATTCGCCAATTTTTTGTTCTTCAAGTTTAAGTGAACTACGAGCCCCATTGTTAATCCTTTAAAGGAAATTATTTCTAAATTTCGACAAGTAGAACAATGAATGGATCATGTAGACGGTTGAAATCATTGTATATATTGCTTCTATATAGTCTACGAAACATATATGCAAAGCATCCAAACAGTACAATTCGCCAATTTTTTGTTCTTCAAGTTTAAGTGAACTACGAGCCCCATTGTTAATCCTTTAAAGGAAATTATTTCTAAATTTCGACAAGTAGAACAATGAATGGATCATGTAGACGGTTGAAATCATTGTATATATTGCTTCTATATAGTCTACGAAACATATATGCAAAGCATCCAAACAGTACAATTCGCCAATTTTTTGTTCTTCAAGATTAAGTAAACTACGATCCCCATTGTTAATCCCTTAACGGAAATTATTTGTTACTGTCGACAAATAGAACAATGAATGGATCAGGTAGACGGTTGAAATCATTGTATATATTGCTTCTATATAGTATAAGAAACATATATGCAAAGCATCCAAACAGTACAATTCGCCAATTTTTTGTTCTTCAAGTTTAAGTGAACAATGACACCCAATGGTTAATCCGTTATCGGAAATTATTTGTAACTTTCGACAAGTAGAACAATGAATGGAACAGGAGGACTGTTGAAATCTTTGTATATATTGCTTCTATATAGTCTAAGAAACATATATGCGAAGCATCCAAACAGTACCATTCGCCAATTTTTTGTTCTTCAAGTTTAAGTGAACAATGAGACCCAATGGTTAATCCTTTATCGGAAATTATTTGTAATTTTCGACAAGTAGAACAATGAATGGATCAGGTAGACGGTTGAAATCATTGTATATATTGCTTCTATATAGTCTAAGAAACATATATGCAAAGCATCCAAATAGTACAATTCGACAATTTTTTGTTCTTCAAATTTAAGTGAACAATGAGCCCCAATGGTTAATCCTTTATCGGAAATTATTTGTAATTTTCGACATGTAGAACAATGAATGGAACAGGTACACGGTTGATATCTTTGTATATATTGCCTCTATATAATCTAAGAAACATATCTGGAAATCATCCAAACAGTACAATTCGCCAATTATTTGATCTTCAAGTTTAAGTGAACTACGAGCCCCATTGTTAATACTTTAACGGAAATTATTTGTAACTTGCGACAAGTAGAACAATGAATGGATCATGTAGACGGTTGAAATCATTGTATATATTGCTTCTATATAGTCTACGAAACATATATGCAAAGCATCCAAACAGTACAATTCGCCAATTTTTTGTTCTTCAAGATTAAGTAAACTACGATCCCCATTGTTAATCCCTTAACGGAAATTATTTGTTACTGTCGACAAATAGAACAATGAATGGAACAGGTAGACGGTTGAAATCATTGTATATATTGCTTCTATATAGTATAAGAAACATATATGCAAAGCATCCAAACAGTACAATTCGCCAATTTTTTGTTCTTCAAGTTTAAGTGAACAATGACACCCAATGGTTAATCCGTTATCGGAAATTATTTGTAACTTTCGACAAGTAGAACAATGAATGGAACAGGAGGACTGTTGAAATCTTTGTATATATTGCTTCTATATAGTCTAAGAAACATATATGCGAAGCATCCAAACAGTACCATTCGCCAATTTTTTGTTCTTCAAGTTTAAGTGAACAATGAGCCCCAATGGTTAATCCTTTATCGGAAATTATTTGTAATTTTCGACAAGTAGAACAATGAATGGATCAGGTAGACGGTTGAAATCATTGTATATATTGCTTCTATATAGTCTAAGAAACATATATGCAAAGCATCCAAATAGTGCAATTCGACAATTTTTTGTTCTTCAAATTTAAGTGAACAATGAGCCCCAATGGTTAATCCTTTATCGGAAATTATTTGTAATTTTCGACATGTAGAACAATGAATGGAACAGGTACACGGTTGATATCTTTGTATATATTGCCTCTATATAATCTAAGAAACATATCTGCAAATCATCCAAGCAGTACAATTCGCCAATTATTTGATCTTCAAGTTTAAGTGAACTACGAGCCCCATTGTTAATACTTTAACGGAAATTATTTGTAACTTGCGACAAGTAGAACAATGAATGGATCATGTAGACGGTTGAAATCATTGTATATATTGCTTCTATATAGTCTAAGAAACATATATGCGAAGCATCCAAACAGTACCATTCGCCAATTTTTTGTTCTTCAAGTTTAAGTGAACAATGAGCCCCAATGGTTAATCCTTTATCGGAAATTATTTGTAATTTTCGACAAGTAGAACAATGAATGGATCAGGTAGACGGTTGAAATCATTGTATATATTGCTTCTATATAGTCTAAGAAACATATATGCAAAGCATCCAGACAATACCATTCGCCAATTTTTTGTTCTTCAAGTTTAAGTGAACAATGAGCCACAATGGTTAATCCTTTATCGGAAATTATTTGTAATTTTCGACAAGTAGAACAATGAATGGAACAGGTAGACGGTTGAAATCTTTGTTTATATTGCTTCTATATAATCTAAGAAACATATATGCAAAGCGTCTAAACAGTAACAATCGCCAATTTTTTTATCTTCAAGTTTAAGTGAACTACGAGCCCCATTGTTAATCCTTTAACGAAAATTAATTGTAACTTTCTACAAGTAGAACAATGATTGGAACACGTAGACGGTTGAAATCTTTGTATATATTGCTTCCATATAGTCTAAGAAACATATATCCAAAGCATCCAAACAGTACAATTCGCCAATTTTTTGTTCTTCAAGTTTAAGTGAACTACGAGCCCCATTGTTAATCCTTTAAAGGAAATTATTTCTAAATTTCGACAAGTAGGACACCGATTGGAACACGTAGACGGTTGAAATCTTTGTATATATCTTCCATATAGTCTAAGGAACATGTTCGCAAAGCATGCAGACAGTACCATTCGCCAATTTTTTGTTCTTCAAGTTTAAGTGAACAGCGCGCCCCATTGTTAATCCTTTAAAGGAAATTATTTGTAAATTTCGGCAAGTAGAACAATGAATGGAATAGGTAGACGGTTGAAATCATTGTATATATTGCTTCTATATAGTCTAAGAAACATATATGCAAAGCATCCAAACAGTACAATACGCCAATTTTTTGATCTTCAAGTTTAAGTAAACTACGATCCCCATTGTTAATCCATTAACGGAAATTATTTGTAACTTTCGACAAGTAGAACAATGAATGGAATAGGTAGACGGTTGAAATCATTGTATATATTGCTTCAATATAATCTAAGAAACATATATGCAAAGCATCTAAACAGTAACAATCGCCAATTTTTTGATCTTCAAGTTTAAGTGAACAGCGAGCCCCATTGTTAATCCTTTAAAGGAAATTATTTGTAAATTTCGACAAGGAGAACAATGAATGGAACAGGTAGACGGTTGAAATCTTTGTATATATTGCTTCTATATAATCTAAGAAACATATATGCAAAGCATCCAAACAGTACCATTCGCCAATTTTTTGTTCTTCAAGTTTAAGTAAACTACGATCCCCATTGTTAATCCCTTAACGGAAATTATTTGTAACTTTCGACAAGTAGAACAATGAATGGAATAGGTAGACGGTTGAAATCATTGTATATATTGCTTCTATATAATCTAAGAAACATATATGCAAAGCATCTAAACAGTAACAATCGCCAATTTTTTGATCTTCAAGTTTAAGTGAACAACGAGCCCCATTGTTAATCCTTTAAAGGAAATTATTTGTAAATTTCGACAAGTAGAGCAATGAATGGAACAGGTAGACGGTTGAAATCTTTGTATATATTGCTTCTATATAATCTAAGAAACATATATGCAAAGCATCCAAACAGTACCATTCGCCAAATTTTTGTTCTTCAAGTTTAAGTGAACAGCGAGCCCCATTGATAATCATGAAGTGGAAATTATTTGTAACTTTCTACAAGTAGAACAATGAATGGAACAGGTAGACGCTTGAATTCTTTGTATATATTGCTTCTATATAGTCTAAGAAACATATATGCAAAGCATCCAAACAGTACCATTCGCCAAATTTTTGTTCTTCAAGTTTAAGTGAACAGCGAGCCCCATTGATAATCATGAAATGGAAATTATTTGTAACTTTCTACAAGTAGAACAATGAATAGTACAGGTAGACGGTTGAAATCTTTGTATATATTGCTTCTATATAATCTAAGAAACATATATGCAAAGCATCCAAACAGTACCATTCGCCAAATTTTTGTTCTTCAAGTTTAAGTGAACAACGAGCCCCATTGATAATCATGAAACGGAAATTATTTGTAACTTTCTACAAGTAGAACAATGAATGGAACAGGTAGACGGTTGAATTCTTTGTATATATTGCTTCTATATAGTCTAAGAAACCTATATGCAAAGCATATAAACAGTAACAATCGCCAATTTTTTGATCTTCAAGTTTAAGTGAACAGCGAGCCCCATTGATAATCATGAAATGGAAATTATTTGTAACTTTCTACAAGTAGAACAATGAATAGTACAGGTAGACGGGTGAATTCTTTCTATATACTGCTTCTAAATAGTCTAAGAAACATATATGCAAAGCATCCAAACAGTACAATTCGCCAATTTTTTGTTCTTCAAGTTTAAGTGAACAACGAGCCCCATTGTTAATCCTTTAAAGGAAATTATTTGTAAATTTCGACAAGTAGAACAATGAATGGAACAGGTAGACGGTTGAAATCATTGTATATATTGCTTCTATATAGTCTAAGAAACATATATGCAAAGCATCCAAACAGTACAATTCGCCAATTTTTTGTTCTTCAAGTTTAAGTGAACTACGAGCCCCATTGTTAATCCTTTAAAGGAAATTATTTCTAAATTTCGACAAGTAGAACAATGAATGGATCATGTAGACGGTTGAAATTATTGTATATATTGCTTCTATATAGTCTAAGAAACATATATGCAAAGCATCCAGACAATACCATTCGCCAATTTTTTGTTCTTCAAGTTTAAGTGAACAATGAGCCACAATGGTTAACCCTTTATCGGAAATTATTTGTAATTTTCGACAAGTAGAACAATGAATGGAACAGGTAGACGGTTGAAATCTTTGTTTATATTGCTTCTATATAATCTAAGAAACATATATGCAAAGCGTCTAAACAGTAACAATCGCCAATTTTTTTATCTTCAAGTTTAAGTGAACTACGAGCCCCATTGTTAATCCTTTAACGAAAATTAATTGTAACTTTCTACAAGTAGAACAATGATTGGAACACGTAGACGGTTGAAATCTTTGTATATATTGCTTCCATATAGTCTAAGAAACATATATCCAAAGCATCCAAACAGTACAATTCGCCAATTTTTTGTTCTTCAAGTTTAAGTGAACTACGAGCCCCATTGTTAATCCTTTAAAGGAAATTATTTCTAAATTTCGACAAGTAGGACAACGATTGGAACACGTAGACGGTTGAAATCTTTGTATATATCTTCCATATAGTCTAAGGAACATGTTCGCAAAGCATGCAGACAGTACCATTCGCCAATTTTTTGTTCTTCAAGTTTAAGTGAACAGCGCGCCCCATTGTTAATCCTTTAAAGGAAATTATTTGTAAATTTCGGCAAGTAGAACAATGAATGGAATAGGTAGACGGTTGAAATCATTGTATATATTGCTTCTATATAGTCTAAGAAACATATATGCAAAGCATCCAAACAGTACAATACGCCAATTTTTTGATCTTCAAGTTTAAGTAAACTACGATCCCCATTGTTAATCCATTAACGGAAATTATTTGTAACTTTCGACAAGTAGAACAATGAATGGAACAGGTAGACGGTTGAAATCATTGTATATATTGCTTCTAAATAGTCTAAGAAACATATATGCAAAGCATCCAAACAGTACAATTCGACAATTTTTTGTTCTTCAAGTTTAAGTAAACTACGATCCCCATTGTTAATCCCTTAACGGAAATTATTTGTAACTTTCGACAAGTAGAACAATGAATGGAATAGGTAGACGGTTGAAATCATTGTATATATTGCTTCTATATAATCTAAGAAACATATATGCAAAGCATCTAAACAGTAACAATCGCCAATTTTTTGATCTTCAAGTTTAAGTGAACAACGAGCCCCATTGTTAATCCTTTAAAGGAAATTATTTGTAAATTTCGACAAGTAGAGCAATGAATGGAACAGGTAGACGGTTGAAATCTTTGTATATATTGCTTCTATATAATCTAAGAAACATATATGCAAAGCATCCAAACAGTACCATTCGCCAAATTTTTGTTCTTCAAGTTTAAGTGAACAGCGAGCCCCATTGATAATCATGAAGTGGAAATTATTTGTAACTTTCTACAAGTAGAACAATGAATGGAACAGGTAGACGCTTGAATTCTTTGTATATATTGCTTCTATATAGTCTAAGAAACATATATGCAAAGCATCCAAACAGTACCATTCGCCAAATTTTTGTTCTTCAAGTTTAAGTGAACAACGAGCCCCATTGATAATCATGAAACGGAAATTATTTGTAACTTTCTACAAGTAGAACAATGAACAGAACAGGTAGACGGTTGAAATATTTGTAAATGTTGCTTCTATATAGTCTAAGAAACCTATATGCAAAGCATCTAAACAGTGACATTCGCCAATTATTTGTTCTTCAAGTTTAAGTAAACTACGATCCCCATTGTTAATCCCTTAACGGAAATGATTTGTAACTTTCGACAAGTAGAACAATGAATGGAACATGTAGACGGTTGAAATCATTGTATATATTGCTTCTATATAGTCTAAGAAACATATATGCAAAGCATCCAAACAGTACAATTCGCCAATTTTTTGTTCTTCAAGTTTAAGTGAACTACGAGCCCCATTGTTAATCCTTTAAAGGAAATTATTTCTAAATTTCGACAAGTAGAACAATGAATGGATCATGTAGACGGTTGAAATCATTGTATATATTGCTTCTATATAGTCTACGAAACATATATGCAAAGCATCCAAACAGTACCACTCGCCAATTTTTTGTTCTTCAAGTTTAAGTGAACTACGAGCCCCATTGTTAATCCTTTAAAGGAAATTATTTGTAACTTTCGACAAGTAGAACAATGAATGGAACAGGTAGACTGTTGAAATCATTGTATATATTGCTTCTATATAGTCTAAGAAACATATATGCAAAGCATCCAAACAGTACCATTCGCCAATTTTTTGTTCTTCAAGTTTAAGTGAACTACGAGCCCCATTGTTAATCCTTTAAAGGAAATTATTTGTAACTTTCGACAAGTAGAACAATGAATGGAACAGGTAGACTGTTGAAATCATTGTATATATTGCTTCTATATAGTCTAAGAAACATATATGCAAAGCATCCAAACAGTACAATTCGCCAATTTTTTGTTCTTCAAGTTTAAGTGAACTACGAGCCCCATTGTTAATCCTTTAAAGGAAATTATTTGTAAATTTCGACAAGTAGAACAATGATTGGATCAGGTAGACGGTTGAAATCATTGTATATATTGCTTCTATATAGCCTACGAAACATATATGCAAAGCATCCAAACAGTACAATTCGCCAATTTTTTGTTCTTCAAGTTTAAGTGAACAATGAGCCCCAATGGTTAATCCTTCATCGGAAATTATTTGTAATTTTCGACAAGTAGAACAATGAATGGATCAGGTAGACGGTTGAAATCATTGTATATATTGCTTCTATATAGCCTACGAAACATATATGCAAAGCATCCAAACAGTACAATTCGCCAATTTTTTGTTCTTCAAGTTTAAGTGAACTACGAGCCCCATTGTTTATCCTTTAACGGAAATTAATTGTAACTTTCTACAAGTAGAACAATGATTGGAACACGTAGACGGTTGAAATCTTTGTATATATTGCTTCCATATAGTCTAAGAAACATGTACGCAAATCATCCAAACAGTACCATTCGCCAATTTCTTGTTCTTCAAGTTTAAGTGAACAATGAGCCCCAATGGTTAATCCTTTATCGGAAATTACTTGTAATTTTCGACAAGTAGGACAATGAATGGAACAGGTAGACGGTTGAAATCTTTGTATATTGTTACGCCGATATGAAGTTGGCGTACCGAGCGAAGCTGCTCCCTCGAACCCGTGGGTTCGAGGATCGATGCAATCGAGGGATCGATGTAATCGAGGGATCGATTCGGCCGGTCGTTGCTCCAGCGACCGGAAGCGTTTGGTGACCGGAAGTTGTAACCGAGTTGTCAGACGACAGAGTTCGAAATATTGTTATTAGTTATTAAAGTTTAATAAAGTTATTAGAAATATAATGCCGAGAAGACTCGGTCCCTCCGCGGGACATAACAATGGTGTCAGAAGTGGGATGTTTCTGGATCGAGGGGAAGAGAATCCTCAGCCCACTAGGCCTGCGGAGGAGGAGCCGAATCGTCTGGGAAGACTACTGAAAAATCTCGGTCTACAATTGCAGAGGCAGCAGGAGCTGGCAGAAGAGCGATGGGAGCAGGAGCGCTCCCGGATCGCGGAAAAGGAAGCCAGGAAGAAAGCTGCCCAGGAAGAGAGGTTTGGAGCGCTCGAGGCCCAACTTCGAGCGTTCATCACTGAGTTCGGCCGCCGAACGGCCGTTTCGGGTTCTGTGGGACCGGTGGAGAGTCGTGATCCGATTCCTATGGAGGATACACGGATCACGGCTCCCCTTGTTTCCCAGCCTATCCCTCCGCGTGTCCTCCCAACGGAATTGGGAGTGGTCTTGAAGCGTCCAATATGTAATGAAAAGTCCTCCTGGAAGGAAGGTAAAATCCAGTGTGAGGCTGTAGCGAGTGTTAGTAATTGGCCTTCGAGGCGCTTGGACGCTTCCGCCCCGGTGAAACGCGGAGACACGGTGCATCCCCTGCTAGGCAGCCGGATTCCACGGTTAGGAGGTCTAACGATTCCGACGTTCGCGTGTCGGCGATTTGTAGGGTCGATGCGGATTCATCGGAAGATGATGAGAGAAACGACGGAGTTCACCTCGATGGTTCGGCGAGCGCGAGAGAGCCTCGAGTACCTGAACGAGGAAGCGTCGAGGGGAATGGAGGAGGTCGCGGATGGCGTCGGAAGGGAGCTGAAGGTGACAGATCGGTTGACTCGTCCCGGCTCCAAGGTGGACCTCGCGGTGCGCAGGTTCGCAGAGCTGGAGGAAGAGGCGTTCGACCTCGCGCGGTTGGACCGCGGCAGGGAGAGCGTGACGATCGGGACACCGGCGGACGTTCCCGAGGAGATCGGGAGAGCCGTGGCGGCAGCGGCAGCGACGGCAGCGACGAGGACAGCGACGGGGGTAGCGGGCGTCGAACGGTCCCCACCGACGGGAAGAGCCCGAACGAGTCGGCTACGACGAAGCGGAGGAGCAAGAAGCGAAGGAAGAGGAAAAGCCGGAACGAACGACGAAGGAAGCTCCGGAAGAGAAAGAGATGGAAGAGACGGCGGAAGAAAAGCCAGCGGAGAGAGCGCCGCCGCGAATGCGTCGGAGAGAAGCTTCGAAGGATTCCAAGGCCGTCGAGGTTACCGACGATCTCGAGAAGCTTCTGAAGACGGACCTGCCGTTCCTGACGTTCGGAAAAATCATCGACACCGTCTACAAAATGATCCAGAGCGCGCCGGAAAACACTGGCGAGGATTCGGCGACGAACGCCATACACCGAGCGATTTACGAGAAACTCGGAACGATCGTTACCTTCGCAAATCCAGACCTTCTGACGGAGGAGCTAAAGGACGCTATGGACGTCGTTTGCGGAAAAATAGCGACGTGTCTGAGGAGAATCCTGACCGAATGGGAGATCGGGTTCATGGAACGATACGTGCCGGAAGTGATGTCGTGGGAAGTTCGGGACTGGACCGACTGGCTCAGTCACATCAGCAGCCTCGCCAAAGACTGGAACGCCTGGCTGCGCGGAGTCATCGAGAAGATCCTCGAGATCCGAGCAGCGGGATCGGCGAAGCTCGAGAGGATGCGAACCGGGGAGGACGCGTCGCCAGCCCCCTGCTCCTCTCTCGAAATCTTGCCCGTTAACCAGTTAACTGTGGCGCCCTCGTTTGAGAGTGCGCACCGTTTTGTGTCGCCAGAATCGAGCCATGACGAGTATACTCGTCAATCGCAGATCAACGCGTTAACGAGTCCGGCGACACGGAGAGAGGGAGAGAGGGATGGAGGAAAAGCGCAGGAAAGCGCAGGAAGAGCATGAGGAAATTGGCTTTCTCTTACGAAAGAAGATGGGAATCCGCGTGCGGAGAAGAGGCATGTCATCTCCTACTGGTCCCCAAAAGCAAGGTGGAAGAAGCGCTACGTGGATGTCACGAGGCTCCTACAGGAGGACACTTCGGTATGCGCAAGACCCTTGCGAAAGTGCGGCAGAGAGTCTTCTGGCCCGAACACCGAATGGACGTCGAAGAGTGGTGTCGCCGCTGTTACACTTGTACGGCGAGGAAAGATCCGAATGAGAGGGGGAGAGGACCCCTCAGGATTTATAATGTCGGGGCACCTTTTGAGAGGATGGCGCTCGACATTGTTGGACCTTTGCCGAAAACGAAAACAGCGCGACGACCATCGCAGAAGCTCTTCTACGTGAGGTGGTTGGCCGACATGGAATACCTCTAGAGCTCCATTCCGAGCAGGGTCGTAGTTTTGGGTCGACTGTCTTCGAGAAACTCATGGAGTTGCTTGGAATCCGGAAGACAAGGACGACGCCACTCCACCCTCAGTCGGACGGACTCGTAGAGAGGTTGATGAGGACTCTGTTGCAATATTTGTCCCTATATGTTGCGGACAACCAAAAGGATTGGGACCAGTGAATCCCGCTGTTTCTATTAGTTGTAGAGCAACAGGCGGGATGCAGAAAGAAGAGATGCGGAAAGAAAAACGAGCCAGTAAAGAAGAGATGCGGAAAGAAGAATGAGCCAGTGAAGAACGGAAGGGCAAGAATGAACATAACCAACGAATTACGAATGCGATGGCATCGACTTGCCGACGCCTCACTCAAGGTTTTTTGGATGGTTTTCCCTTGAGTTGGAGGACAAATGTCGAGGCGTTTTCGTCTGATTGGAGCCATACCAGTAGACGTTTTGTTTCCTGTTGTCTACCTCCTCTGCAGACGAAGGCATTGAATCCCGGGACGATTTCAAGAAGGTTATGGAAGTCTAGTTGCCCGATTTGAAGTCGCCGCGGTCGGGACGACCGCTCTTCGAGAGGAGGGGGCAGTGTTACGCCGATATGAAGTTGGCGTACCGAGCGAAGCTGCTCCCTCGAACCCGTGGATTCGAGGATCGATGCAATCGAGGGATCGATGTAATCGAGGGATCGATTCGGCCGGTCGTTGCTCCAGCGACCGGAAGCGTTTGGTGACCGGAAGTTGTAACCGAGTTGTCAGACGACAGAGTTCGAAATATTGTTATTAGTTATTAAAGTTTAATAAAGTTATTAGAAATATAATGCCGAGAAGACTCGGTCCCTCCGCGGGACATAACAATGGTGTCAGAAGTGGGATGTTTCTGGATCGAGGGGAAGAGAATCCTCAGCCCACTAGGCCTGCGGAGGAGGAGCCGAATCGTCTGGGAAGACTACTGAAAAATCTCGGTCTACAATTGCAGAGACAGCAGGAGCTGGCAGAAGAGCGATGGGAGCAGGAGCGCTCCCGGATCGCGGAAAAGGAAGCCAGGAAGAAAGCTGCCCAGGAAGAGAGGTTTGGAGCGCTCGAGGCCCAACTTCGAGCGTTCATCACTGAGTTCGGCCGCCGAACGGCCGTTTCGGGTTCTGTGGGACCGGTGGAGAGTCGTGATCCGATTCCTATGGAGGATACACGGATCACGGCTCCCCTTGTTTCCCAGCCTATCCCTCCGCGTGTCCTCCCAACGGAATTGGGAGTGGTCTTGAAGCGTCCAATATGTAATGAAAAGTCCTCCTGGAAGGAAGGTAAAATCCAGTGTGAGGCTGTAGCGAGTGTTAGTAATTGGCCTTCGAGGCGCTTGGACGCTTCCGCCCCGGTGAAACGCGGAGACACGGTGCATCCCCTGCTAGGCAGCCGGATTCCACGGTTAGGAGGTCTAACGATTCCGACGTTCGCGTGTCGGCGATTTGTAGGGTCGATGCGGATTCATCGGAAGATGATGAGAGAAACGACGGAGTTCACCTCGATGGTTCGGCGAGCGCGAGAGAGCCTCGAGTACCTGAACGAGGAAGCGTCGAGGGGAATGGAGGAGGTCGCGGATGGCGTCGGAAGGGAGCTGAAGGTGACAGATCGGTTGACTCGTCCCGGCTCCAAGGTGGACCTCGCGGTGCGCAGGTTCGCAGAGCTGGAGGAAGAGGCGTTCGACCTCGCGCGGTTGGACCGCGGCAGGGAGAGCGTGACGATCGGGACACCGGCGGACGTTCCCGAGGAGATCGGGAGAGCCGTGGCGGCAGCGGCAGCGACGGCAGCGACGAGGACAGCGACGGGGGTAGCGGGCGTCGAACGGTCCCCACCGACGGGAAGAGCCCGAACGAGTCGGCTACGACGAAGCGGAGGAGCAAGAAGCGAAGGAAGAGGAAAAGCCGGAACGAACGACGAAGGAAGCTCCGGAAGAGAAAGAGATGGAAGAGACGGCGGAAGAAAAGCCAGCGGAGAGAGCGCCGCCGCGAATGCGTCGGAGAGAAGCTTCGAAGGATTCCAAGGCCGTCGAGGTTACCGACGATCTCGAGAAGCTTCTGAAGACGGACCTGCCGTTCCTGACGTTCGGAAAAATCATCGACACCGTCTACAAAATGATCCAGAGCGCGCCGGAAAACACTGGCGAGGATTCGGCGACGAACGCCATACACCGAGCGATTTACGAGAAACTCGGAACGATCGTTACCTTCGCAAATCCAGACCTTCTGACGGAGGAGCTAAAGGACGCTATGGACGTCGTTTGCGGAAAAATAGCGACGTGTCTGAGGAGAATCCTGACCGAATGGGAGATCGGGTTCATGGAACGATACGTGCCGGAAGTGATGTCGTGGGAAGTTCGGGACTGGACCGACTGGCTCAGTCACATCAGCAGCCTCGCCAAAGACTGGAACGCCTGGCTGCGCGGAGTCATCGAGAAGATCCTCGAGATCCGAGCAGCGGGATCGGCGAAGCTCGAGAGGATGCGAACCGGGGAGGACGCGTCGCCAGCCCCCTGCTCCTCTCTCGAAATCTTGCCCGTTAACCAGTTAACTGTGGCGCCCTCGTTTGAGAGTGCGCACCGTTTTGTGTCGCCAGAATCGAGCCATGACGAGTATACTCGTCAATCGCAGATCAACGCGTTAACGAGTCCGGCGACACGGAGAGAGGGAGAGAGGGATGGAGGAAAAGCGCAGGAAAGCGCAGGAAGAGCATGAGGAAATTGGCTTTCTCTTACGAAAGAAGATGGGAATCCGCGTGCGGAGAAGAGGCATGTCATCTCCTACTGGTCCCCAAAAGCAAGGTGGAAGAAGCGCTACGTGGATGTCACGAGGCTCCTACAGGAGGACACTTCGGTATGCGCAAGACCCTTGCGAAAGTGCGGCAGAGAGTCTTCTGGCCCGAACACCGAATGGACGTCGAAGAGTGGTGTCGCCGCTGTTACACTTGTACGGCGAGGAAAGATCCGAATGAGAGGGGGAGAGGACCCCTCAGGATTTATAATGTCGGGGCACCTTTTGAGAGGATGGCGCTCGACATTGTTGGACCTTTGCCGAAAACGAAAACAGCGCGACGACCATCGCAGAAGCTCTTCTACGTGAGGTGGTTGGCCGACATGGAATACCTCTAGAGCTCCATTCCGAGCAGGGTCGTAGTTTTGGGTCGACTGTCTTCGAGAAACTCATGGAGTTGCTTGGAATCCGGAAGACAAGGACGACGCCACTCCACCCTCAGTCGGACGGACTCGTAGAGAGGTTGATGAGGACTCTGTTGCAATATTTGTCCCTATATGTTGCGGACAACCAAAAGGATTGGGACCAGTGAATCCCGCTGTTTCTATTAGTTGTAGAGCAACAGGCGGGATGCAGAAAGAAGAGATGCGGAAAGAAAAACGAGCCAGTAAAGAAGAGATGCGGAAAGAAGAATGAGCCAGTGAAGAACGGAAGGGCAAGAATGAACATAACCAACGAATTACGAATGCGATGGCATCGACTTGCCGACGCCTCACTCAAGGTTTTTTGGATGGTTTTCCCTTGAGTTGGAGGACAAATGTCGAGGCGTTTTCGTCTGATTGGAGCCATACCAGTAGACGTTTTGTTTCCTGTTGTCTACCTCCTCTGCAGACGAAGGCATTGAATCCCGGGACGATTTCAAGAAGGCTATGGAAGTCTAGTTGCCCGATTTGAAGTCGCCGCGGTCGGGACGACCGCTCTTCGAGAGGAGGGGGCAGTGTTACGCCGATATGAAGTTGGCGTACCGAGCGAAGCTGCTCCCTCGAACCCGTGGATTCGAGGATCGATGCAATCGAGGGATCGATGTAATCGAGGGATCGATTCGGCCGGTCGTTGCTCCAGCGACCGGAAGCGTTTGGTGACCGGAAGTTGTAACCGAGTTGTCAGACGACAGAGTTCGAAATATTGTTATTAGTTATTAAAGTTTAATAAAGTTATTAGAAATATAATGCCGAGAAGACTCGGTCCCTCCGCGGGACATAACAATATATTGCTTCTATATAATCTAAGAAACATATATTCAAAGCATCCAAACAGTACCATTCGCCAATTTTTTGTTCTTCAAGTTTCAGTGAACAATGAGCCCCAATGGTTAATCCTTTATCGGAAATTATTTGTAATTTTCGACAAGTAGAACAATGAATGGATCAGGTAGACGGTTGAAATCATTGTATATATTGCTTCTATATAGTCAAAGAAACATATCTGCAAATCATCCAAACAGTACAATTCGCCAATTATTTGATCTTCAAGTTTAAGTGAACTACGAGCCCCATTGTTAATACTTTAACGGAAATTATTTGTAACTTGCGACAAGTAGAACAATGAATGGAACAGGTAGACGGTTGAAATCAATTTATATAGTGCTTCTATATAGTCTAAGAAACATATATGCAAAGCATCCAAACAGTACCATTCGCCAATTTTTTGTTCTTCAAGTTTAAGTGAACTACGATCCCCATTGTTAATCCCTTAACGGAAATTATTTGTTACTGTCGACAAATAGAACAATGAATGGAACAGGTAGACGGTTGAAATCATTGTATATATTGCTTCTATATAGTATAAGAAACATATATGCAAAGCATCCAAACAGTACAATTCGCCAATTTTTTGTTCTTCAAGTTTAAGTGAACAATGACACCCAATGGTTAATCCGTTATCGGAAATTATTTGTAACTTTCGACAAGTAGAACAATGAATGGAACAGGTACACGGTTGATATCTTTGTATATATTGCCTCTATATAGTCTAAGAAACCTATATGCAAAGCATCTAAACAGTACCATTCGCCAATTTTTTGTTCTTCAAGTTTAAGTGAACTACGAGCCCCATTGTTAATCCTTTAAAGGAAATTATTTGTAAATTTCGACAAGTAGAACAATGAATGGAACAGGTAGACTGTTGAAATCATTGTATATATTGCTTCTATATAATCTAAGAAACATATATGCAAAGCGTCTAAACAGTAACAATCGCCAATTTTTTGATCTTCAAGTTTAAGTGAACAGCGAGCCCCATTGTTAATCCTTTAAAGGAAATTATTTGTAAATTTCGACAAGTAGAACAATGAATGGAACAGGTAGACGGTTGAAATCTTTGTATATATTGCTTCTATATAATCTAAGAAACATATATGCAAAGCATCCAAACAGTACCATTCGCCAATTTTTTGTTCTTCAAGTTTAAGTGAACAGCGAGCCCCATTGATAATCATGAAATGGAAATTATTTGTAACTTTCTACAAGTAGAACAATGAATGGAACAGGTAGACGGTTGAATTCTTTGTATATGTTGCTTCTATATAGTCTAAGAAACCTATATGCAAAGCATCTAAACAGTGACATTCGCCAATTATTTGATCTTCAAGTTTAAGTGAACAGCGCGCCCCATTGTTAATCCTTTAAAGGAAATTATTTGTAAATTTCGACAAGTAGGACAACGATTGGAACACGTAGACGGTTGAAATCTTTGTATATATCTTCCATATAGTCTAAGAAACATGTACGCAAAGCATCCAGACAGTACCATTCGCCAATTTTTTGTTCTTCAAATTTAAGTGAACAATGAGCCACAATGGTTAATCCTTTATCGGAAATTATTTGTAATTTTCGACAAGTAGAACAATGAATGGAACAGGTAGACGGTTGAAATCTTTGTATATATTGCTTCTATATAATCTAAGAAACATATATGCAAAGCGTCTAAACAGTAACAATCGCCAATTTTTTGATCTTCAAGTTTAAGTGAACAGCGAGCCCCATTGTTAATCCTTTAAAGGAAATTATTTGTAAATTTCGACAAGTAGAACAATGAATGGAACAGGTAGACGGTTGAAATCTTTGTATATATTGCTTCTATATAATCTAAGAAACATATATGCAAAGCATCCAAACAGTACCATTCGCCAATTTTTTGTTCTTCAAGTTTAAGTGAACAGCGAGCCCCATTGATAATCATGAAATGGAAATTATTTGTAACTTTCTACAAGTAGAACAATGAATGGAACAGGTAGACGGTTGAATTCTTTGTATATGTTGCTTCTATATAGTCTAAGAAACCTATATGCAAAGCATCTAAACAGTGACATTCGCCAATTATTTGATCTTCAAGTTTAAGTGAACAGCGCGCCCCATTGTTAATCCTTTAAAGGAAATTATTTGTAAATTTCGGCAAGTAGAACATTGAATGGAATAGGTAGACGGTTGAAATCATTGTATATATTGCTTCTATATAGTCTAAGAAACATATATGCAAAGCATCCAAACAGTACAATTCGCCAATTTTTTGTTCTTCAAGTTTAAGTAAACTACGATCCCCATTGTTAATCCATTAACGGAAATTATTTGTAACTTTCGACAAGTAGAACAATGAATGGAACAGGTTGACGGTTGAAATCATTGTATATATTGCTTCTATATAGTCTAAGAAACATATATGCAAAGCATCCAAACAGTACAATTCGACAATTTTTTGCTCTTCAAGTTTAAGTGAACTACGAGCCCCATTGTTAATCCTTTAAAGGAAATTATTTGTAAATTTCGGCAAGTAGAACATTGAATGGAATAGGTAGACGGTTGAAATCATTGTATATATTGCTTCTATATAGTCTAAGAAACATATATGCAAAGCATCCAAACAGTACAATTCGCCAATTTTTTGTTCTTCAAGTTTAAGTAAACTACGATCCCCATTGTTAATCCATTAACGGAAATTATTTGTAACTTTCGACAAGTAGAACAATGAATGGAACAGGTTGACGGTTGAAATCATTGTATATATTGCTTCTATATAGTCTAAGAAACATATATGCAAAGCATCCAAACAGTACAATTCGACAATTTTTTGCTCTTCAAGTTTAAGTGAACTACGAGCCCCATTGTTAATCCTTTAAAGGAAATTATTTGTAAATTTCGGCAAGTACAACAATGAATGGAATAGGTAGACCGTTGAAATCATTGTATATATTGCTTCTAAATAGTCTAAGAAACATATATGCAAAGCATCCAAACAGTACAATTCGCCAATTTTTTGTTCTTCAAGTTTAAGTAAACAACGATCCCCATTGTTAATCCCTTAACGGAAATTATTTGTAACTTTCGAAAAGTAGAACAATGAATGGAATAGGTAGACGGTTGAAATCATTGTATATATTGCTTCAATATAATCTAAGAAACATATATGCAAAGCATCTAAACAGTAACAATCGCCAATTTTTTGATCTTCAAGTTTAAGTGAACAACGAGCCCCATTGTTAATCCTTTAAAGGAAATTATTTGTAAATTTCGACAAGTATAACAATGAATGGAACAGGTAGACGGTTGAAATCTTTGTAGATATTGCTTCTATATAATCTAAGAAACATATATGCAAAGCATCCAAACAGTACCATTCGCCAATTTTTTGTTCTTCAAGTTTAAGTGAACAGCGAGCCCCATTGATAATCATGAAATGGAAATTATTTGTAACTTTCTACAAGTAGAACAATGAATGGAACAGGTAGACGGTTGAATTCTTTGTATATGTTGCTTCTATATAGTCTAAGAAACCTATATGCAAAGCATCTAAACAGTGACATTCGCCAATTATTTGATCTTCAAGTTTAAGTGAACAGCGCGCCCCATTGTTAATCCTTTAAAGGAAATTATTTGTAAATTTCGGCAAGTAGAACAATGAATGGAATAGGTAGACGGTTGAAATCATTGTATATATTGCTTCTATATAGTCTAAGAAACATATATGCAAAGCATCCAAACAGTACAATTCGCCAATTTTTTGTTCTTCAAGTTTAAGTAAACTACGATCCCCATTGTTAATCCATTAACGGAAATTATTTGTAACTTTCGAGAAGTAGAACAATGAATGGAACAGGTAGACGGTTGAAATCATTGTATATATTGCTTCTAAATAGTCTAAGAAACATATATGCAAAGCATCCAAACAGTACAATTCGCCAATTTTTTGTTCTTCAAGTTTAAGTAAACTACGATCCCCATTGTTAATCCCTTAACGGAAATTATTTGTAACTTTCGACAAGTAGAACAATGAATGGAATAGGTAGACGGTTGAAATCATTGTATATATTGCTTCTATATAATCTAAGAAACATATATGCAAAGCATCTAAACAGTAACAATCGCCAATTTTTTGATCTTCAAGTTTAAGTGAACAACGAGCCCCATTGTTAATCCTTTAAAGGAAATTATTTGTAAATTTCGACAAGTAGAACAATGAATGGAACAGGTAGACGGTTGAAATCATTGTATATATTGCTTCTATATAATCTAAGAAACATATATGCAAAGCACCCAAACAGTACCATTCGCCAAATTTTTGTTCTTCAAGTTTAAGTGAACAGCGAGCCCCATTGATAATCATGAAATGGAAATTATTTGTAACTTTCTACAAGTAGAACAATGAATGGAACAGGTAGACGGTTGAATTCTTTGTATATATTGCTTCTATATAGTCTAAGAAACATATATGCACAGCATCCAAACAGTACCATTCGCCAAATTTTTGTTCTTCAAGTTTAAGTGAACAACGAGCCCCATTGATAATCATGAAACGGAAATTATTTGTAACTTTCTACAAGTAGAACAATGAACAGAACAGGTAGACGGTTGAAATATTTGTATATGTTGCTTCTATATAGTCTGAGAAACCTATATGCAAAGCATCTAAACAGTGACATTCGCCAATTATTTGATCTTCAAGTTTAAGTGAACAGCGAGCCCCATTGTTAATCCTTTAAAGGAAATTATTTGTAAATTTCGGCAAGTAGAACAATGAATGGAATAGGTAGACGGTTGAAATCATTGTATATATTGCTTCTATATAGTCTAAGAAACATATATGCAAAGCATCCAAACTGTACAATTCGCCAATTTTTTGTTCTTCAAGTTTAAGTAAACTACGATCCCCATTGTTAATCCATTAACGGAAATTATTTGTAACTTTCGACAAGTAGAACAATGAATGGAACAGGTAGACGGTTGAAATCATTGTATATATTGCTTCTATATAGTCTAAGAAACATATATGCAAAGCATCCAAACAGTACAATTCGACAATTTTTTGCTCTTCAAGTTTAAGTGAACTACGAGCCCCATTGTTAATCCTTTAAAGGAAATTATTTGTAAATTTCGGCAAGTACAACAATGAATGGAATAGGTAGACGGTTGAAATCATTGTATATATTGCTTCTAAATAGTCTAAGAAACATATATGCAAAGCATCCAAACAGTACAATTCGCCAATTTTTTGTTCTTCAAGTTTAAGTAAACAACGATCCCCATTGTTAATCCTTTAAAGGAAATTATTTGTAAATTTCGGCAAGTAGAACAATGAATGGAATAGGTAGACGGTTGAAATCATTGTATATATTGCTTCTATATAGTCTAAGAAACATATATGCAAAGCATCCAAACAGTACAATTCGCCAATTTTTTGTTCTTCAAGTTTAAGTAAACTACGATCCCCATTGTTAATCCATTAACGGAAATTATTTGTAACTTTCGACAAGTAGAACAATGAATGGAACAGGTAGACGGTTGAAATCATTGTATATATTGCTTCTAAATAGTCTAAGAAACATATATGCAAAGCATCCAAACAGTACAATTCGCCAATTTTTTGTTCTTCAAGTTTAAGTAAACTACGATCCCCATTGTTAATCCCTTAACGGAAATTATTTGTAACTTTCGACAAGTAGAACAATGAATGGAATAGGTAGACGGTTGAAATCATTGTATATATTGCTTCTATATAATCTAAGAAACATATATGCAAAGCATCTAAACAGTAACAGTCGCCAATTTTTTGATCTTCAAGTTTAAGTGAACAACGAGCCCCATTGTTAATCCTTTAAAGGAAATTATTTGTAAATTTCGACAAGTAGAGCAATGAATGGAACAGGTAGACGGTTGAAATCTTTGTATATATTGCTTCTATATAATCTAAGAAACATACATGCAAAGCATCCAAACAGTACCATTCGCCAAATTTTTGTTCTTCAAGTTTAAGTGAACAGCGAGCCCCATTGATAATCATGAAATGGAAATTATTTGTAACTTTCTACAAGTAGAACAATGAATGGAACAGGTAGACGGTTGAATTCTTTGTATATATTGCTTCTATATAGTCTAAGAAACATACATGCACAGCATCCAAACAGTACCATTCGCCAAATTTTTGTTCTTCAAGTTTAAGTGAACAACGAGCCCCATTGATAATCATGAAACGGAAATTATTTGTAACTTTCTACAAGTAGAACAATGAACAGAACAGGTAGACGGTTGAAATATTTGTATATGTTGCTTCTATATAGTCTAAGAAACCTATATGCAAAGCATCTAAACAGTGACATTCGCCAATTATTTGATCTTCAAGTTTAAGTGAACAGCGAGCCCCATTGTTAATCCTTTAAAGGAAATTATTTGTAAATTTCGACAAGTAGAACAATGAATGGAACAGGTAGACGGTTGAAATCATTGTATATATTGCTTCTATATAGTCTAAGAAACATATATGCAAAGCATCCAAACAGTACAATTCGACAATTTTTTGTTCTTCAAGTTTAAGTAAACTACGATCCCCATTGTTAATCCATTAACGGAAATTATTTGTAACTTTCGACAAGTAGAACAATGAATGGAACAGGTAGACGGTTGAAATCATTGTATATATTGCTTCTATACAGTCTAAGAAACATATATGCAAAGCATCCAAACAGTACAATTCGACAATTTTTTGCTCTTCAAGTTTAAGTGAACTACGAGCCCCATTGTTAATCCTTTAAAGGAAATTATTTGTAAATTTCGGCAAGTAGAACAATGAATGGAATAGGTAGACGGTTGAAATCATTGTATATATTGCTTCTAAATAGTCTAAGAAACATATATGCAAAGCATCCAAACAGTACAATTCGCCAATTTTTTGTTCTTCAAGTTTAAGTAAACAACGATCCCCATTGTTAATCCCTTAACGGAAATTATTTGTAACTTTCGACAAGTAGAACAATGAATGGAATAGGTAGACGGTTGAAATCATTGTATATATTGCTTCTATATAATCTAAGAAACATATATGCAAAGCATCTAAACAGTAACAATCGCCAATTTTTTGATCTTCAAGTTTAAGTGAACAACGAGCCCCATTGTTAATCCTTTAAAGGAAATTATTTGTAAATTTCGACAAGTAGAACAATGAATGGAACAGGTAGACGGTTGAAATCTTTGTATATATTGCTTCTATATAATCTAAGAAACATATATGCAAAGAATCCAAACAGTACAGTTCGCCAATTTTTTGTTCTTCAAGTTTAAGTGAACAGCGAGCCCCATTGATAATCATGAAATGGAAATTATTTCTAACTTTCTACAAGTAGAACAATGAATGGAACAGGTAGACGGTTGAATTCTTTGTATATATTGCTTCTATATAGTCTAAGAAACCTATATGCAAAGCATCTAAAAACAGTAACAATCGCCAATTTTTTGATTTTCAAGTTTAAGTGAACAGCGAGCCCCATTGATAATCATGAAATGGAAATTATTTGTAACTTTCTACAAGTAGAACAATGAATAGAACAGGTAGACTGTTGAAATCTTTGTATATGTTTCTTCTATATAGTCTAAGAAACCTATATGCAAAGCATCTAAACAGTAACGATCGCCAATTTTTTGATCTTCAAGTTTAAGTGAACAGCGAGCCCCATTGATAATCATGAAATGGAAATTATTTGTAACTTTCTACAAGTAGAACAATGAATAGTACAGGTAGACGGGTGAAATCTTTCTATATATTGCTTCTAAATAGTCTAAGAAACATATATGCAAAGCATCCAAACAGTACAATTCGCCAATTATTTGTTCTTCAAGTTTAAGTGAACAATGAGCCCCAATGGTTAATCCTTTATCGGTAATTATTTGTAACTTTCGACAAGTAGAACAATGAATGGAACAGGTAGACGGTTGAAATCTTTGTATATATTGCTTCTATATAATCTAAGAAACCTATATGCAAAGCATCTAAACAGTAACAATCGCCAATTTTTTGTTCTTCAAGTTTAAGTGAACAGCGAGCCCCATTAATAATCATGAAATGGAAATTATTTGTAACTTTCTACAAGTAGAACAATGAATGGAACAGGTAGACGGTTGAAATATTTGTATATATTGCTTCTATATAATCTAAGAAACCTATATGCAAAGCATCTAAACAGTAACAATCGCCAATTTTTTGATCTTCAAGTTTAAGTGAACAGCGAGCCCCATTGATAATCATGAAATGGAAATTATTTGTAACTTTCTACAAGTAGAACAATGAATGGAACAGGTAGACGGTTGAATTCTTTGTATATATTGCTTCTATATAGTCTAAGAAACCTATATGCATAGCATCTAAACAGTAACAATCGCCAATTTTTTGTTCTTCAAGTTTAAGTGAACAGCGAGCCCCATTAATAATCATGAAATGGAAATTATTTGTAACTTTCTACAAGTAGAACAATGAATGGAACAGGTAGACGGTTGAAATATTTGTATATATTGCTTCTATATAATCTAAGAAACCTATATGCAAAGCATCTAAACAGTAACAATCGCCAATTTTTTGATCTTCAAGTTTAAGTGAACAGCGAGCCCCATTGATAATCATGAAATGGAAATTATTTGTAACTTTCTACAAGTAGAACAATGAATGGAACAGGTAGACGGTTGAAATCTTTGTATATATTGCTTCTATATAATCTAAGAAACCTATATGCAAAGCATCTAAACAGTAACAATCGCCAATTTTTTGTTCTTCAAGTTTAAGTGAACAGCGAGCCCCATTAATAATCATGAAATGGAAATTATTTGTAACTTTCTACAAGTAGAACAATGAATGGAACAGGTAGACGGTTGAAATATTTGTATATATTGCTTCTATATAATCTAAGAAACCTATATGCAAAGCATCTAAACAGTAACAATCGCCAATTTTTTGATCTTCAAGTTTAAGTGAACAGCGAGCCCCATTGATAATCATGAAATGGAAATTATTTGTAACTTTCTACAAGTAGAACAATGAATGGAACAGGTAGACGGTTGAATTCTTTGTATATATTGCTTCTATATAGTCTAAGAAACCTATATGCATAGCATCTAAACAGTAACAATCGCCAATTTTTTGATCTTCAAGTTTAAGTGAACAGCGAGCCCCATTGATAATCATGAAATGGAAATTATTTGTAACTTTCTACAAGTAGAACAATGAATAGAACAGGTAGACTGTTGAAATCTTTGTATATGTTTCTTCTATATAGTCTAAGAAACTTATATGCAAAGCATCTAAACGGTTACAATCGCCAATTTTTTGATCTTCAAGTTTAAGTGAACAGCGAGCCCCATTGATAATCATGAAATGGAAATTATTTGTAACTTTCTACAAGTAGAACAATGAATGGAACAGGTAGACGGTTGAAATCATTGTATATATTGCTTCTATATAGTCTAAGAAACATATATGCAAAGCATCCAAACAGTACAATTCGACAATTTTTTGCTCTTCAAGTTTAAGTGAACTACGAGCCCCATTGTTAATCCTTTAAAGGAAATTATTTGTAAATTTCGGCAAGTAGAACAATGAATGGAATAGGTAGACGGTTGAAATCATTGTATATATTGCTTCTATATAGTCTAAGAAACCTATATGCAAAGCATCTAAAAACAGTAACAATCGCCAATTTTTTGATCTTCAAGTTTAAGTGAACAGCGAGCCCCATTGATAATCATGAAATGGAAATTATTTGTAACTTTCTACAAGTAGAACAATGAATAGAACAGGTAGACTGTTGAAATCTTTGTATATGTTTCTTCTATATAGTCTAAGAAACCTATATGCAAAGCATCTAAACAGTAACGATCGCCAATTTTTTGATCTTCAAGTTTAAGTGAACAGCGAGCCCCATTGATAATCATGAAATGGAAATTATTTGTAACTTTCTACAAGTAGAACAATGAATAGTACAGGTAGACGGGTGAAATCTTTCTATATATTGCTTCTAAATAGTCTAAGAAACATATATGCAAAGCATCCAAACAGTACAATTCGCCAATTATTTGTTCTTCAAGTTTAAGTGAACAATGAGCCCCAATGGTTAATCCTTTATCGGTAATTATTTGTAACTTTCGACAAGTAGAACAATGAATGGAACAGGTAGACGGTTGAAATCTTTGTATATATTGCTTCTATATAATCTAAGAAACCTATATGCAAAGCATCTAAACAGTAACAATCGCCAATTTTTTGTTCTTCAAGTTTAAGTGAACAGCGAGCCCCATTAATAATCATGAAATGGAAATTATTTGTAACTTTCTACAAGTAGAACAATGAATGGAACAGGTAGACGGTTGAAATATTTGTATATATTGCTTCTATATAATCTAAGAAACCTATATGCAAAGCATCTAAACAGTAACAATCGCCAATTTTTTGATCTTCAAGTTTAAGTGAACAGCGAGCCCCATTGATAATCATGAAATGGAAATTATTTGTAACTTTCTACAAGTAGAACAATGAATGGAACAGGTAGACGGTTGAATTCTTTGTATATATTGCTTCTATATAGTCTAAGAAACCTATATGCATAGCATCTAAACAGTAACAATCGCCAATTTTTTGATCTTCAAGTTTAAGTGAACAGCGAGCCCCATTGATAATCATGAAATGGAAATTATTTGTAACTTTCTACAAGTAGAACAATGAATAGAACAGGTAGACTGTTGAAATCTTTGTATATGTTTCTTCTATATAGTCTAAGAAACTTATATGCAAAGCATCTAAACGGTTACAATCGCCAATTTTTTGATATTCAAGTTTAAGTGAACAGCGAGCCCCATTGATAATCATGAAATGGAAATTATTTGTAACTTTCTACAAGTAGAACAATGAATAGTACAGGTAGACGGGTGAAATCTTTCTATATATTGCTTCTAAATAGTCTAAGAAACATATATGCAAAGCATCCAAACAGTACAATTCGCCAATTTTTTGTTCTTCAAGTTTAAGTGAACAATGAGCCCCAATGGTTAATCCTTTATCGGTAATTATTTGTAACTTTCGACAAGTAGAACAATGAATGGAACAGGTAGACGGTTGAAATCTTTGTATATATTGCTTCTATATAGTCTAAGAAACATATATGCAAAGCATCCAAACAGTACCATTCGCCAATTTTTTGTTCTTCAAGTTTAAGTGAACAGCGAGCCCCATTGATAATCATGAAATGGAAATTATTTGTAAATTTCTACAAGTAGAACAATGAATAGTACAGGTAGACGGTTGAAATCTTTGTATATATTGCTTCTATATAATCTAAGAAACATATATGCAAAGCATCCAAACAGTACCATTCGCCAATTTCTTGTTCTTCAAGTTTAAGTGAACAGCGAGCCCCATTGATAATCATGAAATGGAAATTATTTGTAACTTTCTACAAGTAGAACAATGAATGGAACATTTAGACGGTTGAATTCTTTGTATATATTGCTTCTATATAGTCTAAGAAACCTATATGCAAAGCATCCAAACAGTACCATTCGCCAAATTTTTGTTCTTCAAGTTTAAGTGAACAACGAGCCCCATTGATAATCATGAAACGGAAATTATCTGTAACTTTCTACAAGTAGAACAATGAATAGTACAGGTAGACGGGTGAAATCTTTCTATATATTGCTTCTAAATAGTCTAAGAAACATATATGCAAAGCATCCAAACAGTAAAATTCGCCAATTTATTGTTCTTCAAGTTTAAGTGAACAACGAGCCCCATTGTTAATCCTTTAAAGGAAATTATTTGTAAATTTCGACAAGTAGAACAATGAATGGAACAGGTAGACGGTTGAAATCTTTGTATATATTGCATCTATATAGTCTAAGAAACATATATGAAAAGCATCCAAACAGTACAATTCGCCAATTTTTTGATCTTCAAGTTGAAGTGAACAGCGAGCCCCATTGATAATCATGAAATGGAAATTATTTGTAACTTTCTACAAGTAGAACAATGAATAGTACAGGTAGACTGTTGAAATCTTTGTATATGTTTCTTCTATATAGTCTAAGAAACCTATATGCAAAGCATCTAAACGGTAACAATCGCCAATTTTTTGATCTTCAAGTTTAAGTGAACAGCGAGCCCCATTGATAATCATGAAATGGAAATTATTTGTAACTTTCTACAAGTAGAACAATGAATAGTACAGGTAGACGGGTGAAATCTTTCTATATATTGCTTCTAAATAGTCTAAGAAACATATATGCAAAGCATCCAAATAGTACAATTCGCCAATTTTTTGTTCTTCAAGTTTAAGTGAACAATGAGCCCCAATGGTTAATCCTTTATCGGCAATTATTTGTAACTTTCGACAAGTAGAACAATGAATGGAACAGGTAGACGGTTGAAATCTTTGTATATATTGCTTCTATATAGTCTAAGAAACATATATGCAAAGCATCCAAACAGTACCATTCGCCAATTTTTTGTTCTTCAAGTTTAAGTGAACAGCGAGCCCCATTGATAATCATGAAATGGAAATTATTTGTAAATTTCTACAAGTAGAACAATGAATAGTACAGGTAGACGGTTGAAATCTTTGTATATATTGCTTCTATATAATCTAAGAAACATATATGCAAAGCATTCAAACAGTACCATTCGCCAAATTTTTTTTCTTCAAGTTTAAGTGAACAATGAGCCCCAATGGTTAATCCTTTATCGGTAATTATTTGTAACTTTCGACAAGTAGAACAATGAATGGAACAGGTAGACGGTTGAAATCTTTGTATATATTGCTTCTATATAGTCTAAGAAACATATATGCAAAGCATCCAAACAGTACCATTCGCCAATTTTTTGTTCTTCAAGTTTAAGTGAACAGCGAGCCCCATTGATAATCATGAAATGGAAATTATTTGTAAATTTCTACAAGTAGAACAATGAATGGAACAGGTTGACGGTTGAATTCTTTGTATATATTGCTTCTATATAGTCTAAGAAACATATATGCAAAGCATCCAAACAGTACCATTCGCCAAATTTTTGTTCTTCAAGTTTAAGTGAACAACGAGCCCCATTGATAATCATGAAACGGAAATTATCTGTAACTTTCTACAAGTAGAACAATGAATGGAACAGGTAGACGGTTGAATTCTTTGTATATATTGCTTCTATATAGTCTAAGAAACCTATATGCAAAGCATCTAAACAGTAACATTCGCCAATTTTTTGATCTTCAAGTTTAAGTGAACAGCGAGCCCCATTGATAATCATGAAATGGAAATTATTTGTAACTTTCTACAAGTAGAACAATGAATAGAACTGGTAGACTGTTGAAATCTTTGTATATGTTTCTTCTATATAGTCTAAGAAACCTATATGCAAAGCATCTAAACAGTAACAATCGCCAATTTTTTGATCTTCAAGTTTAAGTGAACAGCGAGCCCCATTGATAATCATGAAATGGAAATTATTTGTAACTTTCTACAAGTAGAACAATGAATAGAACAGGTAGACGGTTGAAATCTTTGTATATGTTGCTTCAATATAGTCTAAGAAACCTATATGCAAAGTATCTAAACAGTAACAATCGCCAATTTTTTGATCTTCAAGTTTAAGTGAACAGCGAGCCCCATTGATAATCATGAAATGGAAATTATTTGTAACTTTCTACAAGTAGAACAATGAATAGTACAGGTAGACGGGTGAAATCTTTCTATATAGTGCTTCTAAATAGTCTAAGAAACACATATGCAAAGCATCCAAACAGTACCATTCGACAATTTTTTGTTCTTCAAGTTTAAGTGAACAATGAGCCCCAATGGTTAATCCGTTATCGGAAATTATTTGTAACTTTCGACAAGTAGAACAATGAATGGAACAGGTAGACGGTTGAAATCTTTGTATATATTGCTTCTATATAGTCTAAGAAAAATATATGCAAAGCATCCAAACAGCACAATTCGCCAATTTATTGTTCTTCAAGTTTAAGTGAACAACGAGCCCCATTGTTAATCCTTTAAAGGAAATTATTTGTAACTTTCGACAAGTAGAACAATGAATGGAACAGGTAGACGGTTGAAATCTTTGTATATATTGCTTCTATATAGTCTATGAAACATATATGCAAAGCATCCAAACAGTACAATTCGCCAATTTTTTGTTCTTCAAGTTTAAGTGAACAATGAGACCCAATGGTTAATCCTTTATCGGAAATTATTTGTAAATTTCGACAAGTAGAACAATGAATGGAACAGGTAGCCGGTTGAAATCTTTGTATATATTGCTTCTATATAGTCTAAGAAACATATATGCAAAGCATCCAAACAGTACAATTCGACAATTTTTTGTTCTTCAAGTTTAGTGAACAATGAGCCCCAATGGTTAATCCTTTATCGGAAATTATTTGTAATTTTCGACAAGTAGAACAATGAATGGAACAGGTAGACGGTTGAAATCTTTGTATATATTGCTTCTATATAATCTAAGAAACATATATGCAAAGCATCCAAACAGTACCATTCGCCAATTTTTTGTTCTTCAAGTTTAAGTGAACTACGAGCCCCATTGTTAATACTATAACGGAAATTATTTGTAACTTGCGAGAAGTAGAACAATGAATGGAACTGGTAGCCGGTTGAAATCAATGTATATATTGCTTCTATATAGTCTAAGAAACATATATGCAAAGCATCCAAACAGTACCATTCGCCAATTTTTTGTTCTTCAAGTTTAAGTGAACGACGAGCCCCATTGTTAATCCTTTAACGGAAATTAATTGTAACTTTCGACAAGTAGAACAATGAATGGAACAGGTAGACGGTTGAATTCTTTGTATATATTGCTTCTATATAGTCTAAGAAACCTATATGCAAAGCATCTAAACAGTAACATTCGCCAATTTTTTGATCTTCAAGTTTAAGTGAACAGCGAGCCCCATTGATAATCATGAAATGGAAATTATTTGTAAATTTCTACAAGTAGAACAATGAATGGAACAGGTTGACGGTTGAATTCTTTGTATATATTGCTTCTATATAGTCTAAGAAACATATATGCAAAGCATCCAAACAGTACCATTCGCCAAATTTTTGTTCTTCAAGTTTAAGTGAACAACGAGCCCCATTGATAATCATGAAACGGAAATTATCTGTAACTTTCTACAAGTAGAACAATGAATGGAACAGGTAGACGGTTGAATTCTTTGTATATATTGCTTCTATATAGTCTAAGAAACCTATATGCAAAGCATCTAAACAGTAACATTCGCCAATTTTTTGATCTTCAAGATTAAGTGAACAGCGAGCCTCATTGATAATCATGAAATGGAAATTATTTGTAACTTTCTACAAGTAGAACAATGAATAGTACAGGTAGACGGGTGAATTCTTTCTATATATTGCTTCTAAATAGTCTAAGAAACATATATGCAAAGCATCCAAACAGTACAATTCGCCAATTTTTTGTTCTTCAAGTTTAAGTGAACAACGAGCCCCATTGTTAATCCTTTAAAGGAAATTATTTGTAAATTTCGACAAGTAGAACAATGAATGGAACAGGTAGACGGTTGAAATCTTTGTATATATTGCACCTATATAGTCTAACAAACACATATGCAAAGCATCCAAACAGTACAATTCGCCAATTTTTTGTTCTTCAAGTTTAAGTGAACAATGAGCCCCAATGGTTAATCCTTTATCGGTAATTATTTGCAACTTTCGACAAGTAGAACAATGAATGGAACAGGTAGACGGTTGAAATCTTTGTATATATTGCTTCTATATAGTCTAAGAAACATATATGCAAAGCATCCAAACAGTACCATTCGCCAATTTTTTGTTCTTCAAGTTTAAGTGAACTACGAGCCCCATTGTTAATCCTTTAAAGGAAATTATTTGTAAATTTCGACAAGTAGAACAATGAATGGAACAGGTAGACTGTTGAAATCATTGTATATATTGCTTCTATATCGTCTAAGAAACATATATGTAAAGCATCCAAACAGTACAATTCGCCAATTTTTTGTTCTTAAAGTTTAAGTGAACAACGAGCCCCATTGTTAATCCTTTAAAGGAAATTATTTGTAAATTTCGACAAGTAGAACAATGAATGGAACAGGTAGACGGTTGAAATCTTTGTATATATTGCTTCTATATAGTCTAAGAAACCTATATGCAAAGCATCTAAACAGTAACAATCGCCAATTTTTTGATCTTCAAGTTTATGTGAACAGCGAGCCCCATTGATAATCATGAAATGGAAATTATTTGTAACTTTCTACAAGTAGAACAATGAATGGAACAGGTAGACGGTTGAATTCTTTGTATATATTACTTCTATATAGTCTAAGAAACCTATATGCAATGCATCTAAACAGTAACAATCTCCAATTTTTTGATCTTCAAGTTTAAGTGAACAGCGAGCCCCACTGATAATCATGAAATGGAAATTATTAGTAACTTTCTACAAGTAGAACAATGAATAGTACAGGTAGACGGTTGAAATCTTTGTATATATTGCTTCTATATAGTCTAAGAAACATATATGCAAAGCATCCAAACAGTACCATTCGCCAATTTTTTGTTCTTCAAGTTTAAGTGAACAGCGAGCCCCATTGATAATCATGAAATGGAAATTATTTGTAAATTTCTACAAGTAGAACAATGAATAGTACAGGTAGACGGTTGAAATCTTTGTATATATTGCTTCTATATAATCTAAGAAACATATATGCAAAGCATTCAAACAGTACCGTTCACCAAATTTTTGTTCTTCAAGTTTAAGTGAACAACGAGCCCCATTGATAATCATGAAACGGAAATTATTTGTAACTTTCTACAAGTAGAACAATGAACAGAACAGGTAGACGGTTGAAATCTTTGTATATGTTGCTTCTATATAGTCTAAGAAACCTATATGCAAAGCATCTAAACAGTAACAATCGCCAATTTTTTGATCTTCAAGTTTAAGTGAACAGCGAGCCCCATTGATAATCATGAAATGGAAATTATTTGTAACTTTCTACAAGTAGAACAATGAATAGTACAGGTAGACGGTTGAAATCTTTCTATATATTGCTTCTAAATAGTCTAAGAAACATATATGCAAAGCATCCAAACAGTACCATTCGCCAATTTTTTGTTCTTCAAGTTTAAGTGAACAGCGAGCCCCATTGATAATCATGAAATGGAAATTATTTGTAAATTTCTACAAGTAGAACAATGAATGGAACAGGTTGACGGTTGAATTCTTTGTATATATTGCTTCTATATAGTCTAAGAAACATATATGCAAAGCATCCAAACAGTACCATTCGCCAAATTTTTGTTCTTCAAGTTTAAGTGAACAACGAGCCCCATTGATAATCATGAAACGGAAATTATCTGTAACTTTCTACAAGTAGAACAATGAATGGAACAGGTAGACGGTTGAATTCTTTGTATATATTGCTTCTATATAGTCTAAGAAACCTATATGCAAAGCATCTAAACAGTAACATTCGCCAATTTTTTGATCTTCAAGTTTAAGTGAACAGCGAGCCCCATTGATAATCATGAAATGGAAATTATTTGTAACTTTCTACAAGTAGAACAATGAATAGAACTGGTAGACTGTTGAAATCTTTGTATATGTTTCTTCTATATAGTCTAAGAAACCTATATGCAAAGCATCTAAACAGTAACAATCGCCAATTTTTTGATCTTCAAGTTTAAGTGAACAGCGAGCCCCATTGATAATCATGAAATGGAAATTATTTGTAACTTTCTACAAGTAGAACAATGAATAGAACAGGTAGACGGTTGAAATCTTTGTATATGTTGCTTCAATATAGTCTAAGAAACCTATATGCAAAGTATCTAAACAGTAACAATCGCCAATTTTTTGATCTTCAAGTTTAAGTGAACTACGAGCCCCATTGTTAATCCTTTAAAGGAAATTATTTGTAAATTTCGACAAGTAAAACAATGAATGGATCAGGTAGACGGTTGAAATCATTGTATATATTGCTTCTATATAGCCTACGAAACATATATGCAAAGCATCCAAACAGTACCATTCGACAATTTTTTGTTCTTCAAGTTTAAGTGAACAATGAGCCCCAATGGTTAATCCGTTATCGGAAATTATTTGTAACTTTCGACAAGTAGAACAATGAATGGAACAGGTAGACGGTTGAAATCTTTGTATATATTGCTTCTATATAGTCTAAGAAAAATATATGCAAAGCATCCAAACAGCACAATTCGCCAATTTATTGTTCTTCAAGTTTAAGTGAACAACGAGCCCCATTGTTAATCCTTTAAAGGAAATTATTTGTAACTTTCGACAAGTAGAACAATGAATGGAACAGGTAGACGGTTGAAATCTTTGTATATATTGCTTCTATATAGTCTATGAAACATATATGCAAAGCATCCAAACAGTACAATTCGCCAATTTTTTGTTCTTCAAGTTTAAGTGAACAATGAGACCCAATGGTTAATCCTTTATCGGAAATTATTTGTAAATTTCGACAAGTAGAACAATGAATGGAACAGGTAGCCGGTTGAAATCTTTGTATATATTGCTTCTATATAGTCTAAGAAACATATATGCAAAGCATCCAAACAGTACAATTCGACAATTTTTTGTTCTTCAAGTTTAGTGAACAATGAGCCCCAATGGTTAATCCTTTATCGGAAATTATTTGTAATTTTCGACAAGTAGAACAATGAATGGAACAGGTAGACGGTTGAAATCTTTGTATATATTGCTTCTATATAATCTAAGAAACATATATGCAAAGCATCCAAACAGTACCATTCGCCAATTTTTTGTTCTTCAAGTTTAAGTGAACTACGAGCCCCATTGTTAATACTATAACGGAAATTATTTGTAACTTGCGAGAAGTAGAACAATGAATGGAACTGGTAGCCGGTTGAAATCAATGTATATATTGCTTCTATATAGTCTAAGAAACATATATGCAAAGCATCCAAACAGTACCGTTCGCCAATTTTTTGTTCTTCAAGTTTAAGTGAACGACGAGCCCCATTGTTAATCCTTTAACGGAAATTAATTGTAACTTTCGACAAGTAGAACAATGAATGGAACAGGTAGACGGTTGAAATCTTTGTATATATTGCTTCTATATAGTCTAAGAAACATATATGCAAAGCATCCAAACAGTACAATTCGCCAATTTTTTGTTCTTCAAGTTTAAGTGAAAATGAGCCCCATTGTTAATCCATTATCGGAAATTATTTGTAATTTTCGACAAGTAGAACTGTGAATGGAACAGGTAGACGATTGAAATCATTGTATATATTGCTTCTATATAGTCTAAGAAAGATTTACGCAAAGCATCCAAACAGTACAATTCGCCAATTTTTTGTTCTTCAAGTTTAAGTGAACTACGATCCCCATTGTTAATCCCTTAACGGAAATTATTTGTAACTTTCGACATGTAGAACTGTGAATGGAACAGGTAGACGATTGAAATCTTTGTATATATTGCTTCTATATAGTATAAGAAACATATATGCAAAGCATCCAAAAAGTACAATTCGCCAATTTTTTGTTCTTCAAGTTTAAGTGAACAATGAGCCCCAATGGTGAATCCGTTATCGGAAATTATTTGTAACTTTCGACAAGAAGAACAATGAATGGAAATGGTAGACGGTTGAAATCTTTGTATATATTGCTTCTATATAGTCTAAGAAACATATATGCAAAGCATCCAAACAGTACCATTCGCCAATTTTTTGTTCTTCAAGTTTAAGTGAACAATGAGCCCCAATGGTTAATCCGTTATCGGAAATTATTTGTAACTTTCGACAAGTAGAACAATGAATGGAACAGGTAGACGGTTGAAATCTTTGTATATATTGCTTCTATATAGTCTAAGAAACATATATGCAAAGCATCCAAACAGTACCATTCGCCAATTTTTTGTTCTACAAGTTTAAGTGAACAAAGAGCCCCAATGGTTAATCCCTTAACGGAAATTATTTGTAACTTTCGACAAGTAGAACAGTGAATGGAACAGGTAGACGTTTGAAATCTTTGTATATATTGCTTCTATATAGTATAAGAAACATATATGCAAAGCATCCAAACAGTAAAATTCGCCAATTTTTTGTTCTTCAAGTTTAAGTGAACAATGAGCCCCATTGTTAATCCATTATCGGAAATTATTTGTAACTTTCGACATGTAGAACTGTGAATGGAACAGGTAGACGATTGAAATCTTTGTATATATTGCTTCTATATAGTATAAGAAACATATATGCAAAGCATCCAAAAAGTACAATTCGCCAATTTTTTGTTCTTCAAGTTTAAGTGAACAATGAGCCCCAATGGTGAATCCGTTATCGGAAATTATTTGTAACTTTCGACAAGAAGAACAATGAATGGAAAAGGTAGACGGTTGAAATCTTTGTATATATTGCTTCTATATAGTCTAAGAAACATATATGCAAAGCATCCAAACAGTACCATTCGCCAATTTTTTGTTCTTCAAGTTTAAGTGAACAACGAGCCCCATTGTTAATCCTTTAAAGGAAATTATCTGTAAATTTCGACAAGTAGAACAATGATTGGAACACGTAGACGGTTGAAATCTTTGTATATATTGCTCCCATATAGTCTAAGAAACATATATGCAAAGCATCCAAACAGTACAATTCGCCAATTTTTTGTTCTTCAAGTTTAAGTGAACTACGATCCCCATTGTTAATCCCTTAACGGAAATTATTTGTAACTTTCGACAAGTAGAACAGTGAATGGAGCAGGTAGACGGTTGAAATCTTTGTATATATTGCTTCTATATAGTATAAGAAACATATATGCAAAGCATCCATCCAGTACAATTCGCCAATTTTTTGTTCTTCAAGTTTAAGTGAACAATGAGCCCCAATGGTTAATCCGTTATCGGAAATTATTTGTAACTTTTGACAAGTAGAACAATGAATGGAAAAGGTAGACGGTTGAAATCTTTGTATATATTGCTTCTATATAGTCAAAGAAACATATATGCAAAGCATCCAAACAGTACCATTCGCCAATTTTTTGTTCTTCAAGTTTAAGTGAACAATGAGCACCAATGGTTAATACTTTATCGGAAATTATTTGTAATTTTCGACAAGTAGAACAACGAATGGAAGAGTTAGACGGTTGAAATATTTGTATATATTGCTTCTATATAGTATAAGAAACATATATGCAAAGCATCCAAACAGTACAATTCGCCAATTTTTTGTTCTTCAAGTTTAAGTGAAAATGAGCCCCATTGTTAATCCATTATCGGAAATTATTTGCAATTTTCGACAAGTAGAACTGTGAATGGAACAGGTAGACGATTGAAATCATTGTATATATTGCTTCTATATAGTCTAAGAAAGACGTACGCAAAGCATCCAAACAGTACAATTCGCCAATTTTTTGTTCTTCAAGTTTAAGTGAACTACGATCCCCATTGTTAATCCCTTAACGGAAATTATTTGTAACTTTCGACAAGTAGAACAGTGAATGGAACAGGTAGACGGTTGAAATCTTTGTATATATTGCTTCTATATAGTATAAGAAACATATATGCAAAGCATCCAAACAGTACAATTCGCCAATTTTTTGTTCTTCAAGTTTAAGTGAACAATGAGCCCCATTGTTAATCCATTATCGGAAATTATTTGTAACTTTCGACATGTAGAACTGTGAATGGAACAGGTAGACGATTGAAATCTTTGTATATATTGCTTCTATATAGTATAAGAAACATATATGCAAAGCATCCAAAAAGTACAATTCGCCAATTTTTTGTTCTTCAAGTTTAAGTGAACAATGAGCCCCAATGGTGAATCCGTTATCGGAAATTATTTGTAACTTTCGACAAGAAGAACAATGAATGGAAAAGGTAGACGGTTGAAATCTTTGTATATATTGCTTCTATATAGTCTAAGAAACATATATGCAAAGCATCCAAACAGTACCATTCGCCAATTTTTTGTTCTTCAAGTTTAAGTGAACAATGAGCCGCAATGGTTAATCCGTTATCGGAAATTATTTGTAACTTTCGACAAGAAGAACAATGAATGGAAAAGGTAGACGGTTGAAATCTTTGTATATATTGCTTCTATATAGTCTAAGAAACATATATGCAAAGCATCCAAACAGTACCATTCGCCAATTTTTTGTTCTACAAGTTTAAGTGAACAAAGAGCCCCAATGGTTAATCCTTTATCGGAAATTATTTGTAACATTCGACAAGTAGAACAATGAATGGAACAGGTAGACGGTTGAAATCTTTGTATATATTGCTTCTATATAGTATAAGAAACATATATGCAAAGCATCCAAACAGTACAATTCGCCAATTATTTGATCTTCAAGTTTAAGTGAACTACGAGCCCCATTGTTAATACTTTAACGGAAATTATTTGTAACTTGCGACAAGTAGAACAATGAATGGAACAGGTAGACGGTTGAAATCAATGTATATATTGCTTCCTTATAGTCTAAGAAACATATATGCAAAGCATCCAAACAGTACCATTCGCCACTTTTTTGTTCTTCAAGTTTAAGTGAACAACGAGCCCCATTGTTAATCCTTTAAAGGAAATTATCTGTAAATTTCGACAAGTAGAACAATGATTGGAATACGTAGACGGTTGAAATCTTTGTATATATTGCTTCCATATAGTCTAAGAAACATGTACGCAAAGCATCCAAACAGTACAATTCGCCAATTTTTTGTTCTTCAAGTTTAAGTGAACTACGATCCCCATTGTTAATCCCTTAACGGAAATTATTTGTAACTTTCGACAAGTAGAACAGTGAATGGAACAGGTAGACGGTTGAAATATTTGTATATATTGCTTCTATGTAGTATAAGAACCATATATGCAAAGCATCCATCCAGTACAATTCGCCAATTTTTTGTTCTTCAAGTTTAAGTGAACAATGAGCCCCAATGGTTAATCCTTTATCGGAAATTATTTGTAACTTTCGACAAGTAGAACAATGAATGGAACAGGTAGACGGTTGAAATCTTTGTATATATTGCTTCTATATAGTCTAAGAAACATATATGCAAAGCATCCAAACAGTACCATTCGCCAATTTTTTGTTCTACAAGTTTAAGTGAACAAAGAGCCCCAATGGTTAATCCTTTATCGGAAATTATTTGTAACTTTCGACAAGTAGAACAATGAATGGAACAGGTAGACGGTTGAAATCTTTGTATATATTGCTTCTATGTAGTCTAAGAAACATATATGCAAAGCATCCAAACAGTACAATTCGCCAATTTTTTGTTCTTCAAGTTTAAGTGAACAATGAGCCCCAATGGTTAATCCTTTATCGGAAATTATTTGTAAATTTCGACAAGTAGAACAATGAATGGAACAGGTAGACTGTTGAAATCATTGTATATATTGCTTCTATATAGTATAAGAAACATATGTGCAAAGCATCCAAACAGTACAATTCGCCAATTTTTTGTTCTTCAAGTTTAAGTGAACAATGAGCCCCAATGGTTAATCCTTTATCGGAAATTATTTGTAACTTTCGACAAGTAGAACATTGAATGGAACAGGTAGACGGTTGAAATCTTTGAATCTATTGCTTCTATATAGTATAAGAAACATATATGCAAAGCATCCAAACAGTACCATTCGCCAATTTTTTGTTCTTCAAGTTTAAGTGAACTGCGAGCTCCATTGTTAATCCTTTAAAGGAAATTATTTGTAACTTTCGACAAGTAGAACATTGAATGGAACAGGTAGACGGTTGAAATCTTTGAATCTATTGCTTCTATATAGTATAAGAAACATATATGCAAAGCATCCAAACAGTACCATTCGCCAATTTTTTGTTCTTCAAGTTTAAGTGAACTGCGAGCTCCATTGTTAATCCTTTAAAGGAAATTATTTGTAACCTTCGACAAGTAGAACAATGAATGGAACAGGTAGACTGTTGAAATCATTGTATATATTGCTTCTATATAGTCTAAGAAACATTTATGCAAAGCATACAAACAGTACAATTCGCCAATTTTTTGTTCTTCAAGTTTAAGTAAACTACGATCCCCATTGTTAATCCCTTAACGGAAATTATTTGTAACTTTCGACAAGTAGAACAGTGAATGGAACAAGTAGACGGTTGAAATCTTTGTATATATTGCTTCTATATAGTATAAGAAACATATATGCAAAGCATCCAAACAGTACAATTCGCCAATTTTTTGTTCTTCAAGTTTAAGTGAACAATGAGCCCCAATGGTTAATCCTTTATCGGAAATTATTTGTAAATTTCGACAAGTAGAACAATGAATGGAACAGGTAGACTGTCGAAATCATTGTATATATTGCTTCTATATAGTCTAAGAAACATTTATGCAAAGCATCCAAACAGTACAATTCGCCAATTTTTGTTCTTCAAGTTTAAGTAAACTACGATCCCCATTGTTAATCCCTTACCGGAAATTATTTGTAACTTTCGACAAGTAGAACAGTGAATGGAACAGGTAGACGGTTGAAATCTTTGTATCTATTGCTTCTATATAGTATAAGAAACATATATGCAAAGCATCCAAACAGTACCATTCGCCAATTTTTTGTTCTTCAAGTTTAAGTGAACTGCGAGCCCCATTGTTAATCCTTTAAAGGAAATTATTTGTAAATTTCGACAAGTAGAACAGTGAATGGAACAGGTAGACGGTTGAAATCTTTGTATATATTGCTTCTATATACTATAAGAAACATATATGCAAGCATCCAAACAGTACCATTCGCCAATTTTTTGTTCTACAAGTTTAAGTGAACAAAGAGCCCCAATGGTTAATCCTTTATCGGAAATTATTTGTAACTTTCGACAAGTAGAACAATGAATGGAACAGGTAGACGGTTGAAATCTTAGTATATATTGCTTCTATATAGTCTAAGAAACATATATGCAAAGCATCCAAACAGTACAATTCGCCAATTTTTTGTTCTTCAAGTTTAAGTGAACAATGAGCCCCAATGGTTAATCCTTTATCGGAAATTATTTGTAAATTTCGACAAGTAGAACAATGAATGGAACAGGTAGACTGTTGAAATCATTGTATATATTGCTTCTATATAGTATAAGAATCATATATGCAAAGCATCCAAACAGTACAATTCGCCAATTTTTTGTTCTTCAAGTTTAAGTGAACAATGAGCCCCAATGGTTAATCCTTCATCGGAAATTATTTGTAAATTTCGACAAGTAGAACAATGAATGGAACAGGTAGACTGTCGAAATCATTGTATATATTGCTTCTATATAGTCTAAGAAACATTTATGCAAAGCATCCAAACAGTACAATTCGCCAATTTTTGTTCTTCAAGTTTAAGTAAACTACGATCCCCATTGTTAATCCCTTACCGGAAATTATTTGTAAATTTCGACAAGTAGAACAGTGAATGGAACAGGTAGACGGTTGAAATCTTTGTATATATTGCTTCTATATACTATAAGAAACATATATGCAAGCATCCAAACAGTACCATTCGCCAATTTTTTGTTCTACAAGTTTAAGTGAACAAAGAGCCCCAATGGTTAATCCTTTATCGGAAATTATTTGTAACTTTCGACAAGTAGAACAATGAATGGAACAGGTAGACGGTTGAAATCTTTGTATATGTTGCTTCCATATAGTCTAAGAAAGATGTACGCAAAGCATCCAAACAGTACAATTCGCCAATTTTTTGTTCTTCAAGTTTAAGTGAACTACGAGCCCCATTGTTAATACTTTAAGGGAAATTATTTGTAACTCGCGACAAGTAGAACAATGAATGGAACAGGTAGACGGTTGAAATCAATGTATATATTGCTTCTTTATAGTCTAAGAAACATATATGCAAAGCATCCAAACAGTACAATTCGCCAATTTTTTGTTCTTCAAGTTTAAGTAAACTACGATCCCCATTGTTAATCCCTTGACGGAAATTATTTGTAACTTTCGACAAGTAGAACATTGAATGGAACAGGTAGACGGTTGAAATCTTTGAATCTATTGCTTCTATATAGTATAAGAAACATATATGCAAAGCATCCAAACAGTACCATTCGCCAATTTTTTGTTCTTCAAGTTTAAGTGAACTGCGAGCTCCATTGTTAATCCTTTAAAGGAAATTATTTGTAAATTTCGACAAGTAGAACAATGATTGGAACAGGTAGACGGTTGAAATCTTTGTATATATTGCTTCTATATAATCTAAGAGACATAGATGCAAAGCATTCAAACAGTACCATTCGCCAATTTTTTGTTCTTCAAGTTTAAGTGAACTACGAGCCCCATTGTTAATCCTTTATCGGAAATTATTTGTAATTTTCGACAAGTAGAACAATGATTGGAACACGCAGACGGTTGAAATCTTTGTATATATTGCTTCCATATAGTCTAAGAAACATATATGCAAAGCATCAAAACAGTACCATTCGCCAATTTTTTGTTCTTCAAGTTTAATTGAACAATGAGCCCCATTGTTAATCCTTTATCGGAAATTATTTGTAACTTTCGACAAGTAGAACAGTGAATGGAACAGGTAGACGGTTGAAATCTTGTTATATATTGCTTCTATATAGTATAAGAAACATATATGCAAAGCATCCAAACAGTACAATTCGCCACTTTTTTGTTCTTCAAGTTTAAGTGAACAATGAGCCCCAATGGTTAATCCGTTATCGGAAATTAGTTGTAACTTTCGACAAGTAGAACAATGAATGGAACAGGTAGACTTTTGAAATCTTTGTTTATATTGCTTCTATATAGTCTAAGAAACATATATGCAAAGCATCCAAACAGTACAATTCGCCAATTTATTGTTCTTCAAGTTTAAGTGAACTACGAGCCCCAATGGTTAATCCTTTATCGGAAATTATTTGTAATTTTCGACAAGTAGAACAATGAATGGAACAGGTAGATGGTTGAAATCAATGTATATATTGCTTCTATATAGTCTAAGAAACATATATGCAAAGCATCCAAACAGTACCATTCGCCAATTTTTTGTTCTTCAAGTTTAAGTGAAGTACGAGCCCCATTGTTAATCCTTTAAAGGAAATTATTTGTAATTTTCGACAAGTAGAACAATGAATGAAACAGGTAGACGGTTGAAATCTTTGTATATATTGCTTCTATATAATCTAAGAAACATATATGCAAAGCATCCAAACAGTACAATTCGCCAATTTTTTGCTCTTCAAGTTTAGTGAACAATGAGCCCCAATGGTTAATCCATTATCGGAAATTATTTGTAATTTTCGACAAGTAGAACAATGAATGGAACAGGTAGACGGTTGAAATCATTGTATATATTGCTTCTATATAGTCTAAGAAACATATATGCAAAGCATACAAACAGTACAATTCGACAATTTTTTGTTCTTCAAGTTTAGTGAACAATGAGCCCCAATGGTTAATCCTTTATCGGAAATTATTTGTAATTTTCGACAAGTAGAACAATGAATGGAACAGGTAGACGGTTGAAATCATTGTATATATTGCTTCTATATAGTCTAAGAAACATATATGCAAAGCATCCAAACAGTACAATTCGACAATTTTTTGTTCTTCAAGTTTAGTGAACAATGAGCCCCAATGGTTAATCCTTTATCGGAAATTATTTGTAATTTTCGACAAGTAGAACAATGAATGGAACAGGTAGACGGTTGATATCTTTGTATATATTGCTTCTATATAATCTAAGAAACATATATGCAAAGAATCCAAACAGTACAATTCGCCAATTATTTCATCTTCATGTTTAAGTGAACTACGAGACCCATTGTTAATACTTTAACGGAAATTATTTGTAACTTGCGACAAGTAGAACAATAAGTGGAACAGGTAGACGGTTGAAATCAATGTATATATTGCTTCTATATAGTCTAAGAAACATATATGCAAAGCATCCAAACAGTACCATTCGCCAATTTTTTGTTCTTCAAGTTTAAGTGAACAATGAGCCCCATTGTTAATCCTTTATAGGAAATTATTTGTAACTTTCGACAAGTAGAACAATGAATGGAACAGGTAGACGCTTGAAATCTTTGTATATATTGCTTCTATATAGTCTAAGAAACATATATGCAAAGCATCCAAACAGTACAATTCGACAATTTTTTGTTCTTAAAGTTTAGTGAACAATGAGCCCCAATGGTTAATCCTTTATCGGAAATTATTTGTAATTTTCGACAAGTAGAACAATGAATGGAACAGGTAGACGGTTGACATCTTTGTATATATTGCTTCTATATAATCTAAGAAACATATATGCAAAGCATCTAAACAGTAACAATCGCCAATTTTTTGAGCTTCAAGTTTAAGTGAACTACGAGCCCCATTGTTAATCCTTTAACGGAAATTAATTGTAACTTTCTACAAGTAGAACAATGATTGGAACACGTAGACGGTTGAAATCTTTGTATATATTGCTTCCATATAGCCTAAGAAACATATATGCAAAGAATCCAAACAGTACCATTCTCCAATTTTTTGTCCTTCAAGTTTAAGTGAACAATGAGCCCCATTTTTAATCCTTTATCGGAAATTATTTGTAACTTTCGACAAGTAGAACAATGAATGGAACAGGTGGAAGGTTGAAATCTTTGTATATATTGCTTCTATATAGTCTAAGAAACATATATGCAAAGCATCCAAACAGTACAATTCGCCAATTTATTGTTCTTCAAGTTTAAGTGAACAACGAGCCCCATTGTTAATCCTTTAAAGGAAATTATTTGTAAATTTCGACTATTAGAACAATGATTGGAACAGGTAGACGGTTGAAATCTTTGTATATATTGCTTCTATATAATCTAAGAAACATAGATGCAAAGCATCCAAAAAGTACCATTCGCCAATTTTTTGTTCTTCAAGTTTAAGTGAACTACGAGCCCCATTGTTAATCCTTTAAAGGAAATTATTTGTAAATTTCGACAAGTAGAACAATGAATGGAACAGGTAGACTGTTGAATTCATTGTATATATTGCTTCTATATAGTCTAAGAAACATATATGCATAGCGTCCAAACAGTACAATTCGCCAATTTTTTGCTCTTCAAGTTTAAGTGAACTACGAGCCCCATTGTTAATCCTTTAAAGGAAATTATTTGTAAATTTCGGCAAGTAGAACAATGAATGGAACAGGTAGACGGTTGAAATCATTGTATATGTTGCTTCTATATAGTCTAATAAACCTATATGCAAGGCATCAAAACAGTGACTTTCGCCAATTTTTTATTCTTCAAGTTTAAGTGAACAATGAGCCCCATTGTTAATCCTTTAAAGGAAATTATTTGTAAATTTCGACAAGTAGAACAATGAATGGAACAGGTAGACGGTTGAAATCTTTGTATATGTTGCTTCTATATAGTCTAATAAACCTATATGCAAGGCATCAAAACAGTGACTTTCGCCAATTTTTTATTCTTCAAGTTTAAGTGAACAATGAGCCCCATTGTTAATCCTTTATCGGAAATTATTTGTAACTTTCGACAAGTAGAACAATGAATGGAACAGGTAGACGGTTGAAATCATTGTATATATTGCGTCTATATAGTCTAAGAAACATATCTGCATATCATCGAAACTGTACAATTCGCCAATTATTTGATCTTCAAGTTTAAGTGAACTACGAGCCCCATTGTTAATACTATAACGGAAATTATTTGTAACTTGCGACAAGTAGAACAATGAGTGGAACAGGTAGACGGTTGAAATCAATGTATATATTGCTTCTATATAGTCTAAGAAACATATATGCAAAGCATCCAAACAGTACCATCCACTAATTTTTTGTTCTTCAAGTTTAAGTGAACAATGAGCCCCATTGTTAATCATTTATAGGAAATTATTTGTAACTTTCGACAAGTAGAACAATGAATGGAACAGGTAGACGCTTGAAATCTTTGTATATATTGCTTCTATATAGTCTAAGAAACATATATGCAAAGCATCCAAACAGTACAATTCGACAATTTTTTGTTCTTAAAGTTTAGTGAACAATGAGCCCCAATGGTTAATCCTTTATCGGAAATTATTTGTAATTTTCGACAAGTAGAACAATGAATGGAACAGGTAGACGGTTGAAATCATTGTATATATTGCTTCTATATAGTCTAAGAAACATATATGCAAAGCATCCAAACAGTACAATTCGACAATTTTTTGTTCTTCAAGTTTAGTGAACAATGAGCCCCAATGGTTAATCCTTAATCGGAAATTATTTGTAATTTTCCACAAGTAGAACAATGAATGGAACAGGTAGACGGTTGAAATCAATGTATATATTGCTTCTATATAGTCTAAGAAACATATATGCAAAGCATCCAAACAGTACCATTCGCCAATTTTTTGTTCTTCAAGTTTAAGTGAACAACGAGCCCCAATGGTTAATCCTTTATCGGAAATTATTTGTAACTTTCGACAAGTAGAACAATGAATGGAACAGGTAGACGGTTGAAATCCTTGTATATATTAAGTCTATATAGTCTAAGAAACATATATGCAAAGCATCCAAACAGTACCTTTCGCCAATTTTTTGTTCTTCAAGTTTAAGTAAACTACGATCCCCATTGTTAATCCCTTAACGGAAATTATTTGTAACTTTCGACAAGTAGAACAATGAATGGAACAGGTAGACGGTTGAAATCAATGTATATATTGCTTCTATATAGTCTAAGAAACATATATGCAAAGCATCCAAACAGTACCATTCGCCAATTTTTTGGTCTTCAAGTTTAAGTGAACTACGAGCCCCATTGTTAATCCTTTAAAGGAAATTATTTGTAAATTTCGGCAAGTAGAACAATGAATGGAACACGTAGACGGTTGAAATCTTTGTATATATTGCTTCCGTATAGGCTAAGAAACATGTACGCAAAGCATCCAAACAGTACCATTCGCCAATTTTTGTTCTTCAAGTTTAAGTGAACTACGAGCCCCATTGTTAATCCTTTAAAGGAAATTATTTGTAAATTTCGACAAGTAGAACAATGAATGGAACAGGTAGACGGTTGAAATCAATGTATATATTGCTTCTATATAATCTAAGAAACATATATGCAAAGCATCCAAACAGTACCATTCGCCAATTTTTTGTTCTTCAAGTTTAAGTGAACAACGAGCCCCAATGGTTAATCCTTTATCGGAAATTATTTGTAACTTTCGACAAGTAGAACAATGAATGGAACAGGTAGACGGTTGAAATCCTTGTATATATTAAGTCTATATAGTCTAAGAAACATATATGCAAAGCATCCAAACAGTACCTTTCGCCAATTTTTTGTTCTTCAAGTTTAAGTAAACTACGATCCCCATTGTTAATCCCTTAACGGAAATTATTTGTAACTTTCGACAAGTAGAACAATGAATGGAACAGGTAGACGGTTGAAATCAATGTATATATTGCTTCTATATAGTCTAAGAAACATATATGCAAAGCATCCAAACAGTACCATTCGCCAATTTTTTGTTCTTCAAGTTTAAGTGAACTACGAGCCCCATTGTTAATCCTTTAAAGGAAATTATTTGTAAATTTCGGCAAGTAGAACAATGAATGGAACACGTAGACGGTTGAAATCTTTGTATATATTGCTTCCGTATAGGCTAAGAAACATGTACGCAAAGCATCCAAACAGTACCATTCGCCAATTTTTTGTTCTTCAAGTTTAAGTGAACTACGAGCCCCATTGTTAATCCTTTAAAGGAAATTATTTGTAAATTTCGTCAAGTAGAACAATGAATGGAACAGGTAGACGGTTGAAATCTTTGTATATGTTGCTTCTATATAGTCTAAGAAACCTATATGCAAAGCATCTAAACAGTACCATTCGCTAATTTTTTGTTCTTCAAGTTTAAGTGAACTACGAGCCCCATTGTTAATACTTTAACGGAAATTATTTGTAGCTTGCGACAAGTAGAACAATGAATGGAACAGGTAGCCGGTTGAAATCAATGTATATATTGCTTCTATATAGTCTAAGAAACATATATGCAAACCATCCAAACAGTACCATTCGCCAATTTTTTGTTCTTCAAGTTTAAGTGAACAACGAGCCCCATTGATAATCATGAAACGTACATTATTTGTAACTTTCTACAAGTAGAACAATGAATCGAACAGGTAGACGGTTGAAATCTTTGTATATGTTGCTTCTATATAGTCTAAGAAACATATATGCAAAGCGTCCAAACAGTACAATTCGCCAATTTTTTGATCTTCAAGTTTAAGTGAACTACGAGCCCCATTGTTAATACGTTAACGGAAATTATTTGTAACTTGCGACAAGTAGAACAATGAATGGAACAGGTAGCCGGTTGAAATCAATGTATATATTGCTTCTATATAGTCTAAGAAACATATATGCAAAGCATCCAAACAGTACCATTCGCCAATTTTTTGTTCTTCAAGTTTAAGTGAACAATGAGCCCCAATGGTTAATCCTTTATCGGAAATTATTTGTAACTTTCGACAAGTAGAACAATGAATGGAACAGGTAGACGGTTGAAATCTTTGTATATATTGCTTCTATATAGTCTAAGAAACATATATGCAAGCATCCAAACAGTACAGTTCGCCAATTTATTGTTCTTCAAGTTTAAGTGAACAACGAGCCCCATTGTTAATCCTTTAAAATACATTATGTGTAAATTTCGACAAGTAGAACAATGATTGGAACACGTAGACGGTTGAAATCATTGTATATATTGCTGCCATATAGTCTAAGAAACATGTACGCAAAGCATCCAAACAGTACCATTCGCCAATTTTTTGGTCTTCAAGTTTAAGTGAACAACGAGCCCCATTGTTAATCCTTTAAAGGAAATTATTTGTAATTTTCGACAAGTAGAACAATGAATGGAACAGGTAGACGGTTGAAATCTTTGTATATATTACTTCTATATAATATAAGAAACATATATGCAAAGCATCCAAACAGTACAATTCGCCAATTTTTTGTTCTTTAAGTTTAAGTGAACTACGAGCCCCATTGTTAATCCTTTAAAGGAAATTATTTGTAAATTTCGACAAGTAGAACAATGAATAGTACAGGTAGACGGGTGAATTCTTTCTATATATTGCTTCTAAATAGTCTAAGAAACATATATGCAAAGCAACCATACAGTACAATTCGCCAATTTTTTGTTCTTCAAGTTTAAGTGAACTACGAGCAGCATTGTTAATCCTTTAAAGGAGATTATTTGTAAATTTCGACAAGTAGAACAATGATTGGACCAGGTAGACGGTTGAAATCTTTGTATATATTGCTTCTATATAGTCTAAGAAACATATATGCAAAGCATCCAAACAGTACAATTCGCCAATTTCTTGTTCTTCAAGATTAAGTAAACTACGGTCCCCATTGTTAATCCCTTAACGGAAATTATGTGTAACTTTCTACAAGTAGAACAATGAGCAGTACCGGTAGACGGGTGAAATCTTTTTATATATTGCTTCTAAATAGTCTAAGAAACATATATGCAAAGCATCCAAACAGTACAATTCGCCAATTTTTTGTTCTTCAAGTTTAAGTGAACTACGAGCGCCATTGTTAATCCTTTAACTGAAATTATTTGTAATTTTCGACAAGTAGAACAATGAATGGAACAGGTAGACGGTTGAAATCTTTGTATATATTGCTTCTGTATAGTCTAAGAAACATATATGCAAAGCATCCAAACAGTACCATTCGCCAATTTTTTGTTCTTCAAGTTTAAGTGAACTTCGAGCCCCATTGTTAATCCTTTAAAGGAAATTATTTGTAAATTTCGACAAGTAGAACAATGAATGGAACAGGTAGACGGTTGAAATCTTTGTATATATTGCTTCTATATAGTCTAAGAAACATATATGCAAAGCATCCAAACAGTACCATTCGCCAATTTTTTGTTCTTCAAGTTTAAGTGAACTTCGAGCCCCATTGTTAATCCTTTAAAGGAAATTATTTGTAAATTTCGACAAGTAGAACAATGAATGGAACAGGTTGACTGTTGAAATCATTGTATATATTGCTTCTATATAGTCTAAGAAACATATATGCAGAGCATCCAGACAATACCATTCGCCAATTTTTTGTTCTTCAAGTTTAAGTGAACAACGAGCCCCATTGTTAATCCTTTAAAGGAAATTATTTGTAATTTTCGAGAAGTAGAACAATGAATGAAACAGGTAGACTGTTGAAATCATTGTATATATTGCTTCTATATAGTCTAAGAAACATATATGCAGAGCATCCAGACAGTACCATTCGCCAATTTCTTGTTCTTCAAGTTTAAGTGAACAATGAGCACCAATGGTTAATCCGTTATCGGAAATTATTTGTAACTTTCGACAAGTAGAACAATGAATGGAACAGGTAGACGGTTGAAATCTTTGTATATATTGCTTCTATATAGTCTAAGAAACATATATGCAAAGCATCCAAACAGTACCAGTCGCCAATTTTTTGTTCTTCAAGTTTAAGTGAACAACGAGGCCCATTGTTAATCCTTTATCGGAAATTATTTCTAACTTTCGACAAGTAGAACAATGAATGGAACAGGTAGACGGTTGAAATCATTGTATATATTGCTTCCATATAGTCTAAGAAACATATATGCAAAGCATCCAAACAGTACAATTCGCCAATTTTTTGTTCTTCAAGTTTAAGTGAACTACGAGCGCCATTGTTAATCCTTTAACTGAAATTATTTGTAATTTTCGACAAGTAGAACAATGAATGGAACAGGTAGACGGTTGAAATCTTTGTATATATTGCTTCTGTATAGTCTAAGAAACATATATGCAAAGCATCCAAACAGTACAATTCGCCAATTTTTTGTTCTTCAAGTTTAGTGAACAATGAGACCCAATGGTTAATCCTTTATCGGAAATTATTTGTAATTTTCGACAAGTAGAACAATGAATGGAACAGGTAGACGGTTGAAATCATTGTATATATTGCTTCTATATAGTCTAAGAAACATATATGCAAAGCATCCAAACAGTACAATTCGACAATTTTTTGTTCTTCAAGTTTAGTGAACAATGAGCCCCAATGGTTAATCCTTTATCGGAAATTATTTGTAATTTTCGACAAGTAGAACAATGAATGGAACAGGTAGACGGTTGAAATCATTGTATATATTGCTTCTATATAGTCTAAGAAACATATATGCAAAGCATCCAAACAGTACAATTCGACAATTTTTTGTTCTTCAAGTTTAGTGAACAATGAGCCCCAATGGTTAATCCTTTATCGGAAATTATTTGTAATTTTCGACAAGTAGAACAATGAATGGAACAGGTAGACGGTTGATATCTTTGTATATATTGCTTCTATATAATCTAAGAAACATATATGTAAAGCATCCAAACAGTACAATTCGCCAATTATTTCATCTTCATGTTTAAGTGAACTACGAGCCCCATTGTTAATACTATAACGGAAATTATTTGTAAATTTCGACAAGTAGAACAATGATTGGAACACGTAGACGGTTGAAATCTTTGTATATATTGCTTCCACATAGTCTAAGAAACATGTACGCATAGCATCCAAACAGTACCATTCGCCAATTTTTTGGTCTTCAACTTTAAGTGAACAATGAGCCCCAATAGTTAATCCTTTATCGGAAATTATTTGTAATTTTCGACAAGTAGAACAATGAATGGAACAGGTAGACGGTTGAAATATTTGTATATATTGCTTCTATATAATATAAGAAACATATATTCAAAGCATCCAAACAGTACCATTCGCCAATTTTTTGGTCTTCAAGTTTAAGTGAACTACGAGCCCCATTGTTAATCCTTTAAAGGAAATTATTTGTAAATTTCGACTAGTAGAACAATGAATGGAACAGGTAGACGGTTGAAATCAATGTATATATTGCTTCTATATAGTCTAAGAAACATATATGCAAAGCATCCAAACAGTACCATTCGCCAATTTTTTGTTCTTCAAGTTTAAGTGAACAACGAGCCCCAATGGTTAATCCTTTATCGGAAATTATTTGTAACTTTCGACAAGTAGAACAATGAATGGAACAGGTAGACGGTTGAAATCCTTGTATATATTAAGTCTATATAGTCTAAGAAACATATATGCAAAGCATCCAAACAGTACTTTTCGCCAATTTTTTGTTCTTCAAGTTTAAGTAAACTACGATCCCCATTGTTAATCCCTTAACGGAAATTATTTGTAACTTTCGACAAGTAGAACAATGAATGGAACAGGTAGACGGTTGAAATCAATGTATATATTGCTTCTATATAGTCTAAGAAACATATATGCAAAGCATCCAAACAGTACCATTCGCCAATTTTTTGTTCTTCAAGTTTAAGTGAACTACGAGCCCCATTGTTAATCCTTTAAAGGAAATTATTTGTAAATTTCGGCAAGTAGAACAATGAATGGAACACGTAGACGGTTGAAATCTTTGTATATATTGCTTCCGTATAGGCTAAGAAACATGTACGCAAAGCATCCAAACAGTACCATTCGCCAATTTTTTGTTCTTCAAGTTTAAGTGAACTACGAGCCCCATTGTTAATCCTTTAAAGGAAATTATTTGTAAATTTCGACAAGTAGAACAATGAATGGAACAGGTAGACGGTTGAAATCTTTGTATATGTTGCTTCTATATAGTCTAAGAAACCTATATGCAAAGCATCTAAACAGTACCATTCGCCAATTTTTTGATCTTCAAGTTTAAGTGAACTACGAGCCCCATTGTTAATCCTTTAAAGGAAATTATTTGTAAATTTCGACAAGTAGAACAATGAATGGAACAGGTAGACGGTTGAAATCAATGTATATATTGCTTCTATATAGTCTAAGAAACATATATGCAAAGCATCCAAACAGTACCATTCGCCAATTTTTTGTTCTTCAAGTTTAAGTGAACTACGAGCCCCATTGTTAATCCTTTAAAGGAAATTATTTGTAAATTTCGGCAAGTAGAACAATGAATGGAACACGTAGACGGTTGAAATCTTTGTATATATTGCTTCCGTATAGGCTAAGAAACATGTACGCAAAGCATCCAAACAGTACCATTCGCCAATTTTTTGTTCTTCAAGTTTAAGTGAACTACGAGCCCCATTGTTAATCCTTTAAAGGAAATTATTTGTAAATTTCGACAAGTAGAACAATGAATGGAACAGGTAGACGGTTGAAATCTTTGTATATGTTGCTTCTATATAGTCTAAGAAACCTATATGCAAAGCATCTAAACAGTACCATTCGTTAATTTTTTGTTCTTCAAGTTTAAGTGAACTACGAGCCCCATTGTTAATACTTTAACGGAAATTATTTGTAGCTTGCGACAAGTAGAACAATGAATGGAACAGGTAGCCGGTTGAAATCAATGTATATATTGCTTCTATATAGTCTAAGAAACATATATGCAAAGCATCCAAACAGTACCATTCGCCAATTTTTTGTTCTTCAAGTTTAAGTGAACAATGAGCCCCAATGGTTAATCCTTTATCGGAAATTATTTGTAACTTTCGACAAGTAGTACAATGAATGGAACAGGTAGACGGTTGAAATCTTTGTATATATTGCTTCTATATAGTCTAAGAAACATATATGCAAAGCATCCAAACAGTACAGTTCGCCAATTTATTGTTCTTCAAGTTTAAGTGAACAACGAGCCCCATTGTTAATCCTTTAAAGTACATTATGTGTAAATTTCGACAAGTAGAACAATGATTGGAACACACAGACGGTTGAAATCTTTGTATATATTGCTTCTATATAGTCTAAGAAACATGTATGCAAAGCATCCAAACAGTACAATTCGCCAATTTTTTGTTGTTCAAGTTTAAGTGAACAATGAGCCCCAATTGTTAATCCTTTATCGGTAATTATTTGTAACTTTCGACAAGTAGAACAATGAATGGAACAGGTAGACGGTTGAAATCTTTGTATATATTGCTTCTATATAGTCTAAGAAACATATATGCAAAGCATCCAAACAGTGCAATTCGCCAATTTTTTGATCTTCAAGTTTAAGTGAACTACGAGCCCCATTGTTAATCCTTTAACGGACATTAATTGTAACTTTCTACAAGTAGAACAATGATTGGAACACACAGACGGTTGAAATCTTTGTATATATTGCTTCTATATAGTCTAAGAAACATGTATGCAAAGCATCCAAACAGTACCATTCGCCAATTTTTTGTTCTTCAAGTTTAAGTGAACTACGAGCCCCATTGTTAATCCTTTAAAGGAAATTATTTGTAAATTTCGACAAGTAGAACAATGAATGGAACAGGTAGACGGTTGAAATCTTTGTATATGTTGCTTCTATATAGTCTAAGAAACCTATATGCAAAGCATCTAAACAGTACCATTCGCCAATTTTTTGATCTTCAAGTTTAAGTGAACTACGAGCCCCATTGTTAATCCTTTAAAGGAAATTATTTGTAAATTTCGACAAGTAGAACAATGAATGGAACAGGTAGACGGTTGAAATCAATGTATATATTGCTTCTATATAGTCTAAGAAACATATATGCAAAGCATCCAAACAGTACCATTCGCCAATTTTTTGTTCTTCAAGTTTAAGTGAACTACGAGCCCCATTGTTAATCCTTTAAAGGAAATTATTTGTAAATTTCGGCAAGTAGAACAATGATTGGAACACACAGACGGTTGAAATCTTTGTATATATTGCTTCTATATAGTCTAAGAAACATGTATGCAAAGCATCCAAACAGTACCATTCGCCAATTTTTTGTTCTTCAAGTTTAAGTGAACTACGAGCCCCATTGTTAATCCTTTAAAGGAAATTATTTGTAAATTTCGACAAGTAGAACAATGAATGGAACAGGTAGACGGTTGAAATCTTTGTATATGTTGCTTCTATATAGTCTAAGAAACCTATATGCAAAGCATCTAAACAGTACCATTCGCCAATTTTTTGATCTTCAAGTTTAAGTGAACTACGAGCCCCATTGTTAATCCTTTAAAGGAAATTATTTGTAAATTTCGACAAGTAGAACAATGAATGGAACAGGTAGACGGTTGAAATCAATGTATATATTGCTTCTATATAGTCTAAGAAACATATATGCAAAGCATCCAAACAGTACCATTCGCCAATTTTTTGTTCTTCAAGTTTAAGTGAACTACGAGCCCCATTGTTAATCCTTTAAAGGAAATTATTTGTAAATTTCGGCAAGTAGAACAATGAATGGAACACGTAGACGGTTGAAATCTTTGTATATATTGCTTCCGTATAGGCTAAGAAACATGTACGCAAAGCATCCAAACAGTACCATTCGCCAATTTTTTGTTCTTCAAGTTTAAGTGAACTACGAGCCCCATTGTTAATCCTTTAAAGGAAATTATTTGTAAATTTCGACATGTAGAACAATGAATGGAACAGGTAGACGGTTGAAATCTTTGTATATGTTGCTTCTATATAGTCTAAGAAACCTATATGCAAAGCATCTAAACAGTACCATTCGCTAATTTTTTGTTCTTCAAGTTTAAGTGAACTACGAGCCCCATTGTTAATACTTTAACGGAAATTATTTGTAGCTTGCGACAAGTAGAACAATGAATGGAACAGGTAGCCGGTTGAAATCAATGTATATATTGCTTCTATATAGTCTAAGAAACATATATGCAAAGCATCCAAACAGTACCATTCGCCAATTTTTTGTTCTTCAAGTTTAAGTGAACAACGAGCCCCATTGTTAATCCTTTAAAGGAAATTATTTGTAATTTTCGACAAGTAGAACAATGAATGGAACAGGTAGACGGTTGAAATCTTTGTATATATTGCTTCTATATAATCTAAGAAAAATATATGCAAAGCATCCAAACAGTACCATTCGCCAATTTTTTGTTCTTCAAGTTTAAGTGAACAACGAGCCCCATTGATAATCATGAAACGTACATTATTTGTAACTTTCTACAAGTAGAACAATGAATCGAACAGGTAGACGGTTGAAATCTTTGTATATGTTGCTTCTATATAGTCTAAGAAACATATATGCAAAGCGTCCAAACAGTACAATTCGCCAATTTTTTGATCTTCAAGTTTAAGTGAACTACGAGCCCCATTGTTAATACGTTAACGGAAATTATTTGTAACTTGCGACAAGTAGAACAATGAATGGAACAGGTAGCCGGTTGAAATCAATGTATATATTGCTTCTATATAGTCTAAGAAACATATATGCAAAGCATCCAAACAGTACCATTCGCCAATTTTTTGTTCTTCAAGTTTAAGTGAACAATGAGCCCCAATGGTTAATCCTTTATCGGAAATTATTTGTAACTTTCGACAAGTAGAACAATGAATGGAACAGGTAGACGGTTGAAATCTTTGTATATATTGCTTCTATATAGTCTAAGAAACATATATGCAAAGCATCCAAACAGTACAGTTCGCCAATTTATTGTTCTTCAAGTTTAAGTGAACAACGAGCCCCATTGTTAATCCTTTAAAGTACATTATGTGTAAATTTCGACAAGTAGAACAATGATTGGAACACGTAGACGGTTGAAATCATTGTATATATTGCTGCCATATAGTCTAAGAAACATGTACGCAAAGCATCCAAACAGTACCATTCGCCAATTTTTTGGTCTTCAAGTTTAAGTGAACAACGAGCCCCATTGTTAATCCTTTAAAGGAAATTATTTGTAATTTTCGACAAGTAGAACAATGAATCGAACAGGTAGACGATTGAAATCTTTGTATATATTGCTTCTATATAGTCTAAAAAACATATATGCAAAGCATCCAAACAGTACAATTCGCCAATTTTTTGTTCTTCAAGTTTAAGTGAACAATGAGCCCCAATGGTTAATCCTTTATCGGTAATTATTTGTAACTTGCGACAAGTAGAACAATGAATGGAACAGGTAGACGGTTGAAATCCTTGTATATATTGCGTCTATATAGTCTAAGAAACATATATGCAAAGCATCCAAACAGTACAATTCGCCAATTTTTTGTTCTTCAAGTTTAAGTGAACTACGAGCCCCATTGTTAATCCTTTAACGGACATTAATTGTAACTTTCTACAAGTAGAACAATGATTGGAACACACAGACGGTTGAAATCTTTGTATATATTGCTTCTATATAGTCTAAGAAACATGTATGCAAAGCATCCAAACAGTACAATTCGCCAATTTTTTGTTGTTCAAGTTTAAGTGAACAATGAGCCCCAATGGTTAATCCTTTATCGGTAATTATTTGTAACTTTCGACAAGTAGAACAATGAATGGAACAGGTAGACGGTTGAAATCTTTGTATATATTGCTTCTATATAGTCTAAGAAACATATATTCAAAGCATCCAAACAGTACCATTCGCCAATTTTTTGTTCTTCAAGTTTAAGTGAACTTCGAGCCCCATTGTTAATCCTTTAAAGGAAATTATTTGTAAATGTCGACAAGAAGAACAATGAATGGAACAGGTTGACTGTTGAAATCATTGTATATATTGCTTCTATATAGTCTAAGAAACATATATGCAGAGCATCCAGACAGTACCATTCGCCAATTTTTTGTTCTTCAAGTTTAAGTGAACAACGAGCCCCATTGTTAATCCTTTAAAGGAAATTATTTGTAACTTTCGAAAAGTAGAACAATGAATGGAACAGGTAGACTGTTGAAATCATTGTATATATTGCTTCTATATAGTCTAAGAAACATATATGCAGAGCATCCAGACAGTACCATTCGCCAATTTCTTGTTCTTCAAGTTTGAGTGAACAATGAGCCCCATTGTTAATCCTTTAAAGGAAATTATTTGTAATTTTCGAAAAGTAGAAGAATGAATGGAACAGGTAGACTGTTGAAATCATTGTATATATTGCTTCTATATAGTCTAAGAAACATATATGCAGAGCATCCAGACAGTACCATTCGCCAATTTCTTGTTCTTCAAGTTTAAGTGAACAATGAGCCCCAATGGTTAATCCGTTATCGGAAATTATTTGTAATTTTCGACAAGTAGAACAATGAATGCAACAGGTAGACGGTTGAAATCTTTGTATATATTACTTCTATATAATATAAGAAACATATATTCAAAGCATCCAAACAGTACCATTCGCCAATTTTTTGTTCTTCAAGTTTAAGTGAACTACGAGCCCCATTGTTAATCCTTCAAAGGAAATTATTTTTAAATTTCGGCAAGTAGAACAATGAATGGAACAGGTAGACGGTTGAAATCATTGTATATATTGCTTCCATATAGTCTAAGAAACATGTGCGCAAAGCATCCAAACAGTACCATTCGCCAATTTTTTGGTCTTCAAGTTTAAGTGAACAATGAGCCCCAATGGTTAACCCTTTATCGGAAATTATTTGTAACTTTCGAAAAGTAGAACAATGAATGGAACAGGTAGACGGTTGAAATCTTTGTATATATTGCTTCTATATAGTCTAAGAAACATATATGCAAAGCATCCAAGCAGTACAGTTCGCCAATTTATTGTTCTTCAAGTTTAAGTGAACAACGAGCCCCATTGTTAATCCTTTAAAGGACATTATGTGTAAATTTCGACAAGTAGAACAATGATTGGAACACGTAGACGGTTGAAATCATTGTATATATTGCTTCCATATAGTCTAAGAAACATGTACGCAAAGCATCCAAACAGTACCATTCGCCAATTTTTTGGTCTTCAAGTTTAAGTGAACAACGAGCCCCATTGTTAATCCTTTAAAGGAAATTATTTGTAATTTTCGACAAGTAGAACAATGAATGGAACAGGTAGACGGTTGAAATCTTTGTATATATTACTTCTATATAATATAAGAAACATATATTCAAAGCATCCAAACAGTACCATTCGCCAATTTTTTGTTCTTCAAGTTTAAGTGAACTACGAGCCCCATTGTTAATCCTTCAAAGGAAATTATTTGTAAATTTCGGCAAGTAGTACAATGAATGGAACAGGTAGACGGTTGAAATCATTGTATATATTGCTTCTATATAGTCTAAGAAACATATATGCAAAGCATCCAAACAGTACAATTCGCCAATTTCTTGTTCTTCAAGTTTAAGTAAACTACGAGCCCCATTGTTAATACTTTAACGGAAATTATTTGTAACTTGCGACAAGTAGAACAATGATTGGAACAAGTAGACGGTTGAAATATTATTATATATTGCTTCCATATAGTCTAAGAAACATATATGCAAAGCATCCAAACAGTACCATTCGCCAATTTTTTGTTCTTCAAATTTAAGTGAACAATGAGCCCCATTGTTACTCCTTTATCGGAAATTATTTGTAACTTTCGACAAGTAGAACAATGAATGGAACAGGTAGACGGTTGAAATCTTTTTATATATTGCTTCTATATAGTCTAAGAAACATATATGCAAAGCATCCAAACAGTACAATTCGACAATTTTTTGTTCTTCAAGTTTAGTGAACAATGAGCCCCAATGGTTAATCCTTTAAAGGAAATTATTTGTAAATTTCGGCAAGTAGAACAATGAATGGAATAGGTAGACGGTTGAAATCTTTGTATATATTGCTTCTATATAATCTAAGAAACATATTTGCAAAGCATCCAAACAGTACCATTCGCCAATTTTTTGTTCTTCAAGTTTAAGTGAACAACGAGCCCCATTGATAATCATGGAACGGAAATTATTTGTAACTTTCTACAAGTAGAACAATGAATAGTACAGGTAGACGGGTGAAATCTTTCTATATATTGCTTCTACATAGTCTAAGAAACATCTATGCAAAGCATCCAAACAGTACAATTCGCCAATTTTTTGTTCTTCAAGTTTAAGTGAACTACGAGCCCCATTGTTAATCCTTTAACGGAAATTAATTGTAACTTTTTACAAGTAGAACAATGATTGGAACACGTAGACGGTTGAAATCTTTGTATATATTGCTTCCATATAGTCTAAGAAACATATATGCAAAGCGTCCAAACAGTACAATTCGCCAATTTTTTGTTCTTCAAATTTAAGTGAACAATGAGCCCCATTGTTACTCCTTTATCGGAAATTATTTGTAACTTTCGACAAGTAGAACAATGAATGGAACAGGTAGACGGTTGAAATCTTTTTATATATTGCTTCTATATAGTCTAAGAAACATATATGCAAAGCATCCAAACAGTACAATTCGCCAATTTTTTGTTCTTCAAGTTTAAGTGAACTACGAGCCCCATTGTTAATCCTTTAACGGACATTAATTGTAACTTTCTACAAGTAGAACAATGATTGGAACACACAGACGGTTGAAATCTTTGTATATATTGCTTCTATATAGTCTAAGAAACATGTATGCAAAGCATCCAAACAGTACAATTCGCCAATTTTTTGTTCTTCAAGTTTAAGTGAACAATGAGCCCCAATGGTTAATCCTTTATCGGTAATTATTTGTAACTTTCGACAAGTAGAACAATGAATGGAACAGGTAGACGGTTGAAATCTTTGTATATATTGCTTCTATATAGTCTAAGAAACATATATTCAAAGCATCCAAACAGTACCATTCGCCAATTTTTTGTTCTTCAAGTTTAAGTGAACTTCGAGCCCCATTGTTAATCCTTTAAAGGAAGTTATTTGTAAATGTCGACAAGTAGAACAATGAATGGAACAGGTTGACTGTTGAAATCATTGTATATATTGCTTCTATATAGTCTAAGAAACATATATGCAAAGCATCCAAACAGTACAATTCGCCGATTTTTTGGTCTTCAACTTTAAGTGAACAATGAGCCCCAATAGTTAATCCTTTATCGGAAATTATTTGTAATTTTCGACAAGTAGAACAATGAATGGAACAGGTAGACGGTTGAAATATTTGTATATATTGCTTCTATATAATATAAGAAACATATATTCAAAGCATCCAAACAGTACCATTCGCCAATTTTTTGGTCTTCAAGTTTAAGTGAACTACGAGCCCCATTGTTAATCCTTTAAAGGAAATTATTTGTAAATTTCGACAAGTAGAACAATGAATGGAACAGGTAGACGGTTGAAATCAATGTATATATTGCTTCTATATAGTCGAAGAAACATATATGCAAAGCATCCAAACAGTACCATTCGCCAATTTTTTGTTCTTCAAGTTTAAGTGAACAACGAGCCCCAATGGTTAATCCTTTATCGGAAATTATTTGTAACTTTCGACAAGTAGAACAATGAATGGAACAGGTAGACGGTTGAAATCCTTGTATATATTAAGTCTATATAGTCTAAGAAACATATATGCAAAGCATCCAAACAGTACTTTTCGCCAATTTTTTGTTCTTCAAGTTTAAGTAAACTACGATCCCCATTGTTAATCCCTTAACGGAAATTATTTGTAACTTTCGACAAGTAGAACAATGAATGGAACAGGTGGACGGTTGAAATCAATGTATATATTGCTTCTATATAGTCTAAGAAACATATATGCAAAGCATCCAAACAGTACCATTCGCCAATTTTTTGTTCTTCAAGTTTAAGTGAACTACGAGCCCCATTGTTAATCCTTTAAAGGAAATTATTTGTAAATTTCGGCAAGTAGAACAATGAATGGAACACGTAGACGGTTGAAATCTTTGTATATATTGCTTCCGTATAGGCTAAGAAACATGTACGCAAAGCATCCAAACAGTACCATTCGCCAATTTTTTGTTCTTCAAGTTTAAGTGAACTACGAGCCCCATTGTTAATCCTTTAAAGGAAATTATTTGTAAATTTCGACAAGTAGAACAATGAATGGAACAGGTAGACGGTTGAAATCTTTGTATATGTTGCTTCTATATAGTCTAAGAAACCTATATGCAAAGCATCTAAACAGTACCATTCGCCAATTTTTTGATCTTCAAGTTTAAGTGAACTACGAGCCCCATTGTTAATCCTTTAAAGGAAATTATTTGTAAATTTCGACAAGTAGAACAATGAATGGAACAGGTAGACGGTTGAAATCAATGTATATATTGCTTCTATATAGTCTAAGAAACATATATGCAAAGCATCCAAACAGTACCATTCGCCAATTTTTTGTTCTTCAAGTTTAAGTGAACTACGAGCCCCATTGTTAATCCTTTAAAGGAAATTATTTGTAAATTTCGGCAAGTAGAACAATGAATGGAACACGTAGACGGTTGAAATCTTTGTATATATTGCTTCCGTATAGGCTAAGAAACATGTACGCAAAGCATCCAAACAGTACCATTCGCCAATTTTTTGTTCTTCAAGTTTAAGTGAACTACGAGCCCCATTGTTAATCCTTTAAAGGAAATTATTTGTAAATTTCGACAAGTAGAACAATGAATGGAACAGGTAGACGGTTGAAATCTTTGTATATGTTGCTTCTATATAGTCTAAGAAACCTATATGCAAAGCATCTAAACAGTACCATTCGCTAATTTTTTGTTCTTCAAGTTTAAGTGAACTACGAGCCCCATTGTTAATACTTTAACGGAAATTATTTGTAGCTTGCGACAAGTAGAACAATGAATGGAACAGGTAGCCGGTTGAAATCAATGTATATATTGCTTCTATATAGTCTAAGAAACATATATGCAAAGCATCCAAACAGTACCATTCGCCAATTTTTTGTTCTTCAAGTTTAAGTGAACAATGAGCCCCAATGGTTAATCCTTTATCGGAAATTATTTGTAACTTTCGACAAGTAGAACAATGAATGGAACAGGTAGACGGTTGAAATCTTTGTATATATTGCTTCTATATAGCCTAAGAAACATATATGCAAAGCATCCAAACAGTACAGTTCGCCAATTTTTTGTTCTTCAAGTTTAAGTGAACAACGAGCCCCATTGTTAATCCTTTAAAGTACATTATGTGTAAATTTCGACAAGTAGAACAATGATTGGAACACGTAGACGGTTGAAATCATTGTATATATTGCTGCCATATAGTCTAAGAAACATGTACGCAAAGCATCCAAACAGTACCATTCGCCAATTTTTTGGTCTTCAAGTTTAAGTGAACAACGAGCCCCATTGTTAATCCTTTAAAGGAAATTATTTGTAATTTTCGACAAGTAGAACAATGAATCGAACAGGTAGACGATTGAAATCTTTGTATATATTGCTTCTATATAGTCTAAAAAACATATATGCAAAGCATCCAAACAGTACAATTCGCCAATTTTTTGTTCTTCAAGTTTAAGTGAACAATGAGCCCCAATGGTTAATCCTTTATCGGTAATTATTTGTAACTTGCGACAAGTAGAACAATGAATGGAACAGGTAGACGGTTGAAATCCTTGTATATATTGCGTCTATATAGTCTAAGAAACATATATGCAAAGCATCCAAACAGTACAATTCGCCAATTTTTTGTTCTTCAAGTTTAAGTGAACTACGAGCCCCATTGTTAATCCTTTAACGGACATTAATTGTAACTTTCTACAAGTAGAACAATGATTGGAACACACAGACGGTTGAAATCTTTGTATATATTGCTTCTATATAGTCTAAGAAACATGTATGCAAAGCATCCAAACAGTACTGTGGGATTTAAATTAGAAATGGTTCTTTAATATAAGTGGATTAATACACAAACAAGAATATTGTACACTGGTTTTCGCAGGTTTAAATCGCACGCTGTTTTTTCTCTCGCTCTGTTCGCTTACGCTCTTCGCTTTACAATCGCTCGCGAGACCTACTGTCGCACGGATTTAAACGTTCCCCGGCCGTTTTTTTGACAGTACCGAACCTCCTTCGGCGGTCGCTGAACTCTCCGGCCGGGTAACGCCCGTCTAAAGACAACACGGGAAGACCTCCTGTAGGACAAGTGCGCTAGGTCTTGTTTTTAAAATGCGGTCATCGCACCGCACCGATCAACCGTTCCTACACTCGGCCATCCTATTTACTAACACCTGTCCTCAGGTGTGTTGTCGTCGTCGCTCGAAGTTAAATCGCGTTCCTCGTCAATCCACGGTTTCATATTGTCTATCGCTGTCGACGTAATACGTGGGCCTTCGGATTCGCCCATTTTTTCGACGAGATAGCGATCATTTCGCAGAACTTTACTGACTCGGTACGGCCCGAGGAATTTTGGACAAAGCTTTAGTCCGGGTCGCATCTGAGTCCTACGTATCGCCACTAAATCGTTATTTCTAAACTGCGTAGTTTCCTTTTTCCTCTTGTTATTAAACGTTCGTCGGTTTTCGCGCTGTACCTTTTGGATAGCTTCCCTCGCTTGTTCGCGTACCTGGTCGCGGCTTTCATCGAAGGCTATCTCTCTCTCTTTTTCCACTATCTCCCGAATTCGCGGATCGTCTCGTAAGCGCATGGAGGTGCCTATTAGTAATTTGAAAGGCGACGTTCCGGTACTTCTACTAGGCACGTGATTCAGGTATTGCTGCGCCCTTCCCACGTGCTTATACCAATCCCCCTCATGCGGTAGTGCTAATTTCGTTAAGAGAGGGATAAGCGTTCGATTCGCCCGCTCCACCTGCCCGTTCGCTCTGGGGATTCCCGTCGTTGTCCTGATAGGCTCCACATTTTCGTCGTTGAAATAATTTGCGAAATCGTTAGAGGAGAACGCAATGCCGCTATCCGGAATAATCCGCCTAGTATTCCCGAGGATGTTCGCTTGTTTTTTTATTGTTAGCCGATCTATTACCTCCCGTTTTTTGGCCGGTTCGTAACTGTAAACTAATTTAGTGCGCTTCTCCCGAATCTCTGGCTTGGAAATCTGAGTGAGATCGGCCGCACGCACTTCCTCGCTAATATGCGCCACTTCCGGTAAATCTCGAACTACGTTAGGAACTTTAGATATCGCGATAGTGCCGTTTCGCATACTGACGTCGTTTTCCCGCAAAAAGTTATACCCAATGATTGCATCGTCAGAGATTATCGTGTCGGGTACGACGTGGAACGCGATCTCAAATTCCTCCCCATCAATGTCGACTTTAACCTCTGCTCTCCCTAGCGTTGTTATCTCGCCCGAGCCGATACCGCGAAACTGTATTTTTTGGGCCGTCATCGCCGGTGCCCCAATTTTCACGTACGTCGTCGCCCGCATGAGGCTTAAATCGCTACCCGAATCGACAAGCGTACTCACAGAGTGGGTCCCGACGCGTATATCTTTCCTTGCCTTCCGTCGCTCCGATTGTACTGCGTTGCACGTTGCAGTTGCGCTTTTCTTTGGACACGACGCCGATACATGTCCATATCCGCGGCAGTTGAAGCATTTCATACCCTGATTTTTCGTAGGGCAGTCGACGCTTTGGTGCCTCCTGTCCCCGCAATAGTAGCACCGTCTCGTGGGTTGCTCCGGGGCCGCGCTCCTCCAAGAAAAAGTGCCTCCTGGTCTGCTTCGGTGGCTGTCGGCTCGCGATGCAACCGCTCCGCCCGGTGTTGCCGTCGTCTCCGTCTGTTGTCTACGGAGGCTGCTCGCTGTACCCCTTGAGTCGGATGGCAGCCACAGCCTCTCAAATGCGCGTAGCAGTGACTCCGGGGCATCGAAACACTGTATCGTCGCTTGATTTCGTAGCGACGAGTCCGGAATTCCCTCGATAATATAATCCACCAACTCGATGCGGTCCTGCACCGGCACCCGACTCGCCAAAACTGTCTTGTCGTAAAAGTAGTCCTCGAACGGCTCACCCCGCTTCCAGGCACGGTCTTGGAATTGCTTCCGCGCGAACATGGTACTTGGGCGCCGATAAAATACCTTTTCGAGCTGTTCTAGGAATTCATCAATACCCACTTCCAAAAACTCTGGGCGGTAATCTAACCATTCTCGAGCCCTTCCCTGCAGCCTCATACCGATTAAAATTCGGACCTCGTCATCGCTGAGCTGGTAATTCCTCTGCAGGATCCGCAGACGATTCGCCCACATCGGGAGGTTTTCCGACTTCCCATCGAAAGTTCCGAGCAGCGCTGCCACCGTTTCCACGCTTACTCGCGGACGCCTAGCCACTGGATTTGGCTGTTCCACATGTATATCACGACTGTTTTGCATTCGTCGCAACATTTCATTTTCGCGCCGCGTTATCTCTAGTTCTCGCTCCTTAAGTGCCATTTCGCGGCGAAGTAGATCTAATTCGCGGTTTTCTCGGCTTCGTTCCTCGCTTGGAAAAAGAGTTTCCGGCACCAGGCGCGGTCCCCTTATTCCTCCAACGGCGCCTTCCGTTTCGTCCGAAAATTGAGCGTACGGAAAGGTTTCCGGGAGCTCCATTTTCTCCTCGTCCAGCACGTTCGCCCAGCGCCCGGACGCCTCACTTTCTTGCCAACGGGCAAGGAGTTCCGCCTTCGTACCTGCTAGGCTGAGCCCTCGCTTCCTTAGCAGTTCCTTTAAGTCATTTACCAGCAACGTACTGCCGTCTTTCGCCGACATTATGACTTTCTCTTGCCACACACGAATATTCCACTTATTCACCACTTCTGACTGTTTAAATCCCGGACGAGCCCCCAAAGATTTGTGGGATTTAAATTAGAAATGGTTCTTTAATATAAGTGGATTAATACACAAACAAGAATATTGTACACTGGTTTTCGCAGGTTTAAATCGCACGCTGTTTTTTCTCTCGCTCTGTTCGCTTACGCTCTTCGCTTTACAATCGCTCGCGAGACCTACTGTCGCACGGATTTAAACGTTCCCCGGCCGTTTTTTTGACAGTACCGAACCTCCTTCGGCGGTCGCTGAACTCTCCGGCCGGGTAACGCCCGTCTAAAGACAACACGGGAAGACCTCCTGTAGGACAAGTGCGCTAGGTCTTGTTTTTAAAATGCGGTCATCGCACCGCACCGATCAACCGTTCCTACAGTACCATTCGCCAATTTTTTGTTCTTCAAGTTTAAGTGAACTACGAGCCCCATTGTTAATCCTTTAAAGGAAATTATTTGTAAATTTCGACAAGTAGAACAATGAATGGAACAGGTAGACGGTTGAAATCTTTGTATATGTTGCTTCTATATAGTCTAAGAAACCTATATGCAAAGCATCTAAACAGTACCATTCCCCAATTTTTTGATCTTCAAGTTTAAGTGAACTACGAGCCCCATTGTTAATCCTTTAAAGGAAATTATTTGTAAATTTCGACAAGTAGAACAATGAATGGAACAGGTAGACGGTTGAAATCTTTGTATATGTTGCTTCTATATAGTCTAAGAAACCTATATGCAAAGCATCTAAACAGTACCATTCGCTAATTTTTTGTTCTTCAAGTTTAAGTGAACTACGAGCCCCATTGTTAATACTTTAACGGAAATTATTTGTAGCTTGCGACAAGTAGAACAATGAATGGAACAGGTAGCCGGTTGAAATCAATGTATATATTGCTTCTATATAGTCTAAGAAACATATATGCAAAGCATCCAAACAGTACCATTCGCCAATTTTTTGTTCTTCAAGTTTAAGTGAACAACGAGCCCCATTGTTAATCCTTTAAAGGAAATTATTTGTAATTTTCGACAAGTAGAACAATGAATGGAACAGGTAGACGGTTGAAATCTTTGTATATATTGCTTCTATATAATCTAAGAAAAATATATGCAAAGCATCCAAACAGTACCATTCGCCAATTTTTTGTTCTTCAAGTTTAAGTGAACAACGAGCCCCATTGATAATCATGAAACGTACATTATTTGTAACTTTCTACAAGTAGAACAATGAATCGAACAGGTAGACGGTTGAAATCTTTGTATATGTTGCTTCTATATAGTCTAAGAAACATATATGCAAAGCGTCCAAACAGTACAATTCGCCAATTTTTTGATCTTCAAGTTTAAGTGAACTACGAGCCCCATTGTTAATACGTTAACGGAAATTATTTGTAACTTGCGACAAGTAGAACAATGAATGGAACAGGTAGCCGGTTGAAATCAATGTATATATTGCTTCTATATAGTCTAAGAAACATATATGCAAAGCATCCAAACAGTACCATTCGCCAATTTTTTGTTCTTCAAGTTTAAGTGAACAATGAGCCCCAATGGTTAATCCTTTATCGGAAATTATTTGTAACTTTCGACAAGTAGAACAATGAATGGAACAGGTAGACGGTTGAAATCTTTGTATATATTGCTTCTATATAGTCTAAGAAACATATATGCAAAGCATCCAAACAGTACAGTTCGCCAATTTATTGTTCTTCAAGTTTAAGTGAACAACGAGCCCCATTGTTAATCCTTTAAAGTACATTATGTGTAAATTTCGACAAGTAGAACAATGATTGGAACACGTAGACGGTTGAAATCATTGTATATATTGCTGCCATATAGTCTAAGAAACATGTACGCAAAGCATCCAAACAGTACCATTCGCCAATTTTTTGGTCTTCAAGTTTAAGTGAACAACGAGCCCCATTGTTAATCCTTTAAAGGAAATTATTTGTAATTTTCGACAAGTAGAACAATGAATCGAACAGGTAGACGATTGAAATCTTTGTATATATTGCTTCTATATAGTCTAAAAAACATATATGCAAAGCATCCAAACAGTACAATTCGCCAATTTTTTGTTCTTCAAGTTTAAGTGAACAATGAGCCCCAATGGTTAATCCTTTATCGGTAATTATTTGTAACTTGCGACAAGTAGAACAATGAATGGAACAGGTAGACGGTTGAAATCCTTGTATATATTGCGTCTATATAGTCTAAGAAACATATATGCAAAGCATCCAAACAGTACAATTCGCCAATTTTTTGTTCTTCAAGTTTAAGTGAACTACGAGCCCCATTGTTAATCCTTTAACGGACATTAATTGTAACTTTCTACAAGTAGAACAATGATTGGAACACACAGACGGTTGAAATCTTTGTATATATTGCTTCTATATAGTCTAAGAAACATGTATGCAAAGCATCCAAACAGTACAATTCGCCAATTTTTTGTTGTTCAAGTTTAAGTGAACAATGAGCCCCAATGGTTAATCCTTTATCGGTAATTATTTGTAACTTTCGACAAGTAGAACAATGAATGGAACAGGTAGACGGTTGAAATCTTTGTATATATTGCTTCTATATAGTCTAAGAAACATATATTCAAAGCATCCAAACAGTACCATTCGCCAATTTTTTGTTCTTCAAGTTTAAGTGAACTTCGAGCCCCATTGTTAATCCTTTAAAGGAAATTATTTGTAAATGTCGACAAGAAGAACAATGAATGGAACAGGTTGACTGTTGAAATCATTGTATATATTGCTTCTATATAGTCTAAGAAACATATATGCAGAGCATCCAGACAGTACCATTCGCCAATTTTTTGTTCTTCAAGTTTAAGTGAACAACGAGCCCCATTGTTAATCCTTTAAAGGAAATTATTTGTAACTTTCGAAAAGTAGAACAATGAATGGAACAGGTAGACTGTTGAAATCATTGTATATATTGCTTCTATATAGTCTAAGAAACATATATGCAGAGCATCCAGACAGTACCATTCGCCAATTTCTTGTTCTTCAAGTTTGAGTGAACAATGAGCCCCAATGGTTAATCCGTTATCGGAAATTATTTGTAACTTTCGACAAGTAGAACAATGAATGGAACCGGTAGACGGTTGAAATCGTTGTATATATTGCTTCTATATAGTCTAAGAAACATGTATGCAAAGCATCCAAACAGTACAATTCGCCAATTTTTTGTTCTTCAAGTTTAAGTGAACAATGAGCCCCAATGGTTAATCCTTTATCGGTAATTATTTGTAACTTTCGGCAAGTAGAACAATGAATGGAACAGGTAGACGGTTGAAATCTTTGTATATATTGCTTCTATATAGTCTAAGAAACATATATTCAAAGCATCCAAACAGTACCATTCGCCAATTTTTTGTTCTTCAAGTTTAAGTGAACTTCGAGCCCCATTGTTAATCCTTTAAAGGAAATTATTTGTAAATGTCGACAAGTAGAACAATGAATGGAACAGGTTGACTGTTGAAATCATTGTATATATTGCTTCTATATAGTCTAAGAAACATATATGCAGAGCATCCAGACAGTACCATTCGCCAATTTTTTGTTCTTCAAGTTTAAGTGAACAACGAGCCCCATTGTTAATCCTTTAAAGGAAATTATTTGTAATTTTCGAAAAGTAGAAGAATGAATGGAACAGGTAGACTGTTGAAATCATTGTATATATTGCTTCTATATAGTCTAAGAAACATATATGCAGAGCATCCAGACAGTACCATTCGCCAATTTCTTGTTCTTCAAGTTTAAGTGAACAATGAGCCCCAATGGTTAATCCGTTATCGGAAATTATTTGTAATTTTCGACAAGTAGAACAATGAATGCAACAGGTAGACGGTTGAAATCTTTGTATATATTACTTCTATATAATATAAGAAACATATATTCAAAGCATCCAAACAGTACCATTCGCCAATTTTTTGTTCTTCAAGTTTAAGTGAACTACGAGCCCCATTGTTAATCCTTGAAAGGAAATTATTTTTAAATTTCGGCAAGTAGAACAATGAATGGAACAGGTAGACGGTTGAAATCATTGTATATATTGCTTCCATATAGTCTAAGAAACATGTGCGCAAAGCATCCAAACAGTACCATTCGCCAATTTTTTGGTCTTCAAGTTTAAGTGAACAATGAGCTCCAATGGTTAACCCTTTATCGGAAATTATTTGTAACTTTCGAAAAGTAGAACAATGAATGGAACAGGTAGACGGTTGAAATCTTTGTATATATTGCTTCTATATAGTCTAAGAAACATATATGCAAAGCATCCAAGCAGTACAGTTCGCCAATTTATTGTTCTTCAAGTTTAAGTGAACAACGAGCCCCATTGTTAATCCTTTAAAGGACATTATGTGTAAATTTCGACAAGTAGAACAATGGTTGGAACACGTAGACGGTTGAAATCATTGTATATATTGCTTCCATATAGTCTAAGAAACATGTACGCAAAGCATCCAAACAGTACCATTCGCCAATTTTTTGGTCTTCAAGTTTAAGTGAACAACGAGCCCCATTGTTAATCCTTTAAAGGAAATTATTTGTAATTTTCGACAAGTAGAACAATGAATGGAACAGGTAGACGGTTGAAATCTTTGTATATATTACTTCTATATAATATAAGAAACATATATTCAAAGCATCCAAACAGTACCATTCGCCAATTTTTTGTTCTTCAAGTTTAAGTGAACTACGAGCCCCATTGTTAATCCTTCAAAGGAAATTATTTGTAAATTTCGGCAAGTAGAACAATGAATGGAACAGGTAGACGGTTGAAATCATTGTATATATTGCTTCTATATAGTCTAAGAAACATATATGCAAAGCATCCAAACAGTACAATTCGCCAATTTCTTGTTCTTCAAGTTTAAGTAAACTACGAGCCCCATTGTTAATACTTTAACGGAAATTATTTGTAACTTGCGACAAGTAGAACAATGATTGGAACAAGTAGACGGTTGAAATATTATTATATATTGCTTCCATATAGTCTAAGAAACATATATGCAAAGCATCCAAACAGTACCATTCGCCAATTTTTTGTTCTTCAAATTTAAGTGAACAATGATCCCCATTGTTACTCCTTTATCGGAAATTATTTGTAACTTCCGACAAGTAGAACAATGAATGGAACAGGTAGACGGTTGAAATCTTTTTATATATTGCTTCTATATAGTCTAAGAAACATATATGCAAAGCATCCAAACAGTACAATTCGACAATTTTTTGTTCTTCAAGTTTAGTGAACAATGAGCCCCAATGGTTAATCCTTTAAAGGAAATTATTTGTAAATTTCGGCAAGTAGAACAATGAATGGAATAGGTAGACGGTTGAAATCTTTGTATATATTGCTTCTATATAATCTAAGAAACATATTTGCAAAGCATCCAAACAGTACCATTCGCCAATTTTTTGTTCTTCAAGTTTAAGTGAACAACGAGCCCCATTGATAATCATGAAACGGAAATTATTTGTAACTTTCTACAAGTAGAACAATGAATAGTACAGGTAGACGGGTGAAATCTTTCTATATATTGCTTCTACATAGTCTAAGAAACATCTATGCAAAGCATCCAAACAGTACAATTCGCCAATTTTTTGTTCTTCAAGTTTAAGTGAACTACGAGCCCCATTGTTAATCCTTTAAAGGAAATTATTTGTAAATGTCGACAAGTAGAACAATGAATGGAACAGGTTGACTGTTGAAATCATTGTATATATTGCTTCTATATAGTCTAAGAAACATATATGCAGAGCATCCAGACAGTACCATTCGCCAATTTTTTGTTCTTCAAGTTTAAGTGAACAACGAGCCCCATTGTTAATCCTTTAAAGGAAATTATTTGTAATTTTCGAAAAGTAGAAGAATGAATGGAACAGGTAGACTGTTGAAATCATTGTATATATTGCTTCTATATAGTCTAAGAAACATATATGCAGAGCATCCAGACAGTACCATTCGCCAATTTCTTGTTCTTCAAGTTTGAGTGAACAATGAGCCCCAATGGTTAATCCGTTATCGGAAATTATTTGTAACTTTCGACAAGTAGAACAATGAATGGAACCGGTAGACGGTTGAAATCGTTGTATATATTGCTTCTATATAGTCTAAGAAACATATATTCAAAGCATCCAAGCAGTACAGTTCGCCAATTTATTGTTCTTCAAGTTTAAGTGAACAACGAGCCCCATTGTTAATCCTTTAAAGGACATTATGTGTAAATTTCGACAAGTAGAACAATGATTGGAACACGTAGACGGTTGAAATCTTTGTATATATTGCTTCTATATAGTCTAAGAAACATATATTCAAAGCATCCAAACAGTACCATTCGCCAATTTTTTGTTCTTCAAGTTTAAGTGAACTTCGAGCCCCATTGTTAATCCTTTAAAGGAAATTATTTGTAAATGTCGACAAGAAGAACAATGAATGGAACAGGTTGACTGTTGAAATCAATGTATATATTGCTTCTATATAGTCTAAGAAACATATATGCAGAGCATCCAGACAGTACCATTCGCCAATTTTTTGTTCTTCAAGTTTAAGTGAACAACGAGCCCCATTGTTAATCCTTTAAAGGAAATTATTTGTAACTTTCGAAAAGTAGAACAATGAATGGAACAGGTAGACTGTTGAAATCATTTTATATATTGCTTCTATATAGTCTAAGAAACATATATGCAGAGCATCCAGACAGTACCATTCGCCAATTTCTTGTTCTTCAAGTTTGAGTGAACAATGAGCCCCAATGGTTAATCCGTTATCGGAAATTATTTGTAACTTTCGACAAGTAGAACAATGAATGGAACCGGTAGACGGTTGAAATCGTTGTATATATTGCTTCTATATAGTCTAAGAAACATGTATGCAAAGCATCCAAACAGTACAATTCGCCAATTTTTTGTTCTTCAAGTTTAAGTGAACAATGAGCCCCAATGGTTAATCCTTTATCGGTAATTATTTGTAACTTTCGGCAAGTAGAACAATGAATGGAACAGGTAGACGGTTGAAATCTTTGTATATATTGCTTCTATATAGTCTAAGAAACATATATTCAAAGCATCCAAACAGTACCATTCGCCAATTTTTTGTTCTTCAAGTTTAAGTGAACTTCGAGCCCCATTGTTAATCCTTTAAAGGAAATTATTTGTAAATGTCGACAAGTAGAACAATGAATGGAACAGGTTGACTGTTGAAATCATTGTATATATTGCTTCTATATAGTCTAAGAAACATATATGCAGAGCATCCAGACAGTACCATTCGCCAATTTTTTGTTCTTCAAGTTTAAGTGAACAATGAGCCCCAATGGTTAATCCTTTATCGGTAATTATTTGTAACTTTCGACAAGTAGAACAATGAATGGAACAGGTAGACGGTTGAAATCTTTGTATATATTGCTTCTATATAGTCTAAGAAACATATATTCAAAGCATCCAAACAGTACCATTCGCCAATTTTTTGTTCTTCAAGTTTAAGTGAACTTCGAGCCCCATTGTTAATCCTTTAAAGGAAATTATTTGTAAATTTCGACAAGTAGAACAATGAATGGAACAGGTTGACTGTTGAAATCATTGTATATATTGCTTCTATATAGTCTAAGAAACATATATGCAGAGCATCCAGACAGTACCATTCGCCAATTTTTTGTTCTTCAAGTTTAAGTGAACAACGAGCCCCATTGTTAATCCTTTAAAGGAAATTATTTGTAAATTTCGACAAGTAGAACAATGAATGGAACAGGTTGACTGTTGAAATCATTGTATATATTGCTTCTATATAGTCTAAGAAACATATATGCAGAGCATCCAGACAGTACCATTCGCCAATTTTTTGTTCTTCAAGTTTAAGTGAACAACGAGCCCCATTGTTAATCCTTTAAAGGAAATTATTTGTAATTTTCGAAAAGTAGAAGAATGAATGGAACAGGTAGACTGTTGAAATCATTGTATATATTGCTTCTATATAGTCTAAGAAACATATATGCAGAGCATCCAGACAGTACCATTCGCTAATTTCTTGTTCTTCAAGTTTAAGTGAACAATGAGCCCCAATGGTTAATCCGTTATCGGAAATTATTTGTAACTTTCGACAAGTTGAACAATGAATGGAACAGGTAGACGGTTGAAATCGTTGTATATATTGCTTCTATATAGTCTAAGAAACATGTACGCAAAGCATCCAAACAGTACCATTCGCCAATTTTTTGGTCTTCAAGTTTAAGTGAACAACGAGCCCCATTGTTAATCCTTTAAAGGAAATTATTTGTAATTTTCGACAAGTAGAACAATGAATGCAACAGGTAGACGGTTGAAATCTTTGTATATATTACTTCTATATAATATAAGAAACATATATTCAAAGCATCCAAACAGTACCATTCGCCAATTTTTTGTTCTTCAAGTTTAAGTGAACTACGAGCCCCATTGTTAATCCTTCAAAGGAAATTATTTTTAAATTTCGGCAAGTAGAACAATGAATGGAACAGGTAGACGGTTGAAATCATTGTATATATTGCTTCCATATAGTCTAAGAAACATGTGCGCAAAGCATCCAAACAGTACCATTCGCCAATTTTTTGTTCTTCAAGTTTAAGTGAACAATGAGCCCCAATGGTTAACCCTTTATCGGAAATTATTTGTAACTTTCGAAAAGTAGAACAATGAATGGAACATGTAGACGGTTGAAATCTTTGTATATATTGCTTCTATATAGTCTAAGAAACATATATGCAAAGCATCCAAGCAGTACAGTTCGCCAATTTATTGTTCTTCAAGTTTAAGTGAACAACGAGCCCCATTGTTAATCCTTTAAAGGACATTATGTGTAAATTTCGACAAGTAGAACAATGATTGGAACACGTAGACGGTTGAAATCATTGTATATATTGCTTCCATATAGTCTAAGAAACATGTACGCAAAGCATCCAAACAGTACCATTCGCCAATTTTTTGGTCTTCAAGTTTAAGTGAACAACGAGCCCCATTGTTAATCCTTTAAAGGAAATTATTTGTAATTTTCGACAAGTAGAACAATGAATGGAACAGGTAGACGGTTGAAATCTTTGTATATATTACTTCTATATAATATAAGAAACATATATTCAAAGCATCCAAACAGTACCATTCGCCAATTTTTTGTTCTTCAAGTTTAAGTGAACTACGAGCCCCATTGTTAATCCTTCAAAGGAAATTATTTGTAAATTTCGGCAAGTAGAACAATGAATGGAACAGGTAGACGGTTGAAATCATTGTATATATTGCTTCTATATAGTCTAAGAAACATATATGCAAAGCATCCAAACAGTACCATTCGCCACTTTTTTGTTCTTCAAGTTTAAGTGAACTACGAGCCCCATTGTTAATCCTTTAACGGACATTAATTATAACTTTCTACATGTAGAACAATGATTGGAACACACAGACGGTTGAAATCTTTGTATATATTGCTTCTATATAGTCTAAGAAACATGTATGCGAAGCATCCAAACAGTACAATTCGCCAATTTTTTGTTCTTCAAGTTTAAGTGAACAATGAGCCCCAATGGTTAATCCTTTATCGGTAATTATTTGTAACTTTCGACAAGTAGAACAATGAATGGAACAAGGAGACGGTTGAAATCTTTGTATATATTGCTTCTATATAGTCTAAGAAACATATATTCAAAGCATCCAAACAGTACCATTCGCCAATTTTTTGTTCTTCAAGTTTAAGTGAACTTCGAGCCCCATTGTTAATCCTTTAAAGGAAATTATTTGTAAATGTCGACAAGTAGAACAATGAACGGAACAGGTTGACTGTTGAAATCATTGTATATATTGCTTCTATATAGTCTAAGAAACATATATGCAAAGCATCCAAGCAGTACAGTTCGCCAATTTATTGTTCTTCAAGTTTAAGTGAACAACGAGCCCCATTGTTAATCCTTTAAAGGACATTATGTGTAAATTTCGACAAGTAGAACAATGATTGGAACACGTAGACGGTTGAAATCATTGTATATATTGCTTCCATATAGTCTAAGAAACATGTACGCAAAGCATCCAAACAGTACCATTCGCCAATTTTTTGGTCTTCAAGTTTAAGTGAACAACGAGCCCCATTGTTAATCCTTTAAAGGAAATTATTTGTAATTTTCGACAAGTAGAACAATGAATGGAACAGGTAGACGGTTGAAATCTTTGTATATATTACTTCTATATAATATAAGAAACATATATTCAAAGCATCCAAACAGTACCATTCGCCAATTTTTTGTTCTTCAAGTTTAAGTGAACTACGAGCCCCATTGTTAATCCTTCAAAGGAAATTATTTGTAACTTGCGACAAGTAGAACAATGATTGGAACAAGTAGACGGTTGAAATCATTGTATATATTGCTTCCATATAGTCTAAGAAACATATATGCAAAGCATCCAAACAGTACCATTCGCCAATTTTTTGTTCTTCAAATTTAAGTGAACAATGAGCCCCATTGTTACTCCTTTATCGGAAATTATTTGTAACTTTCGGCAAGTAGAACAATGAATGGAACAGGTAGACGGTTGAAATCTTTTTATATATTGCTTCTATATAGTCTAAGAAACATATATGCAAAGCATCCAAACAGTACAATTCGACAATTTTTTGTTCTTCAAGTTTAGTGAACAATGAGCCCCAATGGTTAATCCTTTAAAGGAAATTATTTGTAAATTTCGGCAAGTTGAACAATGAATGGAATAGGTAGACGGTTGAAATCTTTGTATATATTGCTTCTATATAATCTAAGAAACATATATGCAAAGCATCCAAACAGTACCATTCGCCAATTTTTTGTTCTTCAAGTTTAAGTGAACAACGAGCCCCATTGATAATCATGAAACGGTAATTATTTGTAACTTTCGACAAGTAGAACAATGAATGGAACAAGTAGACGGTTGAAATCTTTGTATATATTGCTTCTATATAGTCTAAGAAACATATATTCAAAGCATCCAAACAGTACCATTCGCCAATTTTTTGTTCTTCAAGTTTAAGTGAACTTCGAGCCCCATTGTTAATCCTTTAAAGGAAATTATTTGTAAATGTCGACAAGTAGAACAATGAATGGAACAGGTTGACTGTTGAAATCATTGTATATATTGCTTCTATATAGTCTAAGAAACATATATGCAGAGCATCCAGACAGTACCATTCGCCAATTTTTTGTTCTTCAAGTTTAAGTGAACAACGAGCCCCATTGTTAATCCTTTAAAGGAAATTTTTTGTAATTTTCGAAAAGTAGAACAATGAATGGAACAGGTAGACTGTTGAAATCATTGTATATATTGCTTCTATATAGTCTAAGAAACATATATGCAGAGCATCCAGACAGTACCATTCGCCAATTTCTTGTTCTTCAAGTTTGAGTGAACAATGAGCCCCAATGGTTAATCCGTTATCGGAAATTATTTGTAACTTTCGACAAGTAGAACAATGAATGGAACAGGTAGACGGTTGAAATCGTTGTATATATTGCTTCTATATAGTCTAAGAAACATATATGCAAAGCATCCAAACAGTACCAGTCGCCAATTTTTTGTTCTTCAAGTTTAAGTGAACAACGAGGCCCATTGTTAATCCTTTATCGGAAATTATTTCTAACTTTCGACAAGTAGAACAATGAATGGAACAGGTAGACTGTTGAAATCATTGTATATATTGCGTCTATATAGTCTAAGAAACATATATGCAAAGCATCCAAACAGTACAATTCGCCAATTTTTTGTTCTTCAAGTTTAAGTGAACAATGAGCCCCATTGTTAATCCTTTAAAGGAAATTATTTGTAACTTTCGACAAGTAGAACAATGAGAGGAACAGGTAGACGGTTGAAATCTTCGTATATATTGCTTCTATATAGTCTAAGAAACATGTATGCAAAGCATCCAAACAGTACAATTCGCCAATTTTTTGTTCTTCAAGTTTAAGTGAACAATGAGCCCCAATGGTTAATCCTTTATCGGTAATTATTTGTAACTTTCGACAAGTAGAACAATGAATGGAACAGGTAGACGGTTGAAATCCTTGTATATATTGCTTCCATATAGTCTAAGAAACATGTACGCAAAGCATCCAAACAGTACCATTCGCCAATTTTTTGTCCTTCAAGTTTAAGTGAACAATGAGCCCCATTGTTAATCCTTTATCGGAAATTATTTGTAAATTTCGACAAGTAGAACAATGAATCGAACAGGTAGACGGTTGAAATCTTTGTATATATTGCTTCTATATAGTCTAAAAAACATATATGCAAAGCATCCAAACAGTACAATTCGCCAATTTTTTGTTCTTCAAGTTTAAGTGAACAATGAGCCCCAATGGTTAATCCTTTATCGGTAATTATTTGTAACTTGCGACAAGTAGAACAATGAATGGAACAGGTACACGGTTGAAATCCTTGTATATATTGCGTCTATATAGTCTAAGAAACATATATGCAAAGCATCCAAACAGTACAATTCGCCAATTTTTTGTTCTTCAAGTTTAAGTGAACAATGAGCCCCAATGGTTAATCCTTTATCGGTAATTATTTGTAACTTTCGACAAGTAGAACAATGAATGGAACAGGTTGACTGTTGAAATCATTGTATATATTGCTTCTATATAGTCTAAGAAACATATATGCAAAGCATCCAAACAGTACAACTCGCCAATTTTTTGTTCTTCAAGTTTAAGTGAACAATGAGCCCCAATGGTTAATCCTTTATCGGTAATTATTTGTAACTTTCGACAAGTAGAACAATGAATGGAACAGGTAGACGGTTGAAATCTTTGTATATATTGCTTCTATATAGTCTAAGAAACACATATTCAAAGCATCCAAACAGTACCATTCGCCAATTTTTTGTTCTTCAAGTTTAAGTGAACTTCGAGCCCCATTGTTAATCCTTTAAAGGAAATTATTTGTAAATTTCGACAAGTAGAACAATGAATGGAACAGGTTGACTGTTGAAATCATTGTATATATTGCTTCTATATAGTCTAAGAAACATATATGCAGAGCACCCAGACAGTACCATTCGCCAATTTTTTGTTCTTCAAGTTTAAGTTAACAACGAGCCCCATTGTTAATCCTTTAAAGGAAATTATTTGTAATTTTCGAAAAGTAGAAGAATGAATGGAACAGGTAGACTGTTGAAATCATTGTATATATTGCTTCTATATAGTCTAAGAAACATATATGCAGAGCATCCAGACAGTACCATTCGCCAATTTCTTGTTCTTCAAGTTTAAGTGAACAATGAGCCCCAATGGTTAATCCGTTATCGGAAATTACTTGTAACTTTCGACAAGTAGAACAATGAATGGAACAGGTAGACGGTTGAAATCGTTGTATATATTGCTTCTATATAGTCTAAGAAACATGTACCCAAAGCATCCAAACAGTACCATTCGCCAATTTTTTGGTCTTCAAGTTTAAGTGAACAACGAGCCCCATTGTTAATCCTTTAAAGGAAATTATTTGTAATTTTCGACAAGTAGAACAATGAATGCAACAGGTAGACGGTTGAAATCTTTGTATATATTACTTCTATATAATATAAGAAACATATATTCAAAGCATCCAAACAGTACCATTCGCCAATTTTTTGTTCTTCAAGTTTAAGTGAACTACGAGCCCCATTGTTAATCCTTCAAAGGAAATTATTTTTAAATTTCGGCAAGTAGAACAATGAATGGAACAGGTAGACGGTTGAAATCATTGTATATATTGTTTCCATATAGTCTAAGAAACATTTGCGCAAAGCATCCAAACAGTACCATTCGCCAATTTTTTGTTCTTCAAGTTTAAGTGAACAATGAGCCCCAATGGTTAACCCTTTATCGGAAATTATTTGTAACTTTCGAAAAGTAGAACAATGAATGGAACAGGTAGACGGTTGAAATCTTTGTATATATTGCTTCTATATAGTCTAAGAAACATATATGCAAAGCATCCAAACAGTACCATTCGCCAATTTTTTGGTCTTCAAGTTTAAGTGAACAACGAGCCCCATTGTTAATCCTTTAAAGGAAATTATTTGTAATTTTCGAAAAGTAGAACAATGAATGGAACAGGTAGACGGTTGAAATCTTTGTATATATTACTTCTATATAATATAAGAAACATATATTCAAAGCATCCAAACAGTACCATTCGCCAATTTTTTGTTCTTCAAGTTTAAGTGAACTACGAGCCCCATTGTTAATCCTTCAAAGGAAATTATTTGTAAATTTCGGCAAGTAGAACAATGAATGGAACAGGTAGACGGTTGAAATCATTGTATATATTGCTTCTATATAGTCTAAGAAACATATATGCAAAGCATCCAAACAGTACAATTCGCCAATTTCTTGTTCTTCAAGTTTAAGTAAACTACGAGCCCCATTGTTAATACTTTAACGGAAATTATTTGTAACTTTCGACAAGTAGAACAATGAGAGGAACAGGTAGACGGTTGAAATCTTTGTATATATTGCTTCTATATAGTCTAAGAAACATGTATGCAAAGCATCCAAACAGTACCATTCGCCAATTTCTTGTTCTTCAAGTTTAAGTGAACAATGAGCCCCAATGGTTAATCCGTTATCGGAAATTATATGTAACTTTCGACAAGTAGAACAATGATTGGAACAAGTAGACGGTTGAAATATTATTATATATTGCTTCCATATAGTCTAAGAAACATATATGCAAAGCATCCAAACAGTACCATTCGCCAATTTTTTGTTCTTCAAATTTAAGTGAACAATGAGCCCCATTGTTACTCCTTTATCGGAAATTATTTGTAACTTTCGACAAGTAGAACAATGAATGGAACAGGTAGACGGTTGAAATCTTTTTATATATTGCTTCTATATAGTCTAAGAAACATATATGCAAAGCATCCAAACAGTACAATTCGACAATTTTTTGTTCTTCAAGTTTAGTGAACAATGAGCCCCAATGGTTAATCCTTTAAAGGAAATTATTTGTAAATTTCGGCAAGTAGAACAATGAATGGAATAGGTAGACGGTTGAAATCTTTGTATATATTGCTTCTATATAATCTAAGAAACATATATTCAAAGCATCCAAACAGTACCATTCGCCAATTTTTTGTTCTTCAAGTTTAAGTGAACTTCGAGCCCCATTGTTAATCCTTTAAAGGAAATTATTTGTAAATGTCGACAAGTAGAACAATGAATGGAACAGGTTGACTGTTGAAATCATTGTATATATTGCTTCTATATAGTCTAAGAAACATATATGCAGAGCATCCAGACAGTACCATTCGCCAATTTTTTGTTCTTCAAGTTTAAGTGAACAACGAGCCCCATTGTTAATCCTTTAAAGGAAATTATTTGTAATTTTCGAAAAGTAGAACAATGAATGGAACAGGTAGACTGTTGAAATCATTGTATATATTGCTTCTATATAGTCTAAGAAACATATATGCAGAGCATCCAGACAGTACCATTCGCCAATTTCTTGTTCTTCAAGTTTGAGTGAACAATGAGCCCCAATGGTCAATCCGTTATAGGAAATTATTTGTAACTTTCGACAAGTAGAACAATGAATGGAACAGGTAGACGGTTGAAATCGTTGTATATATTGCTTCTATATAGTCTTAGAAACATATATGCAAAGCATCCAAACAGTACCAGTCGCCAATTTTTTGTTCTTCAAGTTTAAGTGAACAACGAGGCCCATTGTTAATCCTTTATCGGAAATTATTTCTAACTTTCGACAAGTAGAACAATGAATGGAACAGGTAGACTGTTGAAATCATTGTATATATTGCGTCTATATAGTCTAAGAAACATATATGCAAAGCATCCAAACAGTACAATTCGCCAATTTTTTGTTCTTCAAGTTTAAGTGAACAATGAGCCCCATTGTTAATCCTTTAAAGGAAATTATTTGTAACTTTCGACAAGTAGAACAATGAGAGGAACAGGTAGACGGTTGAAATCTTTGTATATATTGCTTCTATATAGTCTAAGAAACATGTATGCAAAGCATCCAAACAGTACAATTCGCCAATTTTTTGTTCTTCAAGTTTAAGTGAACTGCGAGCTCCATTGTTAATCCTTTAAAGGAAATTGTTTGTAACTTTCGACAAGTAGAACAATGAATGGAACAGGTTGACTGTTGAAATCATTGTATATATTGCTTCTATATAGTCTAAGAAACATATATGCAGAGCATCCAGACAGTACCATTCGCCAATTTTTTGTTCTTCAAGTTTAAGTGAACAACGAGCCCCATTGTTAATCCTTTAAAGGAAATTATTTGTAATTTTCGAAAAGTAGAAGAATGAATGGAACAGGTAGACTGTTGAAATCATTGTATATATTGCTTCTATATAGTCTAAGAAACATATATGCAGAGCATCCAGACAGTACCATTCGCCAATTTCTTGTTCTTCAAGTTTAAGTGAACAATGAGCCCCAATGGTTAATCCGTTATCGGAAATTATTTGTAATTTTCGACAAGTAGAACAATGAATGCAACAGGTAGACGGATGAAATCTTTGTATATATTACTTCTATATAATATAAGAAACATATATTCAAAGCATCCAAACAGTACCATTCGCCAATTTTTTGTTCTTCAAGTTTAAGTGAACTACGAGCCCCATTGTTAATCCTTCAAAGGAAATTATTTTTAAATTTCGGCAAGTAGAACAATGAATGGAACAGGTAGACGGTTGAAATCATTGTATATATTGCTTCCATATAGTCTAAGAAACATGTGCGCAAAGCATCCAAACAGTACCATTCGCCAATTTTTTGGTCTTCAAGTTTAAGTGAACAACGAGCCCCATTGTTAATCCTTTAAAGGAAATTATTTGTAATTTTCGACAAGTAGAACAATGAATGCAACTGGTAGACGGTTGAAATCTTTGTATATATTACTTCTATATAATATAAGAAACATATATTCAAAGCATCCAAACAGTACCATTCGCCAATTTTTTGTTCTTCAAGTTTAAGTGAACTACGAGCCCCATTGTTAATCCTTCAAAGGAAATTATTTTTAAATTTCGGCAAGTAGATCAATGAATGGAACCGGTAGACGGTTGAAATCATTGTATATATTGCTTCCATATAGTCTAAGAAACATGTGCGCAAAGCATCCAAACAGTACCATTCGCCAATTTTTTGTTCTTCAAGTGTAAGTGAACAATGAGCCCCAATGGTTAACCCTTTATCGGAAATTATTTGTAACTTTCGAAAAGTAGAACAATGAATGGAACAGGTAGACGGTTGAAATCTTTGTATATATTGCTTCTATATAGTCTAAGAAACATATATGCAAAGCATCCAAGCAGTACAGTTCGCCAATTTATTGTTCTTCAAGTTTAAGTGAACAACGAGCCCCATTGTTAATCCTTTAAAGGACATTATGTGTAAATTTCGACAAGTAGAACAATGATTGGAACACGTAGACGGTTGAAATCATTGTATATATTGCTTCCATATAGTCTAAGAAACATGTACGCAAAGCATCCAAACAGTACCATTCGCCAATTTTTTGGTCTTCAAGTTTAAGTGAACAACGAGCCCCATTGTTAATCCTTTAAAGGAAATTATTTGTAATTTTCGACAAGTAGAACAATGAATGGAACAGGTAGACGGTTGAAATCTTTGTATATATTACTTCTATATAATATAAGAAACATATATTCAAAGCATCCAAACAGTACCATTCGCCAATTTTTTGTTCTTCAAGTTTAAGTGAACTAGGAGCCCCATTGTTAATCCTTCAAAGGAAATTATTTGTAAATTTCGGCAAGTAGAACAATGAATGGAACATGTAGACGGTTGAAATCATTGTATATATTGCTTCTATATAGTCTAAGAAACATATATGCAAAGCATCCAAACAGTACAATTCGCCAATTTCTTGTTCTTCAAGTTTAAGTAAACTACGAGCCCCATTGTTAATACTTTAACGGAAATTATTTGTAACTTGCGACAAGTAGAACAATGATTGGAACAAGTAGACGGTTGAAATATTATTATATATTGCTTCCATATAGTCTAAGAAACATATATGCAAAGCATCCAAACAGTACCATTCGCCAATTTTTTGTTCTTCAAATTTAAGTGAACAATGAGCCCCATTGTTACTCCTTTATCGGAAATTATTTGTAACTTTCGACAAGTAGAACAATGAATGGAACAGGTAGACGGTTGAAATCTTTTTATATATTGCTTCTATATAGTCTAAGAAACATATATGCAAAGCATCCAAACAGTACAATTCGACAATTTTTTGTTCTTCAAGTTTAGTGAACAATGAGCCCCAATGGTTAATCCTTTAAAGGAAATTATTTGTAAATTTCGGCAAGTAGAACAATGAATGGAATAGGTAGACGGTTGAAATCTTTGTATATATTGCTTCTATATAATCTAAGAAACATATATGCAAAGCATCCAAACAGTACCATTCGCCAATTTTTTGTTCTTCAAGTTTAAGTGAACAACGAGCCCCATTGATAATCATGAAACGGTAATTATTTGTAACTTTCGACAAGTAGAACAATGAATGGAACAAGTAGACGGTTGAAATCTTTGTATATATTGCTTCTATATAGTCTAAGAAACATATATTCAAAGCATCCAAACAGTACCATTCGCCAATTTTTTGTTCTTCAAGTTTAAGTGAACTTCGAGCCCCATTGTTAATCCTTTAAAGGAAATTATTTGTAAATGTCGACAAGTAGAACAATGAATGGAACAGGTTGACTGTTGAAATCATTGTATATATTGCTTCTATATAGTCTAAGAAACATATATGCAGAGCATCCAGACAGTACCATTCGCCAATTTTTTGTTCTTCAAGTTTAAGTGAACAACGAGCCCCATTGTTAATCCTTTAAAGGAAATTATTTGTAATTTTCGAAAAGTAGAACAATGAATGGAACAGGTAGACTGTTGAAATCATTGTATATATTGCTTCTATATAGTCTAAGAAACATATATGCAGAGCATCCAGACAGTACCATTCGCCAATTTCTTGTTCTTCAAGTTTGAGTGAACAATGAGCCCCAATGGTTAATCCGTTATCGGAAATTATTTGTAACTTTCGACAAGTAGAACAATGAATGGAACAGGTAGACGGTTGAAATCGTTGTATATATTGCTTCTATATAGTCTAAGAAACATATATGCAAAGCATCCAAACAGTACCAGTCGCCAATTTTTTGTTCTTCAAGTTTAAGTGAACAACGAGGCCCATTGTTAATCCTTTATCGGAAATTATTTCTAACTTTCGACAAGTAGAACAATGAATGGAACAGGTAGACTGTTGAAATCATTGTATATATTGCGTCTATATAGTCTAAGAAACATATATGCAAAGCATCCAAACAGTACAATTCGCCAATTTTTTGTTCTTCAAGTTAAAGTGAACAATGAGCCCCATTGTTAATCCTTTAAAGGAAATTATTTGTAACTTTCGACAAGTAGAACAATGAGAGGAATAGGTAGACGGTTGAAATCTTTGTATATATTGCTTCTATATAGTCTAAGAAACATGTATGCAAAGCATCCAAAGAGTACAATTCGCCAATTTTTTGTTCTTCAAGTTTAAGTGAACAATGAGCCCCAATGGTTAATCCTTTATCGGTAATTATTTGTAACTTTCGACAAGTAGAACAATGAATGGAACAGGTAGACGGTTGAAATCCTTGTATATATTGCTTCCATATAGTCTAAGAAACATGTACGCAAAGCATCCAAACAGTACCATTCGCCAATTTTTTGTCCTTCAAGTTTAAGTGAACAATGAGCCCCATTGTTAATCCTTTATCGGAAATTATTTCTAACTTTCGACAAGTAGAACAATGAATCGAACAGGTAGACGGTTGAAATCTTTGTATATATTGCTTCTATATAGTCTAAAAAACATATATGCAAAGCATCCAAACAGTACAATTCGCCAATTTTTTGTTCTTCAAGTTTAAGTGAACAATGAGCCCCAATGGTTAATCCTTTATCGGTAATTATTTGTAACTTGCGACATGTAGAACAATGAATGGAACAGGTAGACGGTTGAAATCCTTGTATATATTGCGTCTATATAGTCTAAGAAACATATATGCAAAGCATCCAAACAGTACAATTCGCCAATTTTTTGTTCTTCAAGTTTAAGTGAACTACGAGCCCCATTGTTAATCCTTTAACGGACATTAATTGTAACTTTCTACAAGTAGAACAATGATTGGAACACACAGACGGTTGAAATCTTTGTATATATTGCTTCTATATAGTCTAAGAAACATGTATGCAAAGCATCCAAACAGTACAATTCGCCAATTTTTTGTTCTTCAAGTTTAAGTGAACAATGAGCCCCAATGGTTAATCCTTTATCGGTAATTATTTGTAACTTTCGACAAGTAGAACAATGAATGGAACAGGTAGACGGTTGAAATCTTTGTATATATTGCTTCTATATAGTCTAAGAAACATATATTCAAAGCATCCAAACAGTACCATTCGCCAATTTTTTGTTCTTCAAGTTTAAGTGAACTTCGAGCCCCATTGTTAATCCTTTAAAGGAAATTATTTGTAAATGTCGACAAGTAGAACAATGAATGGAACAGGTTGACTGTTGAAATCATTGTATATATTGCTTCTATATAGTCTAAGAAACATATATGCAAAGCATCCAAACAGTACAACTCGCCAATTTTTTGTTCTTCAAGTTTAAGTGAACAATGAGCCCCAATGGTTAATCCTTTATCGGCAATTATTTGTAACTTTCGACAAGTAGAACAATGAATGGAACAGGTAGACGGTTGAAATCTTTGTATATATTGCTTCTATATAGTCTAAGAAACATATATGCAAAGCATCCAAACAGTACCATTCGCCAATTTTTTGGTCTTCAAGTTTAAGTGAACAACGAGCCCCATTGTTAATCCTTTAAAGGAAATTATTTGTAATTTTCGACAAGTAGAACAATGAATGGAACAGGTAGACGGTTGAAATCTTTGTATATATTACTTCTATATAATATAAGAAACATATATTCAAAGCATCCAAACAGTACCATTCGCCAATTTTTTGTTCTTCAAGTTTAAGTGAACTACGAGCCCCATTGTTAATCCTTCAAAGGAAATTATTTGTAAATTTCGGCAAGTAGAACAATGAATGGAACAGGTAGACGGTTGAAATCATTGTATATATTGCTTCTATATAGTCTAAGAAACATATATGCAAAGCATCCAAACAGTACAATTCGCCAATTTCTTGTTCTTCAAGTTTAAGTGAACAATGAGCCCCAATGGTTAATCTGTTATCGGAAATTATTTGTAACTTTCGACAAGTAGAACAATGATTGGAACAAGTAGACGGTTGAAATATTATTATATATTGCTTCCATATAGTCTAAGAAACATATATGCAAAGCATCCAAACAGTACCATTCGCCAATTTTTTGTTCTTCAAATTTAAGTGAACAATGAGCCCCATTGTTACTCCTTTATCGGAAATTATTTGTATCTTTCGACAAGTAGAACAATGAATGGAACAGGTAGACGGTTGAAATCTTTTTATATATTGCTTCCATATAGTCTAAGAAACATATATGCAAAGCATCCAAACAGTACAATTCGACAATTTTTTGTTCTTCAAGTTTAGTGAACAATGAGCCCCAATGGTTAATCCTTTAAAGGAAATTATTTGTAAATTTCGGCAAGTAGAACAATGAATGGAATGGGTAGACGGTTGAAATCTTTGTATATATTGCTTCTATATAATCTAAGAAACATATATTCAAAGCATCCAAACAGTACCATTCGCCAATTTTTTGTTCTTCAAGTTTAAGTGAACTTCGAGCCCCATTGTTAATCCTTTAAAGGAAATTATTTGTAAATGTCGACAAGTAGAACAATGAATGGAACAGGTTGACTGTTGAAATCATTGTATATATTGCTTCTATATAGTCTAAGAAACATATATGCAGAGCATCCAGACAGTACCATTCGCCAATTTTTTGTTCTTCAAGTTTAAGTGAACAACGAGCCCCATTGTTAATCCTTTAAAGGAAATTAATTGTAATTTTCGAAAAGTAGAACAATGAATGGAACAGGTAGACTGTTGAAATCATTGTATATATTGCTTCTATATAGTCTAAGAAACATATATGCAGAGCATCCAGACAGTACCATTCGCCAATTTCTTGTTCTTCAAGTTTGAGTGAACAATGAGCCCCAATGGTTAATCCGTTATAGGAAATTATTTGTAACTTTCGACAAGTAGAACAATGAATGGAACAGGTAGACGGTTGAAATCGTTGCATATATTGCTTCTATATAGTCTTAGAAACATATATGCAAAGCATCCAAACAGTACCAGTCGCCAATTTTTTGTTCTTCAAGTTTAAGTGAACAACGAGGCCCATTGTTAATCCTTTATCGGAAATTATTTCTAACTTTCGACAAGTAGAACAATGAATGGAACAGGTAGACTGTTGAAATCATTGTATATATTGCGTCTATATAGTCTAAGAAACATATATGCAAAGCATCCAAACAGTACAATTCGCCAATTTTTTGTTCTTCAAGTTTAAGTGAACAATGAGCCCCATTGTTAATCCTTTAAAGGAAATTATTTGTAACTTTCGACAAGTAGAACAATGAGAGGAACAGGTAGACGGTTGAAATCTTTGTATATATTGCTTCTATATAGTCTAAGAAACATGTATGCAAAGCATCCAAACAGTACAATTCGCCAATTTTTTGTTCTTCAAGTTTAAGTGAACTGCGAGCTCCATTGTTAATCCTTTAAAGGAAATTGTTTGTAACTTTCGACAAGTAGAACAATGAATGGAACAGGTTGACTGTTGAAATCATTGTATATATTGCTTCTATATAGTCTAAGAAACATATATGCAGAGCATCCAGACAGTACCATTCGCCAATTTTTTGTTCTTCAAGTTTAAGTGAACAACGAGCCCCATTGTTAATCCTTTAAAGGAAATTATTTGTAATTTTCGAAAAGTAGAAGAATGAATGGAACAGGTAGACTGTTGAAATCATTGTATATATTGCTTCTATATAGTCTAAGAAACATATATGCAGAGCATCCAGACAGTACCATTCGCCAATTTCTTGTTCTTCAAGTTTAAGTGAACAATGAGCCCCAATGGTTAATCCGTTATCGGAAATTATTTGTAATTTTCGACAAGTAGAACAATGAATGCAACAGGTAGACGGTTGAAATCTTTGTATATATTACTTCTATATAATATAAGAAACATATATTCAAAGCATCCAAACAGTACCATTCGCCAATTTTTTGTTCTTCAAGTTTAAGTGAACTACGAGCCCCATTGTTAATCCTTCAAAGGAAATTATTTTTAAATTTCGGCAAGTAGAACAATGAATGGAACAGGTAGACGGTTGAAATCATTGTATATATTGCTTCCATATAGTCTAAGAAACATGTGCGCAAAGCATCCAAACAGTACCATTCGCCAATTTTTTGGTCTTCAAGTTTAAGTGAACAACGAGCCCCATTGTTAATCCTTTAAAGGAAATTATTTGTAATTTTCGACAAGTAGAACAATGAATGCAACTGGTAGACGGTTGAAATCTTTGTATATATTACTTCTATATAATATAAGAAACATATATTCAAAGCATCCAAACAGTACCATTCGCCAATTTTTTGTTCTTCAAGTTTAAGTGAACTACGAGCCCCATTGTTAATCCTTCAAAGGAAATTATTTTTAAATTTCGGCAAGTAGAACAATGAATGGAACAGGTAGACGGTTGAAATCATTGTATATATTGCTTCCATATAGTCTAAGAAACATGTGCGCAAAGCATCCAAACAGTACCATTCGCCAATTTTTTGTTCTTCAAGTGTAAGTGAACAATGAGCCCCAATGGTTAACCCTTTATCGGAAATTATTTGTAACTTTCGAAAAGTAGAACAATGAATGGAACAGGTAGACGGTTGAAATCTTTGTATATATTGCTTCTATATAGTCTAAGAAACATATATGCAAAGCATCCAAGCAGTACAGTTCGCCAATTTATTGTTCTTCAAGTTTAAGTGAACAACGAGCCCCATTGTTAATCCTTTAAAGGACATTATGTGTAAATTTCGACAAGTAGAACAATGATTGGAACACGTAGACGGTTGAAATCATTGTATATATTGCTTCCATATAGTCTAAGAAACATGTACGCAAAGCATCCAAACAGTACCATTCGCCAATTTTTTGGTCTTCAAGTTTAAGTGAACAACGAGCCCCATTGTTAATCCTTTAAAGGAAATTATTTGTAATTTTCGACAAGTAGAACAATGAATGGAACAGGTAGACGGTTGAAATCTTTGTATATATTACTTCTATATAATATAAGAAACATATATTCAAAGCATCCAAACAGTACCATTCGCCAATTTTTTGTTCTTCAAGTTTAAGTGAACTAGGAGCCCCATTGTTAATCCTTCAAAGGAAATTATTTGTAAATTTCGGCAAGTAGAACAATGAATGGAACATGTAGACGGTTGAAATCATTGTATATATTGCTTCTATATAGTCTAAGAAACATATATGCAAAGCATCCAAACAGTACAATTCGCCAATTTCTTGTTCTTCAAGTTTAAGTAAACTACGAGCCCCATTGTTAATACTTTAACGGAAATTATTTGTAACTTGCGACAAGTAGAACAATGATTGGAACAAGTAGACGGTTGAAATATTATTATATATTGCTTCCATATAGTCTAAGAAACATATATGCAAAGCATCCAAACAGTACCATTCGCCAATTTTTTGTTCTTCAAATTTAAGTGAACAATGAGCCCCATTGTTACTCCTTTATCGGAAATTATTTGTAACTTTCGACAAGTAGAACAATGAATGGAACAGGTAGACGGTTGAAATCTTTTTATATATTGCTTCTATATAGTCTAAGAAACATATATGCAAAGCATCCAAACAGTACAATTCGACAATTTTTTGTTCTTCAAGTTTAGTGAACAATGAGCCCCAATGGTTAATCCTTTAAAGGAAATTATTTGTAAATTTCGGCAAGTAGAACAATGAATGGAATAGGTAGACGGTTGAAATCTTTGTATATATTGCTTCTATATAATCTAAGAAACATATATGCAAAGCATCCAAACAGTACCATTCGCCAATTTTTTGTTCTTCAAGTTTAAGTGAACAACGAGCCCCAATGATAATCATGAAACGGTAATTATTTGTAACTTTCGACAAGTAGAACAATGAATGGAACAAGTAGACGGTTGAAATCTTTGTATATATTGCTTCTATATAGTCTAAGAAACATATATTCAAAGCATCCAAACAGTACCATTCGCCAATTTTTTGTTCTTCAAGTTTAAGTGAACTTCGAGCCCCATTGTTAATCCTTTAAAGGAAATTATTTGTAAATGTCGACAAGTAGAACAATGAATGGAACAGGTTGACTGTTGAAATCATTGTATATATTGCTTCTATATAGTCTAAGAAACATATATGCAGAGCATCCAGACAGTACCATTCGCCAATTTTTTGTTCTTCAAGTTTAAGTGAACAACGAGCCCCATTGTTAATCCTTTAAAGGAAATTATTTGTAATTTTCGAAAAGTAGAACAATGAATGGAACAGGTAGACTGTTGAAATCATTGTATATATTGCTTCTATATAGTCTAAGAAACATATATGCAGAGCATCCAGACAGTACCATTCGCCAATTTCTTGTTCTTCAAGTTTGAGTGAACAATGAGCCCCAATGGTTAATCCGTTATCGGAAATTATTTGTAACTTTCGACTAGTAGAACAATGAATGGAACAGGTAGACGGTTGAAATCGTTGTATATATTGCTTCTATATAGTCTAAGAAACATATATGCAAAGCATCCAAACAGTACCAGTCGCCAATTTTTTGTTCTTCAAGTTTAAGTGAACAACGAGGCCCATTGTTACTCCTTTATCGGAAATTATTTCTAACTTTCGACAAGTAGAACAATGAATGGAACAGGTAGACGGTTGAAATCTTTTTATATATTGCTTCTATATAGTCTAAGAAACATATATGCAAAGCATCCAAACAGTACAATTCGACAATTTTTTGTTCTTCAAGTTTAGTGAACAATGAGCCCCAATGGTTAATCCTTTAAAGGAAATTATTTGTAAATTTCGGCAAGTAGAACAATGAATGGAATAGGTAGACGGTTGAAATCTTTGTATATATTGCTTCTATATAATCTAAGAAACATATATGCAAAGCATCCAAACAGTACCATTCGCCAATTTTTTGTTCTTCAAGTTTAAGTGAACAACGAGCCCCAATGATAATCATGAAACGGTAATTATTTGTAACTTTCGACAAGTAGAACAATGAATGGAACAAGTAGACGGTTGAAATCTTTGTATATATTGCTTCTATATAGTCTAAGAAACATATATTCAAAGCATCCAAACAGTACCATTCGCCAATTTTTTGTTCTTCAAGTTTAAGTGAACAATGAGCCCCATTGTTAATCCTTTAAAGGAAATTATTTGTAACTTTCGACAAGTAGAACAATGAGAGGAACAGGTAGACGGTTGAAATCTTTGTATATATTGCTTCTATATAGTCTAAGAAACATGTATGCAAAGCATCCAAACAGTACAATTCGCCAATTTTTTGTTCTTCAAGTTTAAGTGAACTGCGAGCTCCATTGTTAATCCTTTAAAGGAAATTGTTTGTAACTTTCGACAAGTAGAACAATGAATAGTACAGGTAGACGGGTGAAATCTTTGTATATATTGCTTCTATATAGTCTAAGAAACATGTATGCAAAGCATCCAAACAGTACAATTCGCCAATTTTTTGTTCTTCAAGTTTAAGTGAACTGCGAGCTCCATTGTTAATCCTTCAAAGGAAATTATTTTTAAATTTCGGCAAGTAGAACAATGAATGGAACAGGTAGACGGTTGAAATCATTGTATATATTGCTTCCATATAGTCTAAGAAACATGTGCGCAAAGCATCCAAACAGTACCATTCGCCAATTTTTTGGTCTTCAAGTTTAAGTGAACAACGAGCCCCATTGTTAATCCTTTAAAGGAAATTATTTGTAATTTTCGACAAGTAGAACAATGAATGCAACTGGTAGACGGTTGAAATCTTTGTATATATTACTTCTATATAATATAAGAAACATATATTCAAAGCATCCAAACAGTACCATTCGCCAATTTTTTGTTCTTCAAGTTTAAGTGAACTACGAGCCCCATTGTTAATCCTTCAAAGGAAATTATTTTTAAATTTCGGCAAGTAGAACAATGAATGGAACAGGTAGACGGTTGAAATCATTGTATATATTGCTTCCATATAGTCTAAGAAACATGTGCGCAAAGCATCCAAACAGTACCATTCGCCAATTTTTTGTTCTTCAAGTGTAAGTGAACAATGAGCCCCAATGGTTAACCCTTTATCGGAAATTATTTGTAACTTTCGAAAAGTAGAACAATGAATGGAACAGGTAGACGGTTGAAATCTTTGTATATATTGCTTCTATATAGTCTAAGAAACATATATGCAAAGCATCCAAGCAGTACAGTTCGCCAATTTATTGTTCTTCAAGTTTAAGTGAACAACGAGCCCCATTGTTAATCCTTTAAAGGACATTATGTGTAAATTTCGACAAGTAGAACAATGATTGGAACACGTAGACGGTTGAAATCATTGTATATATTGCTTCCATATAGTCTAAGAAACATGTACGCAAAGCATCCAAACAGTACCATTCGCCAATTTTTTGGTCTTCAAGTTTAAGTGAACAACGAGCCCCATTGTTAATCCTTTAAAGGAAATTATTTGTAATTTTCGACAAGTAGAACAATGAATGGAACAGGTAGACGGTTGAAATCTTTGTATATATTACTTCTATATAATATAAGAAACATATATTCAAAGCATCCAAACAGTACCATTCGCCAATTTTTTGTTCTTCAAGTTTAAGTGAACTAGGAGCCCCATTGTTAATCCTTCAAAGGAAATTATTTGTAAATTTCGGCAAGTAGAACAATGAATGGAACATGTAGACGGTTGAAATCATTGTATATATTGCTTCTATATAGTCTAAGAAACATATATGCAAAGCATCCAAACAGTACAATTCGCCAATTTCTTGTTCTTCAAGTTTAAGTAAACTACGAGCCCCATTGTTAATACTTTAACGGAAATTATTTGTAACTTGCGACAAGTAGAACAATGATTGGAACAAGTAGACGGTTGAAATATTATTATATATTGCTTCCATATAGTCTAAGAAACATATATGCAAAGCATCCAAACAGTACCATTCGCCAATTTTTTGTTCTTCAAATTTAAGTGAACAATGAGCCCCATTGTTACTCCTTTATCGGAAATTATTTGTAACTTTCGACAAGTAGAACAATGAATGGAACAGGTAGACGGTTGAAATCTTTTTATATATTGCTTCTATATAGTCTAAGAAACATATATGCAAAGCATCCAAACAGTACAATTCGACAATTTTTTGTTCTTCAAGTTTAGTGAACAATGAGCCCCAATGGTTAATCCTTTAAAGGAAATTATTTGTAAATTTCGGCAAGTAGAACAATGAATGGAATAGGTAGACGGTTGAAATCTTTGTATATATTGCTTCTATATAATCTAAGAAACATATATGCAAAGCATCCAAACAGTACCATTCGCCAATTTTTTGTTCTTCAAGTTTAAGTGAACAACGAGCCCCAATGATAATCATGAAACGGTAATTATTTGTAACTTTCGACAAGTAGAACAATGAATGGAACAAGTAGACGGTTGAAATCTTTGTATATATTGCTTCTATATAGTCTAAGAAACATATATTCAAAGCATCCAAACAGTACCATTCGCCAATTTTTTGTTCTTCAAGTTTAAGTGAACTTCGAGCCCCATTGTTAATCCTTTAAAGGAAATTATTTGTAAATGTCGACAAGTAGAACAATGAATGGAACAGGTTGACTGTTGAAATCATTGTATATATTGCTTCTATATAGTCTAAGAAACATATATGCAGAGCATCCAGACAGTACCATTCGCCAATTTTTTGTTCTTCAAGTTTAAGTGAACAACGAGCCCCATTGTTAATCCTTTAAAGGAAATTATTTGTAATTTTCGAAAAGTAGAACAATGAATGGAACAGGTAGACTGTTGAAATCATTGTATATATTGCTTCTATATAGTCTAAGAAACATATATGCAGAGCATCCAGACAGTACCATTCGCCAATTTCTTGTTCTTCAAGTTTGAGTGAACAATGAGCCCCAATGGTTAATCCGTTATCGGAAATTATTTGTAACTTTCGACTAGTAGAACAATGAATGGAACAGGTAGACGGTTGAAATCGTTGTATATATTGCTTCTATATAGTCTAAGAAACATATATGCAAAGCATCCAAACAGTACCAGTCGCCAATTTTTTGTTCTTCAAGTTTAAGTGAACAACGAGGCCCATTGTTACTCCTTTATCGGAAATTATTTCTAACTTTCGACAAGTAGAACAATGAATGGAACAGGTAGACGGTTGAAATCTTTTTATATATTGCTTCTATATAGTCTAAGAAACATATATGCAAAGCATCCAAACAGTACAATTCGACAATTTTTTGTTCTTCAAGTTTAGTGAACAATGAGCCCCAATGGTTAATCCTTTAAAGGAAATTATTTGTAAATTTCGGCAAGTAGAACAATGAATGGAATAGGTAGACGGTTGAAATCTTTGTATATATTGCTTCTATATAATCTAAGAAACATATATGCAAAGCATCCAAACAGTACCATTCGCCAATTTTTTGTTCTTCAAGTTTAAGTGAACAACGAGCCCCAATGATAATCATGAAACGGTAATTATTTGTAACTTTCGACAAGTAGAACAATGAATGGAACAAGTAGACGGTTGAAATCTTTGTATATATTGCTTCTATATAGTCTAAGAAACATATATTCAAAGCATCCAAACAGTACCATTCGCCAATTTTTTGTTCTTCAAGTTTAAGTGAACAATGAGCCCCATTGTTAATCCTTTAAAGGAAATTATTTGTAACTTTCGACAAGTAGAACAATGAGAGGAACAGGTAGACGGTTGAAATCTTTGTATATATTGCTTCTATATAGTCTAAGAAACATGTATGCAAAGCATCCAAACAGTACAATTCGCCAATTTTTTGTTCTTCAAGTTTAAGTGAACTGCGAGCTCCATTGTTAATCCTTTAAAGGAAATTGTTTGTAACTTTCGACAAGTAGAACAATGAATAGTACAGGTAGACGGGTGAAATCTTTCTATATATTGCTTCTAAATAGTCTAAGAAACATATATGCAAAGCATCCAAACAGTACAATTCGCCAATTTTTTGTTCTTCAAGTTTAAGTGAACAATGAGCCCCATTGTTAATCCTTTAAAGGAAATTATTTGTAACTTTCGACAAGTAGAACAATGAATGGAACAGGTAGACTGTTGAAATCATTGTATATATTGCGTCTATATAGTCTAAGAAACATATATGCAAAGCATCCAAACAGTACCATTCGCCACTTTTTTGTTCTTCAAGTTTAAGTGAACAACGAGCCCCATTGTTAATCCTTTAAAGGAAATTATTTGTAAATTACGACAAGTAGAACAATGATTGGAACACGTAGACGGTTGAAATCTTTGTATATATTGCTTCCATATAGTCTAAGAAACATGTACGCAAAGCATCCAAACAGTACCATTCACCAATTTTTTGTTCTTCAAGTTTAAGTGAACAATGAGCCCCAATGGTTAATCCTTTATCGGAAATTATTTGTAATTTTCGACAAGTAGAACAATGAATGGAACAGTTAGACGGTTGAAATCTTTCTATATATTGCTTCCATATAGTCTATGAAACATATATGCAAAGCATCCAAACAGTACCATTCGCCAATTTGTTGTTCTTCAAGGTTAAGTGAACAATGAGCCCCATTGTTAATCCTTTATCGGAAATTATTTGTAACTTTCGACAAGTAGAACAATGAATGGAACAGGTAGACGATTGAAATCTTTGTATATTTTGCTTCTATATAGTCTGAAAAACATATATGCAAAGCATCCAAACAGTACAATTCGCCAATTTTTTGTTCTTCAAGTTTAAGTGAACAATGAGCCCCATTGTTAATCCTTTAAAGGAAATTATTTGTAAATTTCGACGAGTAGAACAATGATTGGCATACGTAGACGGTTGAAATATTTGTATATATTGCTTCTATATAATCTAAGAAACATATATGCAAAGCATCAAAACAGTACCATTCGCCAATTTTTTGTTCTTCAAGTTTAAGTGAACAACGAGCCCCATTGATAATCATGAAACGGAAATTATTTGTAACTTTCGACATGTAGAACAATGAATGGAACAGGTAGTCGGTTGAAATCATTATATATATTGCTTCTATATAGTCTAAGAAACATATATGCAAAGCATCCAAACAGTACAATTCGCCAATTTTTTGCTCTTCAAGTTTAAGTAAACTACGATCCCCATTGTTAATCCTTTAACGGAAATTATTTGTAACTTTCGACAAGTATAACATTGAATGGGACAGGTAGACGGTTGAAATCTTTGTATATATTGCTTCTATATAGTATAAGAAACATATATGCAAATCATCCAAACAGTACAATTCGACAATTTTTTGCTCTTCAAGTTTAAGTGAACTACGAGCCCCATTGTTAATCCTTTAAAGGAAATTATTTGTAAATTTCGGCAGGTAGAACAATGAATGGAATAGGTAGACGGTTGAAATCATTGTATATATTGCTTCTATATAGTCTAAGAAACATATATGCAAAGCATCCAAACAGTACAATTCGCCAATTTTTTGTTCTTCAAGTTTAAGTAAACTACGATCCCCATTGTTAATGCCTTAACGGAAATTATTTGTAACTTTCGACAAGTAGAACAATGAATGGAACAGGTAGACGGTTGAAATCTTTGTATATATTGCTTCTATAAAGTCTAAGAAACATATATGCAAATCATCCAAACAGTACAATTCGCCAATTATTTGATCTTCAAGTTTAAGTGAACTACGAGCCCCATTGTTAATACTTTAACGGAAATTATTTGTAACTTGCGACAAGTAGAACAATGAATGGAACACGTAGATGGTTGAAATCTTTGTATATATTGCTTCCATATAGTCTAAGAAACATGTACGCAAAGCATCCAAACAGTACCATTCACCAATTTTTTGTTCTTCAAGTTTAAGTGAACAATGAGCCCCAATGGTTAATCCTTTATCGGAAATTATTTGTAATTTTCGACAAGTAGAACAATGAATGGAACAGTTAGACGGTTGAAATATTTGTATATATTGCTTCTTTATAATCTAAGAAACATATATGCAAAGCATCTAAACAGTAACAATCGCCAATTTTTTGATCTTCAAGTTTAAGTGAACAGCGAGCCCCATTGATAATCATGAAATGGAAATTATTTGTAACTTTCTAGAAGTAGAACAATGAATAGTACAGGTAGACGGGTGAAATCTTTCTATATATTGCTTCTAAATAGTCTATGAAACATCTATGCAAAGCATCCAAACAGTACAATTCGCCAATTTTTGTTCTTCAAGTGAACTACGAGCCCCATTGTTAATCCTTTAAAGGAAATTATTTGTAAATTTCGACAAGTAGAACAATGATTGGAACACGTAGACGGTTGAAATCTTTGTATATATTGCTTCCATATAGTCCAAGAAACATGTACGCAAAGCATCCAAACAGTACCGTTCGCCAATTTCTTGTTCTTCAAGTTTAAGTGAACTACGAGCCCCATTGTTAATCCTTTAAAGGAAATTATTTGTAAATTTCGACAAGTAGAACATTGAATGGAACAGGTACACGGTTGAAATCTTTGTATATATTGCTTCTATATAGTATAAGAAACATATATGCAAAGCATCCAAACAGTACAATTCGCCAATTTTTTGTTCTTCAAGTTTAAGTGAACAATGAGCCCCAATGGTTAATCCGTTATCGGAAATTATTTGTAACTTTCGACAAGTAGAACAATGAATGGAACTGGTAGACGGTTGAAATCTTTGTATATATTGCTTCTATATAGTCTAAGAAACATATATGCAAAGCATCCAAACAGTACCATTCGCCAATTTTTTGTTCTTCAAGTTTAAGTGAACTACGAGCCCCATTGTTAATCCTTTAAAGGAAATTATTTGTAAATTTCGACAAGTAGAACAATGAATGGAACAGGTAGATTGTTGAAATCATTGTATATATTGCTTCTATATAGTCTAAGAAACATATATGCAAAGCATCCAAACAGTACAATTCGCCAATTTTTTGTTCTTCAAGTTTAAGTGAACAATGAGCCCCAATGGTTAATCCGTTTTCGGAAGTTATTTGTAACTTTCGACAAGTAGAACAATGAATGGAACAGGTAGACGGTTGAAATCTTTGTATATATTGCTTCTATATAGTCTAAGAAACTTATATGCAAAGCATCTAAACAGTAACATTCGCCAATTTTTTTATCTTCAAGTTTAAGTGAACAATGAACCCCAATGGTTAATCCGTTATCGGAAATTATTTGTAACTTGCGAGAAATAGAACAATGAGTGGAACAGGTAGACGGTTGAAATCAATGTATATATTGCTTCTATATAGTCTACGAAACATATATGCAAAGCATCCAAACAGTACAATTCGCCAATTTTTTGTACTTCAAGTTTAAGTGAACTACGAGCCCCATTGTTAATCCTTTAACGGAAATTAATTGTAACTTTCGACAAGTAGAACAATGAATGGAACAGGTAGACGGTTGAAATCTTAGTATATATTGCTTCTATATAGTATAAGAAACATATATGCAAAGCATCCAAACAGTACAATTCGCCAATTTATTGTTCTTCAAGTTTCAGTGAACAACGAGCCCCATTGATAATCCTTTAAAGGAAATTATTTGTAAATTTCGACAAGTAGAACAATGATTGGAACACGTAGACGGTTGAAATCTTTGTATATATTGCTTCCATATAGTCTAAGAAACATGTACGCAAAGCATCCAAACAGTACCGTTCGCCAATTTTTTGTTCTTCAAGTTTAAGTGAACAATGAGCCCCATTGTTAATCCTTTATCGGAAATTATTTGTAACTTTCGACAAGTAGAACAATGAATGGATCATGTAGACGGTTGAAATCATTGTATATATTGCTTCTATATAGTCTACGAAACATATATGCAAAGCATCCAAACAGTACAATTCGCCAATTTATTGTTCTTCAAGTTTAAGTGAACAGCGAGCCCCATTGTTAATCCTTTATCGGAAATTATTTGTAACTTTCGACAAGTAGAACAATGAATGGAACTGGTAGACGGTTGAAATCTTTTTATATATTGCTTCTAAATAGTCTAAGAAACATATATGCAAAGTATCCAAACAGTACAATTCGCCAATTTTTTGTTCTTTAAGTTTAAGTAAACTACGAGCCCAATTGTTAATCCTTTAAAGGAAATTATTTGTAAATATCGACAAGTAGAACAATGAATGGATCATGTAGACGGTTGAAGTCATTGTATATATTGCTTCTATATAGTCTATGACACATATCAGCAAAGCATCCAAACAGTACCATTCGCCAATTTTTTGTTCTTCAAGTTTAAGTGAACAACGAGCCCCATTGATAATTATGAAACGGAAATTATTTGTAACTTTCTACAAGTAGAACAATGAATGGAACAGGTAGACGGTTGAAATCAATGTATATATTGCTTCTATATAGTCTAAGAAACATATATGCAAAGCATCCAAACAGTACCATTCGCCAATTTTTTGTTCTTCAAGTTTAAGTGAACAACGAGCCCCAATTGTCAATCCTTTAAAGGAAATTATTTGCTAATTTCGACAAGTAGAACAATGAATGGATCATGTAGACGGTTCAAATCATTGTATATATTGCTTCTATATAGTCTACGAAACATATATGCAAAGCATCCAAACAGTACAATTCGGCAATTTTTTGTTCTTCAAGTTTAAGTGAACTGCGAGCCCCATTGTTAATCCTTTAACGGAAATTAATTGTAACTTTCTACAAGTAGAACAATGATTGGAACAAGTAGACGGTTGAAATCTTTGTATATATTGCTTCCATATAGTCTAAGAAACATATATGCAAAGCATCCAAACAGTACCATTCGCCAATTTTTTGTCCTTCAAATTTAAGTGAACAATGAGCCCCATTGTTATTCCTTTATCGGAAATTATTTGTAACTTTCGACAAGTAGAACAATGAATGGAACAGGAAGACGGTTGAAATCTTTGTATATATTGCTTCTATATAGTCTAAGAAACATATATGCAAAGCATCCAAACAGTACAATTCACCAATTTTTTGTTCTTCAAGTTTAAGTGAACAATGAGCCCCAATGGTTAATCCTTTATCCGTAATTATTTGTAACTTTCGACAAGTAGAACAATGAATGGAACAGGTAGACGGTTGAAATCCTTGTATATATTGCGTCTATATAGTCTAAGAAACATATATGCAAAGCATCCAAACAGTACAATTCGCCAATTTATTGTTCTTTAAGTTTAAGTGAACAACGAGCCCCATTGTTAATCCTTTATCGGAAATTATTTGTAACTTTCGACAAGTAGAACAATGAATGGAACTGGTAGACGGTTGAAATCTTTTTATATATTGCTTCTAAATAGTCTAAGAAACATATATGCAAAGTATCCAAACAGTACAATTCGCCAATTTTTTGTTCTTTAAGTTTAAGTAAACTACGAGCCCAATTGTTAATCCTTTAAAGGAAATTATTTGTAAATATCGACAAGTAGAACAATGAATGGATCATGTAGACGGTTGAAGTCATTGTATATATTGCTTTTATATAGTCTATGAAACATATATGCAAAGCATCCAAACAGTACCATTCGCCAATTTTTTGTTCTTCAAGTTTAAGTGAACAACGAGCCCCATTGATAATTATGAAACGGAAATTATTTGTAACTTTCTACAAGTAGAACAATGAATGGAACAGATAGACGGTTGAAATCAATGTATATATTGCTTCTATATAGTCTAAGAAACATATATGCAAAGCATCCAAACAGTACCATTCGCCAATTTTTTGTTCTTCAAGTTTAAGTGAACAACGAGCCCCAATGGTTAATCCTTTATCGGAAATTATTTGTAACTTCCGACAAGTAGAACAATGAATGGAACAGGTAGACTGTTGAAATCTTTGTATATATTGCGTCTATATAGTCTAAGAAACATATATGCAAAGCATCCAAACAGTACCATTCGCCAATTTTTTGTTCTTCAAGTTTAAGTGAACTACGAGCCCCATTGTTAATCCTTTAAAGGAAATTATTTGTAAATTTCGACAAGTAGAACAATGAATGGAACAGGTAGACTGTTGAAATCATTGTATATATTGCTTCTATATAGTCTAAGAAACATATATGCAAAGCATCCAAACAGCACAATTCGCCAATTTATTGTTCTTCAAGTTTAAGTGAACAACGAGCCCCATTGTTAATCCTTTAAAGGAAATTATTTGTAACTTCCGACAAGTAGAACAATGAATGGATCATGTAGACGGTTGAAGTCATTGTATATATTGTTTCTATATAGTCTAAGAAACATATATGCAAAGCATCCAAACAGTACCATTCGCCAATTTCTTGTTCTTTAAGTTTAAGTAAACTACGAGCCCAATTGTTAATCCTTTAAAGGAAATTATTTGTAAATATCGACAAGTAGAACAATGAATGGATCATGTAGACGGTTGAAGTCATTGTATATATTGTTTCTATATAGTCTAAGAAACATATATGCAAAGCATCCAAACAGTACCATTCGCCAATTTCTTGTTCTTCAAGTTTAAGTAAACTACGATTCCCATTGTTAATCCCTTAACGGAAATTATTTCTAACTTTCGACAAGTAGAACAATGAATGGAACAGGTAGACGGTTGAAATCATTGTATATATTGCTTCTATATAGTCTAAGAAACATATCTGCAAATCATCCACACAGTACAATTCGCCAATTATTTGATCTTCAAGTTTAAGTGAACTACGAGCCCCATTGTTAATACTTTAACGGAAATGATTTGTAACTTGCGACAAGTAGAACAATGAATGGAAAAGGTAGACGGTTGAAATCAATGTATATATTGCTTCTATATAGTCTAAGAAACATGTACGCAAAGCATCCAAACAGTACCATTCGCCAATTTTTTGGTCTTCAAGTTTAAGTGAACAACGAGCCCCATTGTTAATCCTTTAAAGGAAATTATTTGTAATTTTCGACAAGTAGAACAATGAATGGAACAGGTAGACGGTTGAAATCTTTGTATATATTACTTCTATATAATATAAGAAACATATATTCAAAGCATCCAAACAGTACCATTCGCCAATTTTTTGTTCTTCAAGTTTAAGTGAACTAGGAGCCCCATTGTTAATCCTTCAAAGGAAATTATTTGTAAATTTCGGCAAGTAGAACAATGAATGGAACATGTAGACGGTTGAAATCATTGTATATATTGCTTCTATATAGTCTAAGAAACATATATGCAAAGCATCCAAACAGTACAATTCGCCAATTTCTTGTTCTTCAAGTTTAAGTAAACTACGAGCCCCATTGTTAATACTTTAACGGAAATTATTTGTAACTTGCGACAAGTAGAACAATGATTGGAACAAGTAGACGGTTGAAATATTATTATATATTGCTTCCATATAGTCTAAGAAACATATATGCAAAGCATCCAAACAGTACCATTCGCCAATTTTTTGTTCTTCAAATTTAAGTGAACAATGAGCCCCATTGTTACTCCTTTATCGGAAATTATTTGTAACTTTCGACAAGTAGAACAATGAATGGAACAGGTAGACGGTTGAAATCTTTTTATATATTGCTTCTATATAGTCTAAGAAACATATATGCAAAGCATCCAAACAGTACAATTCGACAATTTTTTGTTCTTCAAGTTTAGTGAACAATGAGCCCCAATGGTTAATCCTTTAAAGGAAATTATTTGTAAATTTCGGCAAGTAGAACAATGAATGGAATAGGTAGACGGTTGAAATCTTTGTATATATTGCTTCTATATAATCTAAGAAACATATATGCAAAGCATCCAAACAGTACCATTCGCCAATTTTTTGTTCTTCAAGTTTAAGTGAACAACGAGCCCCAATGATAATCATGAAACGGTAATTATTTGTAACTTTCGACAAGTAGAACAATGAATGGAACAAGTAGACGGTTGAAATCTTTGTATATATTGCTTCTATATAGTCTAAGAAACATATATTCAAAGCATCCAAACAGTACCATTCGCCAATTTTTTGTTCTTCAAGTTTAAGTGAACTTCGAGCCCCATTGTTAATCCTTTAAAGGAAATTATTTGTAAATGTCGACAAGTAGAACAATGAATGGAACAGGTTGACTGTTGAAATCATTGTATATATTGCTTCTATATAGTCTAAGAAACATATATGCAGAGCATCCAGACAGTACCATTCGCCAATTTTTTGTTCTTCAAGTTTAAGTGAACAACGAGCCCCATTGTTAATCCTTTAAAGGAAATTATTTGTAATTTTCGAAAAGTAGAACAATGAATGGAACAGGTAGACTGTTGAAATCATTGTATATATTGCTTCTATATAGTCTAAGAAACATATATGCAGAGCATCCAGACAGTACCATTCGCCAATTTCTTGTTCTTCAAGTTTGAGTGAACAATGAGCCCCAATGGTTAATCCGTTATCGGAAATTATTTGTAACTTTCGACTAGTAGAACAATGAATGGAACAGGTAGACGGTTGAAATCGTTGTATATATTGCTTCTATATAGTCTAAGAAACATATATGCAAAGCATCCAAACAGTACCAGTCGCCAATTTTTTGTTCTTCAAGTTTAAGTGAACAACGAGGCCCATTGTTAATCCTTTATCGGAAATTATTTCTAACTTTCGACAAGTAGAACAATGAATGGAACAGGTAGACTGTTGAAATCATTGTATATATTGCGTCTATATAGTCTAAGAAACATATATGCAAAGCATCCAAACAGTACAATTCGCCAATTTTTTGTTCTTCAAGTTTAAGTGAACAATGAGCCCCATTGTTAATCCTTTAAAGGAAATTATTTGTAACTTTCGACAAGTAGAACAATGAGAGGAACAGGTAGACGGTTGAAATCTTTGTATATATTGCTTCTATATAGTCTAAGAAACATGTATGCAAAGCATCCAAACAGTACAATTCGCCAATTTTTTGTTCTTCAAGTTTAAGTGAACTGCGAGCTCCATTGTTAATCCTTTAAAGGAAATTGTTTGTAACTTTCGACAAGTAGAACAATGAATAGTACAGGTAGACGGGTGAAATCTTTCTATATATTGCTTCTAAATAGTCTAAGAAACATATATGCAAAGCATCCAAACAGTACAATTCGCCAATTTTTTGTTCTTCAAGTTTAAGTGAACAATGAGCCCCATTGTTAATCCTTTAAAGGAAATTATTTGTAACTTTCGACAAGTAGAACAATGAATGGAACAGGTAGACTGTTGAAATCATTGTATATATTGCGTCTATATAGTCTAAGAAACATATATGCAAAGCATCCAAACAGTACCATTCGCCACTTTTTTGTTCTTCAAGTTTAAGTGAACAACGAGCCCCATTGTTAATCCTTTAAAGGAAATTATTTGTAAATTACGACAAGTAGAACAATGATTGGAACACGTAGACGGTTGAAATCTTTGTATATATTGCTTCCATATAGTCTAAGAAACATGTACGCAAAGCATCCAAACAGTACCATTCACCAATTTTTTGTTCTTCAAGTTTAAGTGAACAATGAGCCCCAATGGTTAATCCTTTATCGGAAATTATTTGTAATTTTCGACAAGTAGAACAATGAATGGAACAGTTAGACGGTTGAAATCTTTCTATATATTGCTTCCATATAGTCTATGAAACATATATGCAAAGCATCCAAACAGTACCATTCGCCAATTTGTTGTTCTTCAAGGTTAAGTGAACAATGAGCCCCATTGTTAATCCTTTATCGGAAATTATTTGTAACTTTCGACAAGTAGAACAATGAATGGAACAGGTAGACGATTGAAATCTTTGTATATTTTGCTTCTATATAGTCTGAAAAACATATATGCAAAGCATCCAAACAGTACAATTCGCCAATTTTTTGTTCTTCAAGTTTAAGTGAACAATGAGCCCCATTGTTAATCCTTTAAAGGAAATTATTTGTAAATTTCGACGAGTAGAACAATGATTGGCATACGTAGACGGTTGAAATATTTGTATATATTGCTTCTATATAATCTAAGAAACATATATGCAAAGCATCAAAACAGTACCATTCGCCAATTTTTTGTTCTTCAAGTTTAAGTGAACAACGAGCCCCATTGATAATCATGAAACGGAAATTATTTGTAACTTTCGACATGTAGAACAATGAATGGAACAGGTAGTCGGTTGAAATCATTATATATATTGCTTCTATATAGTCTAAGAAACATATATGCAAAGCATCCAAACAGTACAATTCGCCAATTTTTTGCTCTTCAAGTTTAAGTAAACTACGATCCCCATTGTTAATCCTTTAACGGAAATTATTTGTAACTTTCGACAAGTATAACATTGAATGGGACAGGTAGACGGTTGAAATCTTTGTATATATTGCTTCTATATAGTATAAGAAACATATATGCAAATCATCCAAACAGTACAATTCGACAATTTTTTGCTCTTCAAGTTTAAGTGAACTACGAGCCCCATTGTTAATCCTTTAAAGGAAATTATTTGTAAATTTCGGCAGGTAGAACAATGAATGGAATAGGTAGACGGTTGAAATCATTGTATATATTGCTTCTATATAGTCTAAGAAACATATATGCAAAGCATCCAAACAGTACAATTCGCCAATTTTTTGTTCTTCAAGTTTAAGTAAACTACGATCCCCATTGTTAATGCCTTAACGGAAATTATTTGTAACTTTCGACAAGTAGAACAATGAATGGAACAGGTAGACGGTTGAAATCTTTGTATATATTGCTTCTATAAAGTCTAAGAAACATATATGCAAATCATCCAAACAGTACAATTCGCCAATTATTTGATCTTCAAGTTTAAGTGAACTACGAGCCCCATTGTTAATACTTTAACGGAAATTATTTGTAACTTGCGACAAGTAGAACAATGAATGGAACACGTAGATGGTTGAAATCTTTGTATATATTGCTTCCATATAGTCTAAGAAACATGTACGCAAAGCATCCAAACAGTACCATTCACCAATTTTTTGTTCTTCAAGTTTAAGTGAACAATGAGCCCCAATGGTTAATCCTTTATCGGAAATTATTTGTAATTTTCGACAAGTAGAACAATGAATGGAACAGTTAGACGGTTGAAATATTTGTATATATTGCTTCTTTATAATCTAAGAAACATATATGCAAAGCATCTAAACAGTAACAATCGCCAATTTTTTGATCTTCAAGTTTAAGTGAACAGCGAGCCCCATTGATAATCATGAAATGGAAATTATTTGTAACTTTCTAGAAGTAGAACAATGAATAGTACAGGTAGACGGGTGAAATCTTTCTATATATTGCTTCTAAATAGTCTATGAAACATCTATGCAAAGCATCCAAACAGTACAATTCGCCAATTTTTGTTCTTCAAGTGAACTACGAGCCCCATTGTTAATCCTTTAAAGGAAATTATTTGTAAATTTCGACAAGTAGAACAATGATTGGAACACGTAGACGGTTGAAATCTTTGTATATATTGCTTCCATATAGTCCAAGAAACATGTACGCAAAGCATCCAAACAGTACCGTTCGCCAATTTCTTGTTCTTCAAGTTTAAGTGAACTACGAGCCCCATTGTTAATCCTTTAAAGGAAATTATTTGTAAATTTCGACAAGTAGAACATTGAATGGAACAGGTACACGGTTGAAATCTTTGTATATATTGCTTCTATATAGTATAAGAAACATATATGCAAAGCATCCAAACAGTACAATTCGCCAATTTTTTGTTCTTCAAGTTTAAGTGAACAATGAGCCCCAATGGTTAATCCGTTATCGGAAATTATTTGTAACTTTCGACAAGTAGAACAATGAATGGAACTGGTAGACGGTTGAAATCTTTGTATATATTGCTTCTATATAGTCTAAGAAACATATATGCAAAGCATCCAAACAGTACCATTCGCCAATTTTTTGTTCTTCAAGTTTAAGTGAACTACGAGCCCCATTGTTAATCCTTTAAAGGAAATTATTTGTAAATTTCGACAAGTAGAACAATGAATGGAACAGGTAGATTGTTGAAATCATTGTATATATTGCTTCTATATAGTCTAAGAAACATATATGCAAAGCATCCAAACAGTACAATTCGCCAATTTTTTGTTCTTCAAGTTTAAGTGAACAATGAGCCCCAATGGTTAATCCGTTTTCGGAAGTTATTTGTAACTTTCGACAAGTAGAACAATGAATGGAACAGGTAGACGGTTGAAATCTTTGTATATATTGCTTCTATATAGTCTAAGAAACTTATATGCAAAGCATCTAAACAGTAACATTCGCCAATTTTTTTATCTTCAAGTTTAAGTGAACAATGAACCCCAATGGTTAATCCGTTATCGGAAATTATTTGTAACTTGCGAGAAATAGAACAATGAGTGGAACAGGTAGACGGTTGAAATCAATGTATATATTGCTTCTATATAGTCTACGAAACATATATGCAAAGCATCCAAACAGTACAATTCGCCAATTTTTTGTACTTCAAGTTTAAGTGAACTACGAGCCCCATTGTTAATCCTTTAACGGAAATTAATTGTAACTTTCGACAAGTAGAACAATGAATGGAACAGGTAGACGGTTGAAATCTTAGTATATATTGCTTCTATATAGTATAAGAAACATATATGCAAAGCATCCAAACAGTACAATTCGCCAATTTATTGTTCTTCAAGTTTCAGTGAACAACGAGCCCCATTGATAATCCTTTAAAGGAAATTATTTGTAAATTTCGACAAGTAGAACAATGATTGGAACACGTAGACGGTTGAAATCTTTGTATATATTGCTTCCATATAGTCTAAGAAACATGTACGCAAAGCATCCAAACAGTACCGTTCGCCAATTTTTTGTTCTTCAAGTTTAAGTGAACAATGAGCCCCATTGTTAATCCTTTATCGGAAATTATTTGTAACTTTCGACAAGTAGAACAATGAATGGATCATGTAGACGGTTGAAATCATTGTATATATTGCTTCTATATAGTCTACGAAACATATATGCAAAGCATCCAAACAGTACAATTCGCCAATTTATTGTTCTTCAAGTTTAAGTGAACAGCGAGCCCCATTGTTAATCCTTTATCGGAAATTATTTGTAACTTTCGACAAGTAGAACAATGAATGGAACTGGTAGACGGTTGAAATCTTTTTATATATTGCTTCTAAATAGTCTAAGAAACATATATGCAAAGTATCCAAACAGTACAATTCGCCAATTTTTTGTTCTTTAAGTTTAAGTAAACTACGAGCCCAATTGTTAATCCTTTAAAGGAAATTATTTGTAAATATCGACAAGTAGAACAATGAATGGATCATGTAGACGGTTGAAGTCATTGTATATATTGCTTCTATATAGTCTATGACACATATCAGCAAAGCATCCAAACAGTACCATTCGCCAATTTTTTGTTCTTCAAGTTTAAGTGAACAACGAGCCCCATTGATAATTATGAAACGGAAATTATTTGTAACTTTCTACAAGTAGAACAATGAATGGAACAGGTAGACGGTTGAAATCAATGTATATATTGCTTCTATATAGTCTAAGAAACATATATGCAAAGCATCCAAACAGTACCATTCGCCAATTTTTTGTTCTTCAAGTTTAAGTGAACAACGAGCCCCAATTGTCAATCCTTTAAAGGAAATTATTTGCTAATTTCGACAAGTAGAACAATGAATGGATCATGTAGACGGTTCAAATCATTGTATATATTGCTTCTATATAGTCTACGAAACATATATGCAAAGCATCCAAACAGTACAATTCGGCAATTTTTTGTTCTTCAAGTTTAAGTGAACTGCGAGCCCCATTGTTAATCCTTTAACGGAAATTAATTGTAACTTTCTACAAGTAGAACAATGATTGGAACAAGTAGACGGTTGAAATCTTTGTATATATTGCTTCCATATAGTCTAAGAAACATATATGCAAAGCATCCAAACAGTACCATTCGCCAATTTTTTGTCCTTCAAATTTAAGTGAACAATGAGCCCCATTGTTATTCCTTTATCGGAAATTATTTGTAACTTTCGACAAGTAGAACAATGAATGGAACAGGAAGACGGTTGAAATCTTTGTATATATTGCTTCTATATAGTCTAAGAAACATATATGCAAAGCATCCAAACAGTACAATTCACCAATTTTTTGTTCTTCAAGTTTAAGTGAACAATGAGCCCCAATGGTTAATCCTTTATCCGTAATTATTTGTAACTTTCGACAAGTAGAACAATGAATGGAACAGGTAGACGGTTGAAATCCTTGTATATATTGCGTCTATATAGTCTAAGAAACATATATGCAAAGCATCCAAACAGTACAATTCGCCAATTTATTGTTCTTTAAGTTTAAGTGAACAACGAGCCCCATTGTTAATCCTTTATCGGAAATTATTTGTAACTTTCGACAAGTAGAACAATGAATGGAACTGGTAGACGGTTGAAATCTTTTTATATATTGCTTCTAAATAGTCTAAGAAACATATATGCAAAGTATCCAAACAGTACAATTCGCCAATTTTTTGTTCTTTAAGTTTAAGTAAACTACGAGCCCAATTGTTAATCCTTTAAAGGAAATTATTTGTAAATATCGACAAGTAGAACAATGAATGGATCATGTAGACGGTTGAAGTCATTGTATATATTGCTTTTATATAGTCTATGAAACATATATGCAAAGCATCCAAACAGTACCATTCGCCAATTTTTTGTTCTTCAAGTTTAAGTGAACAACGAGCCCCATTGATAATTATGAAACGGAAATTATTTGTAACTTTCTACAAGTAGAACAATGAATGGAACAGATAGACGGTTGAAATCAATGTATATATTGCTTCTATATAGTCTAAGAAACATATATGCAAAGCATCCAAACAGTACCATTCGCCAATTTTTTGTTCTTCAAGTTTAAGTGAACAACGAGCCCCAATGGTTAATCCTTTATCGGAAATTATTTGTAACTTCCGACAAGTAGAACAATGAATGGAACAGGTAGACTGTTGAAATCTTTGTATATATTGCGTCTATATAGTCTAAGAAACATATATGCAAAGCATCCAAACAGTACCATTCGCCAATTTTTTGTTCTTCAAGTTTAAGTGAACTACGAGCCCCATTGTTAATCCTTTAAAGGAAATTATTTGTAAATTTCGACAAGTAGAACAATGAATGGAACAGGTAGACTGTTGAAATCATTGTATATATTGCTTCTATATAGTCTAAGAAACATATATGCAAAGCATCCAAACAGCACAATTCGCCAATTTATTGTTCTTCAAGTTTAAGTGAACAACGAGCCCCATTGTTAATCCTTTAAAGGAAATTATTTGTAACTTCCGACAAGTAGAACAATGAATGGATCATGTAGACGGTTGAAGTCATTGTATATATTGTTTCTATATAGTCTAAGAAACATATATGCAAAGCATCCAAACAGTACCATTCGCCAATTTCTTGTTCTTTAAGTTTAAGTAAACTACGAGCCCAATTGTTAATCCTTTAAAGGAAATTATTTGTAAATATCGACAAGTAGAACAATGAATGGATCATGTAGACGGTTGAAGTCATTGTATATATTGTTTCTATATAGTCTAAGAAACATATATGCAAAGCATCCAAACAGTACCATTCGCCAATTTCTTGTTCTTCAAGTTTAAGTAAACTACGATTCCCATTGTTAATCCCTTAACGGAAATTATTTCTAACTTTCGACAAGTAGAACAATGAATGGAACAGGTAGACGGTTGAAATCATTGTATATATTGCTTCTATATAGTCTAAGAAACATATCTGCAAATCATCCACACAGTACAATTCGCCAATTATTTGATCTTCAAGTTTAAGTGAACTACGAGCCCCATTGTTAATACTTTAACGGAAATGATTTGTAACTTGCGACAAGTAGAACAATGAATGGAAAAGGTAGACGGTTGAAATCAATGTATATATTGCTTCTATATAGTCTAAGAAACATATATGCAAAGCATCTAAACAGTACAATTCGCCAATTTTTTGTTCTTCAAGTTTTAGTGAACAATGAGCCCCAATGGTTAATCCTTTATCGGAAATTATTTGTAATTTTCGACAAGTAGAACAACGAATGGAACAGGTAGACGGTTGAAATCATTGTATATATTGCTTCTATATAGTCTAAGAAACATATATGCAAAGCATCCAAACAGTACAATTCGCCAATTTTTTGTTCTTCAAGTTTAAGTGAACAATGAGCCCCAATGGTTAATCCGTTATCGGAAATTATTTGTAACTTGCGACAAGTAGAACAATGAGTGGAACAGTTAGACGGTTGAAATCAATGTATATATTGCTTCTATATAGTCTAAGAAACATATATGCAAAGCATCCAAACAGTACCGTTCGCCAATTTTTTGTTCTTCAAGTTTAAGTGAACAATGAGCCCCATTGTTAATCCTTTATCGGAAATTATTTGTAACTTTCGACAAGTAGAACAATGAATAGAACAGGTAGACGGTTGAAATCTTTGTATATATTGCTTCTATATAGTATAAGAAATATATATGCAAAGCATCCAAACAGTACAATTCGCCAATTTTTTTATCTTCAAGTTTAAGTGAACAATGAGCCCCAATGGTTAATCCGTTATCGGAAATTATTTGTAACTTTCGACAAGTAGAACAATGAATGGAAAAGGTAGACGGTTGAAATCTTTGTATATATTGCTTCTATATAGTCTAAGAAACATATATGAAAAGCATCCAAACAGTACCATTCGCCAATTTTTTGTTCTTCAAGTTTAAGTGAACAACGAGCCCCAATGGTTAATCCTTTATCGGAAATTATTTGTAACGTCCGACAAGTAGAACAATGAATGGAACAGGTAGACGGTTGAAATCTTTGTATATATTGCGTCTATATAGTCTAAGAAACATATAAGCAAAGCATCCAAACAGTACCAATCGCCAATTTTTTGTTCTTCAAGTTTAAGTGAACTACGAGCCCCATTGTTAATCCTTTAAAGGAAATTATTTGTAAATTTCGACAAGTAGAACAATGAATGGAACAGGTAGACGGTTGAAATCAATGTATATATTGCTTCTATATAGTCTAAGAAACATATATGCAAAGCATCCAAACAGTACCATTCGCCAATTTTTTGTTCTTCAAGTTTAAGTGAACAATGAGCCCCAATGGTTAATCCTTTATCGGAAATTATTTGTAATTTTCGACAAGTAGAACAATGAATGGAACAGGTAGACGGTTGAAATCTTTGTATATATTGCTTCTATATAGTCGAAGAAACATATATGCAAAGCATCCAAACAGTACAATTCGCCAATTTATTGTTCTTCAAGTTTAAGTGAACAACGAGCCCCATTGTTAATCCTTTAAAGGAAATTATTTGTAAATTTCGACAAGTAGAACAATGATTGGAACACGTAGACTTTTGAAATCTTTGTATATATTGCTTCCATATAGTCTAAGAAACATGTACGCAAAGCATCCAAACAGTACCATTCGCCAATTTTTTGATCTTCAAGTTTAAGTGAACAGCGAGCCCCATTGATAATCATGAAATGGAAATTATTTGTAACTTTCTACAAGTAGAACAATGAATAGTACAGGTAGACGGGTGAAATCTTTCTATATATTGCTTCTAAATAGTCTAAGAAACATATATGCAAAGCATCCAAACAGTACAATTCGCCAATTTTTTGTTCTTCAAGTTTAAGTGAACTACGAGCCCCATTGTTAATCCTTTAAAGGAAATTATTTGTAAATTTCGACAAGTAGAACAATGAATGGAACAGGTAGACGGTTGAAATCAATGTATATATTGCTTCTATATAGTCTAAGAAACATATATGCAAAGCATCCAAACAGTACCATTCGCCAATTTTTTGTTCTCCAAGTTTAAGTGAACAATGAGCCCCAATGGTTAATCCTTTATCGGAAATTATTTGTAATTTTCGACAAGTAGAACAATGAATGGAACAGGTAGACGGTTGAAATATTTGTATATATTGCTTCTATATAGTCTAAGAAACATATATGCAAAGCATCCAAACAGTACAATTCGCCAATTTTTTGTTCTTCAAGTTTAAGTGAACTGCGAGCCTGATTGTTAATCTTTTAACGGAAATTAATTGTAACTTTCTACAAGTAGAACAATGAATGGAACAGGAAGACGGTTGAAATCTTTGTATATATTGCTTCTATATAGTCTAAGAAACATATATGCAAAGCATCCAAACAGTACAATTCGCCAATTTTTTGTTCTTCAAGTTTAAGTGAACAATGAGCCCCAATGGTTAATCCTTTATCCGTAATTATTTGTAACTTTCGACAAGTAGAACAATGAATGGAACTGGTAGACGGTTGAAATCTTTTTATATATTGCTTCTAAATAGTCTAAGAAACATATATGCAAAGTATCCAAACAGTACAATTCGCCAATTTTTTGTTCTTTAAGTTTAAGTAAACTACGAGCCCAATTGTTAATCCTTTAAAGGAAATTATTTGTAAATATCGACAAGTAGAACAATGAATGGATCATGTAGACGGTTGAAGTCATTGTATATATTGCTTCTATATAGTCTATGACACATATCAGCAAAGCATCCAAACAGTACCATTCGCCAATTTTTTGTTCTTCAAGTTTAAGTGAACTACGAGCCCCATTGATAATTATGAAACGGAAATTATTTGTAACTTTCTACAAGTAGAACAATGAATGCAACAGGTAGACGGTTGAAATCAATGTATATATTGCTTCTATATAGTCTAAGAAACATATATGCAAAGCATCCAAACAGTACCATTCGCCAATTTTTTGTTCTTCAAGTTTAAGTGAACAACGAGCCCCAATTGTTAATCCTTTAAAGGAAATTATTTGCTAATTTCGACAAGTAGAACAATGAATGGATCATGTAGACGGTTGAAATCTTTGTATATATTGCTTCCATATAGTCTAAGAAACATGTACGCAAAGCATCCAAACAGTACCATTCACCAATTTTTTGTTCTTCAAGTTTAAGTGAACAATGAGCCCCAATGGTTAATCCTTTATCGGAAATTATTTGTAATTTTCGACAAGTAGAACAATGAATGGAACAGTTAGACGGTTGAAATCTTTCTATATATTGCTTCCATATAGTCTATGAAACATATATGCAAAGCATCCAAACAGTACCATTCGCCAATTTCTTGTTCTTCAAGTTTAAGTAAACTACGATTCCCATTGTTAATCCCTTAACGGAAATTATTTCTAACTTTCGACAAGTAGAACAATGAATGGAACAGGTAGACGGTTGAAATCATTGTATATATTGCTTCTATATAGTCTACGAAACATATATGCAAAGCATCCAAACAGTACAATTCGGCAATTTTTTGTTCTTCAAGTTTAAGTGAACTGCGAGCCCCATTGTTAATCCTTTAACGGAAATTAATTGTAACTTTCTACAAGTAGAACAATGATTGGAACACGTAGACGGTTGAAATCTTTGTATATATTGCTTCCATATAGTCTAAGAAACATATATGCAAAGCATCCAAACAGTACCATTCGCCAATTTTTTGTCCTTCAAATTTAAGTGAACAATGAGCCCCATTGTTATTCCTTTATCGGAAATTATTTGTAACTTTCGACAAGTAGAACAATGAATGGAACAGGAAGACGGTTGAAATCTTTGTATATATTGCTTCTATATAGTCTAAGAAACATATATGCAAAGCATCCAAACAGTACAATTCACCAATTTTTTGTTCTTCAAGTTTAAGTGAACAATGAGCCCCAATGGTTAATCCTTTATCCGTAATTATTTGTAACTTTCGACAAGTAGAACAATGAATGGAACAGGTAGACGGTTGAAATCCTTGTATATATTGCGTCTATATAGTCTAAGAAACATATATGCAAAGCATCCAAACAGTACAATTCGCCAATTTATTGTTCTTTAAGTTTAAGTGAACAACGAGCCCCATTGTTAATCCTTTATCGGAAATTATTTGTAACTTTCGACAAGTAGAACAATGAATGGAACTGGTAGACGGTTGAAATCTTTTTATATATTGCTTCTAAATAGTCTAAGAAACATATATGCAAAGTATCCAAACAGTACAATTCGCCAATTTTTTGTTCTTTAAGTTTAAGTAAACTACGAGCCCAATTGTTAATCCTTTAAAGGAAATTATTTGTAAATATCGACAAGTAGAACAATGAATGGATCATGTAGACGGTTGAAGTCATTGTATATATTGCTTCTATATAGTCTATGAAACATATATGCAAAGCATCCAAACAGTACCATTCGCCAATTTTTTGTTCTTCAAGTTTAAGTGAACAACGAGCCCCATTGATAATTATGAAACGGAAATTATTTGTAACTTTCTACTAGTAGAACAATGAATGGAACAGATAGACGGTTGAAATCAATGTATATATTGCTTCTATATAGTCTAAGAAACATATATGCAAAGCATCCAAACAGTACCATTCGCCAATTTTTTGTTCTTCAAGTTTAAGTGAACAACGAGCCCCAATGGTTAATCCTTTATCGGAAATTATTTGTAACTTCCGACAAGTAGAACAATGAATGGAACAGGTAGACTGTTGAAATCTTTGTATATATTGCGTCTATATAGTCTAAGAAACATATATGCAAAGCATCCAAACAGTACCATTCGCCAATTTTTTGTTCTTCAAGTTTAAGTGAACTACGAGCCCCATTGTTAATCCTTTAAAGGAAATTATTTGTAAATTTCGACAAGTAGAACAATGAATGGAACAGGTAGACTGTTGAAATCATTGTATATATTGCTTCTATATAGTCTAAGAAACATATATGCAAAGCATCCAAACAGCACAATTCGCCAATTTATTGTTCTTCAAGTTTAAGTGAACAACGAGCCCCATTGTTAATCCTTTAAAGGAAATTATTTGTAAATTTCGACAAGTAAAACAATGAATGGAACAGGTAGACGGTCGAAATCTTTGTATATATTGCTTCTATATAATCTAAGAAACATATATGCAAAGCATCCAAACAGTACCATTCGCCAATTTTTTGTTCTTCAAGTTTAAGTGAACAATGAGCCCCAATGGTTAATCCTTTGTCGGAAATTATTTGTAATTTTAGACAAGTAGAACTATGAATGGAACAGGTAGACGGTTGAAATCTTTGTATATATTGCATCTATATAATCTAAGAAACATATATGCAAAGCATCTAAACAGTAACAATCGCCAATTTTTTGATCTTCAAGTTTAAGTGAACAGCGAGCCCCATTGATAATCATGAAATGGAAATTATTTGTAACTTTCTACAAGTAGAACAATGAATAGTACAGGTAGACGGGTGAAATCTTTCTATATATTGCTTCTAAATAGTCTATGAAACATATATGCAAAGCATCCAAACAGTACAATTCGCCAATTTTTTGTTCTTCAAGTTTAAGTGAACAATGAGCCCCATTGTTAATCCTTTATCGGAAATTATTTGTAACTTTCGACAAGTAGAACAATGAATGGAACTGGTAGACGGTTGAAATCTTTTTATATATTGCTTCTAAATAGTCTAAGAAACATATATGCAAAGTATCCAAACAGTACAATTCGCCAATTTTTTGTTCTTTAAGTTTAAGTGAACTACGAGCCCAATTGTTAATCCTTTATCCGTAATTATTTGTAACTTTCGACAAGTAGAACAATGAATGGAACAGGTAGACGGTTGAAATCCTTGTATATATTGCGTCTATATAGTCTAAGAAACATATATGCAAAGCATCCAAACAGTACAATTCGCCAATTTATTGTTCTTTAAGTTTAAGTGAACAACGAGCCCCATTGTTAATCCTTTATCGGAAATTATTTGTAACTTTCGACAAGTAGAACAATGAATGGAACTGGTAGACGGTTGAAATCTTTTTATATATTGCTTCTAAATAGTCTAAGAAACATATATGCAAAGTATCCAAACAGTACAATTCGCCAATTTTTTGTTCTTTAAGTTTAAGTAAACTACGAGCCCAATTGTTAATCCTTTAAAGGAAATTATTTGTAAATATCGACAAGTAGAACAATGAATGGATCATGTAGACGGTTGAAGTCATTGTATATATTGCTTCTATATAGTCTATGAAACATATATGCAAAGCATCCAAACAGTACCATTCGCCAATTTTTTGTTCTTCAAGTTTAAGTGAACTACGAGCCCCATTGTTAATCCTTTAAAGGAAATTATTTGTAAATTTCGACAAGTAGAACAATGAATGGAACAGGTAGACTGTTGAAATCATTGTATATATTGCTTCTATATAGTCTAAGAAACATATATGCAAAGCATCCAAACAGCACAATTCGCCAATTTATTGTTCTTCAAGTTTAAGTGAACAACGAGCCCCATTGTTAATCCTTTAAAGGAAATTATTTGTAAATTTCGACAAGTAAAACAATGAATGGAACAGGTAGACGGTCGAAATCTTTGTATATATTGCTTCTATATAATCTAAGAAACATATATGCAAAGCATCCAAACAGTACCATTCGCCAATTTTTTGTTCTTCAAGTTTAAGTGAACAATGAGCCCCAATGGTTAATCCTTTGTCGGAAATTATTTGTAATTTTAGACAAGTAGAACTATGAATGGAACAGGTAGACGGTTGAAATCTTTGTATATATTGCATCTATATAATCTAAGAAACATATATGCAAAGCATCTAAACAGTAACAATCGCCAATTTTTTGATCTTCAAGTTTAAGTGAACAGCGAGCCCCATTGATAATCATGAAATGGAAATTATTTGTAACTTTCTACAAGTAGAACAATGAATAGTACAGGTAGACGGGTGAAATCTTTCTATATATTGCTTCTAAATAGTCTATGAAACATATATGCAAAGCATCCAAACAGTACAATTCGCCAATTTTTTGTTCTTCAAGTTTAAGTGAACAATGAGCCCCATTGTTAATCCTTTATCGGAAATTATTTGTAACTTTCGACAAGTAGAACAATGAATGGAACTGGTAGACGGTTGAAATCTTTTTATATATTGCTTCTAAATAGTCTAAGAAACATATATGCAAAGTATCCAAACAGTACAATTCGCCAATTTTTTGTTCTTTAAGTTTAAGTGAACTACGAGCCCAATTGTTAATCCTTTATCCGTAATTATTTGTAACTTTCGACAAGTAGAACAATGAATGGAACAGGTAGACGGTTGAAATCCTTGTATATATTGCGTCTATATAGTCTAAGAAACATATATGCAAAGCATCCAAACAGTACAATTCGCCAATTTATTGTTCTTTAAGTTTAAGTGAACAACGAGCCCCATTGTTAATCCTTTATCGGAAATTATTTGTAACTTTCGACAAGTAGAACAATGAATGGAACTGGTAGACGGTTGAAATCTTTTTATATATTGCTTCTAAATAGTCTAAGAAACATATATGCAAAGTATCCAAACAGTACAATTCGCCAATTTTTTGTTCTTTAAGTTTAAGTAAACTACGAGCCCAATTGTTAATCCTTTAAAGGAAATTATTTGTAAATATCGACAAGTAGAACAATGAATGGATCATGTAGACGGTTGAAGTCATTGTATATATTGCTTCTATATAGTCTATGAAACATATATGCAAAGCATCCAAACAGTACCATTCGCCAATTTTTTGTTCTTCAAGTTTAAGTGAACAACGAGCCCCATTGATAATTATGAAACGGAAATTATTTGTAACTTTCTACAAGTAGAACAATGAATGGAACAGATAGACGGTTGAAATCAATGTATATATTGCTTCTATATAGTCTAAGAAACATATATGCAAAGCATCCAAACAGTACCATTCGCCAATTTTTTGTTCTTCAAGTTTAAGTGAACAACGAGCCCCAATGGTTAATCCTTTATCGGAAATTATTTGTAACTTCCGACAAGTAGAACAATGAATGGAACAGGTAGACTGTTGAAATCTTTGTATATATTGCGTCTATATAGTCTAAGAAACATATATGCAAAGCATCCAAACAGTACCATTCGCCAATTTTTTGTTCTTCAAGTTTAAGTGAACTACGAGCCCCATTGTTAATCCTTTAAAGGAAATTATTTGTAAATTTCGACAAGTAGAACAATGAATGGAACAGGTAGACTGTTGAAATCATTGTATATATTGCTTCTATATAGTCTAAGAAACATATATGCAAAGCATCCAAACAGCACAATTCGCCAATTTATTGTTCTTCAAGTTTAAGTGAACAACGAGCCCCATTGTTAATCCTTTAAAGGAAATTATTTGTAAATTTCGACAAGTAGAACAATGAATGGAACAGGTAGACGGTCGAAATCTTTGTATATATTGCTTCTATATAATCTAAGAAACATATATGCAAAGCATCCAAACAGTACCATTCGCCAATTTTTTGTTCTTCAAGTTTAAGTGAACAATGAGCCCCAATGGTTAATCCTTTGTCGGAAATTATTTGTAATTTTAGACAAGTAGAACAATGAATGGAACAGGTAGACGGTTGAAATCTTTGTATATATTGCATCTATATAATCTAAGAAACATATATGCAAAGCATCTAAACAGTAACAATCGCCAATTTTTTGATCTTCAAGTTTAAGTGAACAATGAGCCCCAATGGTTAATCCTTTGTCGGAAATTATTTGTAATTTTAGACAAGTAGAACAATGAATGGAACAGGTAGACGGTTGAAATCTTTGTATATATTGCATCTATATAATCTAAGAAACATATATGCAAAGCATCTAAACAGTAACAATCGCCAATTTTTTGATCTTCAAGTTTAAGTGAACAGCGAGCCCCATTGATAATCATGAAATGGAAATTATTTGTAACTTTCTACAAGTAGAACAATGAATAGTACAGGTAGACGGGTGAAATCTTTCTATATATTGCTTCTAAATAGTCTATGAAACATATATGCAAAGCATCCAAACAGTACAATTCGCCAATTTTTTGTTCTTCAAGTTTAAGTGAACTACGAGCCCCATTGTTAATCCTTTAAAGGAAATTATTTGTAAATTTCGACAAGTAGAACAATGAATGGAACAGGTAGACTGTTGAAATCATTGTATATATTGCTTCTATATAGTCTAAGAAACATATATGCAAAGCATCCAAACAGCACAATTCGCCAATTTATTGTTCTTCAAGTTTAAGTGAACAACGAGCCCCATTGTTAATCCTTTAAAGGAAATTATTTGTAAATTTCGACAAGTAGAACAATGAATGGAACAGGTAGACGGTCGAAATCTTTGTATATATTGCTTCTATATAATCTAAGAAACATATATGCAAAGCATCCAAACAGTACCATTCGCCAATTTTTTGTTCTTCAAGTTTAAGTGAACAATGAGCCCCAATGGTTAATCCTTTGTCGGAAATTATTTGTAATTTTAGACAAGTAGAACAATGAATGGAACAGGTAGACGGTTGAAATCTTTGTATATATTGCATCTATATAATCTAAGAAACATATATGCAAAGCATCTAAACAGTAACAATCGCCAATTTTTTGATCTTCAAGTTTAAGTGAACAATGAGCCCCAATGGTTAATCCTTTGTCGGAAATTATTTGTAATTTTAGACAAGTAGAACAATGAATGGAACAGGTAGACGGTTGAAATCTTTGTATATATTGCATCTATATAATCTAAGAAACATATATGCAAAGCATCTAAACAGTAACAATCGCCAATTTTTTGATCTTCAAGTTTAAGTGAACAGCGAGCCCCATTGATAATCATGAAATGGAAATTATTTGTAACTTTCTACAAGTAGAACAATGAATAGTACAGGTAGACGGGTGAAATCTTTCTATATATTGCTTCTAAATAGTCTATGAAACATATATGCAAAGCATCCAAACAGTACAATTCGCCAATTTTTTGTTCTTCAAGTTTAAGTGAACAATGAGCCCCATTGTTAATCCTTTATCGGAAATTATTTGTAACTTTCGACAAGTAGAACAATGAATGGAACTGGTAGACGGTTGAAATCTTTTTATATATTGCTTCTAAATAGTCTAAGAAACATATATGCAAAGTATCCAAACAGTACAATTCGCCAATTTTTTGTTCTTTAAGTTTAAGTGAACTACGAGCCCAATTGTTAATCCTTTAAAGGAAATTATTTGTAAATATCGACAAGTAGAACAATGAATGGATCATGTAGACGGTTGAAGTCATTGTATATATTGTTTCTATATAGTCTAAGAAACATATATGCAAAGTATCCAAACAGTACAATTCGCCAATTTTTTGTTCTTTAAGTTTAAGTGAACTACGAGCCCAATTGTTAATCCTTTAAAGGAAATTATTTGTAAATATCGACAAGTAGAACAATGAATGGATCATGTAGACGGTTGAAGTCATTGTATATATTGTTTCTATATAGTCTAAGAAACATATATGCAAAGTATCCAAACAGTACCATTCGCCAATTTTTTGTTCTTCAAGTTTAAGTGAACTACGAGCCCCATTGTTAATCCTTTATCGGAAATTATTTGTAATTTTCGACAAGTAGAACAATGAATGGAACAGATAGACGGTTGAAATCTTTGTATATATTGCTTCTATACAGTCTAAGAAACCTATATGCAAAGCATCTAAACAGTAACAATCGCCAATTTTTTGATCTTCAAGTTTAAGTGAACAGCGAGCCCCATTGATAATCATGAAATGGAAATTATTTGTAACTTTCTACAAGTAGAACAATGAATAGTACAGGTAGACGGGTTAAATCATTCTATATATTGCTTCTAAATTGTCTAAGAAACATATATGCAAAGCATCCAAATAGTACAATTCGCCATTTTTTTGTTCTTCAAGTTTAAGTGAACTACCAGCCCCATTGTTAATCCTTTAAAGGAAATTATTTGAAAATTTCGACAAGTAGAACAATGATTGGAACACGTAGACTTTTGAAATCTATGTATATATTGCTTCCATATAGTCTAAGAAACATGTACGCAAAGCATCCAAACAGTACCATTCGCCAATTTTTTGATCTTCAAGTTTAAGTGAACAGCGAGCCCCATTGATAATCATGAAATGGAAATTATTTGTAACTTTCTACAAGTAGAACAATGAATAGTACAGGTAGACGGGTGAAATCTTTCTATATATTGCTTCTAAATAGTCTAAGAAACATATATGCAAAGCATCCAAACAGTACAATTCGCCAATTTTTTGTTCTTCATGTTTATTTGAACTACGAGCACAATTGTTAATCCTTTAAAGGAAATTATTTGCAAATTTCGACAAGTAGAACAATGAATGGATCATGTAGACGGTTGAAATCATTGTATATATTGCTTCTATATAGTCTACGAAACATATATGCAAAGCATCCAAACAGTACCATTCGCCAATTTTTTGTCCTTCAAATTTAAGTGAACAATGAGCCCCATTGTTATTCCTTTATCGGAAATTATTTGTAACTTTCGACAAGTAGAACAATGAATGGAACAGGAAGACGGTTGAAATCTTTGTATATATTGCTTCTATATAGTCTAAGAAACATATATGCAAAGCATCCAAACAGTACAATTCGCCAATTTTTTGTTCTTCAAGTTTAAGTGAACAATGAGCCCCAATGGTTAATCCTTTATCCGTAATTATTTGTAACTTTCGACAAGTAGAACAATGAATGGAACAGGTAGACGGTTGAAATCCTTGTATATATTGCGTCTATATAGTCTAAGAAACATATATGCAAAGCATCCAAACAGTACAATTCGCCAATTTATTGTTCTTCAAGTTTAAGTGAACAACGAGCCCCATTGTTATTCCTTTATCGGAAATTATTTGTAACTTTCGACAAGTAGAACAATGAATGGAACAGGAAGACGGTTGAAATCTTTGTATATATTGCTTCTATATAGTCTAAGAAACATATATGCAAAGCATCCAAACAGTACCATTCGCCAATTTTTTGTTCTTCAAGTTTAAGTGAACTGCGAGCCCCATTGTTAATCCTTTAACGGAAATTAATTGTAACTTTCTACAAGTAGAACAATGATTGGAACACGTAGACGGTTGAAATCTTTGTATATATTGCTTCCATATAGTCTAAGAAACATATATGCAAAGCATCCAAACAGTACCATTCGCCAATTTTTTGTCCTTCAAGTTTAAGTGAACAATGAGCCCCATTGTTAATCCTTTATCGGAAATTATTTGTAACTTTCGACAAGTAGAACAATGAATGGAACAGGAAGACGGTTGAAATCTTTGTATATATTGCTTCTATATAGTCTAAGAAACATATATGCAAAGCATCCAAACAGTACAATTCGCCAAGTTATTGTTCTTCAAGTTTAAGTGAACAACGAGCCCCATTGTTAATCCTTTATCGGAAATTATTTGTAACTTTCGACAAGTAGAACAATGAATGGAACAGGAAGACGGTATGAAATCTTTGTATATATTGCTTCTATATAGTCTAAGAAACATATATGCAAAGCATCCAAACAGTACAATTCGCCAAGTTATTGTTCTTCAAGTTTAAGTGAACAACGAGCCCCATTGTTAATCCTTTAAAGGAAATTATTTGTAAATTTCGACAAGTAGAACAATGAATGGAACAGGTAGACGGATGAAATCTTAGTATATATTGCGTCTATATAGTCTAAGAACCATATATGCAAAGCATCCAAACAGTACCATTCGCCGATTTTTTGTTCTTCAAGTTTAAGTGAACTACGAGCCCCATTGTTAATCCTTTAAAGGAAATTATTTCTAAATTTCAACAAGTAGAACAATGATTGGAACACGTAGACGGTTGAAATCTTTGTATATATTGCTTCTATATAATCTAAGAAACATATATGCAAAGCATCCAAACAGTACCATTCGCCAATTTTTTGTTCTTCAAGTTTAAGTGAACAACGAGCCCCATTGATAATTATGAAACGGAAATTATTTGTAATTTTAGACAAGTAGAACAATGAATGGAACAGGTAGACGGTTGAAATCTTTGTATATATTGCATCTATATAATCTAAGAAACATATATGCAAAGCATCTAAACAGTAACAATCGCCAATTTTTTGATCTTCAAGTTTAAGTGAACAGCGAGCCCCATTGATAATCATGAAATGGAAATTATTTGTAACTTTCTACAAGTAGAACAATGAATAGTACAGGTAGACGGGTGAAATCTTTCTATATATTGCTTCTAAATAGTCTATGAAACATATATGCAAAGCATCCAAACAGTACAATTCGCCAATTTTTTGTTCTTCAAGTTTAAGTGAACAATGAGCCCCATTGTTAATCCTTTATCGGAAATTATTTGTAACTTTCGACAAGTAGAACAATGAATGGAACTGGTAGACGGTTGAAATCTTTTTATATGTTGCTTCTAAATAGTCTAAGAAACATATATGCAAAGTATCCAAACAGTACAATTCGCCAATTTTTTGTTCTTTAAGTTTAAGTGAACTACGAGCCCAATTGTTAATCCTTTAAAGGAAATTATTTGTAAATATCGACAAGTAGAACAATGAATGGATCATGTAGACGGTTGAAGTCATTGTATATATTGTTTCTATATAGTCTACGAAACATATATGCAAAGCATCCAAACAGTACCATTCGCCAATTTTTTGTTCTTCAAGTTTAAGTGAACAACGAGCCCCATTGATAATTATGAAACGGAAATTATTTGTAACTTTCTACAAGTAGAACAATGAATGGAACAGGTAGACGGTTGAAATCAATGTATATATTGCTTCTATATAGTCTAAGAAACATATATGCAAAGCATCCAAACAGTACCATTCGCCAATTTTTTGTTCTTCATGTTTAAGTGAACAACGAGCCCCAATGGTTAATCCTTTATCGGAAATTATTTGTAACTTCCGACAAGTAGAACAATGAATGGAACAGGTAGACTGTTGAAATCTTTGTATATATTGCGTCTATATAGTCTAAGAAACATATATGCAAAGCATCCAAACAGTACCATTCGCCAATTTTTTGTTCTTCAAGTTTAAGTGAACTACGAGCCCCATTGTTAATCCTTTAAAGGAAATTATTTGTAAATTTCGACAAGTAGAACAATGAATGGGACAGGTAGACGGTTGAAATCATTGTATATATTGCTTCTATATAGTCTAAGAAACATATCTGCAAATCATCCAAACAGTACAATTCGCCAATTATTTGATCTTCAAGTTTAAGTGAACTACGAGCCCCATTGTTAATACTTTAACGGAAATTATTTGTAACTTGCGACAAGTAGAACAATGAATGGAACGGATAGACGGTTGAAATCAACGTATATATTGCTTCTATATAGTCTAAGAAATATTTATGCAAAGCATCCAAACAGTTCCATTCGCCAATTATTTCTTCTTCAAGTTTAAGTGAACAACGAGCCCCATTGTTAATCCTTTAAAGGAAATTATTTGTAAATTTCGCCAAGTAGAACAATGAATGGAACGCATAGACGGTTGAAATCAACGTATATATTGCTTCTATATAGTCTAAGAAATATATATGCAAAGCATCCAAACAGTTCCATTCGCCAATTATTTCTTCTTCAAGTTTAAGTGAACAACGAGCCCCATTGTTAATCCTTTAAAGGAAATTAGTTGTAAATTTCGACAAGTAGAACAATGATTGGAACACGTAGACAGTTGAAATCTTTGTATATATAGCTTCCATATAGTCTAAGAAACATGTACGCAAAGCATCCAAACAGTACCATTCGCCAATTTTTTGTTCTTCAAGTGTAAGTGAACAATGAGAAGTACATATATGCAAAGCATCCAAACAGTACCATTCGCCAATTTTTTGTTCTTCAAGTTTAAGTGAACTACGAGCCCCATTGTTAATCCTTTAAAGGAAATTATTTGTAAATTTCGACAAGTAGAACAATGAATAGTACAGGTAGACGGGTGAATTCTTTCTATATATTGCTTCTAAATAGTCTAAGAAACATATATGCAAAGCAACCAAACAGTACAATTCGCCAATTTTTTGTTCTTCAAGTTTAAGTGAACTTCTAGCACCATTGTTAATCCTTTAAAGGAGATTATTTGTAAATTTCGACAAGTAGAACAATGATTGGACCAGGTAGACGGTTGAAATCTTTGTATATATTGCTTCTATATAGTCTAAGAAACATATATGCAAAGCATCCAAACAGTACAATTCGCCAATTTATTGTTCTTCAAGTTTAAGTGAACTACGAGCCCCATTGTTAATCCTTTAAAGGAAATTATTTGTAAATTTCGACAAGTAGAACAATGACTGGAACAGGTAGACGGTTGAAATCTTTCTATATATTGCTTCCATATAGTCTATGAAACATATATGCAAAGCATCCAAACAGTACCATTCGCCAATTTGTTGTTCTTCAAGGTTAAGTGAACAATGAGCCCCATTGTTAATCCTTTATCGGAAATTATTTGTAACTTTCGACAAGTAGAACAATGAATGGAACAGGTAGACGATTGAAATCTTTGTATATTTTGCTTCTATATAGTCTGAAAAACATATATGCAAAGCATCCAAACAGTACAATTCGCCAATTTTTTGTTCTTCAAGTTTAAGTGAACAATGAGCCCCATTGTTAATCCTTTAAAGGAAATTATTTGTAAATTTCGACGAGTAGAACAATGATTGGCATACGTAGACGGTTGAAATATTTGTATATATTGCTTCTATATAATCTAAGAAACATATATGCAAAGCATCAAAACAGTACCATTCGCCAATTTTTTGTTCTTCAAGTTTAAGTGAACAACGAGCCCCATTGATAATCATGAAACGGAAATTATTTGTAACTTTCGACATGTAGAACAATGAATGGAACAGGTAGTCGGTTGAAATCATTATATATATTGCTTCTATATAGTCTAAGAAACATATATGCAAAGCATCCAAACAGTACAATTCGCCAATTTTTTGCTCTTCAAGTTTAAGTAAACTACGATCCCCATTGTTAATACTTTAACGGAAATTATTTGTAACTTTCGACAAGTATAACATTGAATGGGACAGGTAGACGGTTGAAATCTTTGTATATATTGCTTCTATATAGTATAAGAAACATATATGCAAATCATCCAAACAGTACAATTCGCCAATTATTTGATCTTCAAGTTTAAGTGAACTACGAGCCCCATTGTTAATACTTTAACGGAAATTATTTGTAACTTGCGACAAGTAGAACAATGAATGGAACAGATAGTCGGTTGAAATCAATGTATATATTGCTTCTATATAGTCTAAGAAACATATATGCAAAGCATCCAAACAGTACCATTCATCAATTTTTTGTTCTTCAAGTTTAAGTGAACAACGAGCCCCATTGTTAATCCTTTATCGGAAATTATTTGTAATTTTCGACAAGTAGAACAATGAATGGAACAGGTAGACGGTTGAAATCTTTGTATATATTGCTTCTATATAATCTAAGAAACATATATGCAAAGCATCCAAACAGTACCATTCGCCAATTTTTTGTTCTTCAAGTTTAAGTGAACAACGAGCCCCATTGATAATCATGAAACGGAAATTATTTGTAACTTTCTACAAGTAGAACAATGAATAGAACAGGTAGACGGTTGAAATCTTTGTATATGTTGCTTCTATATAGTCTAAGAAACATATATGCAGAGCATCCAGACAGTACCATTCGCCAATTTCTTGTTCTTCAAGTTTAAGTGAACTGCGAGCTCCATTGTTAATCCTTTAAAGGAAATTATTTGTAAGTTTCGACAAGTAGAACAATGAATAGTACAGGTAGACGGGTGAAATCTTTCTATATATTGCTTCTAAATAGTCTATGAAACATATATGCAAAGCATCCAAACAGTACAATTCGCCAATTTTTTGTTCTTCAAGTTTAAGTGAACAATGAGCCCCATTGTTAATCCTTTAAAGGAAATTATTTCTAACTTTCGACAAGTAGAACAATGAATGGAACAGGTAGACGGTTGAAATCTATGTATATATTTCTTCTATATAGTCTAAGAAACATATATGCAAAGCATCCAAACAGTACCATTCGCCAATTTTTTGTTCTTCAAGTTTAAGTGAACTTCGAGCCCCATTGTTAATCCTTTAAAGGAAATTATTTCTAACTTTCGACAAGTAGAACAATGAATGGAACAGGTAGACTGTTGAAATCATTGTATATATTGCTTCTATATAGTCTAAGAAACATTTATGCAAAGCATCCAAACAGTACAATTCGCCAATTTTTTGTTCTTCAAGTTTAAGTAAACTACGATCCCCATTGTTAATCCCTTAACGGAAATTATTTGTAACTTTCGACAAGTAGAACAGTGAATGGAACAGGTAGACGGTTGAAATCTTTGTATATGTTGCTTCTATATAGTCTAAGAAACCTATATGCGAAGCATCTAAACAGTAACATTCGCCAATTTTTTGTTCTTCAAGTTTAAGTGAACTACGAGCCCCATTATTAATCCTTTAACGGAAATTAATTGTAACTTTCTACAAGTAGAACAATGATTGGAACACGTAGACGGTTGAAATCTTTGTATATATTGCTTCCATATAGTCTACGAAACATATATGCAAAGCATCCAAACAGTACCATTCGCCAATTTATTGTTCTTCAAGTTTAAGTTAACAACGAGCCCCATTGTTAATCCTTTAAAGGAAATTATTTCTAAATTTCGACAAGTAGAACAATGAATGGAACAGGTAGACGGTCGAAATCTTTGTATATATTGCTTCTATATAATCTAAGAAACATATATGCAAAGCATCCAAACAGTACCATTCGCCAATTTTTTGTTCTTCAAGTTTAAGTGAACTACGAGCCCCATTGTTAATCCTTTAAAAGAAATTATTTGTAAATTTCGACAAGTAGAACAATGAATGGAACAGGTAGACTGTTGGAATCATTGTATATATTGCTTCTGTATAGTCTAAGAAAGACATATGCAAACCGTCCAAACAGTACAATTCGCCAATTATTTGATCTTCAAGTTTAAGTGAACTACGAGCTCCATTGTTAATACTTTAACGGAAATTATTTGTAACTTGCGACAAGTAGAACAATGAATGGAACAGGTAGCCGGTTGAAATCAATGTATATATTGCTTCTAAATAGTCTAAGAAACATATATGCAAAGAATCCAAACAGTACAATTCGCCAATTTTTTGTTCTTTAAATTTAAGTGAACTACGAGCCCAATTGTTAATCCTTTAAAGGAAATTATTTGTAAATATCGACAAGTAGAACAATGAATGGATCATGTAGACGGTTGAAATCTTTGTATATATTGCGTCTATATAGTCTAAGAAACATATATGCAAAGCATCCAAACAGTACAATTCGACAATTTTTTGTTCTTCAAGTTTAGTGAACAATGAGCCCCAATGGTTAATCCTTTAAAGGAAATTATTTGTAAATTTCGGCAAGTAGAACAATGAATGGAATAGGTAGACGGTTGAAATCTTTGTATATATTGCTTCTATATAATCTAAGAAACATATATGCAAAGCATCCAAACAGTACCATTCGCCAATTTTTTGTTCTTCAAGTTTAAGTGAACAACGAGCCCCAATGATAATCATGAAACGGTAATTATTTGTAACTTTCGACAAGTAGAACAATGAATGGAACAAGTAGACGGTTGAAATCTTTGTATATATTGCTTCTATATAGTCTAAGAAACATATATTCAAAGCATCCAAACAGTACCATTCGCCAATTTTTTGTTCTTCAAGTTTAAGTGAACTTCGAGCCCCATTGTTAATCCTTTAAAGGAAATTATTTGTAAATGTCGACAAGTAGAACAATGAATGGAACAGGTTGACTGTTGAAATCATTGTATATATTGCTTCTATATAGTCTAAGAAACATATATGCAGAGCATCCAGACAGTACCATTCGCCAATTTTTTGTTCTTCAAGTTTAAGTGAACAACGAGCCCCATTGTTAATCCTTTAAAGGAAATTATTTGTAATTTTCGAAAAGTAGAACAATGAATGGAACAGGTAGACTGTTGAAATCATTTTATATATTGCTTCTATATAGTCTAAGAAACATATATGCAGAGCATCCAGACAGTACCATTCGCCAATTTCTTGTTCTTCAAGTTTGAGTGAACAATGAGCCCCAATGGTTAATCCGTTATCGGAAATTATTTGTAACTTTCGACAAGTAGAACAATGAATGGAACAGGTAGACGGTTGAAATCGTTGTATATATTGCTTCTATATAGTCTAAGAAACATATATGCAAAGCATCCAAACAGTACCAGTCGCCAATTTTTTGTTCTTCAAGTTTAAGTGAACAACGAGGCCCATTGTTAATCCTTTATCGGAAATTATTTCTAACTTTCGACAAGTAGAACAATGAATGGAACAGGTAGACTGTTGAAATCATTGTATATATTGCGTCTATATAGTCTAAGAAACATATATGCAAAGCATCCAAACAGTACAATTCGCCAATTTTTTGTTCTTCAAGTTTAAGTGAACAATGAGCCCCATTGTTAATCCTTTAAAGGAAATTATTTGTAACTTTCGACAAGTAGAACAATGAGAGGAACAGGTAGACGGTTGAAATCTTTGTATATATTGCTTCTATATAGTCTAAGAAACATGTATGCAAAGCATCCAAACAGTACAATTCGCCAATTTTTTGTTCTTCAAGTTTAAGTGAACTGCGAGCTCCATTGTTAATCCTTTAAAGGAAATTGTTTGTAACTTTCGACAAGTAGAACAATGAATAGTACAGGTAGACGGTTGAAATCTTTGTATATATTGCTTCCATATAGTCTAAGAAACATGTACGCAAAGCATCCAAACAGTACCATTCACCAATTTTTTGTTCTTCAAGTTTAAGTGAACAATGAGCCCCAATGGTTAATCCTTTATCGGAAATTATTTGTAATTTTCGACAAGTAGAACAATGAATGGAACAGTTAGACGGTTGAAATCTTTCTATATATTGCTTCCATATAGTCTATGAAACATATATGCAAAGCATCCAAACAGTACCATTCGCCAATTTGTTGTTCTTCAAGGTTAAGTGAACAATGAGCCCCATTGTTAATCCTTTATCGGAAATTATTTGTAACTTTCGACAAGTAGAACAATGAATGGAACAGGTAGACGATTGAAATCTTTGTATATTTTGCTTCTATATAGTCTGAAAAACATATATGCAAAGCATCCAAACAGTACAATTCGCCAATTTTTTGTTCTTCAAGTTTAAGTGAACAATGAGCCCCATTGTTAATCCTTTAAAGGAAATTATTTGTAAATTTCGACGAGTAGAACAATGATTGGCATACGTAGACGGTTGAAATATTTGTATATATTGCTTCTATATAATCTAAGAAACATATATGCAAAGCATCAAAACAGTACCATTCGCCAATTTTTTGTTCTTCAAGTTTAAGTGAACAACGAGCCCCATTGATAATCATGAAACGGAAATTATTTGTAACTTTCGACATGTAGAACAATGAATGGAACAGGTAGTCGGTTGAAATCATTATATATATTGCTTCTATATAGTCTAAGAAACATATATGCAAAGCATCCAAACAGTACAATTCGCCAATTTTTTGCTCTTCAAGTTTAAGTAAACTACGATCCCCATTGTTAATCCTTTAACGGAAATTATTTGTAACTTTCGACAAGTATAACATTGAATGGGACAGGTAGACGGTTGAAATCTTTGTATATATTGCTTCTATATAGTATAAGAAACATATATGCAAATCATCCAAACAGTACAATTCGACAATTTTTTGCTCTTCAAGTTTAAGTGAACTACGAGCCCCATTGTTAATCCTTTAAAGGAAATTATTTGTAAATTTCGGCAGGTAGAACAATGAATGGAATAGGTAGACGGTTGAAATCATTGTATATATTGCTTCTATATAGTCTAAGAAACATATATGCAAAGCATCCAAACAGTACAATTCGCCAATTTTTTGTTCTTCAAGTTTAAGTAAACTACGATCCCCATTGTTAATGCCTTAACGGAAATTATTTGTAACTTTCGACAAGTAGAACAATGAATGGAACAGGTAGACGGTTGAAATCTTTGTATATATTGCTTCTATAAAGTCTAAGAAACATATATGCAAATCATCCAAACAGTACAATTCGCCAATTATTTGATCTTCAAGTTTAAGTGAACTACGAGCCCCATTGTTAATACTTTAACGGAAATTATTTGTAACTTGCGACAAGTAGAACAATGAATGGAACACGTAGATGGTTGAAATCTTTGTATATATTGCTTCCATATAGTCTAAGAAACATGTACGCAAAGCATCCAAACAGTACCATTCACCAATTTTTTGTTCTTCAAGTTTAAGTGAACAATGAGCCCCAATGGTTAATCCTTTATCGGAAATTATTTGTAATTTTCGACAAGTAGAACAATGAATGGAACAGTTAGACGGTTGAAATATTTGTATATATTGCTTCTTTATAATCTAAGAAACATATATGCAAAGCATCTAAACAGTAACAATCGCCAATTTTTTGATCTTCAAGTTTAAGTGAACAGCGAGCCCCATTGATAATCATGAAATGGAAATTATTTGTAACTTTCTAGAAGTAGAACAATGAATAGTACAGGTAGACGGGTGAAATCTTTCTATATATTGCTTCTAAATAGTCTATGAAACATCTATGCAAAGCATCCAAACAGTACAATTCGCCAATTTTTGTTCTTCAAGTGAACTACGAGCCCCATTGTTAATCCTTTAAAGGAAATTATTTGTAAATTTCGACAAGTAGAACAATGATTGGAACACGTAGACGGTTGAAATCTTTGTATATATTGCTTCCATATAGTCCAAGAAACATGTACGCAAAGCATCCAAACAGTACCGTTCGCCAATTTCTTGTTCTTCAAGTTTAAGTGAACTACGAGCCCCATTGTTAATCCTTTAAAGGAAATTATTTGTAAATTTCGACAAGTAGAACATTGAATGGAACAGGTACACGGTTGAAATCTTTGTATATATTGCTTCTATATAGTATAAGAAACATATATGCAAAGCATCCAAACAGTACAATTCGCCAATTTTTTGTTCTTCAAGTTTAAGTGAACAATGAGCCCCAATGGTTAATCCGTTATCGGAAATTATTTGTAACTTTCGACAAGTAGAACAATGAATGGAACTGGTAGACGGTTGAAATCTTTGTATATATTGCTTCTATATAGTCTAAGAAACATATATGCAAAGCATCCAAACAGTACCATTCGCCAATTTTTTGTTCTTCAAGTTTAAGTGAACTACGAGCCCCATTGTTAATCCTTTAAAGGAAATTATTTGTAAATTTCGACAAGTAGAACAATGAATGGAACAGGTAGACGATTGAAATCTTTGTATATTTTGCTTCTATATAGTCTGAAAAACATATATGCAAAGCATCCAAACAGTACAATTCGCCAATTTTTTGTTCTTCAAGTTTAAGTGAACAATGAGCCCCATTGTTAATCCTTTAAAGGAAATTATTTGTAAATTTCGACGAGTAGAACAATGATTGGCATACGTAGACGGTTGTAATATTTGTATATATTGCTTCTATATAATCTAAGAAACATATATGCAAAGCATCAAAACAGTACCATTCGCCAATTTTTTGTTCTTCAAGTTTAAGTGAACAACGAGCCCCATTGATAATCATGAAACGGAAATTATTTGTAACTTTCGACATGTAGAACAATGAATGGAACAGGTAGTCGGTTGAAATCATTATATATATTGCTTCTATATAGTCTAAGAAACATATATGCAAAGCATCCAAACAGTACAATTCGCCAATTTTTTGCTCTTCAAGTTTAAGTAAACTACGATCCCCATTGTTAATCCTTTAACGGAAATTATTTGTAACTTTCGACAAGTATAACATTGAATGGGACAGGTAGACGGTTGAAATCTTTGTATATATTGCTTCTATATAGTATAAGAAACATATATGCAAATCATCCAAACAGTACAATTCGACAATTTTTTGCTCTTCAAGTTTAAGTGAACTACGAGCCCCATTGTTAATCCTTTAAAGGAAATTATTTGTAAATTTCGGCAGGTAGAACAATGAATGGAATAGGTAGACGGTTGAAATCATTGTATATATTGCTTCTATATAGTCTAAGAAACATATATGCAAAGCATCCAAACAGTACAATTCGCCAATTTTTTGTTCTTCAAGTTTAAGTAAACTACGATCCCCATTGTTAATGCCTTAACGGAAATTATTTGTAACTTTCGACAAGTAGAACAATGAATGGAACAGGTAGACGGTTGAAATCTTTGTATATATTGCTTCTATAAAGTCTAAGAAACATATATGCAAATCATCCAAACAGTACAATTCGCCAATTATTTGATCTTCAAGTTTAAGTGAACTACGAGCCCCATTGTTAATACTTTAACGGAAATTATTTGTAACTTGCGACAAGTAGAACAATGAATGGAACACGTAGATGGTTGAAATCTTTGTATATATTGCTTCCATATAGTCTAAGAAACATGTACGCAAAGCATCCAAACAGTACCATTCACCAATTTTTTGTTCTTCAAGTTTAAGTGAACAATGAGCCCCAATGGTTAATCCTTTATCGGAAATTATTTGTAATTTTCGACAAGTAGAACAATGAATGGAACAGTTAGACGGTTGAAATATTTGTATATATTGCTTCTTTATAATCTAAGAAACATATATGCAAAGCATCTAAACAGTAACAATCGCCAATTTTTTGATCTTCAAGTTTAAGTGAACAGCGAGCCCCATTGATAATCATGAAATGGAAATTATTTGTAACTTTCTAGAAGTAGAACAATGAATAGTACAGGTAGACGGGTGAAATCTTTCTATATATTGCTTCTAAATAGTCTATGAAACATCTATGCAAAGCATCCAAACAGTACAATTCGCCAATTTTTGTTCTTCAAGTGAACTACGAGCCCCATTGTTAATCCTTTAAAGGAAATTATTTGTAAATTTCGACAAGTAGAACAATGATTGGAACACGTAGACGGTTGAAATCTTTGTATATATTGCTTCCATATAGTCCAAGAAACATGTACGCAAAGCATCCAAACAGTACCGTTCGCCAATTTCTTGTTCTTCAAGTTTAAGTGAACTACGAGCCCCATTGTTAATCCTTTAAAGGAAATTATTTGTAAATTTCGACAAGTAGAACATTGAATGGAACAGGTACACGGTTGAAATCTTTGTATATATTGCTTCTATATAGTATAAGAAACATATATGCAAAGCATCCAAACAGTACAATTCGCCAATTTTTTGTTCTTCAAGTTTAAGTGAACAATGAGCCCCAATGGTTAATCCGTTATCGGAAATTATTTGTAACTTTCGACAAGTAGAACAATGAATGGAACTGGTAGACGGTTGAAATCTTTGTATATATTGCTTCTATATAGTCTAAGAAACATATATGCAAAGCATCCAAACAGTACCATTCGCCAATTTTTTGTTCTTCAAGTTTAAGTGAACTACGAGCCCCATTGTTAATCCTTTAAAGGAAATTATTTGTAAATTTCGACAAGTAGAACAATGAATGGAACAGGTAGATTGTTGAAATCATTGTATATATTGCTTCTATATAGTCTAAGAAACATATATGCAAAGCATCCAAACAGTACAATTCGCCAATTTTTTGTTCTTCAAGTTTAAGTGAACAATGAGCCCCAATGGTTAATCCGTTTTCGGAAGTTATTTGTAACTTTCGACAAGTAGAACAATGAATGGAACAGGTAGACGGTTGAAATCTTTGTATATATTGCTTCTATATAGTCTAAGAAACTTATATGCAAAGCATCTAAACAGTAACATTCGCCAATTTTTTTATCTTCAAGTTTAAGTGAACAATGAACCCCAATGGTTAATCCGTTATCGGAAATTATTTGTAACTTGCGAGAAATAGAACAATGAGTGGAACAGGTAGACGGTTGAAATCAATGTATATATTGCTTCTATATAGTCTACGAAACATATATGCAAAGCATCCAAACAGTACAATTCGCCAATTTTTTGTACTTCAAGTTTAAGTGAACTACGAGCCCCATTGTTAATCCTTTAACGGAAATTAATTGTAACTTTCGACAAGTAGAACAATGAATGGAACAGGTAGACGGTTGAAATCTTAGTATATATTGCTTCTATATAGTATAAGAAACATATATGCAAAGCATCCAAACAGTACAATTCGCCAATTTATTGTTCTTCAAGTTTCAGTGAACAACGAGCCCCATTGATAATCCTTTAAAGGAAATTATTTGTAAATTTCGACAAGTAGAACAATGATTGGAACACGTAGAAGGTTGAAATCTTTGTATATATTGCTTCCATATAGTCTAAGAAACATGTACGCAAAGCATCCAAACAGTACCGTTCGCCAATTTTTTGTTCTTCAAGTTTAAGTGAACAATGAGCCCCATTGTTAATCCTTTATCGGAAATTATTTGTAACTTTCGACAAGTAGAACAATGAATGGATCATGTAGACGGTTGAAATCATTGTATATATTGCTTCTATATAGTCTACGAAACATATATGCAAAGCATCCAAACAGTACAATTCGCCAATTTATTGTTCTTCAAGTTTAAGTGAACAACGAGCCCCATTGTTAATCCTTTATCGGAAATTATTTGTAACTTTCGACAAGTAGAACAATGAATGGAACTGGTAGACGGTTGAAATCTTTTTATATATTGCTTCTAAATAGTCTAAGAAACATATATGCAAAGTATCCAAACAGTACAATTCGCCAATTTTTTGTTCTTTAAGTTTAAGTAAACTACGAGCCCAATTGTTAATCCTTTAAAGGAAATTATTTGTAAATATCGACAAGTAGAACAATGAATGGATCATGTAGACGGTTGAAGTCATTGTATATATTGCTTCTATATAGTCTATGACACATATCAGCAAAGCATCCAAACAGTACCATTCGCCAATTTTTTGTTCTTCAAGTTTAAGTGAACAACGAGCCCCATTGATAATTATGAAACGGAAATTATTTGTAACTTTCTACAAGTAGAACAATGAATGGAACAGGTAGACGGTTGAAATCAATGTATATATTGCTTCTATATAGTCTAAGAAACATATATGCAAAGCATCCAAACAGTACCATTCGCCAATTTTTTGTTCTTCAAGTTTAAGTGAACAACGAGCCCCAATTGTCAATCCTTTAAAGGAAATTATTTGCTAATTTCGACAAGTAGAACAATGAATGGATCATGTAGACGGTTGAAATCATTGTATATATTGCTTCTATATAGTCTACGAAACATATATGCAAAGCATCCAAACAGTACAATTCGGCAATTTTTTGTTCTTCAAGTTTAAGTGAACTGCGAGCCCCATTGTTAATCCTTTAACGGAAATTAATTGTAACTTTCTACAAGTAGAACAATGATTGGAACAAGTAGACGGTTGAAATCTTTGTATATATTGCTTCCATATAGTCTAAGAAACATATATGCAAAGCATCCAAACAGTACCATTCGCCAATTTTTTGTCCTTCAAATTTAAGTGAACAATGAGCCCCATTGTTATTCCTTTATCGGAAATTATTTCTAACTTTCGACAAGTAGAACAATGACTGGAACAGGAAGACGGTTGAAATCTTTGTATATATTGCTTCTATATAGTCTAAGAAACATATATGCAAAGCATCCAAACAGTACAATTCACCAATTTTTGGTTCTTCAAGTTTAAGTGAACAATGAGCCCCAATGGTTAATCCTTTATCCGTAATTATTTGTAACTTTCGACAAGTAGAACAATGAATGGAACAGGTAGACGGTTGAAATCCTTGTATATATTGCGTCTATATAGTCTAAGAAACATATATGCAAAGCATCCAAACAGTACAATTCGCCAATTTATTGTTCTTTAAGTTTAAGTGAACAACGAGCCCCATTGTTAATCCTTTATCGGAAATTATTTGTAACTTTCGACAAGTAGAACAATGAATGGAACTGGTAGACGGTTGAAATCTTTTTATATATTGCTTCTAAATAGTCTAAGAAACATATATGCAAAGTATCCAAACAGTACAATTCGCCAATTTTTTGTTCTTTAAGTTTAAGTAAACTACGAGCCCAATTGTTAATCCTTTAAAGGAAATTATTTGTAAATATCGACAAGTAGAACAATGAATGGATCATGTAGACGGTTGAAGTCATTGTATATATTGCTTTTATATAGTCTATGAAACATATATGCAAAGCATCCAAACAGTACCATTCGCCAATTTTTTGTTCTTCAAGTTTAAGTGAACAACGAGCCCCATTGATAATTATGAAACGGAAATTATTTGTAACTTTCTACAAGTAGAACAATGAATGGAACAGATAGACGGTTGAAATCAATGTATATATTGCTTCTATATAGTCTAAGAAACATATATGCAAAGCATCCAAACAGTACCATTCGCCAATTTTTTGTTCTTCAAGTTTAAGTGAACAACGAGCCCCAATGGTTAATCCTTTATCGGAAATTATTTGTAACTTCCGACAAGTAGAACAATGAATAGTACAGGTAGACGGGTGAAATCTTTCTATATATTGCTTCTAAATAGTCTATGAAACATCTATGCAAAGCATCCAAACAGTACAATTCGCCAATTTTTGTTCTTCAAGTGAACTACGAGCCCCATTGTTAATCCTTTAAAGGAAATTATTTGTAAATTTCGACAAGTAGAACAATGATTGGAACACGTAGACGGTTGAAATCTTTGTATATATTGCTTCCATATAGTCCAAGAAACATGTACGCAAAGCATCCAAACAGTACCGTTCGCCAATTTCTTGTTCTTCAAGTTTAAGTGAACTACGAGCCCCATTGTTAATCCTTTAAAGGAAATTATTTGTAAATTTCGACAAGTAGAACATTGAATGGAACAGGTACACGGTTGAAATCTTTGTATATATTGCTTCTATATAGTATAAGAAACATATATGCAAAGCATCCAAACAGTACAATTCGCCAATTTTTTGTTCTTCAAGTTTAAGTGAACAATGAGCCCCAATGGTTAATCCGTTATCGGAAATTATTTGTAACTTTCGACAAGTAGAACAATGAATGGAACTGGTAGACGGTTGAAATCTTTGTATATATTGCTTCTATATAGTCTAAGAAACATATATGCAAAGCATCCAAACAGTACCATTCGCCAATTTTTTGTTCTTCAAGTTTAAGTGAACTACGAGCCCCATTGTTAATCCTTTAAAGGAAATTATTTGTAAATTTCGACAAGTAGAACAATGAATGGAACAGGTAGATTGTTGAAATCATTGTATATATTGCTTCTATATAGTCTAAGAAACATATATGCAAAGCATCCAAACAGTACAATTCGCCAATTTTTTGTTCTTCAAGTTTAAGTGAACAATGAGCCCCAATGGTTAATCCGTTTTCGGAAGTTATTTGTAACTTTCGACAAGTAGAACAATGAATGGAACAGGTAGACGGTTGAAATCTTTGTATATATTGCTTCTATATAGTCTAAGAAACTTATATGCAAAGCATCTAAACAGTAACATTCGCCAATTTTTTTATCTTCAAGTTTAAGTGAACAATGAACCCCAATGGTTAATCCGTTATCGGAAATTATTTGTAACTTGCGAGAAATAGAACAATGAGTGGAACAGGTAGACGGTTGAAATCAATGTATATATTGCTTCTATATAGTCTACGAAACATATATGCAAAGCATCCAAACAGTACAATTCGCCAATTTTTTGTACTTCAAGTTTAAGTGAACTACGAGCCCCATTGTTAATCCTTTAACGGAAATTAATTGTAACTTTCGACAAGTAGAACAATGAATGGAACAGGTAGACGGTTGAAATCTTAGTATATATTGCTTCTATATAGTATAAGAAACATATATGCAAAGCATCCAAACAGTACAATTCGCCAATTTATTGTTCTTCAAGTTTCAGTGAACAACGAGCCCCATTGATAATCCTTTAAAGGAAATTATTTGTAAATTTCGACAAGTAGAACAATGATTGGAACACGTAGAAGGTTGAAATCTTTGTATATATTGCTTCCATATAGTCTAAGAAACATGTACGCAAAGCATCCAAACAGTACCGTTCGCCAATTTTTTGTTCTTCAAGTTTAAGTGAACAATGAGCCCCATTGTTAATCCTTTATCGGAAATTATTTGTAACTTTCGACAAGTAGAACAATGAATGGATCATGTAGACGGTTGAAATCATTGTATATATTGCTTCTATATAGTCTACGAAACATATATGCAAAGCATCCAAACAGTACAATTCGCCAATTTATTGTTCTTCAAGTTTAAGTGAACAACGAGCCCCATTGTTAATCCTTTATCGGAAATTATTTGTAACTTTCGACAAGTAGAACAATGAATGGAACTGGTAGACGGTTGAAATCTTTTTATATATTGCTTCTAAATAGTCTAAGAAACATATATGCAAAGTATCCAAACAGTACAATTCGCCAATTTTTTGTTCTTTAAGTTTAAGTAAACTACGAGCCCAATTGTTAATCCTTTAAAGGAAATTATTTGTAAATATCGACAAGTAGAACAATGAATGGATCATGTAGACGGTTGAAGTCATTGTATATATTGCTTCTATATAGTCTATGACACATATCAGCAAAGCATCCAAACAGTACCATTCGCCAATTTTTTGTTCTTCAAGTTTAAGTGAACAACGAGCCCCATTGATAATTATGAAACGGAAATTATTTGTAACTTTCTACAAGTAGAACAATGAATGGAACAGGTAGACGGTTGAAATCAATGTATATATTGCTTCTATATAGTCTAAGAAACATATATGCAAAGCATCCAAACAGTACCATTCGCCAATTTTTTGTTCTTCAAGTTTAAGTGAACAACGAGCCCCAATTGTCAATCCTTTAAAGGAAATTATTTGCTAATTTCGACAAGTAGAACAATGAATGGATCATGTAGACGGTTGAAATCATTGTATATATTGCTTCTATATAGTCTACGAAACATATATGCAAAGCATCCAAACAGTACAATTCGGCAATTTTTTGTTCTTCAAGTTTAAGTGAACTGCGAGCCCCATTGTTAATCCTTTAACGGAAATTAATTGTAACTTTCTACAAGTAGAACAATGATTGGAACAAGTAGACGGTTGAAATCTTTGTATATATTGCTTCCATATAGTCTAAGAAACATATATGCAAAGCATCCAAACAGTACCATTCGCCAATTTTTTGTCCTTCAAATTTAAGTGAACAATGAGCCCCATTGTTATTCCTTTATCGGAAATTATTTCTAACTTTCGACAAGTAGAACAATGACTGGAACAGGAAGACGGTTGAAATCTTTGTATATATTGCTTCTATATAGTCTAAGAAACATATATGCAAAGCATCCAAACAGTACAATTCACCAATTTTTGGTTCTTCAAGTTTAAGTGAACAATGAGCCCCAATGGTTAATCCTTTATCCGTAATTATTTGTAACTTTCGACAAGTAGAACAATGAATGGAACAGGTAGACGGTTGAAATCCTTGTATATATTGCGTCTATATAGTCTAAGAAACATATATGCAAAGCATCCAAACAGTACAATTCGCCAATTTATTGTTCTTTAAGTTTAAGTGAACAACGAGCCCCATTGTTAATCCTTTATCGGAAATTATTTGTAACTTTCGACAAGTAGAACAATGAATGGAACTGGTAGACGGTTGAAATCTTTTTATATATTGCTTCTAAATAGTCTAAGAAACATATATGCAAAGTATCCAAACAGTACAATTCGCCAATTTTTTGTTCTTTAAGTTTAAGTAAACTACGAGCCCAATTGTTAATCCTTTAAAGGAAATTATTTGTAAATATCGACAAGTAGAACAATGAATGGATCATGTAGACGGTTGAAGTCATTGTATATATTGCTTTTATATAGTCTATGAAACATATATGCAAAGCATCCAAACAGTACCATTCGCCAATTTTTTGTTCTTCAAGTTTAAGTGAACAACGAGCCCCATTGATAATTATGAAACGGAAATTATTTGTAACTTTCTACAAGTAGAACAATGAATGGAACAGATAGACGGTTGAAATCAATGTATATATTGCTTCTATATAGTCTAAGAAACATATATGCAAAGCATCCAAACAGTACCATTCGCCAATTTTTTGTTCTTCAAGTTTAAGTGAACAACGAGCCCCAATGGTTAATCCTTTATCGGAAATTATTTGTAACTTCCGACAAGTAGAACAATGAATGGAACAGGTAGACTGTTGAAAACTTTGTATATATTGCGTCTATATAGTCTAAGAAACATATATGCAAAGTATCCAAACAGTACCATTCGCCAATTTTTTGTTCTTCAAGTTTAAGTGAACTACGAGCCCCATTGTTAATCCTTTAAAGGAAATTATTTGTAAATTTCGACAAGTAGAACAATGAATGGAACAGGTAGACTGTTGAAATCATTGTATATATTGCTTCTATATAGTCTAAGAAACATATATGCAAAGCATCCAAACAGCACAATTCGCCAATTTATTGTTCTTCAAGTTTAAGTGAACAACGAGCCCCATTGTTAATCCTTTAAAGGAAATTATTTGTAACTTCCGACAAGTAGAACAATGAATGGATCATGTAGACGGTTGAAGTCATTGTATATATTGTTTCTATATAGTCTAAGAAACATATATGCAAAGCATCCAAACAGTACCATTCGCCAATTTCTTGTTCTTTAAGTTTAAGTAAACTACGAGCCCAATTGTTAATCCTTTAAAGGAAATTATTTGTAAATATCGACAAGTAGAACAATGAATGGATCATGTAGACGGTTGAAGTCATTGTATATATTGTTTCTATATAGTCTAAGAAACATATATGCAAAGCATCCAAACAGTACCATTCGCCAATTTCTTGTTCTTCAAGTTTAAGTAAACTACGATTCCCATTGTTAATCCCTTAACGGAAATTATTTCTAACTTTCGACAAGTAGAACAATGAATGGAACAGGTAGACGGTTGAAATCATTGTATATATTGCTTCTATATAGTCTAAGAAACATATCTGCAAATCATCCACACAGTACAATTCGCCAATTATTTGATCTTCAAGTTTAAGTGAACTACGAGCCCCATTGTTAATACTTTAACGGAAATGATTTGTAACTTGCGACAAGTAGAACAATGAATGGAAAAGGTAGACGGTTGAAATCAATGTATATATTGCTTCTATATAGTCTAAGAAACATATATGCAAAGCATCTAAACAGTACAATTCGCCAATTTTTTGTTCTTCAAGTTTTAGTGAACAATGAGCCCCAATGGTTAATCCTTTATCGGAAATTATTTGTAATTTTCGACAAGTAGAACAACGAATGGAACAGGTAGACGGTTGAAATCATTGTATATATTGCTTCTATATAGTCTAAGAAACATATATGCAAAGCATCCAAACAGTACAATTCGCCAATTTTTTGTTCTTCAAGTTTAAGTGAACAATGAGCCCCAATGGTTAATCCGTTATCGGAAATTATTTGTAACTTGCGACAAGTAGAACAATGAGTGGAACAGTTAGACGGTTGAAATCAATGTATATATTGCTTCTATATAGTCTAAGAAACATATATGCAAAGCATCCAAACAGTACCGTTCGCCAATTTTTTGTTCTTCAAGTTTAAGTGAACAATGAGCCCCATTGTTAATCCTTTATCGGAAATTATTTGTAACTTTCGACAAGTAGAACAATGAATAGAACAGGTAGACGGTTGAAATCTTTGTATATATTGCTTCTATATAGTATAAGAAATATATATGCAAAGCATCCAAACAGTACAATTCGCCAATTTTTTTATCTTCAAGTTTAAGTGAACAATGAGCCCCAATGGTTAATCCGTTATCGGAAATTATTTGTAACTTTCGACAAGTAGAACAATGAATGGAAAAGGTAGACGGTTGAAATCTTTGTATATATTGCTTCTATATAGTCTAAGAAACATATATGAAAAGCATCCAAACAGTACCATTCGCCAATTTTTTGTTCTTCAAGTTTAAGTGAACAACGAGCCCCAATGGTTAATCCTTTATCGGAAATTATTTGTAACGTCCGACAAGTAGAACAATGAATGGAACAGGTAGACGGTTGAAATCTTTGTATATATTGCGTCTATATAGTCTAAGAAACATATAAGCAAAGCATCCAAACAGTACCAATCGCCAATTTTTTGTTCTTCAAGTTTAAGTGAACTACGAGCCCCATTGTTAATCCTTTAAAGGAAATTATTTGTAAATTTCGACAAGTAGAACAATGAATGGAACAGGTAGACGGTTGAAATCAATGTATATATTGCTTCTATATAGTCTAAGAAACATATATGCAAAGCATCCAAACAGTACCATTCGCCAATTTTTTGTTCTTCAAGTTTAAGTGAACAATGAGCCCCAATGGTTAATCCTTTATCGGAAATTATTTGTAATTTTCGACAAGTAGAACAATGAATGGAACAGGTAGACGGTTGAAATCTTTGTATATATTGCTTCTATATAGTCGAAGAAACATATATGCAAAGCATCCAAACAGTACAATTCGCCAATTTATTGTTCTTCAAGTTTAAGTGAACAACGAGCCCCATTGTTAATCCTTTAAAGGAAATTATTTGTAAATTTCGACAAGTAGAACAATGATTGGAACACGTAGACTTTTGAAATCTTTGTATATATTGCTTCCATATAGTCTAAGAAACATGTACGCAAAGCATCCAAACAGTACCATTCGCCAATTTTTTGATCTTCAAGTTTAAGTGAACAGCGAGCCCCATTGATAATCATGAAATGGAAATTATTTGTAACTTTCTACAAGTAGAACAATGAATAGTACAGGTAGACGGGTGAAATCTTTCTATATATTGCTTCTAAATAGTCTAAGAAACATATATGCAAAGCATCCAAACAGTACAATTCGCCAATTTTTTGTTCTTCAAGTTTAAGTGAACTACGAGCCCCATTGTTAATCCTTTAAAGGAAATTATTTGCTAATTTCGACAAGTAGAACAATGAATGGATCATGTAGACGGTTGAAATCATTGTATATATTGCTTCCATATAGTCTACGAAACATATATGCAAAGCATCCAAACAGTACAATTCGGCAATTTTTTGTTCTTCAAGTTTAAGTGAACTGCGAGCCCCATTGTTAATCCTTTAACGGAAATTAATTGTAACTTTCTACAAGTAGAACAATGATTGGAACACGTAGACGGTTGAAATCTTTGTATATATTGCTTCCATATAGTCTAAGAAACATATATGCAAAGCATCCAAACAGTACCATTCGCCAATTTTTTGTCCTTCAAATTTAAGTGAACAATGAGCCCCATTGTTATTCCTTTATCGGAAATTATTTGTAACTTTCGACAAGTAGAACAATGAATGGAACAGGAAGACGGTTGAAATCTTTGTATATATTGCTTCTATATAGTCTAAGAAACATATATGCAAAGCATCCAAACAGTACAATTCACCAATTTTTTGTTCTTCAAGTTTAAGTGAACAATGAGCCCCAATGGTTAATCCTTTATCCGTAATTATTTGTAACTTTCGACAAGTAGAACAATGAATGGAACAGGTAGACGGTTGAAATCCTTGTATATATTGCGTCTATATAGTCTAAGAAACATATATGCAAAGCATCCAAACAGTACAATTCGCCAATTTATTGTTCTTTAAGTTTAAGTGAACAACGAGCCCCATTGTTAATCCTTTGTCGGAAATTATTTGTAACTTTCGACAAGTAGAACAATGAATGGAACTGGTAGACGGTTGAAATCTTTTTATATATTGCTTCTAAATAGTCTAAGAAACATATATGCAAAGTATCCAAACAGTACAATTCGCCAATTTTTTGTTCTTTAAGTTTAAGTAAACTACGAGCCCAATTGTTAATCCTTTAAAGGAAATTATTTGTAAATATCGACAAGTAGAACAATGAATGGATCATGTAGACGGTTGAAGTCATTGTATATATTGCTTCTATATAGTCTATGAAACATATATGCAAAGCATCCAAACAGTACCATTCGCCAATTTTTTGTTCTTCAAGTTTAAGTGAACAACGAGCCCCATTGATAATTATGAAACGGAAATTATTTGTAACTTTCTACTAGTAGAACAATGAATGGAACAGATAGACGGTTGAAATCAATGTATATATTGCTTCTATATAGTCTAAGAAACATATATGCAAAGCATCCAAACAGTACCATTCGCCAATTTTTTGTTCTTCAAGTTTAAGTGAACAACGAGCCCCAATGGTTAATCCTTTATCGGAAATTATTTGTAACTTCCGACAAGTAGAACAATGAATGGAACAGGTAGACTGTTGAAATCTTTGTATATATTGCGTCTATATAGTCTAAGAAACATATATGCAAAGCATCCAAACAGTACCATTCGCCAATTTTTTGTTCTTCAAGTTTAAGTGAACTACGAGCCCCATTGTTAATCCTTTAAAGGAAATTATTTGTAAATTTCGACAAGTAGAACAATGAATGGAACAGGTAGACTGTTGAAATCATTGTATATATTGCTTCTATATAGTCTAAGAAACATATATGCAAAGCATCCAAACAGCACAATTCGCCAATTTATTGTTCTTCAAGTTTAAGTGAACAACGAGCCCCATTGTTAATCCTTTAAAGGAAATTATTTGTAAATTTCGACAAGTAAAACAATGAATGGAACAGGTAGACGGTCGAAATCTTTGTATATATTGCTTCTATATAATCTAAGAAACATATATGCAAAGCATCCAAACAGTACCATTCGCCAATTTTTTGTTCTTCAAGTTTAAGTGAACAATGAGCCCCAATGGTTAATCCTTTGTCGGAAATTATTTGTAATTTTAGACAAGTAGAACTATGAATGGAACAGGTAGACGGTTGAAATCTTTGTATATATTGCATCTATATAATCTAAGAAACATATATGCAAAGCATCTAAACAGTAACAATCGCCAATTTTTTGATCTTCAAGTTTAAGTGAACAGCGAGCCCCATTGATAATCATGAAATGGAAATTATTTGTAACTTTCTACAAGTAGAACAATGAATAGTACAGGTAGACGGGTGAAATCTTTCTATATATTGCTTCTAAATAGTCTATGAAACATATATGCAAAGCATCCAAACAGTACAATTCGCCAATTTTTTGTTCTTCAAGTTTAAGTGAACAATGAGCCCCATTGTTAATCCTTTATCGGAAATTATTTGTAACTTTCGACAAGTAGAACAATGAATGGAACTGGTAGACGGTTGAAATCTTTTTATATATTGCTTCTAAATAGTCTAAGAAACATATATGCAAAGTATCCAAACAGTACAATTCGCCAATTTTTTGTTCTTTAAGTTTAAGTGAACTACGAGCCCAATTGTTAATCCTTTATCCGTAATTATTTGTAACTTTCGACAAGTAGAACAATGAATGGAACAGGTAGACGGTTGAAATCCTTGTATATATTGCGTCTATATAGTCTAAGAAACATATATGCAAAGCATCCAAACAGTACAATTCGCCAATTTATTGTTCTTTAAGTTTAAGTGAACAACGAGCCCCATTGTTAATCCTTTATCGGAAATTATTTGTAACTTTCGACAAGTAGAACAATGAATGGAACTGGTAGACGGTTGAAATCTTTTTATATATTGCTTCTAAATAGTCTAAGAAACATATATGCAAAGTATCCAAACAGTACAATTCGCCAATTTTTTGTTCTTTAAGTTTAAGTAAACTACGAGCCCAATTGTTAATCCTTTAAAGGAAATTATTTGTAAATATCGACAAGTAGAACAATGAATGGATCATGTAGACGGTTGAAGTCATTGTATATATTGCTTCTATATAGTCTATGAAACATATATGCAAAGCATCCAAACAGTACCATTCGCCAATTTTTTGTTCTTCAAGTTTAAGTGAACAACGAGCCCCATTGATAATTATGAAACGGAAATTATTTGTAACTTTCTACAAGTAGAACAATGAATGGAACAGATAGACGGTTGAAATCAATGTATATATTGCTTCTATATAGTCTAAGAAACATATATGCAAAGCATCCAAACAGTACCATTCGCCAATTTTTTGTTCTTCAAGTTTAAGTGAACTACGAGCCCCATTGTTAATCCTTTAAAGGAAATTATTTGTAAATTTCGACAAGTAGAACAATGAATGGAACAGGTAGACTGTTGAAATCATTGTATATATTGCTTCTATATAGTCTAAGAAACATATATGCAAAGCATCCAAACAGCACAATTCGCCAATTTATTGTTCTTCAAGTTTAAGTGAACAACGAGCCCCATTGTTAATCCTTTAAAGGAAATTATTTGTAAATTTCGACAAGTAGAACAATGAATGGAACAGGTAGACGGTCGAAATCTTTGTATATATTGCTTCTATATAATCTATGAAACATATATGCAAAGCATCCAAACAGTACCATTCGCCAATTTTTTGTTCTTCAAGTTTAAGTGAACAATGAGCCCCAATGGTTAATCCTTTGTCGGAAATTATTTGTAATTTTAGACAAGTAGAACAATGAATGGAACAGGTAGACGGTTGAAATCTTTGTATATATTGCATCTATATAATCTAAGAAACATATATGCAAAGCATCTAAACAGTAACAATCGCCAATTTTTTGATCTTCAAGTTTAAGTGAACAATGAGCCCCAATGGTTAATCCTTTGTCGGAAATTATTTGTAATTTTAGACAAGTAGAACAATGAATGGAACAGGTAGACGGTTGAAATCTTTGTATATATTGCATCTATATAATCTAAGAAACATATATGCAAAGCATCTAAACAGTAACAATCGCCAATTTTTTGATCTTCAAGTTTAAGTGAACAGCGAGCCCCATTGATAATCATGAAATGGAAATTATTTGTAACTTTCTACAAGTAGAACAATGAATAGTACAGGTAGACGGGTGAAATCTTTCTATATATTGCTTCTAAATAGTCTATGAAACATATATGCAAAGCATCCAAACAGTACAATTCGCCAATTTTTTGTTCTTCAAGTTTAAGTGAACAATGAGCCCCATTGTTAATCCTTTATCGGAAATTATTTGTAACTTTCGACAAGTAGAACAATGAATGGAACTGGTAGACGGTTGAAATCTTTTTATATATTGCTTCTAAATAGTCTAAGAAACATATATGCAAAGTATCCAAACAGTACAATTCGCCAATTTTTTGTTCTTTAAGTTTAAGTGAACTACGAGCCCAATTGTTAATCCTTTAAAGGAAATTATTTGTAAATATCGACAAGTAGAACAATGAATGGATCATGTAGACGGTTGAAGTCATTGTATATATTGTTTCTATATAGTCTAAGAAACATATATGCAAAGTATCCAAACAGTACCATTCGCCAATTTTTTGTTCTTCAAGTTTAAGTGAACTACGAGCCCCATTGTTAATCCTTTAAAGGAAATTATTTGTAAATTTCGACAAGTAGAACAATGAATGGAACAGGCAGACGGTTGAAATCAATGTATATATTGCTTCTATATAGTCTAAGAAACATATATGCAAAGCATCCAAACAGTACCATTCGCCAATTTTTTGTTCTTCAAGTTTAAGTGAACAATGAGCCCCAATGGTTAATCCTTTATCGGAAATTATTTGTAATTTTCGACAAGTAGAACAATGAATGGAACAGGTAGACGGTTGAAATCTTTGTATATATTGCTTCTATACAGTCTAAGAAACCTATATGCAAAGCATCTAAACAGTAACAATCGCCAATTTTTTGATCTTCAAGTTTAAGTGAACAGCGAGCCCCATTGATAATCATGAAATGGAAATTATTTGTAACTTTCTACAAGTAGAACAATGAATAGTACAGGTAGACGGGTTAAATCATTCTATATATTGCTTCTAAATTGTCTAAGAAACATATATGCAAAGCATCCAAATAGTACAATTCGCCATTTTTTTGTTCTTCAAGTTTAAGTGAACTACCAGCCCCATTGTTAATCCTTTAAAGGAAATTATTTGAAAATTTCGACAAGTAGAACAATGATTGGAACACGTAGACTTTTGAAATCTATGTATATATTGCTTCCATATAGTCTAAGAAACATGTACGCAAAGCATCCAAACAGTACCATTCGCCAATTTTTTGATCTTCAAGTTTAAGTGAACAGCGAGCCCCATTGATAATCATGAAATGGAAATTATTTGTAACTTTCTACAAGTAGAACAATGAATAGTACAGGTAGACGGGTGAAATCTTTCTATATATTGCTTCTAAATAGTCTAAGAAACATATATGCAAAGCATCCAAACAGTACAATTCGCCAATTTTTTGTTCTTCATGTTTATTTGAACTACGAGCACAATTGTTAATCCTTTAAAGGAAATTATTTGCAAATTTCGACAAGTAGAACAATGAATGGATCATGTAGACGGTTGAAATCATTGTATATATTGCTTCTATATAGTCTACGAAACATATATGCAAAGCATCCAAACAGTACCATTCGCCAATTTTTTGTCCTTCAAATTTAAGTGAACAATGAGCCCCATTGTTATTCCTTTATCGGAAATTATTTGTAACTTTCGACAAGTAGAACAATGAATGGAACAGGAAGACGGTTGAAATCTTTGTATATATTGCTTCTATATAGTCTAAGAAACATATATGCAAAGCATCCAAACAGTACAATTCGCCAATTTTTTGTTCTTCAAGTTTAAGTGAACAATGAGCCCCAATGGTTAATCCTTTATCCGTAATTATTTGTAACTTTCGACAAGTAGAACAATGAATGGAACAGGTAGACGGTTGAAATCCTTGTATATATTGCGTCTATATAGTCTAAGAAACATATATGCAAAGCATCCAAACAGTACAATTCGCCAATTTATTGTTCTTCAAGTTTAAGTGAACAACGAGCCCCATTGTTATTCCTTTATCGGAAATTATTTGTAACTTTCGACAAGTAGAACAATGAATGGAACAGGAAGACGGTTGAAATCTTTGTATATATTGCTTCTATATAGTCTAAGAAACATATATGCAAAGCATCCAAACAGTACCATTCGCCAATTTTTTGTTCTTCAAGTTTAAGTGAACTGCGAGCCCCATTGTTAATCCTTTAACGGAAATTAATTGTAACTTTCTACAAGTAGAACAATGATTGGAACACGTAGACGGTTGAAATCTTTGTATATATTGCTTCCATATAGTCTAAGAAACATATATGCAAAGCATCCAAACAGTACCATTCGCCAATTTTTTGTTCTTCAAGTTTAAGTGAACAATGAGCCCCATTGTTAATCCTTTATCGGAAATTATTTGTAACTTTCGACAAGTAGAACAATGAATGGAACAGGAAGACGGTTGAAATCTTTGTATATATTGCTTCTATATAGTCTAAGAAACATATATGCAAAGCATCCAAACAGTACAATTCGCCAAGTTATTGTTCTTCAAGTTTAAGTGAACAACGAGCCCCATTGTTAATCCTTTATCGGAAATTATTTGTAACTTTCGACAAGTAGAACAATGAATGGAACAGGAAGACGGTTGAAATCTTTGTATATATTGCTTCTATATAGTCTAAGAAACATATATGCAAAGCATCCAAACAGTACAATTCGCCAAGTTATTGTTCTTCAAGTTTAAGTGAACAACGAGCCCCATTGTTAATCCTTTAAAGGAAATTATTTGTAAATTTCGACAAGTAGAACAATGAATGGAACAGGTAGACGGATGAAATCTTAGTATATATTGCGTCTATATAGTCTAAGAACCATATATGCAAAGCATCCAAACAGTACCATTCGCCGATTTTTTGTTCTTCAAGTTTAAGTGAACTACGAGCCCCATTGTTAATCCTTTAAAGGAAATTATTTCTAAATTTCAACAAGTAGAACAATGATTGGAACACGTAGACGGTTGAAATCTTTGTATATATTGCTTCTATATAGTCTAAGAAACATGTACGCAAAGCATCCAAACAGTACCATTCGCCAATTTTTTGTTCTTCAAGTTTAAGTGAACAATGAGCCCCAATGGTTAATCTTTTATCGGAAATTATTTGTAATTTTAGACAAGTAGAACAATGAATGGAACAGGTAGACGGTTGAAATCTTTGTATATATTGCATCTATATAATCTAAGAAACATATATGCAAAGCATCTAAACAGTAACAATCGCCAATTTTTTGATCTTCAAGTTTAAGTGAACAGCGAGCCCCATTGATAATCATGAAATGGAAATTATTTGTAACTTTCTACAAGTAGAACAATGAATAGTACAGGTAGACGGGTGAAATCTTTCTATATATTGCTTCTAAATAGTCTATGAAACATATATGCAAAGCATCCAAACAGTACAATTCGCCAATTTTTTGTTCTTCAAGTTTAAGTGAACAATGAGCCCCATTGTTAATCCTTTATCGGAAATTATTTGTAACTTTCGACAAGTAGAACAATGAATGGAACTGGTAGACGGTTGAAATCTTTTTATATGTTGCTTCTAAATAGTCTAAGAAACATATATGCAAAGTATCCAAACAGTACAATTCGCCAATTTTTTGTTCTTTAAGTTTAAGTGAACTACGAGCCCAATTGTTAATCCTTTAAAGGAAATTATTTGTAAATATCGACAAGTAGAACAATGAATGGATCATGTAGACGGTTGAAGTCATTGTATATATTGTTTCTATATAGTCTACGAAACATATATGCAAAGCATCCAAACAGTACCATTCGCCAATTTTTTGTTCTTCAAGTTTAAGTGAACAACGAGCCCCATTGATAATTATGAAACGGAAATTATTTGTAACTTTCTACAAGTAGAACAATGAATGGAACAGGTAGACGGTTGAAATCAATGTATATATTGCTTCTATATAGTCTAAGAAACATATATGCAAAGCATCCAAACAGTACCATTCGCCAATTTTTTGTTCTTCATGTTTAAGTGAACAACGAGCCCCAATGGTTAATCCTTTATCGGAAATTATTTGTAACTTCCGACAAGTAGAACAATGAATGGAACAGGTAGACTGTTGAAATCTTTGTATATATTGCGTCTATATAGTCTAAGAAACATATATGCAAAGCATCCAAACAGTACCATTCGCCAATTTTTTGTTCTTCAAGTTTAAGTGAACTACGAGCCCCATTGTTAATCCTTTAAAGGAAATTATTTGTAAATTTCGACAAGTAGAACAATGAATGGGACAGGTAGACGGTTGAAATCATTGTATATATTGCTTCTATATAGTCTAAGAAACATATCTGCAAATCATCCAAACAGTACAATTCGCCAATTATTTGATCTTCAAGTTTAAGTGAACTACGAGCCCCATTGTTAATACTTTAACGGAAATTATTTGTAACTTGCGACAAGTAGAACAATGAATGGAACGGATAGACGGTTGAAATCAACGTATATATTGCTTCTAAATAGTCTAAGAAACATATATGCAAAGTATCCAAACAGTACAATTCGCCAATTTTTTGTTCTTTAAGTTTAAGTAAACTACGAGCCCAATTGTTAATCCTTTAAAGGAAATTATTTGTAAATATCGACAAGTAGAACAATGAATGGATCATGTAGACGGTTGAAGTCATTGTATATATTGCTTCTATATAGTCTATGACACATATCAGCAAAGCATCCAAACAGTACCATTCGCCAATTTTTTGTTCTTCAAGTTTAAGTGAACAACGAGCCCCATTGATAATTATGAAACGGAAATTATTTGTAACTTTCTACAAGTAGAACAATGAATGGAACAGGTAGACGGTTGAAATCAATGTATATATTGCTTCTATATAGTCTAAGAAACATATATGCAAAGCATCCAAACAGTACCATTCGCCAATTTTTTGTTCTTCAAGTTTAAGTGAACAACGAGCCCCAATTGTCAATCCTTTAAAGGAAATTATTTGCTAATTTCGACAAGTAGAACAATGAATGGATCATGTAGACGGTTGAAATCATTGTATATATTGCTTCTATATAGTCTACGAAACATATATGCAAAGCATCCAAACAGTACAATTCGGCAATTTTTTGTTCTTCAAGTTTAAGTGAACTGCGAGCCCCATTGTTAATCCTTTAACGGAAATTAATTGTAACTTTCTACAAGTAGAACAATGATTGGAACAAGTAGACGGTTGAAATCTTTGTATATATTGCTTCCATATAGTCTAAGAAACATATATGCAAAGCATCCAAACAGTACCATTCGCCAATTTTTTGTCCTTCAAATTTAAGTGAACAATGAGCCCCATTGTTATTCCTTTATCGGAAATTATTTCTAACTTTCGACAAGTAGAACAATGACTGGAACAGGAAGACGGTTGAAATCTTTGTATATATTGCTTCTATATAGTCTAAGAAACATATATGCAAAGCATCCAAACAGTACAATTCACCAATTTTTGGTTCTTCAAGTTTAAGTGAACAATGAGCCCCAATGGTTAATCCTTTATCCGTAATTATTTGTAACTTTCGACAAGTAGAACAATGAATGGAACAGGTAGACGGTTGAAATCCTTGTATATATTGCGTCTATATAGTCTAAGAAACATATATGCAAAGCATCCAAACAGTACAATTCGCCAATTTATTGTTCTTTAAGTTTAAGTGAACAACGAGCCCCATTGTTAATCCTTTATCGGAAATTATTTGTAACTTTCGACAAGTAGAACAATGAATGGAACTGGTAGACGGTTGAAATCTTTTTATATATTGCTTCTAAATAGTCTAAGAAACATATATGCAAAGTATCCAAACAGTACAATTCGCCAATTTTTTGTTCTTTAAGTTTAAGTAAACTACGAGCCCAATTGTTAATCCTTTAAAGGAAATTATTTGTAAATATCGACAAGTAGAACAATGAATGGATCATGTAGACGGTTGAAGTCATTGTATATATTGCTTTTATATAGTCTATGAAACATATATGCAAAGCATCCAAACAGTACCATTCGCCAATTTTTTGTTCTTCAAGTTTAAGTGAACAACGAGCCCCATTGATAATTATGAAACGGAAATTATTTGTAACTTTCTACAAGTAGAACAATGAATGGAACAGATAGACGGTTGAAATCAATGTATATATTGCTTCTATATAGTCTAAGAAACATATATGCAAAGCATCCAAACAGTACCATTCGCCAATTTTTTGTTCTTCAAGTTTAAGTGAACAACGAGCCCCAATGGTTAATCCTTTATCGGAAATTATTTGTAACTTCCGACAAGTAGAACAATGAATGGAACAGGTAGACTGTTGAAATCTTTGTATATATTGCGTCTATATAGTCTAAGAAACATATATGCAAAGTATCCAAACAGTACCATTCGCCAATTTTTTGTTCTTCAAGTTTAAGTGAACTACGAGCCCCATTGTTAATCCTTTAAAGGAAATTATTTGTAAATTTCGACAAGTAGAACAATGAATGGAACAGGTAGACTGTTGAAATCATTGTATATATTGCTTCTATATAGTCTAAGAAACATATATGCAAAGCATCCAAACAGCACAATTCGCCAATTTATTGTTCTTCAAGTTTAAGTGAACAACGAGCCCCATTGTTAATCCTTTAAAGGAAATTATTTGTAACTTCCGACAAGTAGAACAATGAATGGATCATGTAGACGGTTGAAGTCATTGTATATATTGTTTCTATATAGTCTAAGAAACATATATGCAAAGCATCCAAACAGTACCATTCGCCAATTTCTTGTTCTTTAAGTTTAAGTAAACTACGAGCCCAATTGTTAATCCTTTAAAGGAAATTATTTGTAAATATCGACAAGTAGAACAATGAATGGATCATGTAGACGGTTGAAGTCATTGTATATATTGTTTCTATATAGTCTAAGAAACATATATGCAAAGCATCCAAACAGTACCATTCGCCAATTTCTTGTTCTTCAAGTTTAAGTAAACTACGATTCCCATTGTTAATCCCTTAACGGAAATTATTTCTAACTTTCGACAAGTAGAACAATGAATGGAACAGGTAGACGGTTGAAATCATTGTATATATTGCTTCTATATAGTCTAAGAAACATATCTGCAAATCATCCACACAGTACAATTCGCCAATTATTTGATCTTCAAGTTTAAGTGAACTACGAGCCCCATTGTTAATACTTTAACGGAAATGATTTGTAACTTGCGACAAGTAGAACAATGAATGGAAAAGGTAGACGGTTGAAATCAATGTATATATTGCTTCTATATAGTCTAAGAAACATATATGCAAAGCATCTAAACAGTACAATTCGCCAATTTTTTGTTCTTCAAGTTTTAGTGAACAATGAGCCCCAATGGTTAATCCTTTATCGGAAATTATTTGTAATTTTCGACAAGTAGAACAACGAATGGAACAGGTAGACGGTTGAAATCATTGTATATATTGCTTCTATATAGTCTAAGAAACATATATGCAAAGCATCCAAACAGTACAATTCGCCAATTTTTTGTTCTTCAAGTTTAAGTGAACAATGAGCCCCAATGGTTAATCCGTTATCGGAAATTATTTGTAACTTGCGACAAGTAGAACAATGAGTGGAACAGTTAGACGGTTGAAATCAATGTATATATTGCTTCTATATAGTCTAAGAAACATATATGCAAAGCATCCAAACAGTACCGTTCGCCAATTTTTTGTTCTTCAAGTTTAAGTGAACAATGAGCCCCATTGTTAATCCTTTATCGGAAATTATTTGTAACTTTCGACAAGTAGAACAATGAATAGAACAGGTAGACGGTTGAAATCTTTGTATATATTGCTTCTATATAGTATAAGAAATATATATGCAAAGCATCCAAACAGTACAATTCGCCAATTTTTTTATCTTCAAGTTTAAGTGAACAATGAGCCCCAATGGTTAATCCGTTATCGGAAATTATTTGTAACTTTCGACAAGTAGAACAATGAATGGAAAAGGTAGACGGTTGAAATCTTTGTATATATTGCTTCTATATAGTCTAAGAAACATATATGAAAAGCATCCAAACAGTACCATTCGCCAATTTTTTGTTCTTCAAGTTTAAGTGAACAACGAGCCCCAATGGTTAATCCTTTATCGGAAATTATTTGTAACGTCCGACAAGTAGAACAATGAATGGAACAGGTAGACGGTTGAAATCTTTGTATATATTGCGTCTATATAGTCTAAGAAACATATAAGCAAAGCATCCAAACAGTACCAATCGCCAATTTTTTGTTCTTCAAGTTTAAGTGAACTACGAGCCCCATTGTTAATCCTTTAAAGGAAATTATTTGTAAATTTCGACAAGTAGAACAATGAATGGAACAGGTAGACGGTTGAAATCAATGTATATATTGCTTCTATATAGTCTAAGAAACATATATGCAAAGCATCCAAACAGTACCATTCGCCAATTTTTTGTTCTTCAAGTTTAAGTGAACAATGAGCCCCAATGGTTAATCCTTTATCGGAAATTATTTGTAATTTTCGACAAGTAGAACAATGAATGGAACAGGTAGACGGTTGAAATCTTTGTATATATTGCTTCTATATAGTCGAAGAAACATATATGCAAAGCATCCAAACAGTACAATTCGCCAATTTATTGTTCTTCAAGTTTAAGTGAACAACGAGCCCCATTGTTAATCCTTTAAAGGAAATTATTTGTAAATTTCGACAAGTAGAACAATGATTGGAACACGTAGACTTTTGAAATCTTTGTATATATTGCTTCCATATAGTCTAAGAAACATGTACGCAAAGCATCCAAACAGTACCATTCGCCAATTTTTTGATCTTCAAGTTTAAGTGAACAGCGAGCCCCATTGATAATCATGAAATGGAAATTATTTGTAACTTTCTACAAGTAGAACAATGAATAGTACAGGTAGACGGGTGAAATCTTTCTATATATTGCTTCTAAATAGTCTAAGAAACATATATGCAAAGCATCCAAACAGTACAATTCGCCAATTTTTTGTTCTTCAAGTTTAAGTGAACTACGAGCCCCATTGTTAATCCTTTAAAGGAAATTATTTGCTAATTTCGACAAGTAGAACAATGAATGGATCATGTAGACGGTTGAAATCATTGTATATATTGCTTCTATATAGTCTACGAAACATATATGCAAAGCATCCAAACAGTACAATTCGGCAATTTTTTGTTCTTCAAGTTTAAGTGAACTGCGAGCCCCATTGTTAATCCTTTAACGGAAATTAATTGTAACTTTCTACAAGTAGAACAATGATTGGAACACGTAGACGGTTGAAATCTTTGTATATATTGCTTCCATATAGTCTAAGAAACATATATGCAAAGCATCCAAACAGTACCATTCGCCAATTTTTTGTCCTTCAAATTTAAGTGAACAATGAGCCCCATTGTTATTCCTTTATCGGAAATTATTTGTAACTTTCGACAAGTAGAACAATGAATGGAACAGGAAGACGGTTGAAATCTTTGTATATATTGCTTCTATATAGTCTAAGAAACATATATGCAAAGCATCCAAACAGTACAATTCACCAATTTTTTGTTCTTCAAGTTTAAGTGAACAATGAGCCCCAATGGTTAATCCTTTATCCGTAATTATTTGTAACTTTCGACAAGTAGAACAATGAATGGAACAGGTAGACGGTTGAAATCCTTGTATATATTGCGTCTATATAGTCTAAGAAACATATATGCAAAGCATCCAAACAGTACAATTCGCCAATTTATTGTTCTTTAAGTTTAAGTGAACAACGAGCCCCATTGTTAATCCTTTGTCGGAAATTATTTGTAACTTTCGACAAGTAGAACAATGAATGGAACTGGTAGACGGTTGAAATCTTTTTATATATTGCTTCTAAATAGTCTAAGAAACATATATGCAAAGTATCCAAACAGTACAATTCGCCAATTTTTTGTTCTTTAAGTTTAAGTAAACTACGAGCCCAATTGTTAATCCTTTAAAGGAAATTATTTGTAAATATCGACAAGTAGAACAATGAATGGATCATGTAGACGGTTGAAGTCATTGTATATATTGCTTCTATATAGTCTATGAAACATATATGCAAAGCATCCAAACAGTACCATTCGCCAATTTTTTGTTCTTCAAGTTTAAGTGAACAACGAGCCCCATTGATAATTATGAAACGGAAATTATTTGTAACTTTCTACTAGTAGAACAATGAATGGAACAGATAGACGGTTGAAATCAATGTATATATTGCTTCTATATAGTCTAAGAAACATATATGCAAAGCATCCAAACAGTACCATTCGCCAATTTTTTGTTCTTCAAGTTTAAGTGAACAACGAGCCCCAATGGTTAATCCTTTATCGGAAATTATTTGTAACTTCCGACAAGTAGAACAATGAATGGAACAGGTAGACTGTTGAAATCTTTGTATATATTGCGTCTATATAGTCTAAGAAACATATATGCAAAGCATCCAAACAGTACCATTCGCCAATTTTTTGTTCTTCAAGTTTAAGTGAACTACGAGCCCCATTGTTAATCCTTTAAAGGAAATTATTTGTAAATTTCGACAAGTAGAACAATGAATGGAACAGGTAGACTGTTGAAATCATTGTATATATTGCTTCTATATAGTCTAAGAAACATATATGCAAAGCATCCAAACAGCACAATTCGCCAATTTATTGTTCTTCAAGTTTAAGTGAACAACGAGCCCCATTGTTAATCCTTTAAAGGAAATTATTTGTAAATTTCGACAAGTAAAACAATGAATGGAACAGGTAGACGGTCGAAATCTTTGTATATATTGCTTCTATATAATCTAAGAAACATATATGCAAAGCATCCAAACAGTACCATTCGCCAATTTTTTGTTCTTCAAGTTTAAGTGAACAATGAGCCCCAATGGTTAATCCTTTGTCGGAAATTATTTGTAATTTTAGACAAGTAGAACTATGAATGGAACAGGTAGACGGTTGAAATCTTTGTATATATTGCATCTATATAATCTAAGAAACATATATGCAAAGCATCTAAACAGTAACAATCGCCAATTTTTTGATCTTCAAGTTTAAGTGAACAGCGAGCCCCATTGATAATCATGAAATGGAAATTATTTGTAACTTTCTACAAGTAGAACAATGAATAGTACAGGTAGACGGGTGAAATCTTTCTATATATTGCTTCTAAATAGTCTATGAAACATATATGCAAAGCATCCAAACAGTACAATTCGCCAATTTTTTGTTCTTCAAGTTTAAGTGAACAATGAGCCCCATTGTTAATCCTTTATCGGAAATTATTTGTAACTTTCGACAAGTAGAACAATGAATGGAACTGGTAGACGGTTGAAATCTTTTTATATATTGCTTCTAAATAGTCTAAGAAACATATATGCAAAGTATCCGAACAGTACAATTCGCCAATTTTTTGTTCTTTAAGTTTAAGTGAACTACGAGCCCAATTGTTAATCCTTTATCCGTAATTATTTGTAACTTTCGACAAGTAGAACAATGAATGGAACAGGTAGACGGTTGAAATCCTTGTATATATTGCGTCTATATAGTCTAAGAAACATATATGCAAAGCATCCAAACAGTACAATTCGCCAATTTATTGTTCTTTAAGTTTAAGTGAACAACGAGCCCCATTGTTAATCCTTTATCGGAAATTATTTGTAACTTTCGACAAGTAGAACAATGAATGGAACTGGTAGACGGTTGAAATCTTTTTATATATTGCTTCTAAATAGTCTAAGAAACATATATGCAAAGTATCCAAACAGTACAATTCGCCAATTTTTTGTTCTTTAAGTTTAAGTAAACTACGAGCCCAATTGTTAATCCTTTAAAGGAAATTATTTGTAAATATCGACAAGTAGAACAATGAATGGATCATGTAGACGGTTGAAGTCATTGTATATATTGCTTCTATATAGTCTATGAAACATATATGCAAAGCATCCAAACAGTACCATTCGCCAATTTTTTGTTCTTCAAGTTTAAGTGAACAACGAGCCCCATTGATAATTATGAAACGGAAATTATTTGTAACTTTCTACAAGTAGAACAATGAATGGAACAGATAGACGGTTGAAATCAATGTATATATTGCTTCTATATAGTCTAAGAAACATATATGCAAAGCATCCAAACAGTACCATTCGCCAATTTTTTGTTCTTCAAGTTTAAGTGAACTACGAGCCCCATTGTTAATCCTTTAAAGGAAATTATTTGTAAATTTCGACAAGTAGAACAATGAATGGAACAGGTAGACTGTTGAAATCATTGTATATATTGCTTCTATATAGTCTAAGAAACATATATGCAAAGCATCCAAACAGCACAATTCGCCAATTTATTGTTCTTCAAGTTTAAGTGAACAACGAGCCCCATTGTTAATCCTTTAAAGGAAATTATTTGTAAATTTCGACAAGTAGAACAATGAATGGAACAGGTAGACGGTCGAAATCTTTGTATATATTGCTTCTATATAATCTATGAAACATATATGCAAAGCATCCAAACAGTACCATTCGCCAATTTTTTGTTCTTCAAGTTTAAGTGAACAATGAGCCCCAATGGTTAATCCTTTGTCGGAAATTATTTGTAATTTTAGACAAGTAGAACAATGAATGGAACAGGTAGACGGTTGAAATCTTTGTATATATTGCATCTATATAATCTAAGAAACATATATGCAAAGCATCTAAACAGTAACAATCGCCAATTTTTTGATCTTCAAGTTTAAGTGAACAATGAGCCCCAATGGTTAATCCTTTGTCGGAAATTATTTGTAATTTTAGACAAGTAGAACAATGAATGGAACAGGTAGACGGTTGAAATCTTTGTATATATTGCATCTATATAATCTAAGAAACATATATGCAAAGCATCTAAACAGTAACAATCGCCAATTTTTTGATCTTCAAGTTTAAGTGAACAGCGAGCCCCATTGATAATCATGAAATGGAAATTATTTGTAACTTTCTACAAGTAGAACAATGAATAGTACAGGTAGACGGGTGAAATCTTTCTATATATTGCTTCTAAATAGTCTATGAAACATATATGCAAAGCATCCAAACAGTACAATTCGCCAATTTTTTGTTCTTCAAGTTTAAGTGAACAATGAGCCCCATTGTTAATCCTTTATCGGAAATTATTTGTAACTTTCGACAAGTAGAACAATGAATGGAACTGGTAGACGGTTGAAATCTTTTTATATATTGCTTCTAAATAGTCTAAGAAACATATATGCAAAGTATCCAAACAGTACAATTCGCCAATTTTTTGTTCTTTAAGTTTAAGTGAACTACGAGCCCAATTGTTAATCCTTTAAAGGAAATTATTTGTAAATATCGACAAGTAGAACAATGAATGGATCATGTAGACGGTTGAAGTCATTGTATATATTGTTTCTATATAGTCTAAGAAACATATATGCAAAGTATCCAAACAGTACCATTCGCCAATTTTTTGTTCTTCAAGTTTAAGTGAACTACGAGCCCCATTGTTAATCCTTTAAAGGAAATTATTTGTAAATTTCGACAAGTAGAACAATGAATGGAACAGGCAGACGGTTGAAATCAATGTATATATTGCTTCTATATAGTCTAAGAAACATATATGCAAAGCATCCAAACAGTACCATTCGCCAATTTTTTGTTCTTCAAGTTTAAGTGAACAATGAGCCCCAATGGTTAATCCTTTATCGGAAATTATTTGTAATTTTCGACAAGTAGAACAATGAATGGAACAGGTAGACGGTTGAAATCTTTGTATATATTGCTTCTATACAGTCTAAGAAACCTATATGCAAAGCATCTAAACAGTAACAATCGCCAATTTTTTGATCTTCAAGTTTAAGTGAACAGCGAGCCCCATTGATAATCATGAAATGGAAATTATTTGTAACTTTCTACAAGTAGAACAATGAATAGTACAGGTAGACGGGTTAAATCATTCTATATATTGCTTCTAAATTGTCTAAGAAACATATATGCAAAGCATCCAAATAGTACAATTCGCCATTTTTTTGTTCTTCAAGTTTAAGTGAACTACCAGCCCCATTGTTAATCCTTTAAAGGAAATTATTTGAAAATTTCGACAAGTAGAACAATGATTGGAACACGTAGACTTTTGAAATCTATGTATATATTGCTTCCATATAGTCTAAGAAACATGTACGCAAAGCATCCAAACAGTACCATTCGCCAATTTTTTGATCTTCAAGTTTAAGTGAACAGCGAGCCCCATTGATAATCATGAAATGGAAATTATTTGTAACTTTCTACAAGTAGAACAATGAATAGTACAGGTAGACGGGTGAAATCTTTCTATATATTGCTTCTAAATAGTCTAAGAAACATATATGCAAAGCATCCAAACAGTACAATTCGCCAATTTTTTGTTCTTCATGTTTATTTGAACTACGAGCACAATTGTTAATCCTTTAAAGGAAATTATTTGCAAATTTCGACAAGTAGAACAATGAATGGATCATGTAGACGGTTGAAATCATTGTATATATTGCTTCTATATAGTCTACGAAACATATATGCAAAGCATCCAAACAGTACCATTCGCCAATTTTTTGTCCTTCAAATTTAAGTGAACAATGAGCCCCATTGTTATTCCTTTATCGGAAATTATTTGTAACTTTCGACAAGTAGAACAATGAATGGAACAGGAAGACGGTTGAAATCTTTGTATATATTGCTTCTATATAGTCTAAGAAACATATATGCAAAGCATCCAAACAGTACAATTCGCCAATTTTTTGTTCTTCAAGTTTAAGTGAACAATGAGCCCCAATGGTTAATCCTTTATCCGTAATTATTTGTAACTTTCGACAAGTAGAACAATGAATGGAACAGGTAGACGGTTGAAATCCTTGTATATATTGCGTCTATATAGTCTAAGAAACATATATGCAAAGCATCCAAACAGTACAATTCGCCAATTTATTGTTCTTCAAGTTTAAGTGAACAACGAGCCCCATTGTTATTCCTTTATCGGAAATTATTTGTAACTTTCGACAAGTAGAACAATGAATGGAACAGGAAGACGGTTGAAATCTTTGTATATATTGCTTCTATATAGTCTAAGAAACATATATGCAAAGCATCCAAACAGTACCATTCGCCAATTTTTTGTTCTTCAAGTTTAAGTGAACTGCGAGCCCCATTGTTAATCCTTTAACGGAAATTAATTGTAACTTTCTACAAGTAGAACAATGATTGGAACACGTAGACGGTTGAAATCTTTGTATATATTGCTTCCATATAGTCTAAGAAACATATATGCAAAGCATCCAAACAGTACCATTCGCCAATTTTTTGTTCTTCAAGTTTAAGTGAACAATGAGCCCCATTGTTAATCCTTTATCGGAAATTATTTGTAACTTTCGACAAGTAGAACAATGAATGGAACAGGAAGACGGTTGAAATCTTTGTATATATTGCTTCTATATAGTCTAAGAAACATATATGCAAAGCATCCAAACAGTACAATTCGCCAAGTTATTGTTCTTCAAGTTTAAGTGAACAACGAGCCCCATTGTTAATCCTTTATCGGAAATTATTTGTAACTTTCGACAAGTAGAACAATGAATGGAACAGGAAGACGGTTGAAATCTTTGTATATATTGCTTCTATATAGTCTAAGAAACATATATGCAAAGCATCCAAACAGTACAATTCGCCAAGTTATTGTTCTTCAAGTTTAAGTGAACAACGAGCCCCATTGTTAATCCTTTAAAGGAAATTATTTGTAAATTTCGACAAGTAGAACAATGAATGGAACAGGTAGACGGATGAAATCTTAGTATATATTGCGTCTATATAGTCTAAGAACCATATATGCAAAGCATCCAAACAGTACCATTCGCCAATTTTTTGTTCTTCAAGTTTAAGTGAACAATGAGCCCCAATGGTTAATCCTTTATCCGTAATTATTTGTAACTTTCGACAAGTAGAACAATGAATGGAACAGGTAGACGGTTGAAATCCTTGTATATATTGCGTCTATATAGTCTAAGAAACATGTACGCAAAGCATCCAAACAGTACCATTCGCCAATTTTTTGTTCTTCAAGTTTAAGTGAACAATGAGCCCCAATGGTTAATCCTTTATCGGAAATTATTTGTAATTTTAGACAAGTAGAACAATGAATGGAACAGGTAGACGGTTGAAATCTTTGTATATATTGCATCTATATAATCTAAGAAACATATATGCAAAGCATCTAAACAGTAACAATCGCCAATTTTTTGATCTTCAAGTTTAAGTGAACAGCGAGCCCCATTGATAATCATGAAATGGAAATTATTTGTAACTTTCTACAAGTAGAACAATGAATAGTACAGGTAGACGGGTGAAATCTTTCTATATATTGCTTCTAAATAGTCTATGAAACATATATGCAAAGCATCCAAACAGTACAATTCGCCAATTTTTTGTTCTTCAAGTTTAAGTGAACAATGAGCCCCATTGTTAATCCTTTATCGGAAATTATTTGTAACTTTCGACAAGTAGAACAATGAATGGAACTGGTAGACGGTTGAAATCTTTTTATATGTTGCTTCTAAATAGTCTAAGAAACATATATGCAAAGTATCCAAACAGTACAATTCGCCAATTTTTTGTTCTTTAAGTTTAAGTGAACTACGAGCCCAATTGTTAATCCTTTAAAGGAAATTATTTGTAAATATCGACAAGTAGAACAATGAATGGATCATGTAGACGGTTGAAGTCATTGTATATATTGTTTCTATATAGTCTACGAAACATATATGCAAAGCATCCAAACAGTACCATTCGCCAATTTTTTGTTCTTCAAGTTTAAGTGAACAACGAGCCCCATTGATAATTATGAAACGGAAATTATTTGTAACTTTCTACAAGTAGAACAATGAATGGAACAGGTAGACGGTTGAAATCAATGTATATATTGCTTCTATATAGTCTAAGAAACATATATGCAAAGCATCCAAACAGTACCATTCGCCAATTTTTTGTTCTTCATGTTTAAGTGAACAACGAGCCCCAATGGTTAATCCTTTATCGGAAATTATTTGTAACTTCCGACAAGTAGAACAATGAATGGAACAGGTAGACTGTTGAAATCTTTGTATATATTGCGTCTATATAGTCTAAGAAACATATATGCAAAGCATCCAAACAGTACCATTCGCCAATTTTTTGTTCTTCAAGTTTAAGTGAACTACGAGCCCCATTGTTAATCCTTTAAAGGAAATTATTTGTAAATTTCGACAAGTAGAACAATGAATGGGACAGGTAGACGGTTGAAATCATTGTATATATTGCTTCTATATAGTCTAAGAAACATATCTGCAAATCATCCAAACAGTACAATTCGCCAATTATTTGATCTTCAAGTTTAAGTGAACTACGAGCCCCATTGTTAATACTTTAACGGAAATTATTTGTAACTTGCGACAAGTAGAACAATGAATGGAACGGATAGACGGTTGAAATCAACGTATATATTGCTTCTATATAGTCTAAGAAATATTTATGCAAAGCATCCAAACAGTTCCATTCGCCAATTATTTCTTCTTCAAGTTTAAGTGAACAACGAGCCCCATTGTTAATCCTTTAAAGGAAATTATTTGTAAATTTCGACAAGTAGAACAATGAATGGAACGCATAGACGGTTGAAATCAACGTATATATTGCTTCTATATAGTCTAAGAAATATATATGCAAAGCATCCAAACAGTTCCATTCGCCAATTATTTCTTCTTCAAGTTTAAGTGAACAACGAGCCCCATTGTTAATCCTTTAAAGGAAATTAGTTGTAAATTTCGACAAGTAGAACAATGATTGGAACACGTAGACAGTTGAAATCTTTGTATATATAGCTTCCATATAGTCTAAGAAACATGTACGCAAAGCATCCAAACAGTACCATTCGCCAATTTTTTGTTCTTCAAGTGTAAGTGAACAATGAGAAGTACATATATGCAAAGCATCCAAACAGTACCATTCGCCAATTTTTTGTTCTTCAAGTTTAAGTGAACTACGAGCCCCATTGTTAATCCTTTAAAGGAAATTATTTGTAAATTTCGACAAGTAGAACAATGAATAGTACAGGTAGACGGGTGAATTCTTTCTATATATTGCTTCTAAATAGTCTAAGAAACATATATGCAAAGCAACCAAACAGTACAATTCGCCAATTTTTTGTTCTTCAAGTTTAAGTGAACTTCTAGCACCATTGTTAATCCTTTAAAGGAGATTATTTGTAAATTTCGACAAGTAGAACAATGATTGGACCAGGTAGACGGTTGAAATCTTTGTATATATTGCTTCTATATAGTCTAAGAAACATATATGCAAAGCATCCAAACAGTACAATTCGCCAATTTATTGTTCTTCAAGTTTAAGTGAACTACGAGCCCCATTGTTAATCCTTTAAAGGAAATTATTTGTAAATTTCGACAAGTAGAACAATGACTGGAACAGGTAGACGGTTGAAATCTTTCTATATATTGCTTCCATATAGTCTATGAAACATATATGCAAAGCATCCAAACAGTACCATTCGCCAATTTGTTGTTCTTCAAGGTTAAGTGAACAATGAGCCCCATTGTTAATCCTTTATCGGAAATTATTTGTAACTTTCGACAAGTAGAACAATGAATGGAACAGGTAGACGATTGAAATCTTTGTATATTTTGCTTCTATATAGTCTGAAAAACATATATGCAAAGCATCCAAACAGTACAATTCGCCAATTTTTTGTTCTTCAAGTTTAAGTGAACAATGAGCCCCATTGTTAATCCTTTAAAGGAAATTATTTGTAAATTTCGACGAGTAGAACAATGATTGGCATACGTAGACGGTTGAAATATTTGTATATATTGCTTCTATATAATCTAAGAAACATATATGCAAAGCATCAAAACAGTACCATTCGCCAATTTTTTGTTCTTCAAGTTTAAGTGAACAACGAGCCCCATTGATAATCATGAAACGGAAATTATTTGTAACTTTCGACATGTAGAACAATGAATGGAACAGGTAGTCGGTTGAAATCATTATATATATTGCTTCTATATAGTCTAAGAAACATATATGCAAAGCATCCAAACAGTACAATTCGCCAATTTTTTGCTCTTCAAGTTTAAGTAAACTACGATCCCCATTGTTAATCCTTTAACGGAAATTATTTGTAACTTTCGACAAGTATAACATTGAATGGGACAGGTAGACGGTTGAAATCTTTGTATATATTGCTTCTATATAGTATAAGAAACATATATGCAAATCATCCAAACAGTACAATTCGCCAATTATTTGATCTTCAAGTTTAAGTGAACTACGAGCCCCATTGTTAATACTTTAACGGAAATTATTTGTAACTTGCGACAAGTAGAACAATGAATGGAACAGATAGTCGGTTGAAATCAATGTATATATTGCTTCTATATAGTCTAAGAAACATATATGCAAAGCATCCAAACAGTACCATTCATCAATTTTTTGTTCTTCAAGTTTAAGTGAACAACGAGCCCCATTGTTAATCCTTTATCGGAAATTATTTGTAATTTTCGACAAGTAGAACAATGAATGGAACAGGTAGACGGTTGAAATCTTTGTATATATTGCTTCTATATAATCTAAGAAACATATATGCAAAGCATCCAAACAGTACCATTCGCCAATTTTTTGTTCTTCAAGTTTAAGTGAACAACGAGCCCCATTGATAATCATGAAACGGAAATTATTTGTAACTTTCTACAAGTAGAACAATGAATAGAACAGGTAGACGGTTGAAATCTTTGTATATGTTGCTTCTATATAGTCTAAGAAACATATATGCAGAGCATCCAGACAGTACCATTCGCCAATTTCTTGTTCTTCAAGTTTAAGTGAACTGCGAGCTCCATTGTTAATCCTTTAAAGGAAATTATTTGTAACTTTCGACAAGTAGAACAATGAATAGTACAGGTAGACGGGTGAAATCTTTCTATATATTGCTTCTAAATAGTCTATGAAACATATATGCAAAGCATCCAAACAGTACAATTCGCCAATTTTTTGTTCTTCAAGTTTAAGTGAACAATGAGCCCCATTGTTAATCCTTTAAAGGAAATTATTTCTAACTTTCGACAAGTAGAACAATGAATGGAACAGGTAGACGGTTGAAATCTATGTATATATTTCTTCTATATAGTCTAAGAAACATATATGCAAAGCATCCAAACAGTACCATTCGCCAATTTTTTGTTCTTCAAGTTTAAGTGAACTTCGAGCCCCATTGTTAATCCTTTAAAGGAAATTATTTCTAACTTTCGACAAGTAGAACAATGAATGGAACAGGTAGACTGTTGAAATCATTGTATATATTGCTTCTATATAGTCTAAGAAACATTTATGCAAAGCATCCAAACAGTACAATTCGCCAATTTTTTGTTCTTCAAGTTTAAGTAAACTACGATCCCCATTGTTAATCCCTTAACGGAAATTATTTGTAACTTTCGACAAGTAGAACAGTGAATGGAACAGGTAGACGGTTGAAATCTTTGTATATGTTGCTTCTATATAGTCTAAGAAACCTATATGCGAAGCATCTAAACAGTAACATTCGCCAATTTTTTGTTCTTCAAGTTTAAGTGAACTACGAGCCCCATTATTAATCCTTTAACGGAAATTAATTGTAACTTTCTACAAGTAGAACAATGATTGGAACACGTAGACGGTTGAAATCTTTGTATTTATTGCTTCCATATAGTCTACGAAACATATATGCAAAGCATCCAAACAGTACCATTCGCCAATTTATTGTTCTTCAAGTTTAAGTTAACAACGAGCCCCATTGTTAATCCTTTAAAGGAAATTATTTCTAAATTTCGACAAGTAGAACAATGAATGGAACAGGTAGACGGTCGAAATCTTTGTATATATTGCTTCTATATAATCTAAGAAACATATATGCAAAGCATCCAAACAGTACCATTCGCCAATTTTTTGTTCTTCAAGTTTAAGTGAACTACGAGCCCCATTGTTAATCCTTTAAAAGAAATTATTTGTAAATTTCGACAAGTAGAACAATGAATGGAACAGGTAGACTGTTGGAATCATTGTATATATTGCTTCTGTATAGTCTAAGAAAGACATATGCAAACCGTCCAAACAGTACAATTCGCCAATTATTTGATCTTCAAGTTTAAGTGAACTACGAGCTCCATTGTTAATACTTTAACGGAAATTATTTGTAACTTGCGACAAGTAGAACAATGAATGGAACAGGTAGCCGGTTGAAATCAATGTATATATTGCTTCTAAATAGTCTAAGAAACATATATGCAAAGAATCCAAACAGTACAATTCGCCAATTTTTTGTTCTTTAAATTTAAGTGAACTACGAGCCCAATTGTTAATCCTTTAAAGGAAATTATTTGTAAATATCGACAAGTAGAACAATGAATGGATCATGTAGACGGTTGAAATCTTTGTATATATTGCGTCTATATAGTCTAAGAAACATATATGCAAAGCATCCAAACAGTACCATTCGCCAATTTTTTGTTCTTCAAGTTTAAGTGAACTACGAGCCCCATTGTTACTCCTTTAAAGGAAATTATTTGTAAATTTCGACAAGTAGAACAATGAATGGAACAGGTAGACGGTTGAAATCAATGTATATATTGCTTCTATATAGTCTAAGAAACATATATGCAAAGCATCCAAACAGTACAATTCGCCAATTTTTTGTTCTTCAAGTATAAGTGAACAATGAGCCCCAATGGTTAATCCTTTATCGGAAATTATTTGTAATTTTCGACAAGTAGAACAATGAATGGAACAGGTAGACGGTTGAAATCTCTGTATATATTGCTTCTATATTGTCTAAGAAACATATTGCAAAGCATCCAAGCTGTTCAATTCGCCAATTTATTGTTCTTCAAGTTTAAGTGAACAACGAGCCGCATTGTTAATCCTTTAAAGGAAATTATTTGTATATTTCGACAAGTACAACAGTGACTGGAACAGGTAGACTGTTGAAATCTTTGTATATATTGCGTCTATATAGTCTAAGAAACATATATGCAAAGCATCCAAACAGTACCATTCGCCAATTTTTTGTTCTTCAAGTTTAAGTGAACTACGAGCCCCATTGTTAATCCTTTAAAGGAAATTATTTGTAAATTTCGACAAGTAGAACAATGAATGGAATAGGTGGACGGTTGAAATCATTGTATATATTGCTTCTATATAGTCTAAGAAACATATATGCAAAGCATCCAAACAGTACCATTCGCCAATTTTTTGTTCTTCAAGTTTAAGTGAACAACGAGCCCCATTGATAATCATGAAACGGAAATTATTTGTAACTTTCGACATGTAGAACAATGAATGGAACAGATAGACGGTTGAAATCATTATATATATTGCTTCTATATAGTCTAAGAAACATATATGTAAAGCATCCAAACAGTACAATTCGCCAATTTTTTGCTCTTCAAGTTTAAGTGAACTACGAGCCCCATTGTTAATCCTTTAAAGGAAATTATTTGTAAATTTCGACAGGTAGAACAATGATTGGCACACGTAGACGGTTGAAATATTTGTATATATTGCTTCCATATAGTCTATGAAACATATATGCAAAGCATCCAAACAGTACCATTCGCCAATTTTTTGTTCTTCAAGGTTAAGTGAACAATGAGCCCCATTGTTAATCCTTTATCGGAAATTATTTGTAACTTTCGACAAGTAGAACAATGAATGGAACAGGTAGACGATTGAAATCTTTGTATATTTTGCTTCTATATAGTCTGAAAAACATATATGCAAAGCATCCAAACAGTACAATTCGCCAATTTTTTGTTCTTCAAGTTTAAGTGAACAATGAGCCCCAATGGTTAATCCTTTATCGGAAATTATTTGTAATTTTCGACAAGTAGAACAATGAATGGAACAGGTAGACGGTTGAAATCTCTGTATATATTGCTTCTATATTGTCTAAGAAACATATTGCAAAGCATCCAAGCTGTTCAATTCGCCAATTTATTGTTCTTCAAGTTTAAGTGAACAACGAGCCGCATTGTTAATCCTTTAAAGGAAATTATTTGTATATTTCGACAAGTACAACAGTGACTGGAACAGGTAGACTGTTGAAATCTTTGTATATATTGCGTCTATATAGTCTAAGAAACATATATGCAAAGCATCCAGAGAGTACCATTCGCCAATTTTTTGTTCTTCAAGTTTAAGTGAACAACGAGCCCCATTGTTAATCCTTTAAAGGAAATTATATGTAATTTTTGAAAAGTAGAACATTGAATGGAACAGGTAGACGGTTGAAATCTTTGTATCTATTGCTTCTATATAGTATATGAAATATATATGCAAAGCATCCAAACAGTACCATTCGCCAATTTTTTGTTCTTCAAGTTTAAGTGAACTGCGAGCTCCATTGTTAATCCTTTAAAGGAAATTATTTGTAACTTTCGACAAGTAGAACAATGAATGGAACAGGTAGACTGTTGAAAACATTGTATATATTGCTTCTATATAGTCTAAGAAACATTTATGCAAAGCATCCAAACAGTACCATTCGCCAATTTTTTGTCCTTCAAGTTTAAGTGAACAATGAGCCCCATTGTTAATCCTTTATCGGAAATTATTTGTAACTTTCGACAAGTAGAACAATGAATCGAACAGGTAGACGGTTGAAATCCTTGTATATATTGCTTCCATATAGTCTAAGAAACATGTACGCAAAGCATCCAAACAGTACCATTCGCCAATTTTTTGTCCTTCAAGTTTAAGTGAATAATGAGCCCCATTGTTAATCCTTTATCGGAAAATATTTGTAACTTTCGACAAGTAGAACAATGAATGGAACAGGTAGACGGTTGAAATCCTTGTATATATTGCTTCCATATAGTCTAAGAAACATGTACGCAAAGCATCCAAACAGTACCATTCGCCAATTTTTTGTACTTCAAGTTTAAGTGAACAATGAGCCCCATTGTTAATCCTTTATCGGAAATTATTTGTAACTTTCGACAAGTAGAACAATGAATGGAACAGGTAGACGGTTGAAATCTTTGTATATATTGCTTCTATATAGTCTAAGAAACATATATGCAAAGCATCCAAACAGTACAATTCGCCAATTTTTTGTTCTTCAAGTTTAAGTGAACTACGAGCCCCATTGTTAATCCTTTAACGGAAATTAATTGTAACTTTCTACAAGTAGAACAATGATTGGAACACGTAGACGGTTGAAATCTTTGTATATATTGCTTCCATATAGTCTAAGAAACATATATGCAAAGCATCCAAACAGTACCATTCGCCAATTTTTTGTTTTTCAAGTTTTAGTAAACTACGATCCCCATTGTTAATCCCTTATCGGAAATTATTTGTAACTTTCGACAAGTAGAACAATGAATGGAACTGGTAGACGGTTGAAATCTTTTTATATATTGCTTCTATATAGTCTAATAAACATGTACGCAAAGCATCCAAACAGTACCATTCGCCAATTTTTTATCCTTCAAGTTTAAGTGTACAATGAGCCCCATTGTTAATCCTTTATCGGAAATTATTTCTAACTTTCGACAAGTAGAACAATGAATCGAACAGGTAGACGGTTGAAATCTTTGTATGTATTGCTTCTATATAGTCTAAAAAACATATATGCAAAGCATCCAAACAGTACAATTCGCCAATTTTTTGTTCTTCAAGTTTAAGTGAACAATGAGCCCCAATGGTTAATCCTTTATCGGTAATTATTTGTAACTTTCGACAAGTAGAACAATGAATGGAACAGGTAGACGGTTGAAATCTTTGTATATGTTGCTTCTATATAGTCTAAGAAACCTATATGCGAAGCATCTAAACAGTAACATTCGCCAATTTTTTGATCTTCAAGGTTAAGTGAACAGCGAGCCCCATTGATAATCATGAAATGGAAATTATTTGTAACTTTCTACAAGTAGAACAATGAATGGAACAGATAGACGGTTGAAATCTTTGTATATTTTGTTTCTCTATAGTCTATGAAATATATATGCAAAGCATCCAAACAGTACAATTCGCCAATTTTTTGTTCTTCAAGTTTAAGTGAACTACGAGCCCCATTGTTAATCCTTTAACGGAAATTAATTGTAACTTTCTACAAGTAGAACAATGATTGGAACACGCAGACGGTTGAAATCTTTGTATATATTGCTTCTATATAGTATAAGAAACATATGTGCAAAGCATCCAAACAGTACAATTCGCCAATTTTTTGTTCTTCAAGTTTAAGTGAACAATGAGCCCCAATGGTTAATCCTTTATCGGAAATTATTTGTAACTTTCGACAAGTAGAACATTGAATGGAACAGGTAGACGGTTGAAATCTTTGAATCTATTGCTTCTATATAGTATAAGAAACATATATGCAAAGCATCCAAACAGTACCATTCGCCAATTTTTTGTTCTTCAAGTTTAAGTGAACTGCGAGCTCCATTGTTAATCCTTTAAAGGAAATTATTTGTAACTTTCGACAAGTAGAACATTGAATGGAACAGGTAGACGGTTGAAATCTTTGAATCTATTGCTTCTATATAGTATAAGAAACATATATGCAAAGCATCCAAACAGTACCATTCGCCAATTTTTTGTTCTTCAAGTTTAAGTGAACTACGAGCCCCATTGTTAATCCTTTGACGGAAATTAATTGTAACTTTCTACAAGTAGAACAATGATTGGAACACGCAGACGGTTGAAATCTTTGTATATATTGCTTCCATATAGTCTAAGAAACATATATGCAAAGCATCTAAACAGTAACAATCGCCAATTTTTTGATCTTCAAGTATAAGTGAACAGCGAGCCCCATTGATAATCATGAAATGGAAATTATTTGTAACTTTCTACAAGTAGATCAATGAATAGTACAGGTAGACGGGTGAAATCTTTCTATATATTGCTTCTAAATAGTCTAAGAAACATCTATGCAAAGCATCCAAACAGTACAATTCGCCAATTTTTTGTTCTTCAAGTTTAAGTAAACTACGATCCCCATTGTTAATCCCTTAACGGAAATGATTTGTAACTTTCGACAAGTAGAACAATGAATGGAACATGTAGACGGTTGAAATCATTGTATATATTGCTTCTATATAGTCTAAGAAACATATATGCAAAGCATCCAAACAGTACAATTCGCCAATTTTTTGTTCTTCAAGTTTAAGTAAACTACGATCCCCATTGTTAATCCCTTAACGGAAATTATTTGTAACTTTCGACAAGTAGAACATTGAATGGAACAGGTAGACGGTTGAAATCTTTGTATCTATTGCTTCTATATAGTATAAGAAACACATATGCAAAGCATCCAAACAGTACCATTCGCCAATTTTTTGTTCTTCAAGTTTAAGTGAACTGCGAGCTCCATTGTTAATCCTTTAAAGGAAATTATTTGTAACTTTCGACAAGTTGATCAATGAATGGAACAGGTAGACTGTTGAAAACATTGTATATATTGCTTCTATATAGTCTAAGAAACATTTATGCAAAGCATCCAAACAGTACAATTCGCCAATTTTTTGTTCTTCAAGTTTAAGTAAACTACGATCCCCATTGTTAATCCTTTAAAGGAAATTATTTGTAAATTTCGACAAGTAGAACAATGAATGGATCAGGTAGACGGTTGAAATCATTGTATATATTGCTTCTATATAACCTACGAAACATATATGCAAAGCATCCAAACAGTACAATTCGCCAATTTTTTGTTCTTCAAGTTTAAGTGAACTACGAGCCCCATTGTTAATCCTTTGACGGAAATTAATTGTAACTTTCTACAAGTAGAACAATGATTGGAACACGCAGACGGTTGAAATCTTTGTATATATTGCTTCTATATAGTATAAGAAACATATGTGCAAAGCATCCAAACAGTACAATTCGCCAATTTTTTGTTCTTCAAGTTTAAGTGAACAATGAGCCCCAATGGTTAATCCTTTATCGGAAATTATTTGTAACTTTCGACAAGTAGAATAATGAATTGAACAGGTAGACGGTTGAAATCTTTGTATATATTGCTTCTATATAGTATAAGAAACATATATGCAAAGCATCCAAACAGTACCATTCGCCAATTTTTTGTTCTTCAAGTTTAAGTGAACAGCGAGCCCCATTGATAATCATGAAATGGAAACTATTTGTAACTTTCTACAAGTAGAACAATGAATAGTACAGGTAGACGGGTGAAATCTTTCTATATATTGCTTCTAAATAGTCTAAGAAACATCTATGCAAAGCATCCAAACAGTACAATTCGCCAATTTTTTGTTCTTCAAGTTTAAGTAAACTACGATCCCCATTGTTAATCCCTTAACGGAAATTATTTGTAACTTTCGACAAGTAGAACAGTGAATGGAACAGGTAGACGGTTGAAATCTTTGTATATATTGCTTCTATATAGTATAAGAAACATATATGCAAAGCATCCACACAGTACAATTCGCCAATTTTTTGTCCTTCAAGTTTAAGTGAACAATGAGCCCCATTGTTAATCCTTTATCGGAAATTATTTGTAACTTTCGACAAGTAGAACAATGAATCGAACAGGTAGACGGTTGAAATCTTTGTATATATTGCTTCTATATAGTCTAAGAAACATATATGCAAAGCATCCAAACAGTACCATTCGCCAATTTTTTGTTCATCCAGTTTAAGTGAACAATGAGCCCCATTGTTAATCCTTTATCGGAAATGGTTTGTAACTTTCGACAAGTAGAACATTGAATGGAACAGGTAGACGGTTGAAATCTTTGTATCTATTGCTTCTATATAGTATAAGAAACATATATGCAAAGCATCCAAACAGTACCATTCGACAATTTTTTGTTCTTCAAGTTTAAGTGAACTACGAGCCCCATTGTTAATCCTTTAAAGGAAATTATTTGTAACTTTCGACAAGTAGATCAATGAATAGTACAGGTAGACGGGTGAAATCTTTCTATATATTGCTTCTATATAGTCTAAGAAACATATATGCAAAGAATCCAAACAGTACCATTCGCCAATTTTTTGTTCTTCAAGTTTAAGTGAACAATGAGCCCCAATGGTTAATCATTTATCGGAAATTATTTGTAATTTTCGACAAGTAGAACAATGAATGGAACTGGTAGACGGTTGATATCTTTGTATATATTGCTTCTATATAATCTAAGAAACATATATGCAAAGCATCTAAACAGTAACAATCGCCAATTTTTTGATCTTCAAGTTTAAGTGAACAGCGAGCCCCATTGATAATCATGAAATGGAAATTATTTGTAACTTTCTACAAGTAGAACAATGAATAGTACAGGTAGACGGGTGAAATCTTTCTATATATTGCTTCTAAATAGTCTAACAAACATCTATGCAAAGCATCCAAACAGTACAATTCCCCAATTTTTTGTTCTTCAAGTTTAAGTAAACTACGATCCCCATTGTTAATCCCTTAACGGAAATTATTTGTAACTTTCGACAAGTAGAACAATGAATGGAACAGGTAGACGGGTGAAATCTTTCTATATATTGCTTCTAAATAGTCTAAGAAACATCTATGCAAAGCATCCAAACAGTACAATTCGCCAATTTTTTGTTCTTCAAGTTTAAGTGAACTACGAGCCCCATTGTTAATCCTTTAAAGGAAATTATTTGTAAATTTCGACAAGTAGAACAATGAATGGAACAGGTAGACTGTTGAAATCATTGTATATATTGCTTCTATATAGTCTAAGAAACATATATGCAAAGCATCCAAACAGTACAATCCGCCAATTTTTTGTTCTTCAAGTTTAAGTGAACAATGAGCCCCAATGGTTAATCCTTTATCGGTAATTATTTGTAACTTTCGACAAGTAGAACAATGAATCGAACAGGTAGACGGTTGAAATCTTTGTATATATTGCTTCTATATAGTCTAAGAAACATATATGCAAAGCATCCAAACAGTACCATTCGCCAATTTTTTGTTCTTCAAGTTTAAGTGAACAATGAGCCCCAATGGTTAATCCATTATCGGAAATTATTTGTAACTTTCGACAAGTATAACAATGAATGGAACAGTTAGACGGTTGAAATATTTGTATATATTGCTTCTATATAATCTAAGAAACATATAAGCATAGCATCTAAACAGTAACAATCGCCAATTTTTTGATCTTCAAGTTTAAGTGAACAGCGAGCCCCATTGATAATCATGAAATGGAAATTATTTGTAACTTTCTACAAGTAGAACAATGAATGGAACAGGTAGACAGTTGAAATCCTTGTATATATTGCTTCCATATAGTCTAAGAAACATGTACGCAAAGCATCCAAACAGTACCATTCGCCAATTTTTTGTCCTTCAAGTTTAAGTGAACAATGAGCCCCATTGTTAATCCTTTATCGGAAATTATTTGTAACTTTCGACAAGTAGAACAATGAATGGAACAGGTAGACGGTTGAAATCCTTGTATATATTGCTTCCATATAGTCTAAGAAACATGTACGCAAAGCATCCAAACAGTACCATTCGCCAATTTTTTGTCCTTCAAGTTTAAGTGAACAATGAGCCCCATTGTTAATCCTTTATCGGAAATTATTTGTAACTTTCGACAAGTAGAATAATGAATTGAACAGGTAGACGGTTGAAATCTTTGTATATATTGCTTCTATATAGTCTAAGAAACATATATGCAAAGCATCCAAACAGTACAATTCGCCAATTTTTTGTTCTTCAAGTTTAAGTGAACAATGAGCCCCAATGGTTAATCCTTTATCGGAAATTATTTGTAACTTTCGACAAGTAGAATAATGAATTGAACAGGTAGACGGTTGAAATCTTTGTATATATTGCTTCTATATAGTATAAGAAACATATATGCAAAGCATCCAAACAGTACCATTCGCCAATTTTTTGTTCTTCAAGTTTAAGTGAACAGCGAGCCCCATTGATAATCATGAAATGGAAACTATTTGTAACTTTCTACAAGTAGAACAATGAATAGTACAGGTAGACGGGTGAAATCTTTCTATATATTGCTTCTAAATAGTCTAAGAAACATCTATGCAAAGCATCCAAACAGTACAATTCGCCAATTTTTTGTTCTTCAAGTTTAAGTAAACTACGATCCCCATTGTTAATCCCTTAACGGAAATTATTTGTAACTTTCGACAAGTAGAACAACGAATGGAACAGGTAGACGGTTGAAATCATTGTATATATTGCTTCTATATAGTCTAAGAAACATATATGCAAAGCATCCAAACAGTACAATTCGCCAATTTTTTGTTCTTCAAGTTTAAGTGAACAATGAGCCCCAATGGTTAATCCTTTATCGGTAATTATTTGTAACTTTCGACAAGTAGAACAATGAATGGAACAGGTAGACGGTTGAAATCCTTGTATATATTGCTTCCATATAGTCTAAGAAACATGTACGCAAAGCATCCAAACAGTACCATTCGCCAATTTTTTGTCCTTCAAGTTTAAGTGAACAATGAGCCCCATTGTTAATCCTTTATCGGAAATTATTTGTAACTTTCGACAAGTAGAACAATGAATGGAACAGGTAGACGGTTGAAATCTTTGTATATATTGCTTCTATATAGTCTAAGAAACATATATGCAAAGCATCCAAACAGAACAATTCGCCAATTTTTTGTTCTTCAAGTTTAAGTGAACAATGAGCCCCAATGGTTAATCCTTTATCGGTAATTATTTGTAACTTTCGACAAGTAGAACAATGAATGGAACTGGTAGACGGTTTAAATCATTTTATATATTGCTTCTATATAATCTAAGAAACATATATGCAAAGCATCCAAACAGTACCATTCGCCAATTTTTTGTTCTTCAAGTTTAAGTGAACAACGAGCCCCATTGATAATCATGAAACGGAAATTATTTGTAACTTTCTACAAGTAGAACAATGAATAGAACAGGTAGACGGTTGAAATCTTTGTATATGTTGCTTCTATATAGTCTACGAAACCTATATGCAAAGCATCTAAACAGTAACAATCGCCAATTTTTTGATCTTCAAGTTTAAGTGAACAGCGAGCCCCATTGATAATCATGAAATGGAAATTATTTGTAACATTCTACAAGTAGGACAATGAATAGTACAGGTAGACGGGTGAAATCTTTCTATATATTGGTTCTAAATAGCCTAAGAAACATATATGCAAAACATCCAAACAGTACAAATCGCCAATTTTTTGTTCTTCAAGTTTAAGTGAACTACGAGCCCCATTGTTAATCCTTTAAAGGAAATTATTTGTAAATTTCGACAAGTAGAACAATGAATGGAATAGGTAGACGGTTGAAATCATTGTATATATTGCTTCTATATAGTCTAAGAAACATATATGCAAAGCATCCAAACAGTACAATTCGCCAATTTTTTGTTTTTCAAGTTTAAGTGAACAATGAGCCCCAATGGATAATCCTTTATCGGAAATTATTTGTAATTTTCGACAAGTAGAACAATGAATGGAACAGGTAGACGGTTGAAATCTTTGTATCTATTGCTTCTATATAATCTAAGAAATATATATGCAAAGCATCTAAACAGTAACATTCGCCAATTTTTTGTTTTTCAAGTTTAAGTGAACTACGAGCCCCATTGTTAATCCTTTAACGGAAATTATTTGTAACTTTCGACAAGTAGAACAATGATTGGAACACGTAGACGGTTGAAATCTTTGTATATATTTCTTCCATATAGTCTAAGAAACATATATGCAAAGCATCCAAACATTACCATTCGCCAATTTTTTGTTCTTCAAGTTTAAGTGAACAACGAGCCCCATTGATAATCATGAAACGGAAATTATTTGTAACTTTCTACAAGTAGAACAATGAATGGAACAGGTAGACGGTTGAAATCTTTGTATATATTGCGTCTATATAGTCTAAGAAACATATATGCAAAGCATCCAAACAGTACCATTCGCCAATTTTTTGTTCTTCAAGTTTAAGTGAACAGCGAGCCCCATTGATAATCCTTTATCGGAAATTATTTGTAACTTTCGACAAGTAGAACAATGAATGGATCATGTAGACGGTTGAAATCATTGTATATATTGCTTCTATATAGTCTACGAAACATATATGCAAAGCATCCAAACAGTACAATTCGCCAATTTTTTGTTCTTCAAATTTAAGTGAACTACGAGCCCCATTGTTAATCCTTTAACGGAAATTAATTGTAACTTTCTACAGGTAGAACAATGAGTGGAACAGGTAGACGGTTGAAATCAATGTATATATTGCTTCTATATAGTCTAAGAAACATATATGCAAAGCATCCAAACAGTGCCATTCGCCAATTTTTTGTTCTTCAAGTTTAAGTGAACAATGAGCCCCATTGTTAATCCTCTAAAGGAAATTATTTGTAACTTTCGACAAGTAGAACAATGACTGGAACTGGTAGACGGTTGAAATCTTTTTATATATTGCTTCTATATAGTCTAAGAAACATATATGCAAAGCATCCAAACAGTACCATTCGACAATTTTTTGTTCTTCAAGTTTAAGTGAACTACGAGCCCCATTGTTAATCCTTTAAAGGAAATTATTTGTAACTTTCGACAAGTAGATCAATGAATAGTACAGGTAGACGGGTGAAATCTTTCTATATATTGCTTCTATATAGTCTAAGAAACATATATGCAAAGCATCCAAACAGTACAATTCGCCAATTTATTGTTCTTCAAGTTTAAGTGAACAATGAGCCCCAATGGTTAATCCTTTATCGGAAATTATTTGTAAATTTCGACAAGTAGAACAATGAATGGAACAGGTAGCCGGTTGAAATCAATGTATATATTGCTTCTATATAGTCTAAGAAACATATATGCAAAGCATCCAAACAGTACAATTCGCCAATTTTTTGTTCTTCAAGTTTAAGTGAACTACGAGCCCCATTGTTAATCCCTTAACGGAAATTAATTGTAACTTTCGACAAGTAGAACAGTGAATGGAACAGGTAGACGGTTGAAATCTTTGTATATATTGCTTCTATATAGTATAAGAAACATATATGCAAAGCATCCAAACAGTACCATTCGCCAATTTTTTGTTCTTCAAGTTTAAGTGAACTGCGAGCCCCATTGTTAATCCTTTAAAGGAAATTATTTGTAAATTTCGACAAGTAGAACACTGAATGGAACAGGTAGACTGTTGAAATCATTGTATATATTGCTTCTATATAGTCTAAGAAACATATATGCAAAGCATCCAAACAGTACAATTCGCCAATTTTTTGTTCTTCAAGTTTAAGTGAACAATGAGCCCCAATGGTTAATCCTTTATCGGAAATTATTTGTAACTTTCGACAAGTAGAATAATGAATTGAACAGGTAGACGGTTGAAATCTTTGTATATATTGCTTCTATATAGTATAAGAAACATATATGCAAAGCATCCAAACAGTACCATTCACCAATTTTTTGTTCTTCAAGTTTAAGTGAACAGCGAGCCCCATTGATAATCATGAAATGGAAACTATTTGTAACTTTCTACAAGTAGAACAATGAATAGTACAGGTAGACGGGTGAAATCTTTCTATATATTGCTTCTAAATAGTCTAAGAAACATCTATGCAAAGCATCCAAACAGTACAATTCGCCAATTTTTTGTTCTTCAAGTTTAAATAAACTACGATCCCCATTGTTAATCCCTTAACGGAAATTATTTGTAACTTTCGACAAGTAGAACAACGAATGGAACAGGTAGACGGTTGAAATCATTGTATATATTGCTTCTATATAGTCTAAGAAACATATATGCAAAGCATCCAAACAGTACAATTCGCCAATTTTTTGTTCTTCAAGTTTAAGTGAACAATGAGCCCCAATGGTTAATCCTTTATCGGTAATTATTTGTAACTTTCGACAAGTAGAACAATGAATGGAACAGGTAGACGGTTGAAATCCTTGTATATATTGCTTCCATATAGTCTAAGAAACATGTACGCAAAGCATCCAAACAGTACCATTCGCCAATTTTTTGTCCTTCAAGTTTAAGTGAACAATGAGCCCCATTGTTAATCCTTTATCGGAAATTATTTGTAACTTTCGACAAGTAGAACAATGAATGGAACAGGTAGACGGTTGAAATCTTTGTATATATTGCTTCTATATAGTCTAAGAAACATATATGCAAAGCATCCAAACAGAACAATTCGCCAATTTTTTGTTCTTCAAGTTTAAGTGAACAATGAGCCCCAATGGTTAATCCTTTATCGGTAATTATTTGTAACTTTCGACAAGTAGAACAATGAATGGAACTGGTAGACGGTTTAAATCATTTTATATATTGCTTCTATATAATCTAAGAAACATATATGCAAAGCATCCAAACAGTACCATTCGCCAATTTTTTGTTCTTCAAGTTTAAGTGAACAACGAGCCCCATTGATAATCATGAAACGGAAATTATTTGTAACTTTCTACAAGTAGAACAATGAATAGAACAGGTAGACGGTTGAAATCTTTGTATATGTTGCTTCTATATAGTCTACGAAACCTATATGCAAAGCATCTAAACAGTAACAATCGCCAATTTTTTGATCTTCAAGTTTAAGTGAACAGCGAGCCCCATTGATAATCATGAAATGGAAATTATTTGTAACATTCTACAAGTAGGACAATGAATAGTACAGGTAGACGGGTGAAATCTTTCTATATATTGGTTCTAAATAGCCTAAGAAACATATATGCAAAACATCCAAACAGTACAATTCGCCAATTTTTTGTTCTTCAAGTTTAAGTGAACTACGAGCCCCATTGTTAATCCTTTAAAGGAAATTATTTGTAAATTTCGACAAGTAGAACAATGAATGGAATAGGTAGACGGTTGAAATCATTGTATATATTGCTTCTATATAGTCTAAGAAACATATATGCAAAGCATCCAAACAGTACAATTCGCCAATTTTTTGTTTTTCAAGTTTAAGTGAACAATGAGCCCCAATGGATAATCCTTTATCGGAAATTATTTGTAACTTTCGACAAGTAGAACAATGAATGGAACAGGTAGACGGTTGAAATCTTTGTATCTATTGCTTCTATATAATCTAAGAAATATATATGCAAAGCATCTAAACAGTAACATTCGCCAATTTTTTGATCTTCAAGTTTAAGTGAACTACGAGCCCCTTTGTTAATCCTTTAACGGAAATTAATTGTAACTTTCTACTAGTAGAACAATGATTGGAACACGTAGACGGTTGAAATCTTTTTATATATTGCTTCCATATAATCTAAGAAACATATATGCAAAGCGTCCAAACAGTACAATTCGCTAATTTTTTGCTCTTCAAGTTTAAGTGAACTATGAGCCCCATTGTTAATCCTTAAAAGGAAATTATTTGTAAATTTCGGCAAGTAGAACAATGAACGGAACAGGTAGACGGTTGAAATCTTTGTATATATTGCTTCTATATAATCTAAGAAACATATATGCAAAGCATCTAAACAGTAACAATCGCCAATTTTTTGTTCTTCAAGTTTAAGTGAACTACGAGCCCCATTGTTAATCCTTTAACGGAAATTAATTGTAACTTTCTACAAGTAGGACAATGATTGGAACACGTAGCCGGTTGAATTCTTTGTATATATTGCTACTATATAGTCTAAGAAACATATACGCAAAGCATCCAAACAGTACCATTCGCCAATTTTTTGTTCTTCAAGTTTAAGTGAACAATGAGCCCCAATGGTTAATCCTTTATCGGAAATTACTTGTAATTTTCGACAAGTAGAACAATGAATGGAACAGGTAGACGGTTGAAATCTTTGTATATATTGCTTCTATATAGTCTACGAAACATATATGCAAAGCATCTAAACTGTAACAATCGCCAATTTTTTGTACTTCAAGTTTAAGTGAACTACGAGCCCCATTGTTAATCCTTTAACGGAAATTAATTGTAACTTTCTACAAGTAGAACAATGATTGGAACACGTAGACGGTTGAAATCTTTGTATATATTGCTTCCATATAGTCTAAGAAACATGTACGCAAAGCATCCAAACAGTACCATTTGCCAATTTTTTGTTCTTCAAGTTTAAGTGAACAATGAGCCCCAATGGTTAATCCTTTATCGGAAATTACTTGTAATTTTCGACAAGTAGAACAATGAATGGAACAGGTAGACGGTTGAAATCTTTGTATATATTGCTTCTATATAGTCTAAGAAACATATATGCATAGCGTCCAAACAGTACAATTCGCCAATTTTTTGTTTTTCAAGTTTAAGTGAACTACGAGCCCCATTGTTAATCCTTTAACGGAAATTATTTGTAACTTTCGACAAGTAGAACAATGATTGGAACACGTAGACGGTTGAAATCTTTGTATATATTTCTTCCATATAGTCTAAGAAACATATATGCAAAGCATCCAAACATTACCATTCGCCAATTTTTTGTTCTTCAAGTTTAAGTGAACAACGAGCCCCATTGATAATCATGAAACGGAAATTATTTGTAACTTTCTACAAGTAGAACAATGAATGGAACAGGTAGACGGTTGAAATCTTTGTATATATTGCGTCTATATAGTCTAAGAAACATATATGCAAAGCATCCAAACAGTACCATTCGCCAATTTTTTGTTCTTCAAGTTTAAGTGAACAGCGAGCCCCATTGATAATCCTTTATCGGAAATTATTTGTAACTTTCGACAAGTAGAACAATGAATGGATCATGTAGACGGTTGAAATCATTGTATATATTGCTTCTATATAGTCTACGAAACATATATGCAAAGCATCCAAACAGTACAATTCGCCAATTTTTTGTTCTTCAAATTTAAGTGAACTACGAGCCCCATTGTTAATCCTTTAACGGAAATTAATTGTAACTTTCTACAAGTAGAACAATGAGTGGAACAGGTAGACGGTTGAAATCAATGTATATATTGCTTCTATATAGTCTAAGAAACATATATGCAAAGCATCCAAACAGTGCCATTCGCCAATTTTTTGTTCTTCAAGTTTAAGTGAACAATGAGCCCCATTGTTAATCCTCTAAAGGAAATTATTTGTAACTTTCGACAAGTAGAACAATGACTGGAACTGGTAGACGGTTGAAATCTTTTTATATATTGCTTCTATATAGTCTAAGAAACATATATGTAAAGCATCCAAACAGTACCAGTCGCCAATTTTTTGTTCTTCAAGTTTAAGTGAACAACGAGGCCCATTGATAATCATGAAACGGAAATTATTTGTAACTTTCGACAAGAAGAACAATGAATAGAACAGGTAGACGGTTGAAATCTTTGTATATGTTGCTTCTATATAGTCTAAGAAACCTATATGCAAAGCATCTAAACAGTAACATTCGCCAATTTTTTGATCTTCAAGTTTAAGTGAACAGCGAGCCCCATTGATAATCCTTTATCGGAAATTATTTGTAACTTTCGACAAGTAGAACAATGGATGGAACAGGTAGACGGTTGAAATCTTTTTATGTATTGCTTCTATATAGTCTAAGAAACATATATGCAAAGCATCCAAACAGTACGATTCCCCAATTTATTGTTCTTCAAGTTTAAGGGAACAACGAGCCCCATTGTTAATACTTTAAAGGAAATTATTTGTAAATTTCGACAAGTAGAACAATGATTGGAACACGTAGACGGTTGAAATCTTTGTATATATTGCTTCCATATAGTCTAAGAAACATGTACGCAAAGCATCCAAACAGTACCATTCGCCAATTTTTTGTTCTTCAAGTTTAAGTGAACAATGAGCCCCAATGGTTAATCCTTTATCGGAAATTATTTGTAATTTTCGACAAGTAGAACAATGAATGGATGATGTAGACGGTTGAAATCATTGTATATATTGCTTCTAAATAGTCTAAGAAACACATATGCAAAGCATCCAAACCGTACAATTCGCCAATTTTTTGTTTTTCAACTTTAAGTGAACTACGAGCCCCATTGTTAATCCTTTAACGGAAATTATTTATAAATTTCGACAAGGAGAACAATGATTGGAACACGTAGACGGTTGAAATCTTTGTATATATTTCTTCCATATAGTCTAAGAAACATATATGCAAAGCATCCAAACAGTACCATTCGCCAATTTTTTGTTCTTCAAGTTTAAGTGAACAACGAGCCCCATTGATAATCATGAAACGGAAATTATTTGTAACTTTCTACAAGTAGAACAATGAATAGAACAGGTAGACGGTTGAAATCTTTGTATATGTTGCTTCTATATAGTCTACGAAACCTATATGTAAAGCATCTAAACAGTAACAATCGCCAGTTTTTTGATCTTCAAGTTTAAGTGAACAGCGAGCCCCATTGATGATCATGAAATGGAAATTATTTGTAACTTTCTACACGTAGAACGATGAATAGTACAGGTAGACGGGTGAAATCTTTCTATATATTGCTTCTAAATAGCCTAAGAAACATCTATGCAAAGCATCCAAACAGTACAAATCGCCAATTTTTTGTTCTTCAAGTTTAAGAGAATATTGAGCCCCAATGGTTCATCCTTTATCGGAAATTGTTTGTAACTTTCGACAAGTAGAACAATGAATGGAACAGGTAGACGGTTGAAATCTTTGTATATATTGCTTCTATATAGTCTACGAAACATATATGCAAAGCATCCAAACAGTCCCATTCGCCAATTTTTTGTTCTTCAAGATTAAGTGAACAATGAGCCCCAATGGTTAATACTTTATCGGAAATTATTTGTAATTTTCGACAATTAGAACAATGAATGGAACAGGTAGACGGTTGAAATCTTTGTATATATTGCTTCTATATAGTCTGAGAAACATATATGCAAAGCATCCAAAAAGTACCATTCGCCAATTTTTTGTTCTTCAAGTTTAGGTGAACAACGAGCCCCATTGATAATCATGAAACGGAAATTATTTGTAATTGTCGACAAGTAGAACTATGAATGGAACAGGTAGACGGTTGAAATCATTGTAGATATTGCTTCTATATAGTCTAAGAAACCTATATGCAAAGCATCTAAACAGTAACATTCGCCAATTTTTTGACCTTCAAGTTTAAGTGAACAACGAACCCCATTGATAATCATGAAATGGAAATTATTTGTAACTTTCTACAAGTAGATCAATGAATAGTACAGGTAGACGGGTGAAATCTTTCTATATATTGCTTCTATATAGTCTAAGAAACATATATGCAAAGAATCCAAACAGTACAATTCGCCAATTTTTTGTTCTTCAAGTTTAAGTGAAGTACGAGCCCCATTGTTAATCCTTTAAAGGAAATTATTTGTAAATTTCGACAAGTAGAACAAAGAATGGAACAGGTAGACGGTTTAAATCATTTTATATATTGCTTCTATATAGTCTAAGAAACATATATGCAAATCATCCAAACAGTACAATTCGCCAATTTTTTGTACTTCAAGTTTAAGTGAACTACGTGCCCCATTGTTAATCCTTTGACGGAAATTATTTGTAACTTTCGAGAAGTAGAACAATGAATGGAACAGGTAGACGGTTGAAATCATTGTATATATTGCTTCTATATAGTCTAAGAAACAAATATGCAAAGCATCCAAACAGTACAATTCGCCAATTTTTTGTACTTCAAGTTTAAATGAACTACGAGCCCCATTGTTAATCGTTTGACGGAAATTATTTCTAACTTTCGACAAGTAGAACAATGAATGGAACAGGTAGAGGGTTGAAATCATTGTATATATTGCTTCTATATAGTCTAAGAAACATATATGCAAAGCATCCAAACAGTACAATTCGCCAATTTTTTGTACTTCAAGTTTAAATGAACTACGAGCCCCATTGTTAATCCTTTGACGGAAATTATTTCTAACTTTCGACAAGTAGAACAATGAATAGAACAGGTAGACGGTTGAAATCTTTGTATATATTGCTTCTATATAGTCTAAGAAACATATATGCAAAGCATCCAAACAGTACTATTCGCCAATTTATTGTTCTTCAAGTTTAAGTGAACAAGGAGCCCCATTGTTAATCCTTTAAAGGAAATTATTTGTAAATTTCGACAAGTAGAACAATGAATGGAAAAGGTAGACGGCTGAAATCATTGTATATATTGCTTTTATATAGTCTAAGAAATATATATGCAAAGCATCCAAACAGTACCATTCGCTACTTTTTTGTTCTTAAGTTTAAGTGAACTATGAGCCCCATTGTTAATCATTTAACGGAAATTATTTGTAACTTTGGACAAGTAGAACAATTAATGGAACAGGTAGTCGGTTGAAATCATTGTATATATTGCTTCAGTATAGCCTAAGGAACATATATGCAAAGCATCCAAACAGTACAAGTCGCCAATTCATTGTTCTTCAAGTTTAAGTGAACCACGAGCCCCATTTTTAATCCTTTAACGGAAATTATTTGTAACTTTCGATAAGTAGAACAATGAATGGAACAGGTAGACGGTTGAAATCTTTGTATATGTTGCTTCTATATAGTCTAGGAAACCTATATGCAAAGCATCCAAACAGTACCATTCGCTAATTTTTTGTTCTTAAGCTAAGTGAACTATGAGCCCCATTGTTAATCCTTTAACGGAAATTATTTGTAACTTTCTACAAGTAGAACAATGTATAGAACAGTTAGATCGTTGAAATCATTGTATATATTGCATCTATATAGTCTAAGAAACATATATGCAAAGCATCCAAACAGTACCATTCGCCAATTCCTTGTTCTTCAAGTTTAAGTGAACAATGAGCCCCATTGTTAATCCTTTATCGGAAATTATTTGTAACTTTCGACAAGTAGAACAATGAATGGAACAGGTAGACGGTTGAAATCATTGTATATATTGCTTCTATATAGTCTAAGAAACATATATGCAAATCATCCAAACAGTACAAGTCGCCAATTCATTGTTCTTCAAGTTTAAGTGAACAACGAGCCCCATTGTTAATCCTTTAAAGGAAATTATTTGTAAATTTCGACAAGTAGAACAATGAATAGTACAGGTAGACGGGTGAAACCTTTCTATATATTGCTTCTATATAGTCTAAGAAACATATATGCAAAGAATCCAAACAGTACTATTCGCCAATTTTTTGTTCTTCAAGTTTATGTGAACTACGAGCCCCATTGTTTATCCTTTAAAGGAAATTATTTGTAAATTTCGACAAGTAGAACAATGAATGGAACAGGTAGACGGTTGAAATCATTTTACATATTGCTTCTATATAGTCTAAGAAACATATATGCAAATCAACCAAACAGTACAATTCGCCAATTTTTTGATCTTCAAGTTTAAGTGAACTACGAGCCCCATTGTTAATACTTTAAAGGAAATTATTTGTAAATTTCGACAAGTAGAACAATGATTGGAACATGTAGACGGTTGAAATCTTTGTATATATTGCTTCCATATAGTCTAAGAAACATATATGCAAAGCATCCAAACAGTACAATTCGCGAATTTATTGTTCTTCAAGTTTAAGTGAACAACGAGTGCCATTGTTAATCCTTTAAAGGAAATTATTTGTAAATTTCGACAAGTAGAACAATGAATGGAACAGGTGGACGGTTGAAATATTTGTATATATTGGTTCTATATAGTCTAAGAAACTTATATGCAAAGCATCCAAACAGTACCATTCGCCAATTTTTTGTTCTTCAAGTTTAAGTGAACAACAAGCCCCATTGATAATCATGAAACGGAAATTATTTGTAACTTTCTACAAGTAGAACAATGAATGGAACAGGTAGACGGTTGAAATCATTGTATATATTGCTTCTATATAGTCTAAGAAACATATATGCAAAGCATCCAAACAGTACCATTCGCCAATTTTTTGTTCTTCAAGTTTAAGTGAACTACGAGCCCCATTGTTAATCGTTTAAAGGAAATTATTTGTAAATTTCGACAAGTAGAACAATGAATGGAAAAGGTAGACTGTTGAAATCATTGTATATATTGCTTCTATATAGTCTAAGAAACATATATGCAAAGCATCCAATCAGTACAATTCGCCAATTTTATGTTCTTCAAGTTTAAGTGAACAATGAGCCCCAATGGTTAATCCTTTATCGGAAATTATTTGTTATTTTCGACAAGTAGAACAATGAATGGAACAGGTAGACGGTTGAAATCTTTGTATATATTGCTTCTATATAGTCTAAGAAACATATATGCAAAGTATCCAAACAGTACAATTCGCCAATTTTTTGTTCTTCAAGTTTAAGTGAACTACGAGCCCCATTGTTAATCCTTTAACGGAAATTATTTCTAACTTTCGACAAGTAGAACAATGAATGGAAAAGGTAGACGGTTAAAATCATTGTATATATTGCTTCTATATAGTCTACGAAACATATATGCAAACATCCAAACAGTACAATTCGCCAATTTTTTGTTCTTCAAGTTTAAGTGAACTACGAGCCCCATTGTTAATCCTTTAATGGAAATTAATTGCAACTTTCTACAAGTAGAACAATGATTGGAACACGTAGACGGTTGAAGTCTTTGTATATATTGCTTCCATATAGTCTAAGAAACATATATGCAAAGCATCCAAACAGTACAATTCGCCAATTTTTTGTTCTTCAAGTTTAAGTGAACTACGAGCCCCATTGTTAATCCTTTAATGGAAATTAATTGTAACTTTCTACAAGTAGAACAATGATTGGAACACGTAGACGGTTGAAATCTTTGTATATATTGCTTCCATATAGTCTAAGAAACATATATGCAAAGCATCCAAACTGTACCATTCGCCAATTTTTTGTTCTTCAAGTTTAAGTGAACAATGAGCCCCATTGTTAATCCTTTATCGGAAATTATTTGTAAATTTCGACAAGTAGAACAATGAATGGAACAGGTAGACTGTTGAAATCATTGTATATATTGCTTCTATATAGTACAAGAAACATATATGCAAAGCGTCCAAACAGTACAATTCGCCAATTTTTTGCTCTTCAAGTTTAAGTGAACTACGAGCCCCATTGTTAATCCTTTAAAGGAAATTATTTGTAAATTTCGGCAAGTAGAAGAATGAATGGAATAGTAGACGGTTGAAATCATTGTATATATTGCTTCTATATAGTCTAAGAAACATATATGCAAAGCATCCAAACAGTACAATTCGCCAATTTTCTGTTCTTCAAGTTTAATTAAACTACGATCCCCATTGTTAATCCCTTAACGGAAATTATTTGTAACTTTCGACAAGTAGAACAATGAATGGAACAGGTAGACGGTTGAAATCTTTGTATATATTGCTTCTATATAATCTAAGAAACATATATGCAAATCATCCAAACAGTACAATTCGCCAATTATTTCATGTTCATGTTTAAGTGAACTACGAGCCCCATTGTTAATACTTTAACGGAAATTATTTGTAACTTCCGACAAGTAGAACAATGAATGGAACAGGTAGACGGTTGAAATCAATGTATATATTGCTTCTATATAGTCTAAGAAACATATATGCAAAGCATCCAAACAGTACAACTCGCCAATTTTTTGTTCTTCAAGTTTAAGTGAACAATGAGCCCTATTGTTAATCCTTTATCGGAAATTATTTGTAATTTTCGACAAGTAGAACAATGAATGGAACAGGTAGACGGTTGAAATCTTCGTATATATTGCTTCTATATAATCTGAGAAACATATATGCAAAGCATCTAAACAGTAACAGTCGCCAATTTTTTGATCTTCAAGTTTAAGTGAACTGCGAGCCCCATTGATAATCATGAAATGGAAATTATTTGTAACTTTCTACAAGTAGAACAATGAATAGTACAGGTAGACGGGTGAAATCTTTCTGTATATTGCTTCTAAATAGTCTAAGAAACATATATGCAAAGCATCCAAACAGTACAATTCGTCAATTTTTTGTTCTTCAAGTTTAAGTGAACTACGAGCCCCATTGTTAATCCTTTAAAGGAAATTATTTGTAAATTTCGACAAGTAGAACAATGAATGGATCTTGTAGACGGTTGAATTCATTGTATATATTGCTTCTATATAGCCTACGAAACATATATGCAAAGCATCCAAACAGTACAATTCGCCAATTTTATGTTCTTCAAGTTTAAGTTAACAATGAGCCCCAATGGTTAATCCTTTATCGGAAATTATTTGTAAATTTCGACAAGTAGAACAATGAATGGAACAGGTAGACTGTTGAAATCATAGTATATATTGCTTCTATATAGTCTAAGAAACATATATGCAAAGCATCCAAACAGTACAATTCGCCAATTTTTTGTTCTTCAAGTTTAAGTAAACTACGAGCCCCATTGTTAATACTTTAACGGAAATTATTTGTAAGTTTCTACAAGTAGAACAATGAATAGAACGGGTAGATGGTAGAAATCTTTGTATATGTTGCTTCTATATAGTCTAAGAAGCATATATGCAAAGCATCCAAACAGTACAATTCGACAATTTTTGTTGTTCAAGTTTAGTGAACAGTGAGCCCCAATGGTTAATCCTTTATCGGAAATTATTTGTAACTTTCTACAAGTAGAACAATGATTGGAACACGTAGACGGTTGAAATCTTTGTATATATTGCTTCCATATAGTCTAAGAAACATATATGCAAAGCATCCAAACAGTACAATTCGCCAATTTTTTGTTCTTCAAGTTTAAGTGAACTACGAGCCCCATTGTTAATCCTTTAATGGAAATTAATTGTAACTTTCTACAAGTAGAACAATGATTGGAACACGTAGACGGTTGAAATCTTTGTATATATTGCTTCCATATAGTCTAAGAAACATATATGCAAAGCATCCAAACTGTACCATTCGCCAATTTTTTGTTCTTCAAGTTTAAGTGAACAATGAGCCCCATTGTTAATCCTTTATCGGAAATTATTTGTAAATTTCGACAAGTAGAACAATGAATGGAACAGGTAGACGGTTGAAATCTTTGTATATATTGCTTCTATATAGTCTAAGAAACATATATGCAAAGCATCCAAACAGTACCATTCGCCAATTTTTTGTTCTTCAAGTTTAAGTGAACAACGAGCCCCAATGGTTAATCCTTTGTCGGAAATTATTTGTAACTTTCGACAAGTAGAACAATGAATGGAACAGGTAGACGGTTGAAATCTTTGTATATATTGCGTCTATATAGTCTAAGAAACATATATGCAAAGCATCCAAACAGTACCATTCGCCAATTTTTTGTTCTTCAAGTTTGAGTGAACTACGAGCCCCATTGTTAATCCTTTAAAGGCAATTATTTGTAAATTTCGACAAGTAGAACAATGAATGGAACAGGTAGACGGTTGAAATCAATGTATATATTGCTTCTATATAGTCTAAGAAACCTATATGCAAAGCATCTAAACAGTAACAATCGCCAATTTTTTGATCTTCAAGTTTAAGTGCACAGCGAGCCCCATTGATAATCATGAAATGGAAATTATTTGTAACTTTCTACAAGTAGAACAATGAATAGTACAGGTAGACGGGTGAAATCTTTCTATATATTGCTTCTAAATAGTCTAAGAAACATATACGCAAAGCATCCAAACAGTACAATTCGCCAATTATTTCATCTTCATGTTTAAGTGAACTACGAGCCCCATTGTTAATACTTTAACGGAAATTATTTGTAACTTCCGACAAGTAGAACAATGAATGGAACAGGTAGACGGTTGAAATCAATGTATATATTGCTTCTATATAGTCTAAGAAACATATATGCAAAGCATCCAAACAGTACAATTCGCCAATTTTTTGTTCTTCAAGTTTAAGTAAACTACGAGCCCCATTGTTAATACTTTAACGGAAATTATTTGTAACTTCCGACAAGTAGAACAATGAATGGAACAGGTAGACTGTTCAAATCATTGTATATATTGCTTCCATATAGTCCAAGAAACATATATGCAAAGCGTCCAAACAGTACAATTCGCCAATTTTTTGCTCTTCAAGTTTAAGTGAACTACGATCCCCATTGTTAATCCCTTAACGGAAATTATTTGTAACTTTCGACAAGTAGAACAATGAATGAAACAGGTAGACGGTTGAAATCATTGTATATATTGCTTCTATATAGTCTAAGAAGTATATATGCAAAGCATCCAAACAGTACAATTCGACAATTTTTTGTTGTTCAAGTTTAGTGAACAGTGAGCCCCAATGGTTAATCCTTTATCGGAAATTATTTGTAACTTTCGACAAGTAGAACAATGAATGGATCAGGTAGACGGTTGAAATCATTGTATATATTGCTTCTATATAGCCTACGAAACATATATGCAAACATCCAAACAGTACAATTCGCCACTTTTTTGTTCTTCAAGTTTAAGTGAACTACGAGCCCCATTGTTAATCCTTTAATGGAAATTAATTGTAACTTTCTACAAGTAGAACAATGATTGGAACACGTAGACGGTTGAAATCTTTGTATATATTGCTTCCATATAGTCTAAGAAACAAATATGCAAAGCATCCAAACAGTACAATTCGCCAATTTTTTGTTCTTCAAGTTTAAGTGAACTACGAGCCCCATTGTTAATCCTTTAATGGAAATTAATTGTAACTTTCTACAAGTAGAACAATGATTGGAACACGTAGACGGTTGAAATCTTTGTATATATTGCTTCCATATAGTCTAAGAAACATATATGCAAAGCATCCAAACTGTACCATTCGCCAATTTTTTGTTCTTCAAGTTTAAGTGAACAATGAGCCCCATTGTTAATCCTTTATCGGAAATTATTTGTAAATTTCGACAAGTAGAACAATGAATGGAACAGGTAGACTGTTGAAATCATTGTATATATTGCTTCTATATAGTCCAAGAAACATATATGCAAAGCGTCCAAACAGTACAATTCGCCAATTTTTTGCTCTTCAAGTTTAAGTGAACTACGAGCCCCATTGTTAATCCTTTAAAGGAAATTATTTGTAAATTTCGGCAAGTAGAAGAATGAATGGAATAGTAGACGGTTGAAATCATTGTATATATTGCTTCTATATAGTCTAAGAAACATATATGCAAAGCATCCAAACAGTACAATTCGCCAATTTTCTGTTCTTCAAGTTTAAGTAAACTACGATCCCCATTGTTAATCCCTTAACGGAAATTATTTGTAACTTTCGACAAGTAGAACAATGAATGGAACAGGTAGACGGTTGAAATCTTTGTATATATTGCTTCTATATAATCTAAGAAACATATATGCAAATCATCCAAACAGTACAATTCGCCAATTATTTCATGTTCATGTTTAAGTGAACTACGAGCCCCATTGTTAATACTTTAACGGAAATTATTTGTAACTTCCGACAAGTAGAACAATGAATGGAACAGGTAGACGGTTGAAATCAATGTATATATTGCTTCTATATAGTCTAAGAAACATATATGCAAAGCATCCAAACAGTACAACTCGCCAATTTTTTGTTCTTCAAGTTTAAGTGAACAATGAGCCCTATTGTTAATCCTTTATCGGAAATTATTTGTAATTTTCGACAAGTAGAACAATGAATGGAACAGGTAGACGGTTGAAATCTTCGTATATATTGCTTCTATATAATCTAAGAAACATATATGCAAAGCATCTAAACAGTAACAGTCGCCAATTTTTTGATCTTCAAGTTTAAGTGAACTGCGAGCCCCATTGATAATCATGAAATGGAAATTATTTGTAACTTTCTACAAGTAGAACAATGAATAGTACAGGTAGACGGGTGAAATCTTTCTGTATATTGCTTCTAAATAGTCTAAGAAACATATATGCAAAGCATCCAAACAGTACAATTCGCCAATTATTTCACCTTCATGTTTAAGTGAACTACGAGCCCCATTGTTAATACTTTAACGGAAATTATTTGTAACTTCCGACAAGTAGAACAGTGAATGGAACAGGTAGACGGTTGAAATCTTTGTATATATTGCTTCTATATAGTCTAAGAAACATATATGCAAAGCATCCAAACAGTACAATTCGCCAATTTTTTGTTCTTCAAGTTTAAGTGAACAATGAGCCCCAATGGTTAATCCATTATCGGAAATTATTTGTAAATTTCGACAAGTAGAACAATGAATGGATCATGTAGACGGTTGAAAAAATTGTATATATTGCTTCTATATAGTCTACGAAACATATATGCAAAGCATCCAAACAGTACAATTCGCCAATTTTTTGTACTTCAAGTTTAAGTGAACTACGAGCCCCATTGTTAATCCTTTAACGGAAATTAATTGTAAATTTCGACAAGTAGAACAATGAATGGAACAGGTAGACGGTTGAAATCTTTGTATAGATTGCTTCTATATAGTCTAAGAAACATCTATGCAAAGCATCCAAACAGTACAATTCGCCAATTTTTTGTTCTTCAAGTTTAAGTGAACTACGATCCCCATTGTTAATCCCTTAACGGAAATTATTTGTAACTTTCGACAAGTAGGACAGTGAATGGAACAGGTAGACGGTTGAAATCTTTGTATATATTGCTTCTATATAGTCTAAGAAACATATATGCAAAGCATCCAAACAGTACAATTCGCCAATTTTTTGTTCTTCAAGTTTAAGTGAACAATGAGCCCCAATGGTTAATCCTTTATCGGAAATTATTTGTAAATTTCGACAAGTAGAACAATGAATAGTACAGGTAGACGGGTGAAATCTTTCTATATATTGCTTCTAAATAGTCTAAGAAACATCTATGCAAAGCATCCAAACAGTACAATTCGCCAATTTTTTGTTCTTCAAGTTTAAGTGAACAATGAGCCCCAATGGTTAATCCTTTAAAGGAAATTATTTGTAAATTTCGACAAGTAGAACAATGAATGGATCATGTAGACGGTTGAAAAAATTGTATATATTGCTTCTATATAGTCTACGAAACATATATGCAAAGCATCCAAACAGTACAATTCGCCAATTTTTTGTACTTCAAGTTTAATTGAACTACGAGCCCCATTGTTAATCCTTTATCGGAAATTATTTGTAATTTTCGACAAGTAGAACAATGAATGGAACAGGTAGACGGTTGAAATCTTCGTATATATTGCTTCTATATAATCTAAGAAACATATATGCAAAGCATCTAAACAGTAACAGTCGCCAATTTTTTGATCTTCAAGTTTAAGTGAACTGCGAGCCCCATTGATAATCATGAAATGGAAATTATTTGTAACTTTCTACAAGTAGAACAATGAATAGTACAGGTAGACGGGTGAAATCTTTCTGTATATTGCTTCTAAATAGTCTAAGAAACATATATGCAAAGCATCCAAACAGTACAATTCGTCAATTTTTTGTTCTTCAAGTTTAAGTGAACTACGAGCCCCATTGTTAATCCTTTAAAGGAAATTATTTGTAAATTTCGACAAGTAGAACAATGAATGGATCTTGTAGACGGTTGAATTCATTGTATATATTGCTTCTATATAGCCTACGAAACATATATGCAAAGCATCCAAACAGTACAATTCGCCAATTTTATGTTCTTCAAGTTTAAGTTAACAATGAGCCCCAATGGTTAATCCTTTATCGGAAATTATTTGTAAATTTCGACAAGTAGAACAATGAATGGAACAGGTAGACTGTTGAAATCATAGTATATATTGCTTCTATATAGTCTAAGAAACATATATGCAAAGCATCCAAACAGTACAATTCGCCAATTTTTTGTTCTTCAAGTTTAAGTAAACTACGAGCCCCATTGTTAATACTTTAACGGAAATTATTTGTAAGTTTCTACAAGTAGAACAATGAATAGAACGGGTAGATGGTAGAAATCTTTGTATATGTTGCTTCTATATAGTCTAAGAAGCATATATGCAAAGCATCCAAACAGTACAATTCGACAATTTTTGTTGTTCAAGTTTAGTGAACAGTGAGCCCCAATGGTTAATCCTTTATCGGAAATTATTTGTAATTTTCGACAAGTAGAACAATGAATGGATCAGGTAGACGGTTGAAATCATTGTATATATTGCTTCTATATAGCCTACGAAACATCTATGCAAAGCATCCAAACAGTACAATTCGCCAATTTTTTGTTCTTCAAGTTTAAGTGAGCTACGAGCCCCATTGTTAATCCTTTAAAGGAAATTATTTGTAAATTTCGACAAGTAGAACAATGAATGGAACAGGTAGACGGTTGAAATCTTTGTATATATTGCTTCTATATAGTCTAAGAAACATATATGCAGAGCATCCAAACAGTACCATTCGCCAATTTTTTGTTCTTCAAGTTTAAGTGAACAACGAGCCCCAATGGTTAATCCTTTGTCAGAAATTATTTGTAACTTTCGACAAGTAGAACAATGAATGGAACAGGTAGACGGTTGAAATCTTTGTATATATTGCGTCTATATAGTCTAAGAAACATATATGCAAGGCATCCAAACAGTACCATTCGCCAATTTTTTGTTCTTCAAGTTTAAGTGCACTACGAGCCCCATTGTTAATCCTTTAAAGGCAATTATTTGTAAATTTCGACAAGTAGAACAATGAATGGAACAGGTAGACGGTTGAAATCTTTGTATATATTGCTTCTATATAGTCTAAGAAACATATATGCAAAGCATCCAAACAGTACAATTCGCCAATTATTTCACCTTCATGTTTAAGTGAACTACGAGCCCCATTGTTAATACTTTAACGGAAATTATTTGTAACTTCCGACAAGTAGAACAATGAATGGAACAGGTAGACGGTTGTAATCAATGTATATATTGCTTCTATATAGTCTAAGAAACATATATGCAAAGCATCCAAACAGTACAATTCGCCAATTTTTTGTTCTTCAAGTTTAAGTAAACTACGAGCCCCATTGTTAATACTTTAACGGAAATTATTTGTAACTTCCGACAAGTAGAACAATGAATGGAACAGGTAGACTGTTCAAATCATTGTATATATTGCTTCCATATAGTCCAAGAAACATATATGCAAAGCGTCCAAACAGTACAATTCGCCAATTTTTTGCTCTTCAAGTTTAAGTGAACTACGATCCCCATTGTTAATCCCTTAACGGAAATTATTTGTAACTTTCGACAAGTAGAACAATGAATGAAACAGGTAGACGGTTGAAATCATTGTATATATTGCTTCTATATAGTCTAAGAAGCATATATGCAAAGCATCCAAACAGTACAATTCGACAATTTTTTGTTGTTCAAGTTTAGTGAACAGTGAGCCCCAATGGTTAATCCTTTATCGGAAATTATTTGTAATTTTCGACAAGTAGAACAATGAATGGATCAGGTAGACGGTTGAAATCATTGTATATATTGCTTCTATATAGCCTACGAAACATCTATGCAAAGCATCCAAACAGTACAATTCGCCAATTTTTTGTTCTTCAAGTTTAAGTGAGCTACGAGCCCCATTGTTAATCCTTTAAAGGAAATTATTTGTAAATTTCGACAAGTAGAACAATGAATGGATCATGTAGACGGTTGAAATCATTGTATATATTGCTTCTATATAGTCTACGAAACATATATGCAAACATCCAAACAGTACAATTCGCCAATTTTTTGTTCTTCAAGTTTAAGTGAACTACGAGCCCCATTGTTAATCCTTTAATGGAAATTAATTGTAACTTTCTACAAGTAGAACAATGATTGGAACACGTAGACGGTTGAAATCTTTGTATATATTGCTTCCATATAGTCTAAGAAACATATATGCAAAGCATCCAAACAGTACAATTCGCCAATTTTTTGTTCTTCAAGTTTAAGTGAACTACGAGCCCCATTGTTAATCCTTTAATGGAAATTAATTGTAACTTTCTACAAGTAGGACAATGATTGGAACACGTAGACGGTTGAAATCTTTGTATATATTGCTTCCATATAGTCTAAGAAACATATATGCAAAGCATCCAAACTGTACCATTCGCCAATTTTTTGTTCTTCAAGTTCAAGTGAACAATGAGCCCCATTGTTAATCCTTTATCGGAAATTATTTGTAAATTTCGACAAGTAGAACAATGAATGGAACAGGTAGACGGTTGAAATCTTTGTATATATTGCTTCTATATAGTCTAAGAAACATATATGCAAAGCATCCAAACAGTACCATTCGCCAATTTTTTGTTCTTCAAGTTTAAGTGAACAACGAGCCCCAATGGTTAATCCTTTGTCGGAAATTATTTGTAACTTTCGACAAGTAGAACAATGAATGGAACAGGTAGACGGTTGAAATCTTTGTATATATTGCGTCTATATAGTCTAAGAAACATATATGCAAAGCATCCAAACAGTACCATTCGCCAATTTTTTGTTCTTCAAGTTTAAGTGAACTACGAGCCCCATTGTTAATCCTTTAAAGGCAATTATTTGTAAATTTCGACAAGTAGAACAATGAATGGAACAGGTAGACGGTTGAAATCAATGTATATATTGCTTCTATATAGTCTAAGAAACCTATATGCAAAGCATCTAAACAGTAACAATCGCCAATTTTTTGATCTTCAAGTTTAAGTGCACAGCGAGCCCCATTGATAATCATGAAATGGAAATTATTTGTAACTTTCTACAAGTAGAACAATGAATAGTACAGGTAGACGGGTGAAATCTTTCTATATATTGCTTCTAAATAGTCTAAGAAACATATACGCAAAGCATCCAAACAGTACAATTCGCCAATTTTTTGCTCTTCAAGTTTAAGTGAACTACGATCCCCATTGTTAATCCCTTAACGGAAATTATTTGTAACTTTCGACAAGTAGAACAATGAATGAAACAGGTAGACGGTTGAAATCATTGTATATATTGCTTCTATATAGTCTAAGAAGCATATATGCAAAGCATCCAAACAGTACAATTCGACAATTTTTTGTTGTTCAAGTTTAGTGAACAGTGAGCCCCAATGGTTAATCCTTTATCGGAAATTATTTGTAATTTTCGACAAGTAGAACAATGAATGGATCAGGTAGACGGTTGAAATCATTGTATATATTGCTTCTATATAGCCTACGAAACATATATGCAAACATCCAAACAGTACAATTCGCCAATTTTTTGTTCTTCAAGTTTAAGTGAACTACGAGCCCCATTGTTAATCCTTTAATGGAAATTAATTGTAACTTTCTACAAGTAGAACAATGATTGGAACACGTAGACGGTTGAAATCTTTGTATATATTGCTTCCATATAGTCTAAGAAACATATATGCAAAGCATCCAAACAGTACAATTCGCCAATTTTTTGTTCTTCAAGTTTAAGTGAACTACGTGCCCCATTGTTAATCCTTTAATGGAAATTAATTGTAACTTTCTACAAGTAGAACAATGATTGGAACACGTAGACGGTTGAAATCTTTGTATATATTGCTTCCATATAGTCTAAGAAACATATCTGCAAAGCATCCAAACTGTACCATTCCCCAATTTATTGTTCTTCAAGTTTAAGGGAACAACGAGCCCCATTGTTAATACTTTAAAGGAAATTATTTGTAAATTTCGACAAGTAGAACAATGATTGGAACACGTAGACGGTTGAAATCTTTGTATATATTGCTTCCATATAGTCTAAGAAACATGTACGCAAAGCATCCAAACAGTACCATTCGCCAATTTTTTGTTCTTCAAGTTTAAGTGAACAATGAGCCCTAATGGTTAATCCTTTATCGGAAATTATTTGTAATTTTCGACAAGTAGAACAATGAATGGATGATGTAGACGGTTGAAATCATTGTATATATTGCTTCTAAATAGTCTAAGAAACACATATGCAAAGCATCCAAACCGTACAATTCGCCAATTTTTTGTTTTTCAACTTTAAGTGAACTACGAGCCCCATTGTTAATCCTTTAACGGAAATTATTTATAAATTTCGACAAGTAGAACAATGATTGGAACACGTAGACGGTTGAAATCTTTGTATATATTTCTTCCATATAGTCTAAGAAACATATATGCAAAGCATCCAAACAGTACCATTCGCCAATTTTTTGTTCTTCAAGTTTAAATGAACTACGAGCCCCATTGTTAATCATTTAACGGAAATTATTTGTAACATTCGACAAGTAAAACAATGAATGGAACAGGTAGACGGGTGAAACCTTTCTATATATTGCTTCTATATAGTCTAAGAAACATATATGCAAAGAATCCAAACAGTACTATTCGCCAAATTTTTGTTCCTCAAGTTTATGTGAACTACGAGCCCCATTGTTTATCCTTTAAAGGAAATTATTTGTAAATTTCGATAATTAGAACAATGAATGGAACAGGTAGACGGTTGAAATCATTTTACATATTGCTTCTATATAGTCTAAGAAACATATATGCAAATCAACCAAACAGTACAATTCGACAATTTTTTGATCTTCAAGTTTAAGTGAACTACGAGCCCTATTGTTAATTCTTTAACGGAAATTATTTGTAACTTTCGACAAGTAGAACAATGAATGGACCAGGTAGACGGTGGAAATCAATGTATATATTGCTCCTATATAGTCCAAGAAACAGATATGCAAAGCATCCAAACAGTTCAATTCGCCAATATTTTGTTCTTCAAGTTTAAGTGAACTACGAGCCACATTGTTAATCCTTTAAAGGAAATTATTTGTAAATTTCGGCAAGTAGAACAATGACTGGAACACGTAGACGTTGAAATCTTTGTATATATTGCTTCCATATAGTCTAAGAAACACATATGCAAAGCATCCAAACAGTACAATTCGCCAATTTTATGTTCTTCAAGTTTAAATGAACTACGAGCCCCATTGTTAATCATTTAACGGAAATTATTTGTAACATTCGACAAGTAAAACAATGAATGGAACAGGTAGACGGTTGAAATCTTTGTATATATATTGCTTCTATATAGTCTAAGAACCGTATATGCAAAGCATCCAAACAGTACCATTCGCCAATTTTTTGTTCTTCAAGTTTAAGTGAACTACGAGCCCAATTGTTAATACTTTAAAGGAAATTATTTGTAAATTTCGACAAGTAGAACAATGAATGGAACAGGTAGACTGTTGAAATCATTGTAGATATTGCTTCCATATAGTCTAAGAAACATATATGCAAAGCATCCAAACAGTACCATTCGCTAATTTTTTGTTCTTAAGTTTAAGTGAACTATGAGCCCCATTGTTAATCCTTTAACGGAAATTAATTGTAACTTTCGACAAGTAGAACAATGAATGGAATAGGTAGACGGTTGAAATCATTGTATATATTGCTTCTATATAGTCTAAGAAACATATATGCAAAGCATCCAAACAGTACAATTCGCCAATTTTTTGTTCTTCAAGATTAAGTAAACTACGTTCCCCATTGTTAATCCTTTAACGGAAATTATTTGTAACTTTCGACAAGTAGAACAATGAATGGAACAGGTAGACGGTTGAAATCATTGTATATATTGCTTCTATATAGTCTAAGAAACATATATGCAAAGCATCCAAACAGTACCATTCGCCAGTTTATTGTTCTTCAAGTATAAGTGAACAACGAGCCCCATTGATAATCATGAAAGGGAAATTATTTGTAACTTTCTACAAGTAGAACAATGAATAGAACAGTTAGACTGTTGAAATCTTTGTATATATTGCTTCTATATAGTTTAAGAAACATATATGCAAAGCATCCAAACAGTACCATTCGCCAGTTTATTGTTCTTCAAGTATAAGTGAACAACGAGCCCCATTGTTAATCCTTCAACGGAAATTAATTGTAACTTTCGACAAGTAGAACAATGAATGGAACAGGTAGACGGTGGAAATCAATGTATATATTGCTTCTATATAGTCTAAGAAACATATATGCAAAGCATCAAAACAGTACAATTCGCCAATTTTTTGTTCTTCAAGTTTAAGTGAACTACGAGCCCCATTGTTAATAATTTAAAGGAAATTATTTGTAAATTTCGACAAGTAGAACAATGATTGGAACATGTAGACGGTTGAAATCTTTGTATATATTGCTTCCATATAGTCTAAGAAACATATATGCAAAGCATCCAAACAGTACAATTCGCGAATTTATTGTTCTTCAAGTTTAAGTGAACAACGAGTGCCATTGTTAATCCTTTAAAGGAAATTATTTGTAAATTTCGACAAGTAGAACAATGAATGGAACAGGTGGACGGTTGAAATATTTGTATATATTGGTTCTATATAGTCTAAGAAACTTATATGCAAAGCATCCAAACAGTACCATTCGCCAATTTTTTGTTCTTCAAGTTTAAGTGAACAACAAGCCCCATTGATAATCATGAAACGGAAATTATTTGTAACTTTCTACAAGTAGAACAATGAATGGAACAGGTAGACGGTTGAAATCATTGTATATATTGCTTCTATATAGTCTAAGAAACATATATGCAAAGCATCCAAACAGTACCATTCGCCAATTTTTTGTTCTTCAAGTTTAAGTGAACTACGAGCCCCATTGTTAATCGTTTAAAGGAAATTATTTGTAAATTTCGACAAGTAGAACAATGAATGGAAAAGGTAGACTGTTGAAATCATTGTATATATTGCTTCTATATAGTCTAAGAAACATATATGCAAAGCATCCAATCAGTACAATTCGCCAATTTTATGTTCTTCAAGTTTAAGTGAACAATGAGCCCCAATGGTTAATCCTTTATCGGAAATTATTTGTTATTTTCGACAAGTAGAACAATGAATGGAACAGGTAGACGGTTGAAATCTTTGTATATATTGCTTCTATATAGTCTAAGAAACATATATGCAAAGTATCCAAACAGTACAATTCGCCAATTTTTTGTTCTTCAAGTTTAAGTGAACTACGAGCCCCATTGTTAATCCTTTAACGGAAATTATTTCTAACTTTCGACAAGTAGAACAATGAATGGAAAAGGTAGACGGTTAAAATCATTGTATATATTGCTTCTATATAGTCTACGAAACATATATGCAAACATCCAAACAGTACAATTCGCCAATTTTTTGTTCTTCAAGTTTAAGTGAACTACGAGCCCCATTGTTAATACTTTAATGGAAATTAATTGCAACTTTCTACAAGTAGAACAATGATTGGAACACGTAGACGGTTGAAGTCTTTGTATATATTGCTTCCATATAGTCTAAGAAACATATATGCAAAGCATCCAAATAGTACAATTCGCCAATTTTTTGTTCTTCAAGTTTAAGTGAACTACGAGCCCCATTGTTAATCCTTTAATGGAAATTAATTGTTACTTTCTACAAGTAGAACAATGATTGGAACACGTAGACGGTTGAAATCTTTGTATATATTGCTTCCATATAGTCTAAGAAACATATATGCAAAGCATCCAAACTGTACCATTCGCCAATTTTTTGTTCTTCAAGTTTAAGTGAACAATGAGCCCCATTGTTAATCCTTTATCGGAAATTATTTGTAAATTTCGACAAGTAGAACAATGAATGGAACAGGTAGACTGTTGAAATCATTGTATATATTGCTTCTATATAGTCCAAGAAACATATATGCAAAGCGTCCAAACAGTACAATTCGCCAATTTTTTGCTCTTCAAGTTTAAGTGAACTACGAGCCCCATTGTTAATCCTTTAAAGGAAATTATTTGTAAATTTCGGCAAGTAGAAGAATGAATGGAATAGTAGACGGTTGAAATCATTGTATATATTGCTTCTATATAGTCTAAGAAACATATATGCAAAGCATCCAAACAGTACAATTCGCCAATTTTCTGTTCTTCAAGTTTAAGTAAACTACGATCCCCATTGTTAATCCCTTAACGGAAATTATTTGTAACTTTCGACAAGTAGAACAATGAATGGAACAGGTAGACGGTTGAAATCTTTGTATATATTGCTTCTATATAATCTAAGAAACATATATGCAAAGCATCCAAACAGTACCATTCGCCAATTTTTTGTTCTTCAAGTTTAAGTGAACAACGAGCCCCAATGGTTAATCCTTTGTCGGAAATTATTTGTAACTTTCGACAAGTAGAACAATGAATGGAACAGGTAGACGGTTGAAATCTTTGTATATATTGCGTCTATATAGTCTAAGAAACATATATGCAAGGCATCCAAACAGTACCATTCGCCAATTTTTTGTTCTTCAAGTTTAAGTAAACTACGAGCCCCATTGTTAATACTTTAACGGAAATTATTTGTAACTTCCGACAAGTAGAACAATGAATGGAACAGGTAGACTGTTCAAATCATTGTATATATTGCTTCCATATAGTCCAAGAAACATATATGCAAAGCGTCCAAACAGTACAATTCGCCAATTTTTTGCTCTTCAAGTTTAAGTGAACTACGATCCCCATTGTTAATCCCTTAACGGAAATTATTTGTAACTTTCGACAAGTAGAACAATGAATGAAACAGGTAGACGGTTGAAATCATTGTATATATTGCTTCTATATAGTCTAAGAAGCATATATGCAAAGCATCCAAACAGTACAATTCGACAATTTTTTGTTGTTCAAGTTTAGTGAACAGTGAGCCCCAATGGTTAATCCTTTATCGGAAATTATTTGTAATTTTCGACAAGTAGAACAATGAATGGATCAGGTAGACGGTTGAAATCATTGTATATATTGCTTCTATATAGCCTACGAAACATATATGCAAACATCCAAACAGTACAATTCGCCAATTTTTTGTTCTTCAAGTTTAAGTGAACTACGAGCCCCATTGTTAATCCTTTAATGGAAATTAATTGTAACTTTCTACAAGTAGAACAATGATTGGAACACGTAGACGGTTGAAATCTTTGTATATATTGCTTCCATATAGTCTAAGAAACATATATGCAAAGCATCCAAACAGTACAATTCGCCAATTTTTTGTTCTTCAAGTTTAAGTGAACTACGAGCCCCATTGTTAATCCTTTAATGGAAATTAATTGTAACTTTCTACAAGTAGAACAATGATTGGAACACGTAGACGGTTGAAATCTTTGTATATATTGCTTCCATATAGTCTAAGAAACATATATGCAAAGCATCCAAACTGTACCATTCGCCAGTTTATTGTTCTTCAAGTATAAGTGAACAACGAGCCCCATTGTTAATCCTTCAACGGAAATTAATTGTAACTTTCGACAAGTAGAACAATGAATGGAACAGGTAGACGGTGGAAATCAATGTATATATTGCTTCTATATAGTCTAAGAAACATATATGCTAAGCATCAAAACAGTACAATTCGCCAATTTTTTGTTCTTCAAGTTTAAGTGAACTACGAGCCCCATTGTTAATCCTTTAATGGAAATTAATTGCAACTTTCTACAAGTAGAACAATGATTGGAACACGTAGACGGTTGAAGTCTTTGTATATATTGCTTCCATATAGTCTAAGAAACATATATGCAAAGCATCCAAACAGTACAATTCGCCAATTTTTTGTTCTTCAAGTTTAAGTGAACTACGAGCCCCATTGTTAATCCTTTAATGGAAATTAATTGTAACTTTTTACAAGTAGAACAATGATTGGAACACGTAGACGGTTGAAATCTTTGTATATATTGCTTCCATATAGTCTAAGAAACATATATGCAAAGCATCCAAACTGTACCATTCGCCAATTTTTTGTTCTTCAGGTTTAAGTGAACAATGAGCCCCATTGTTAATCCTTTATCGGAAATTATTTGTAAATTTCGACAAGTAGAACAATGAATGGAACAGATAGACTGTTGAAATCATTGTATATATTGCTTCTATATAGTCCAAGAAACATCTATGCAAAGCATCCAAACAGTACAAATCGCCAATTTTTTGTTCTTCAAGTTTAAGAGAATATTGAGCCCCAATGGTTCATCCTTTATCGGAAATTGTTTGTAACTTTCGACAAGTAGAACAATGAATGGAACAGGTAGACGGTTGAAATCTTTGTATATATTGCTTCTATATAGTCTACGAAACATATATGCAAAGCATCCAAACAGTCCCATTCGCCAATTTTTTGTTCTTCAAGATTAAGTGAACAATGAGCCCCAATGGTTAATACTTTATCGGAAATTATTTGTAATTTTCGACAATTAGAACAATGAATGGAACAGGTAGACGGTTGAAATCTTTGTATATATTGCTTCTATATAGTCTGAGAAACATATATGCAAAGCATCCAAAAAGTACCATTCGCCAATTTTTTGTTCTTCAAGTTTAAGTGAACAACGAGCCCCATTGATAATCATGAAACGGAAATTATTTGTAATTGTCGACAAGTAGAACTATGAATGGAACAGGTAGACGGTTGAAATCATTGTAGATATTGCTTCTATATAGTCTAAGAAACCTATATGCAAAGCATCTAAACAGTAACATTCGCCAATTTTTTGACCTTCAAGTTTAAGTGAACAACGAACCCCATTGATAATCATGAAATGGAAATTATTTGTAACTTTCTACAAGTAGATCAATGAATAGTACAGGTAGACGGGTGAAATCTTTCTATATATTTCTTCTATATAGTCTAAGAAACATATATGCAAAGAATCCAAACAGTACAATTCGCCAATTTTTTGTTCTTCAAGTTTAAGTGAACTACGAGCCCCATTGTTAATCCTTTATCGGAAATTATTTGTAAATTTCGACAAGTAGAACAATGAATGGAACAGGTAGACTGTTGAAATCATTGTATATATTGCTTCTATATAGTCCAAGAAACATATATGCAAAGCGTCCAAACAGTACAATTCGCCAATTTTTTGCTCTTCAAGTTTAAGTGAACTACGAGCCCCATTGTTAATCCTTTAAAGGAAATTATTTGTAAATTTCGGCAAGTAGAAGAATGAATGGAATAGTAGACGGTTGAAATCATTGTATATATTGCTTCTATATAGTCTAAGAAACATATATGCAAAGCATCCAAACAGTACAATTCGCCAATTTTCTGTTCTTCAAGTTTAAGTAAACTACGATCCCCATTGTTAATCCCTTAACGGAAATTATTTGTAACTTTCGACAAGTAGAACAATGAATGGAACAGGTAGACGGTTGAAATCTTTGTATATATTGCTTCTATATAATCTAAGAAACATATTTGCAAATCATCCAAACAGTACAATTCGCCAATTATTTCATGTTCATGTTTAAGTGAACTACGAGCCCCATTGTTAATACTTTAACGGAAATTATTTGTAACTTCCGACAAGTAGAACAATGAATGGAACAGGTAGACGGTTGAAATCAATGTATATATTGCTTCTATATAGTCTAAGAAACATATATGCAAAGCATCCAAACAGTACAACTCGCCAATTTTTTGTTCTTCAAGTTTAAGTGAACAATGAGCCCTATTGTTAATCCTTTATCGGAAATTATTTGTAATTTTCGACAAGTAGAACAATGAATGGAACAGGTAGACGGTTGAAATCTTCGTATATATTGCTTCTATATAATCTAAGAAACATATATGCAAAGCATCTAAACAGTAACAGTCGCCAATTTTTTGATCTTCAAGTTTAAGTGAACTGCGAGCCCCATTGATAATCATGAAATGGAAATTATTTGTAAATTTCTACAAGTAGAACAATGAATAGTACAGGTAGACGGGTGAAATCTTTCTGTATATTGCTTCTAAATAGTCTAAGAAACATATATGCAAAGCATCCAAACAGTACAATTCGTCAATTTTTTGTTCTTCAAGTTTAAGTGAACTACGAGCCCCATTGTTAATCCTTTAAAGGAAATTATTTGTAAATTTCGACAAGTAGAACAATGAATGGATCTTGTAGACGGTTGAATTCATTGTATATATTGCTTCTATATAGCCTACGAAACATATATGCAAAGCATCCAAACAGTACAATTCGCCAATTTTATGTTCTTCAAGTTTAAGTTAACAATGAGCCCCAATGGTTAATCCTTTATCGGAAATTATTTGTAAATTTCGACAAGTAGAACAATGAATGGAACAGGTAGACTGTTGAAATCATAGTATATATTGCTTCTATATAGTCTAAGAAGCATATATGCAAAGCATCCAAACAGTACAATTCGACAATTTTTGTTGTTCAAGTTTAGTGAACAGTGAGCCCCAATGGTTAATCCTTTATCGGAAATTATTTGTAATTTTCGACAAGTAGAACAATGAATGGATCAGGTAGACGGTTGAAATCATTGTATATATTGCTTCTATATAGCCTACGAAACATCTATGCAAAGCATCCAAACAGTACAATTCGCCAATTTTTTGTTCTTCAAGTTTAAGTGAGCTACGAGCCCCATTGTTAATCCTTTAAAGGAAATTATTTGTAAATTTCGACAAGTAGAACAATGAATGGAACAGGTAGACGGTTGAAATCTTTGTATATATTGCTTCTATATAGTCTAAGAAACATATATGCAAAGCATCCAAACAGTACCATTCGCCAATTTTTTGTTCTTCAAGTTTAAGTGAACAACGAGCCCCAATGGTTAATCCTTTGTCGGAAATTATTTGTAACTTTCGACAAGTAGAACAATGAATGGAACAAGTAGACGGTTGAAATCTTTGTATATATTGCGTCTATATAGTCTAAGAAACATATATGCAAGGCATCCAAACAGTACCATTCGCCAATTTTTTGTTCTTCAAGTTTAAGTGAACTACGAGCCCCATTGTTAATCCTTTAAAGGCAATTATTTGTAAATTTCGACAAGTAGAACAATGAATGGAACAGGTAGACGGTTGAAATCAATGTATATATTGCTTCTATATAGTCTAAGAAACCTGTATGCAAAGCATCTAAACAGTAACAATCGCCAATTTTTTGATCTTCAAGTTTAAGTGCACAGCGAGCCCCATTGATAATCATGAAATGGAAATTATTTGTAACTTTCTACAAGTAGAACAATGAATAGTACAGGTAGACGGGTGAAATCTTTCTATATATTGCTTCTAAATAGTCTAAGAAACATATACGCAAAGCATCCAAACAGTACAATTCGCCAATTATTTCACCTTCATGTTTAAGTGAACTACGAGCCCCATTGTTAATACTTTAACGGAAATTATTTGTAACTTCCGACAAGTAGAACAATGAATGGAACAGGTAGACGGTTGAAATCAATGTATATATTGCTTCTATATAGTCTAAGAAACATATATGCAAAGCATCCAAACAGTACAATTCGCCAATTTTTTGTTCTTCAAGTTTAAGTAAACTACGAGCCCCATTGTTAATACTTTAACGGAAATTATTTGTAACTTCCGACAAGTAGAACAATGAATGGAACAGGTAGACTGTTCAAATCATTGTATATATTGCTTCCATATAGTCCAAGAAACATATATGCAAAGCGTCCAAACAGTACAATTCGCCAATTTTTTGCTCTTCAAGTTTAAGTGAACTACGATCCCCATTGTTAATCCCTTAACGGAAATTATTTGTAACTTTCGACAAGTAGAACAATGAATGAAACAGGTAGACGGTTGAAATCATTGTATATATTGCTTCTATATAGTCTAAGAAGCATATATGCAAAGCATCCAAACAGTACAATTCGACAATTTTTTGTTGTTCAAGTTTAGTGAACAGTGAGCCCCAATGGTTAATCCTTTATCGGAAATTATTTGTAATTTTCGACAAGTAGAACAATGAATGGATCAGGTAGACGGTTGAAATCATTGTATATATTGCTTCTATATAGCCTACGAAACATCTATGCAAAGCATCCAAACAGTACAATTCGCCAATTTTTTGTTCTTCAAGTTTAAGTGAGCTACGAGCCCCATTGTTAATCCTTTAAAGGAAATTATTTGTAAATTTCGACAAGTAGAACAATGAATGGATCATGTAGACGGTTGAAATCATTGTATATATTGCTTCTATATAGTCTACGAAACATATATGCAAACATCCAAACAGTACAATTCGCCAATTTTTTGTTCTTCAAGTTTAAGTGAACTACGAGCCCCATTGTTAATCCTTTAATGGAAATTAATTGTAACTTTCTACAAGTAGAACAATGATTGGAACACGTAGACGGTTGAAATCTTTGTATATATTGCTTCCATATAGTCTAAGAAACATATATGCAAAGCATCCAAACAGTACAATTCGCCAATTTTTTGTTCTTCAAGTTTAAGTGAACTACGAGCCCCATTGTTAATCCTTTAATGGAAATTAATTGTAACTTTCTACAAGTAGAACAATGATTGGAACACGTAGACGGTTGAAATCTTTGTATATATTGCTTCCATATAGTCTAAGAAACATATATGCAAAGCATCCAAACTGTACCATTCGCCAATTTTTTGTTCTTCAAGTTTAAGTGAACAATGAGCCCCATTGTTAATCCTTTATCGGAAATTATTTGTAAATTTCGACAAGTAGAACAATGAATGGAACAGGTAGACGGTTGAAATCTTTGTATATATTGCTTCTATATAGTCTAAGAAACATATATGCAAAGCATCCAAACAGTACCATTCGCCAATTTTTTGTTCTTCAAGTTTAAGTGAACAACGAGCCCCAATGGTTAATCCTTTGTCGGAAATTATTTGTAACTTTCGACAAGTAGAACAATGAATGGAACAGGTAGACGGTTGAAATCTTTGTATATATTGCGTCTATATAGTCTAAGAAACATATATGCAAAGCATCCAAACAGTACCATTCGCCAATTTTTTGTTCTTCAAGTTTAAGTGAACTACGAGCCCCATTGTTAATCCTTTAAAGGCAATTATTTGTAAATTTCGACAAGTAGAACAATGAATGGAACAGGTAGACGGTTGAAATCAATGTATATATTGCTTCTATATAGTCTAAGAAACCTATATGCAAAGCATCTAAACAGTAACAATCGCCAATTTTTTGATCTTCAAGTTTAAGTGCACAGCGAGCCCCATTGATAATCATGAAATGGAAATTATTTGTAACTTTCTACAAGTAGAACAATGAATAGTACAGGTAGACGGGTGAAATCTTTCTATATATTGCTTCTAAATAGTCTAAGAAACATATACGCAAAGCATCCAAACAGTACAATTCGCCAATTATTTCATCTTCATGTTTAAGTGAACTACGAGCCCCATTGTTAATACTTTAACGGAAATTAATTGTAACTTTCGACAAGTAGAACAATGAATGGAACAGGTAGACGGTGGAAATCAATGTATATATTGCTTCTATATAGTCTAAGAAACATATATGCTAAGCATCAAAACAGTACAATTCGCCAATTTTTTGTTCTTCAAGTTTAAGTGAACTACGAGCCCCATTGTTAATCCTTTAATGGAAATTAATTGCAACTTTCTACAAGTAGAACAATGATTGGAACACGTAGACGGTTGAAGTCTTTGTATATATTGCTTCCATATAGTCTAAGAAACATATATGCAAAGCATCCAAACAGTACAATTCGCCAATTTTTTGTTCTTCAAGTTTAAGTGAACTACGAGCCCCATTGTTAATCCTTTAATGGAAATTAATTGTAACTTTTTACAAGTAGAACAATGATTGGAACACGTAGACGGTTGAAATCTTTGTATATATTGCTTCCATATAGTCTAAGAAACATATATGCAAAGCATCCAAACTGTACCATTCGCCAATTTTTTGTTCTTCAAGTTTAAGTGAACAATGAGCCCCATTGTTAATCCTTTATCGGAAATTATTTGTAAATTTCGACAAGTAGAACAATGAATGGAACAGGTAGACTGTTGAAATCATTGTATATATTGCTTCTATATAGTCCAAGAAACATATATGCAAAGCGTCCAAACAGTACAATTCGCCAATTTTTTGCTCTTCAAGTTTAAGTGAACTGCGAGCCCCATTGTTAATCCTTTAAAGGCAATTATTTGTAAATTTCGACAAGTAGAACAATGAATGGAACAGGTAGACGGTTGAAATCAATGTATATATTGCTTCTATATAGTCTAAGAAACCTATATGCAAAGCATCTAAACAGTAACAATCGCCAATTTTTTGATCTTCAAGTTTAAGTGCACAGCGTGCCCCACTTTTAAACATGAAATGGAAATTATTTGTAACTTTCTACAAGTAGAACAATGAATAGTACAGGTAGACGGGTGAAATCTTTCTATATATTGCTTCTAAATAGTCTAAGAAACATATACGCAAAGCATCCAAACAGTACAATTCGCCAATTATTTCATCTTCATGTTTAAGTGAACTACGAGCCCCATTGTTAATACTTTAACGGAAATTATTTGTAACTTCCGACAAGTAGAACAATGAATGGAACAGGTAGACGGTTGAAATCAATGTATATATTGCTTCTATATAGTCTAAGAAACATATATGCAAAGCATCCAAACAGTACAATTCGCCAATTTTTTGTTCTTCAAGTTTAAGTAAACTACGAGCCCCATTGTTAATACTTTAACGGAAATTATTTGTAACTTCCGACAAGTAGAACAATGAATGGAACAGGTAGACTGTTCAAATCATTGTATATATTGCTTCCATATAGTCCAAGAAACATATATGCAAAGCGTCCAAACAGTACAATTCGCCAATTTTTTGCTCTTCAAGTTTAAGTGAACTACGATCCCCATTGTTAATCCCTTAACGGAAATTATTTGTAACTTTCGACAAGTAGAACAATGAATGAAACAGGTAGACGGTTGAAATCATTGTATATATTGCTTCTATATAGTCTTAGAAGCATATATGCAAAGCATCCAAACAGTACAATTCGACAATTTTTTGTTGTTCAAGTTTAGTGAACAGTGAGCCCCAATGGTTAATCCTTTATCGGAAATTATTTGTAATTTTCGACAAGTAGAACAATGAATGGATCAGGTAGACGGTTGAAATCATTGTATATATTGCTTCTATATAGCCTACGAAACATATATGCAAACATCCAAACAGTACAATTCGCCAATTTTTTGTTCTTCAAGTTTAAGTGAACTACGAGCCCCATTGTTAATCCTTTAATGGAAATTAATTGTAACTTTCTACAAGTAGAACAATGATTGGAACACGTAGACGGTTGAAATCTTTGTATATATTGCTTCCATACAGTCTAAGAAACATATATGCAAAGCATCCAAACAGTACAATTCGCCAATTTTTTGTTCTTCAAGTTTAAGTGAACTACGAGCCCCATTGTTAATCCTTTAATGGAAATTAATTGTAACTTTCTACAAGTAGAACAATGATTGGAACACGTAGACGGTTGAAATCTTTGTATATATTGCTTCCATATAGTCTAAGAAACATATATGCAAAGCATCCAAACTGTACCATTCGCCAATTTTTTGTTCTTCAAGTTTAAGTGAACAATGAGCCCCATTGTTAATCCTTTATCGGAAATTATTTGTAAATTTCGACAAGTAGAACAATGAATGGAACAGGTAGACTGTTGAAATCATTGTATATATTGTTTCTATATAGTCCAAGAAACATATATGCAAAGCGTCCAAACAGTACAATTCGCCAATTTTTTGCTCTTCAAGTGTAAGTGAACTACGAGCCCCATTGTTAATCCTTTAAAGGAAATTATTTGTAAATTTCGGCAAGTAGAAGAATGAATGGAATAGTAGACGGTTGAAATCATTGTATATATTGCTTCTATATAGTCTAAGAAACATATATGCAAAGCATCCAAACAGTACAATTCGCCAATTTTCTGTTCTTCAAGTTTAAGTAAACTATGATCCCCATTGTTAATCCCTTAACGGAAATTATTTGTAACTTTCGACAAGTAGAACAATGAATGGAACAGGTAGACGGTTGAAATCTTTGTATATATTGCTTCTATATAATCTAAGAAACATATATGCAAAGCATCCAAACAGTACAATTCGCCAATTATTTCATCTTCATGTTTAAGTGAACTACGAGCCCCATTGTTAATACTTTAACGGAAATTATTTGTAACTTCCGACAAGTAGAACAATGAATGGAACAGGTAGACGGTTGAAATCAATGTATATATTGCTTCTATATAGTCTAAGAAACATATATGCAAAGCATCCAAACAGTACAACACGCCAATTTTTTGTTCTTCAAGTTTAAGTGAACAATGAGCCCTATTGTTAATCCTTTATCGGAAATTATTTGTAACTTTCGACAAGTAGAACAATGAATGGAACAGGTAGACGGTTGAAATCTTCGTATATATTGCTTCTATATAATCTAAGAAACATATATGCAAAGCATCTAAACTGTAACAATCGCCAATTTTTTGATATTCAAGTTTAAGTGAACTGCGAGCCCCATTGATAATCATGAAATGGAAATTATTTGTAACTTTCTACAAGTAGAACAATGAACAGTACAGGTAGACGGGTGAAATCTTTCTGTATATTGCTTCTAAATAGTCTAAGAAACATATATGCAAAGCATCCAAACAGTACAATTCGTCAATTTTTTGTTCTTCAAGTTTAAGTGAACTACGAGCCCCATTGTTAATCCTTTAAAGGAAATTATTTGTAAATTGCGACAAGTAGAACAATGAATGGATCTTGTAGACGGTTGAATTCATTGTATATATTGCTTCTATATAGCCTACGAAACATATATGCAAAGCATCCAAACAGTACAATTCGACAATTTTTTGCTCTTCAAGTTTAAGTGAACAATGAGCCCCAATGGTTAATCCTTTATCGGAAATTATTTGTAATTTTCGACAAGTCGAACAATGAATGGAACAGGTAGACGGTTGAAATATTTGTATATATTGCTTCTATATAGTCTACGAAACATATATGCAAAGCATCCAATCAGTACAATTCGTCAATTTTTTGTACTTCAAGTTTAAGTGAACTACGAGCCCCATTGTTAATCCTTTAACGGAAATTAATTGTAACTTTCGACAAGTAGAACAATGAATGGAACAGGTAGACGGTTGAAATCTTTGTATATATTGCTTCTATATAGTCTAAGAAACATATATGCAAAGCATCCAAACAGTACAATTCGCCAATTTATTGTTCTTCAAGTTTAAGTGAACAATGAGCCCCAATGGTTAATCCTTTATCGGAAATTATTTGTAAATTTCGACAAGTAGAACAATGAATGGAACAGGTAGACGATGAAATCATTGTATATATTGCTTCTATATAGTCTAAGAAACATATATGCAAAGCATCCAAACAGTACAATTCGACAATTTTTTGCTCTTCAAGTTTAAGTGAACTACGAGCCCCATTGTTAATCCTTTAAAGGAAATTATTTGTAAATTTCGGCAAGTAGAACAATGAATGGAATAGGTAGACGGTTGAAATCATTGTATATATTGCTTCTATATAGTCTAAGAAACATATATGCAAAGCATCCAAACAGTACAAATCGCCAATTTTTTGTTCTTCAAGTTTAAGTTAACTACGATCCCCATTGTTAATCCATTAACGGAAATTATTTGTAACTTTCGACAAGTAGAACAATGAATGGAACAGGTAGACGGTTGAAATCATTGTCTATATTGCTTCTATATAGTCTAAGAAACATATATGCAAAGCATCCAAACAGTACAATTCGCCAATTTTTTGTTCCTCAAGTTTAAGTGAACAATGAGCCCCAATGGTTAATCCTTTATCGGAAATTATTTGTAATTTTCGACAAGTAGAACAATGAATGGAACAGGTAGACGGTTGAAATCATTGTATATATTGCTTCTATATAGTCTAAGAAACATGTACGCAAAGCATCCAAACAGTACAATTCGCCAATTTTTTGTTCTTCAAGTTTAAGTGAACTACGATCCCCATTGTTAATCCCTTAACGGAAATTATTTGTAACTTTCGACAAGTAGAACAGTGAATGGAACAGGTAGACGGTTGGAATCTTTGTATATATTGCTTCCATATAATCTAAGAAACATGTACGCAAAGCATCCAAACAGTACAATTCGCCAATTTTTTGTTCTTCAAGTTTAAGTGAACTACGAGCCCCATTGTTAATCCCTTAACGGAAATTATTTGTAACTTTCGACAAGTAGAACAGTGAATGGAACAGGTAGACGGTTGAAATCTTTGTATATATTGCTTCCATATAGTCTAAGAAACATGTACGCAAAGCATCCAAACAGTACAATTCGCCAATTTTTTGTTCTTCAAGTTTAAGTGAACTACGATCCCCATTGTTAATCCCTTAACGGAAATTATTTGTAACTTTCGACAAGTAGAACAGTGAATGGAATAGGTAGACGGTTGAAATCATTGTATATATTGCTTCCATATAGTCTAAGAAACACATATGCAAAGCATCCAAACAGTACAATTCGCCAATTTTATGTTCTTCAAGTTTAAATGAACTACGAGCCCCATTGTTAATCATTTAACGGAAATTATTTGTAACATTCGACAAGTAAAACAATGAATGGAACAGGTAGACGGTTGAAATCTTTGTATATATATTGCTTCTATATAGTCTAAGAACCATATATGCAAAGCATCCAAACAGTACCATTCGCCAATTTTTTGTTCTTCAAGTTTAAGTGAACAATGAGCCCCAATGGTTAATCCTTTATCGGAAATTATTTGTAAATTTCGACAAGTAGAACAATGAATGGAACAGGTAGACCGTTGAAATCATAGTATATATTGCTTCTATATAGTCTAAGAAACATATATGCAAAGCATCCAAACAGTACTATTCGCCAATTTTTTGTTCTTCAAGTTTAAGTAAACTACGAGCCCCATTGTTAATACTTTAACGGAAATTATTTGTAAGTTTCTACAAGTAGAACAATGAATAGAACGGGTAGATGGTAGAAATCTTTGTATATGTTGCTTCTATATAGTCTAAGAAACATATATGCAAAGCATCCAAACAGTACATTTCGACAATTTTTTGTTGTTCAAGTTTAGTGAACAGTGAGCCCCAATGGTTAATCCGTTATCGGAAATTATTTGTAGCTTTCGACAAGTAGAACAATGAATGGAACAGGTAGACGGTTGAAATCTTTGTATATATTGCTTCTATATAGTCTAAGAAACATATATGCAAAGCATCCAAACAGTACAATTCGCCAATTTATTGTTCTTCAAGTTTAAGTTAACAACGAGCCCCATTGTTAATCCTTTAAAGGAAATTATGTGTAAATTTCGACAAGTAGAACAATGATTGGAACACGTAGACGGTTGAAATCTTTGTATATATTGCTTCCATATAGTCTGAGAAACATGTACGCAAAGCATCCAAACAGTACCATTCGCCAATTTTTTGGTCTTCAAGTTTAAGTGAACTACGAGCCCCATTGTTATTCCTTTATCGGAAATTATTTGTAACTTTCGACAAGTAGAACAATGATTGGAACACGTAGACGGTTGAAATCTTTGTATATATTGCTTCCATATAGTCTGAGAAACATGTACGCAAAGCATCCAAACAGTACCATTCGCCAATTTTTTGGTCTTCAAGTTTAAGTGAACTACGAGCCCCATTGTTATTCCTTTATCGGAAATTATTTGTAACTTTCGACAAGTAGAACAATGAATGGAACAGGTAGACGGTTGAAATCTTTGTATATATTGCGTCTATATAGTCTAAGAAACATATATGCAAAGCACCTAAACAGTAACAATCGCCAATTTTTGGATCTTCAAGTTTAAGTGAACAGCGAGCCCCATTGATAATCATGAAATGGAAATTATTTGTAACTTTCTACAAGTAGAACAATGAATAGTACAGGTAGACGGGTGAAATCTTTGTATATATTGCTTCCATATAGTCTAAGAAACATATATGCAAAGCGTCCAAACAGTACAATTCGCCAATTTTTTGCTCTTCAAATTTAAGTGAACAATGAGCCCCATTGTTAATCCTTTATCGGAAATTATTTGTAATTTTCGACAAGTAGAACAATGAATGGAACAGGTAGAAGGTTGAAATCTTTGTATATATTGCTTCTATATAGTCTAAGAAACATATATGCAAAGCATCCAAACAGTACAATTCGCCAATTTTTTGCTCTTCAAGTTTAAGTGAACTACGAGCCCCATTGTTAATCCTTTAAAGGAAATTATTTGTAAATTTCGGGAAGTAGAAGAATGAATGGAATAGTAGACGGTTGAAATCATTGTATATATTGCTTCTATATAGTCTAAGAAACATATATGCAAAGCATCCAAACAGTACAATTCGCCAATTTTTTGTTCTTCAAGTTTAAGTGAACAATGAGCCCCAATGGTTAATCCGTTATCGGAAATTATTTGTAGCTTTCGACAAGTAGAACAATGAATGGAACAGGTAGACGGTTGAAATCTTTGTATATATTGCTTCTATATAGTCTAAGAAACATATATGCAAAGCATCCAAACAGTACAATTCGCCAATTTATTGTTCTTCAAGTTTAAGTTAACAACGAGCCCCATTGTTAATCCTTTAAAGGAAATTATGTGTAAATTTCGACAAGTAGAACAATGATTGGAACACGTAGACGGTTGAAATCTTTGTATATATTGCTTCCATATAGTCTGAGAAACATGTACGCAAAGCATCCAAACAGTACCATTCGCCAATTTTTTGGTCTTCAAGTTTAAGTGAACTACGAGCCCCATTGTTATTCCTTTATCGGAAATTATTTGTAACTTTCGACAAGTAGAACAATGATTGGAACACGTAGACGGTTGAAATCTTTGTATATATTGCTTCCATATAGTCTGAGAAACATGTACGCAAAGCATCCAAACAGTAACAATCGCCAATTTTTTGATCTTCAAGTTTAAGTGTACAGCGAGCCCCATTGATAATCATGAAATGGAAATTATTTGTAACTTTCTACAAGTAGAACAATGAATAGTACAGGTAGACGGGTGAAATCTTTGTATATATTGCTTCCATATAGTCTAAGAAACATATATGCAAAGCGTCCAAACAGTACAATTCGCCAATTTTTTGTTCTTCAAATTTAAGTGAACAATGAGCCCCATTGTTAATCCTTTATCGGAAATTATTTGTAATTTTCGACAAGTAGAACAATGAATGGAACAGGTAGAAGGTTGAAATCTTTGTATATATTGCTTCTATATAATCTAAGAAACATATATGCAAAGCATCCAAACAGTACAATTCGCTAATTATTTCATCTTCATGTTTAAGTGAACTACGAGCCCCATTGTTAATACTTTAACGGAAATTATTTGTAACTTCCCACAAGTAGAACAATGAATGGAACAGGTAGACGGTTGAAATCTTTGTATATATTGCTTCCATATAGTCTAAGAAACATTTATGCAAAGCATCCAAACAGTACAATTCGCCAATTTTTTGTTCTTCAAGTTTAAGTGAACAATGAGACCCATTGTTAATCCTTTATCGGAAATTATTTGTAACTTTCGACAAGTAGATCAATGAATGGAACAGGTAGACGGTTGAAATCTTTGTATATATTGCGTCTATATAGTCTAAGAAACATATATGCAAAGCATCCAAACAGTACAATTCGCCAATTTTTTGTTCTTCAAGTTTAAGTGAACAATGAGCCCCAATGGTTAATCCTTTATCGGAAATTATTTGTAATTTTCGACAAGTAGAACAATGAATGGAACAGGTAGACGGTTGAAATCTTTGTATATATTGCTTCTATATAGTCTAAGAAACAAATATGCAAAGCATCCAAACAGTACAATTCGCCAATTTATTGTTCTTCAAGTTTAAGTGAACAACGAGCCCCATTGTTAATCCTTTAAAGGAAATTATTTGTAACTTTCGACAAGTAGAACAATGAATGGATCATGTAGACGGTTGAAATCATTGTATATATTGCTTCTATATAGTCTACGAAACATATATGCAAAGCATCCAAACAGTACAATTCGCCAATTTTTTGTTCTTCAAGTTTAAGTGAACAATGAGCCCCAATGGTTAATCCTTTATCGGAAATTATTTGTAATTTTCGACAAGTAGAACAATGAATGGAACAGGTAGACGGTTGAAATATTTGTATATATTGCTTCTATATAATCTAAGAAACATATATGCAAAGCATCTAAACAGTAACAATCGCCAATTTTTTGATCTTCAAGTTTAAGTGTACAGCGAGCCCCATTGATAATCATGAAATGGAAATTATTTGTAACTTTCTACAAGTAGAACAATGAATAGTACAGGTAGACGGGTGAAATCTTTCTATATATTGCTTCTAAATAGTCTAAGAAACATCTATGCAAAGCATCCAAACAGTACAATTCGCCAATTATTTGTTCTTCACGTTTAAGTAAACTACGATCCCCATTGTTAATCCCTTGACGGAAATTATTTGTAACTTTCGACAAGTAGAACAGTGAATGGAACAGGTAGACGGTTGAAATCTTTGTATATATTGCTTCTATATAGTATAAGAAACATATATGCAAAGCATCCAAACAGTACAATTCGCCAATTTTTTGTTCTTCAAGTTTAAGTGAACAATGAGCCCCAATGGTTAATCCGTTATCGGAAATTATTTGTAACTTTCGACAAGTAGACCAATGAATGGAACAGGTAGACTGTTGAAATCATTGTATATATTGCTTCTATATAGTCTAAGAAACATTTATGCAAAGCATCCAAACAGTACAATTCGCCAATTTTTTGTTCTTCAAGTTCAAGTAGACTACGATCCCCATTGTTAATCCCTTAACGGAAATTATTTGTAACTTTCGACAAGTAGAACAGTGAATGGAACAGGTAGACGGTTGAAATCTTTGTATATATTGCTTCTATATAGTCTAAGAAGCATTTATGCAAAGCATCCAAACAGTACAATTCGCCAATTTTTTGTTCTTCAAGTTTAAGTGAACAATGAGCCCCAATGGTTAATCCGTTATCGGAAATTATTTGTAACTTTCGACAAGTAGAACAATGAATGGAACAGGTAGACTGTTGAAATCATTGTATATATTGCTTCTATATAGTATAAGAAACATATATGCAAAGCATCCAAACAGTACCATTCGCCAATTTTTTGTTCTTCAAGTTTATGTGAACTACGAGTCCCATTGTTAATCCTTTAAAGGAAATTATTTGTAAATTTCGACAAGTAGAACAATGAATGGAACAGGTAGACTGTTGAAATCATTGTATATATTGCTTCTATATAGTATAAGAAACATATATGCAAAGCATCCAAACAGTACAATTCGCCAATTTTTTGTTCTTCAAGTTTAAGTGAACAATGAGCCCCATTGTTAATCCTTTAAAGGAAATTATTTGTAACTTTCGACAAGTAGAACAATGAATGGAACAGGTAGACTGTTGAAATCATTGTATATATTGCTTCTATATAGTCTAAGAAGCATTTATGCAAAGCATCCAAACAGTACAATTCGCCAATTTTTTGTTCTTCAAGTCTAAGTAAACTACGATCCCCATTGTTAATCCCTTAACGGAAATTATTTGTAAATTTCGACAAGTAGAACAATGATTGGAACACGTAGACGGTTGAAATCTTTGTATATATAGCTTCCATATAGTCTAAGAAACATGTACGCAAAGCATCCAAACACTACCATTCGCCAATTTTTAGTTCTTCAAGTTTAAGTGAACAATGAGCCCCATTGTTAATCCTTTATCGGAAATTATTTCTAACTTTCGCCAAGTAGAACAATGAATGGAACACGTAGACGGTTGAAATCTTTGTATATATTGCTTCTATATAGACTAAGAAACATATATGCAAAGCATCCAAACAGTACCATTCGCCAATTTTTTGTTCTTCAAGTTTAAGTGAACAACGAGCCCCATTGATAATCATGAAACGGAAATTATTTGTAACTTTCTACAAGTAGAACAATGAATAGTACAGGTAGACGGGTGAAATCTTTCTATATATTGCTTCTACATAGTCTAAGAAACATCTATGCAAAGCATCCAAACAGTACAATTCGCCAATTTTTTGTTCTTCAAGTTTAAGTGAACAATGAGCCCCAATGGTTAATCCGTTATCGGAATTATTTGTAACTTTCGACAAGTAGAACAATGAATGGAACAGGTAGACTGTTGAAATCATTGTATATATTGCTTCTATATAGTATAAGAAACATATATGCAAAGCATCCAAACAGTACCATTCGCCAATTTTTTGTTCTTCAAGTTTATGTGAACTACGAGTCCCATTGTTAATCCTTTAAAGGAAATTATTTGTAAATTTCGACAAGTAGAACAATGAATGGAACAGGTAGACTGTTGAAATCATTGTATATATTGCTTCTATATAGTATAAGAAACATATATGCAAAGCATCCAAACAGTACAATTCGCCAATTTTTTGTTCTTCAAGTTTAAGTGAACAATGAGCCCCATTGTTAATCCTTTAAAGGAAATTATTTGTAACTTTCGACAAGTAGAACAATGAATGGAACAGGTAGACTGTTGAAATCATTGTATATATTGCTTCTATATAGTATAAGAAACATATATGCAAAGCATCCAAACAGTACAATTCGCCAATTTTTTGTTCTTCAAGTCTAAGTAAACTACGATCCCCATTGTTAATCCCTTAACGGAAATTATTTGTAACTTTCGACAAGTAGAACAGTGAATGGAACAGGTAGACGGTTGAAATCTTTGTATATATTGCTTCTATATAGTATAAGAAACATATATGCAAAGCATCCGAACAGTACAATTCGCCAATTTTTTGTTCTTCAAGTTTAAGTGAACAATGAGCCCCAATGATGAATCCGTTATCGGAAATTATTTGTAAATTTCGGCAAGTAGAACAATGAATGGAATAGGTAGACGGTTGAAATCATTGTATATATTGCTTCTATATAGTCTAAGAAACATATATGCAAAGCATCCAAACAGTACAATTCGCCAATTTCTTGTTCTTCAAGTTTAAGTAAACTACGATCCCCATTGTTAATCCCTTAACGGAAATTATTTGTAACTTTCGACAAGTAGAACAATGAATGGAACAGGTAGACGGTTGAAATCTTTGTATATATTGCTTCTATAAAGTCTAAGAAACATGTATGCAAATCATCCAAACAGTACAATTCGCCAATTATTTGTTCTTCAAGTTTAAGTGAACTACGAGCCCCATTGTTAATCCTTTAACGGAAATTAATTGTAACTTTCTACAAGTAGAACAATGATTGGAACACGTAGACGGTTGAAATCTTTGTATATATTGCTTCCATATAGTCTAAGAAACATATATGCAAAGCATCCAAACAGTACAATTCGTCAATTTCTTGTTCTTCAAGTTTAAGTAAACTACGATCCCCATTGTTAATCCCTTAACGGAAATTATTTGTATCTTTCGACAAGTAGAACAATGAATGGAACAGGTAGACGGTTGAAATCTTTGTATATATTGCTTCCATATAGTCTAAGAAACATGTACGCAAAGCATCCAAACAGTACCATTCGCCAATTTTTTGTTCTTCAAGTTTAAGTGAACAATGAGCCCCAATGGTTAATCCTTTATCGGAAATTATTTGTAATTTTCGACAAGTAGAACAATGAATAGTACAGGTAGACGGGTGAAATCTTTCTATATATTGCTTCTACATAGTCTAAGAAACATCTATGCAAAGCATCCAAACAGTACAATTCGCCAATTTTTTTGTTCTTCAAATTTAAGTGAACTACGAGCCCCATTGTTAATCCTTTAACGGAAATTAATTGTAACTTTCTACAAGTAGAACAATGAACGGAACAGGTAGACGGTTGAAATCATTGTATGTATTGCTTCTATATAGTCTAAGAAACATATATGCAAAGCATCCAAACAGTACAATTCGCCACTTTTTTGTTCTTCAAGTTTAAGTGAACTACGATCCCCATTGTTAATCCTTTAACGGAAATTAATTGTAAGTTTCTACAAGTAGAACAATGATTGGAACACGTAGACGGTTGAAATCTTTGTATATATTGCTTCCATATAGTCTAAGAAACATATATGCAAAGCATCCACACAGTACCATTTGCCAATTTTGTGTTCTTCAAGTTTAAGTGAACAATGGGACCCATTGTTAATCCTTTATCGGAAATTATTTGTAACTTTCGACAAGTAGATCAATGAATGGAACAGGTAGACGGTTGAAATCTTTGTATATATTGCTTCTATATAGTCTAAGAAACATATATGCAAAGCATCCAAACAGTACAATTCGCCAATTTTTTGTTCTTCAAGTTTAAGTGAACAATGAGCCCCAATGGTTAATCCTTTATCGGAAATTATTTGTAACTTTCGACAAGTAGAACAATGTTTGGAACACGTGGACGGTTGAAATCTTTGTATATATTGCTTCCATATAGTCTAAGAAACATATATTCAAAGCATCCAAACAGTACAATTCGCCAATTTTTTGTTCTTCAAGTTTAAGTGAACTACGAGCCCCATTGTTAATCCTTTAACGGAAATTAATTGTAACTTTCTACAAGTAGAACAATGATTGGAACACGTAGACGGTTGAAATCTTTGTATTAATTGCTTCCATATAGTCTAAGAAACATATATGCAAAGCATCCACACAGTACCATTTGCCAATTTTGTGTTCTTCAAGTTTAAGTGAACAATGAGCCCCATTGTTAATCCTTTAACGGAAATTAATTATAACTTTCTACAAGTAGAACAATGATTGGGACATGTAGACGGTTGAAATCTTTGTATATATTGCTTCTATATAATCTAAGAAACATATATGCAAAGCATCCAAACAGAACCATTCGCCAATTTTTTGTTCTTAAAGGTTAACTGAACAATGAGCCCCATTGTTAATCCTTTAAAGGAAATTATTTGTAAATTTCGACAAGTAGAACAATGATTGGAACAGGTAGACGGTTGAAATCTTTGTATATATTGCTTCCATATAGTCTAAGAAACATGTACGCAAAGCATCCAAACAGTACCATTCGCCAATTTTTTGTTCTTCAAGTTTAAGTGAACAATGAGCCCCATTGTTACTCCTTTATCGGAAATTATTTGTAACTTTCGACAAGTAGAACAATGAATGGAACAGGTAGACGGTTGAAATCTTTGTATATATTGCTTCTATATAGTCTAAGAAACATATATGCAAAGCATCCAAACAGTACCAATCGCCAATTTTTTGTTCTTCAAGTTTAAGTAAACTACGATCCCCATTGTTAATCCCTTAACGGAAATTATTTGTAACATTCGACAAGTAGAACAATGAATGGAACAGGTAGACGGTTGAAATCATTGTATATATTGCTTCTATATATTCTAAGAAACATATATGCAAAGCACCCAAACAGTACAATTCGCCAATTTATTGTTCTTCAAGTTTAAGTGAACAACGAGCCCCATTGTTCATCCTTTAAAGGAAATTATTTGTAAATTTCGACAAGTAGAACAATGATTGGAACAAGTAGACGGTTGAAATATTATTATATATTGCTTCCATATAGTCTAAGAAACATATATGCAAAGCATCCAAACAGTACCATTCGCCAATTTTTTGTTCTTCAAGTTTAAGTGAACAATGAGCCCCATTGTTACTCCTTTATCGGAAATTATTTGTAACTTTCGACAAGTAGAACAATGAATGGAACAGGTAGACGGTTGAAATCTTTTTATATATTGCTTCTATATAGTCTAAGAAACATATATGCAAAGCATCCAAACAGTACAATTCGACAATTTTTTGTTCTTCATGTTTAGTGAACAATGAGCCCCAATGGTTAATCCTTTAAAGGAAATTATTTGTAAATTTCGGCAAGTAGAACAATGAATGGAATAGGTAGACGGTTGAAATCTTTGTATATATTGCTTCTATATAATCTAAGAAACATATATGCAAAGCAATTTTTTGTTCTTCAAGTTTAAGTGAACAACGAGCCCCATTGATAATCATGAAACGGAAATTATTTGTAACTTTCTACAAGTAGAACAATGAATAGTACAGGTAGACGGGTGAAATCTTTCTATATATTGCTTCTACATAGTCTAAGAAACATCTATGCAAAGCATCCAAACAGTACAATTCGCCAATTTTTTGTTCTTCAAGTTTAAGTGAACTACGAGCCCCATTGTTAATCCTTTAACGGAAATTAATTGTAACTTTTTACAAGTAGAACAATGAATAGTACAGGTAGACGGGTGAAATCTTTCTATATATTGCTTCTACATAGTCTAAGAAACATCTATGCAAAGCATCCAAACAGTACAATTCGCCAATTTTTTGTTCTTCAAGTTTAAGTGAACTACGAGCCCCATTGTTAATCCTTTAACGGAAATTAATTGTAACTTTTTACTAGTAGAACAATGATTGGAACACGTAGACGGTTGAAATCTTTGTATATATTGCTTCCATATAGTCTAAGAAACATATATGCAAAGCATCCAAACAGTACAATTCGCCAATTTATTGTTCTTCAAGTTTAAGTGAACAACGAGGCCCATTGATAATCATGAAACGGAAATTATTTGTAACTTTCGACAAGAAGAACAATAAATAGAACAGGTAGACGGTTGCAATCTTTGTATATGTTGCTTCTATATAGTCTAAGGAACCTATATGCAAAGCATCTAAACAGTAACATTCGCCAATTTTTTGATCTTCAAGTTTAAGTGAACAATGAGCCCCATTGTTAATCCTTTATCGGAAATTATTTCTAACTTTCGGCAAGTAGAACAATGAATGGAACACGTAGACGGTTGAAATCTTTGTATATGTTGCTTCTATATAGTATAAGAAACATATATGCAAAGCATCCAAACAGTACAATTCGCCAATTTTTTGTTCTTCAAGTCTAAGTAAACTACGATCCCCATTGTTAATCCCTTAACGGAAATTATTTGTAACTTTCGACAACTAGAACAGTGAATGGAACAGGTAGACGGTTGAAATCTTTGTATATATTGCTTCTATATAGTATAAGAAACATATATGCAAAGCATCCAAACAGTACAATTCGCCAATTTTTTGTTCTTCAAGTTTAAGTGAACAATGAGCCCCAATGATGAATCCGTTATCGGAAATTATTTGTAAATTTCGGCAAGTAGAACAATGAATGGAATAGGTAGACGGTTGAAATCATTGTATATATTGCTTCTATATAGTCTAAGAAACATATATGCAAAGCATCCAAACAGTACAATTCGCCAATTTCTTGTTCTTCAAGTTTAAGTAAACTACGATCCCCATTGTTAATCCCTTAACGGAAATTATTTGTAACTTTCGACAAGTAGAACAATGAATGGAACAGGTAGACGGTTGAAATCTTTGTATATATTGCTTCTATAAAGTCTAAGAAACATGTATGCAAATCATCCAAACAGTACAATTCGCCAATTATTTGTTCTTCAAGTTTAAGTGAACTACGAGCCCCATTGTTAATCCTTTAACGGAAATTAATTGTAACTTTCTACAAGTAGAACAATGATTGGAACACGTAGACGGTTGAAATCTTTGTATATATTGCTTCCATATAGTCTAAGAAACATATATGCAAAGCATCCAAACAGTACAATTCGTCAATTTCTTGTTCTTCAAGTTTAAGTAAACTACGATCCCCATTGTTAATCCCTTAACGGAAATTATTTGTATCTTTCGACAAGTAGAACAATGAATGGAACAGGTAGACGGTTGAAATCTTTGTATATATTGCTTCCATATAGTCTAAGAAACATATATGCAAAGCATCCACACAGTACCATTTGCCAATTTTGTGTTCTTCAAGTTTAAGTGAACAATGGGACCCATTGTTAATCCTTTATCGGAAATTATTTGTAACTTTCGACAAGTAGATCAATGAATGGAACAGGTAGACGGTTGAAATCTTTGTATATATTGCTTCTATATAGTCTAAGAAACATATATGCAAAGCATCCAAACAGTACAATTCGCCAATTTTTTGTTCTTCAAGTTTAAGTGAACAATGAGCCCCAATGGTTAATCCTTTATCGGAAATTATTTGTAACTTTCGACAAGTAGAACAATGTTTGGAACACGTGGACGGTTGAAATCTTTGTATATATTGCTTCCATATAGTCTAAGAAACATATATTCAAAGCATCCAAACAGTACAATTCGCCAATTTTTTGTTCTTCAAGTTTAAGTGAACTACGAGCCCCATTGTTAATCCTTTAACGGAAATTAATTGTAACTTTCTACAAGTAGAACAATGATTGGAACACGTAGACGGTTGAAATCTTTGTATTAATTGCTTCCATATAGTCTAAGAAACATATATGCAAAGCATCCACACAGTACCATTTGCCAATTTTGTGTTCTTCAAGTTTAAGTGAACAATGAGCCCCATTGTTAATCCTTTAACGGAAATTAATTGTAACTTTCTACAAGTAGAACAATGATTGGGACATGTAGACGGTTGAAATCTTTGTATATATTGCTTCTATATAATCTAAGAAACATATATGCAAAGCATCCAAACAGAACCATTCGCCAATTTTTTGTTCTTAAAGGTTAACTGAACAATGAGCCCCATTGTTAATCCTTTAAAGGAAATTATTTGTAAATTTCGACAAGTAGAACAATGATTGGAACAGGTAGACGGTTGAAATCTTTGTATATATTGCTTCCATATAGTCTAAGAAACATGTACGCAAAGCATCCAAACAGTACCATTCGCCAATTTTTTGTTCTTCAAGTTTAAGTGAACAATGAGCCCCATTGTTACTCCTTTATCGGAAATTATTTGTAACTTTCGACAAGTAGAACAATGAATGGAACAGGTAGACGGTTGAAATCTTTGTATATATTGCTTCTATATAGTCTAAGAAACATATATGCAAAGCATCCAAACAGTACCAATCGCCAATTTTTTGTTCTTCAAGTTTAAGTAAACTACGATCCCCATTGTTAATCCCTTAACGGAAATTATTTGTAACATTCGACAAGTAGAACAATGAATGGAACAGGTAGACGGTTGAAATCATTGTATATATTGCTTCTATATATTCTAAGAAACATATATGCAAAGCACCCAAACAGTACAATTCGCCAATTTATTGTTCTTCAAGTTTAAGTGAACAACGAGCCCCATTGTTCATCCTTTAAAGGAAATTATTTGTAAATTTCGACAAGTAGAACAATGATTGGAACAAGTAGACGGTTGAAATATTATTATATATTGCTTCCATATAGTCTAAGAAACATATATGCAAAGCATCCAAACAGTACCATTCGCCAATTTTTTGTTCTTCAAGTTTAAGTGAACAATGAGCCCCATTGTTACTCCTTTATCGGAAATTATTTGTAACTTTCGACAAGTAGAACAATGAATGGAACAGGTAGACGGTTGAAATCTTTTTATATATTGCTTCTATATAGTCTAAGAAACATATATGCAAAGCATCCAAACAGTACAATTCGCCAATTTTTTGTTCTTCAAGTTTAAGTGAACTACGAGCCCCATTGTTAATCCTTTAACGGAAATTAATTGTAACTTTTTACTAGTAGAACAATGATTGGAACACGTAGACGGTTGAAATCTTTGTATATATTGCTTCCATATAGTCTAAGAAACATATATGCAAAGCATCCAAACAGTACAATTCGCCAATTTATTGTTCTTCAAGTTTAAGTGAACAACGAGGCCCATTGATAATCATGAAACGGAAATTATTTGTAACTTTCGACAAGAAGAACAATAAATAGAACAGGTAGACGGTTGCAATCTTTGTATATGTTGCTTCTATATAGTCTAAGGAACCTATATGCAAAGCATCTAAACAGTAACATTCGCCAATTTTTTGATCTTCAAGTTTAAGTGAACAATGAGCCCCATTGTTAATCCTTTATCGGAAATTATTTCTAACTTTCGGCAAGTAGAACAATGAATGGAACACGTAGACGGTTGAAATCTTTGTATATATTGCTTCTATATAGACTAAGAAACATATATGCAAAGCATCCAAACAGTACCATTCTCCAATTTTTTGTTCTTCAAGTTTAAGTGAACAATGAGCCCCATTGTTAATCCTTTATCGGAAATTATTTGTAACTTTCGACAAGTAGAACAATGAATGGAACAGGTAGACGGTTGAAATCTTTGTATATGTTGCTTCTATATAGTCTAAGAAACATATATGCAAAGCATCCAAACAGTACCATTCGCCAATTTTTTGTTCTTCAAGTTTAAGTAAACTACGATCCCCATTGTTAATCCCTTAACGGAAATTATTTGTAACATTCGACAAGTAGAACAATGAATGGAACAGGTAGACGGTTGAAATCATTGTATATATTGCTTCTATATATTCTAAGAAACATATATGCAAAGCACCCAAACAGTACAATTCGGCAATTTATTGTACTTCAAGTTTAAGTGAACAACGAGCCCCATTGTTCATCCTTTAAAGGAAATTATTTGTAAATTTCGACAAGTAGAACAATGATTGGAACACGTAGACGGTTGAAATCTTTGTATATATTGCTTCCATATAGTCTAAGAAACATGTACGCAAAGCATCCAAACACTACCATTCGCCAATTTTTTGTTCTTCAAGTTTAAGTGAACAATGAGCCCCAATGGTTAATCCTTTATCGGAAATTATTTGTAATTTTCGACAAGTAGAACAATGAATGGAACATGTAAACGGTTGAAATCTTTGTATATATTGCTTCTATATAACCTAAGAAACATATATGTAAAGCATCCAAATAGTACCATTCGCCAATTTTTTGTTCTTCAAGTTTAAGTGAACAATGAGCCCCATTGTTAATCCTTTATCGGAAATTATTTGTAACTTTCGACAAGTAGAACAATGAATGGAACAGGTAGACGGTTGAAATCTTTGTATATGTTGCTTCTATATAGTCTAAGAAACATATATGCAAAGCATCCAAACAGTACCATTCGCCAATTTTTTGTTCTTCAAGTTTAAGTAAACTACGATCCCCATTGTTAATCCCTTAACGGAAATTATTTGTAACATTCGACAAGTAGAACAATGAATGGAACAGGTAGACGGTTGAAATCATTGTATATATTGCTTCTATATATTCTAAGAAACATATATGCAAAGCACCCAAACAGTACAATTCGCCAATTTATTGTTCTTCAAGTGTAAGTGAACAACGAGCCCCATTGTTCATCCTTTAAAAGAAATTATTTGTAAATTTCGACAAGTAGAACAATGATTGGAACAAGTAGACGGTTGAAATATTATTATATATTGCTTCCATATAGTCTAAGAAACATATATGCAAAGCATCCAAACAGTACCATTCGCCAATTTTTTGTTCTTCAAGTTTAAGTGAACAATGAGCCCCATTGTTACTCCTTTATCGGAAATTATTTGTAACTTTCGACAAGTAGAACAATGAATGGAACAGGTAGACGGTTGAAATCTTTTTATATATTGCTTCTATATAGTCTAAGAAACATATATGCAAAGCATCCAAACAGTACAATTCGACAATTTTTTGTTCTTCAAGTTTAGTGAACAATGAGCCCCAATGGTTAATCCTTTAAAGGAAATTATTTGTAAATTTCGGCAAGTAGAACAATGAATGGAATAGGTAGACGGTTGAAATCTTTGTATATATTGCTTCTATATAATCTAAGAAACATATATGCAAAGCAATTTTTTGTTCTTCAAGTTTAAGTGAACAACGAGCCCCATTGATAATCATGAAACGGAAATTATTTGTAACTTTCTACAAGTAGAACAATGAATAGTACAGGTAGACGGGTGAAATCTTTCTATATATTGCTTCTACATAGTCTAAGAAACATCTATGCAAAGCATCCAAACAGTACAATTCGCCAATTTTTTGTTCTTCAAGTTTAAGTGAACTACGAGCCCCATTGTTAATCCTTTAACGGAAATTAATTGTAACTTTTTACAAGTAGAACAATGATTGGAACACCTAGACGGTTGAAATCTTTGTATATATTGCTTCCATATAGTCTAAGAAACATATATGCAAAGCGTCCAAACAGTACAATTCGCCAATATTTTGCTCTTCAAATTTAAGTGAACAATGAGCCCCATTGTTAATCCTTTATCGGAAATTATTTGTAACTTTCTACAAGTAGAACAATGAATAGTACAGGTAGACGGGTGAAATCTTTCTATATATTGCTTCTACATAGTCTAAGAAACATCTATGCAAAGCATCCAAACAGTACAATTCGCCAATTTTTTGTTCTTCAAGTTTAAGTGAACTACGAGCCCCATTGTTAATACTTTAACGGAAATTAATTGTAACTTTTTACTAGTAGAACAATGATTGGAACACGTAGACGGTTGAAATCTTTGTATATATTGCTTCCATATAGTCTAAGAAACATATATGCAAAGCATCCAAACAGTACAATTCGCCAATTATTTCGTCTTCATGTTTAAGTGAACTACGAGCCCCATTGTTAATATTTTAACGGAAATTATTTGTAACTTCCGACAAGTAGAACCATGAATGGAACAGGTAGACGGTTGAAATCTTTGTATATATTGCTTCCATATAGTCTAAGAAACAAATATGCAAAGCATCCAAACAGTACCATTCGCCAATTTTATGGTCTTCAAGTTTAAGTGAACAATGAGCCCCAATGGTTAATCCTTTATCGGAAATTATTTGTAATTTTCGACAAGTCGAACAATGAATGGAACAGGTAGACGGTTGAAATATTTGTATATATTGCTTCTATATAGTTTAAGAAACATATATGCAAAGCATCCAAACAGTACAATTCGCCAATTTTTTGTTCTTCAAGTTTAAGTGAACAATGAGCCCCAATGGTTAATCCTTTATCGGAAATTATTTGTAAATTTCGACAAGTAGAACAATGAATGGAACAGGTAGACGGTTGAAATCATTGTATATATTGCTTCTATATAGTCTAAGAAACATATATGCAAAGCATCCAAACAGTACAATTCGACAATTTTTTGCTCTTCAAGTTTAAGTGAACAATGAGCCCCAATGGTTAATCCTTTATCGGAAATTATTTGTAATTTTCGACAAGTCGAACAATGAATGGAACAGGTAGACGGTTGAAATATTTGTATATATTGCTTCTATATAGTCTAAGAAACATATATGCAAAGCATCCAAACAGTACAATTCGCCAATTTTTTGTTCTTCAAGTTTAAGTGAACAATGAGCCCCAATGGTTAATCCTTTATCGGAAATTATTTGTAAATTTCGACAAGTAGAACAATGAATAGTACAGGTAGACGGGTGAAATCTTTCTATATATTGCTTCTACATAGTTGTTGCCAATGCATATTTATATATAAAAAAAATATATTAAGTTTCTCATTATAAAGAAGAACCATTTAGTTGTAACTTTAAAAATGTAATTCAATAGTTTACAAGTTCATGATTTTTAGTTTATTATATTCGAAGTACGAAAGTTGTTAATATAAATGTGAATGTACAGTAAACCTGTAAACTGGAATGGATGAGATATCACTCGAGAGGCGACCGCGTAGTGTAGCCTTCTCGTACTTTGTTTTGATACGGGTCGCTCGAGCTCGTCCATTGCAGTGACGGTCAGTCGGGAACGGGACGGCGACCGAGTAGGATCGTGGTCCGGCGTGGTGGCTCTCGCTCTTGTCGGATCCTGGCTGTCCGGGAATTTTCGGGCCTGACTGTGGCGTGGGTCCTTCATCTTGTTGAATGGACAGTCCGCGACAGTGGACACGCTGGGTTAACCAGGTGTATTTCGGGCCCGAAAGTTAGCGGCGTGTTCATTGCTGATCGAGTTCGGTAATGTCCATGTGTCCGCGCCCCTGTCCCCAGGATCGATTTAATTGCGAGATGACCTTGGAGCCTTAGCCCGATCGTTGCTCGGTCGTTGTCGAAAACGTACAAAATGTATACCACGTTTTTATGAAAATATAAAGTCGAGTCAGATACCGCTCGGCGCAAAAGATACGAAGTATTTGAATTATTCAGACCCCTCCCCTCCCTTCCATGGATCCGTCGGTCAGCAAATGATCAGTAGGTTTATGTAAGAACTTTGAAATCATTTGCTAGCCGCTCAAGCGCGGCGGTCGTTGTGCATTGCTGTACTGGGGGAGAGTTCCCGATTATCCATACAGTGGCGCGGTCTGGCACATTCAATGGTCCTTCGAGCCGGATCCGAATTAGCGACTTTTAGACGGAGAAAGGGGGGGAGGGGTTCCCGCGACGGTGAGCCGCGCTATTACCAAGCGTATGGGGACAGTTGTGTAATTGATCGCGAGCAATACACATCGGTACTCGTGCCAATTCCCAATTCAAATTCGCATATCTAATCAGTTTTCGTAGTGTTTACTTTCGTGTCGGCCGAGGTCGAATCCGTCGGTGTTTCTTCGGAGTACTGAGTCGAATATACTCACGGTGTAAAATGCCCAACGTAACACGCGCCGGTAGAGGTAGACGCCGAGGTGGTGAGGCGATCCGCGGAAATTTACCAACAGGTAACGAGAATGCAGTGCACCCAGAAATTTCGCACGGATGTACGAACCAGCGTGCATCCCCTAGAGCGGTAGGACCATCGGAACCGCTGATACAAACAGAGGAGCTCCAAATGGAATTGGATTCAACGGCAGGCGAACCGCGCAGGGGACCGGAGCCATCACCGCAGCGATCAAGAAGGTCATTGCGTCCCTTGCCAGAATCTCGTAACAGTCATGGTGGCCTGCCCTCTTGTTCCACTACGAGCTCGCGAAAAAGGAAGAGAGAGTTGGAACTTCGAGCAGCCGAAGAGCGAGCAAAGATACGAAGGAGAACTTTGGAGGAGCGGGAACGAATCGAGCTGCAGCTGGTGGACGAACGATTAGCAGCGGAACTAACCGAGATAGAGGCAGGAAATGACAACGATGAGAGTCGAATATCAGCGTCTGCATCGCAACGAAATGGGAGTGAGGTGAGACGCGATATTCACGAATGGCTACGTAACTCTGCCACAAATTCAGGTTCGATACAGAACGAAATGCCAACGGCAAGGTCGACAGAAGAAGTATCTGCTTCGAGGCAAAGTATTAGGGAACTGGCTAAATTAACCGAAACCATGACATGTAGTTTGGAAGCGGTTCGTGAGGCTGTGACGCCGGCGAATAGAACCAATGAACTGGTAAACAGATTGTCTGCCGCTAAAGATTTGCCTATATTTCATGGTGATGCGCTAGAGTGGCTTAGATTCAAGAGAGCTTTCGAAGTGTCGACCACGCTGGGCGGGTACAGTGAGCAGGAAAATGCGTCGCGACTATACGCTTGCCTACGTGGGAAAGCACAAGAAGCGGTGGCGTCCTTGATGATGACAGCAGTTGACGCTCGAGAAATAATGGCGTCGCTGGAATTGCGCTTCGGGAATCCGGATGTCATCTTACGAAAAATCGTAGAAGATGTCAAAGCATTACCAAAGATTGCTTCCGGACGTATTGACATTGCGACCTTAGCGACGAAAGTCAAGAATTGCGTGGCAGCAATGGAAGCCATGAATCACACCGGCTATCTTCATAGCCCAGAACTAGCAACCAATATCATTGGAAAAATGTCATCGGCGATGATATATCACTATAATCGTCATCTTTACTCTAGCTCTAATGAAGAACCCCGGCTTGTAACTATTTCAAAATTTCTATTCCGAGAGGCTGAGATGGCATGCAAGGCTGGTACGTGTGATTTAACTGGGCGCACGCAACCACGACTAAATCAGGAGCAATCCAGATCAATTCACCCGAGACAAGGGCCGCGCTCATCCCGGCCAAAACAACTCCAGGAGCAGCAGAGCTTAGTATACGCTACTACGGACTCCCATACCGCGAGTTTTCCGGTTCGAAAAGGAACACCTCTGCGACGAGAGACGCGGCGTTTGCCGTGCACCTATTGCAAAAGCCTAAATCATATAATATCCAGGTGCGAACGTTTCAAAGCTCAACCGATCAAGCAGCGGTGGAACTGGGCCAAAAAGGAGGGAATATGTTTCCGCTGTCTTCTCGAGAGACACCAACGAAGACGTTGTAGAGCAAGAATCTGCAATCGTAGCGGCTGTGGCCGACCGCATCACATTCTATTACACCAAGAAAATAACTCGAGGATAACAGCCGTTTCCACACATGGCAGTGAAGCTGACCAAGCCAATTCAGCTAAGGACGCTCCAGAAACAGTAACCAGTTCCTGACTCGGCTCGGTGAAGATTTTATTAAAGGTGATTCCAGTGAGAATATCCGGACCAAAGGGGTATGTAGATACCTACGCTCTACTGGACGAAGGATCTACAGTTACACTGATCGACTCCGACGTTGCTAAGAACATCGGGGTTACTGGACCAAGAAATACCTTAACCTTACGTGGCATTGGAACTGTAAGCTCAGTGGAAACGCAGAGTCAAAAGGTGTCGCTGAAAATAAGTGGTGCAAAAAATGGGTCTACGTACGCCGTGAGAAATGCGCGGACGGTGAAAAATCTATCACTGCCCTACCAGACGCTCAAAAGGGAGGATATAATGCGACACGCTCACATGAAGGGCATTGATTTACCCGTTTACTCAAAGGCCGATATCAAAGTGTTATTGGGTCAGGACAACTGGGACTTGATAGTATCGCAAGAATTCCGTTGCAAAGGACTGAACAATCCGGTGGCGTCACGCACAAAACTTGGATGGGTTGTGCACGGATATGTATCCACAACGTTAAGCCAAAACACTGGAGAAATTACATCGTGTGTTAGTAAAGACAGTAATGACCCTCCGCCTAAACGAAATTTTATTGGAAACGACAGTGATCTCCATGAATTAGTCAAGAGGAATTTTCGATTGGAAGCCCTCGGAATTATCGCTCACGACCGAAAAAATACGCTGCATCAACGAGCTGAGCAAATACTGGAAAGTAGTACGCGTCACATCGGAAATACGTGGGAAACAAGGCTGCTATGGAAAGATGCGAAGATAAGCTTGCCGGATAATCGGTATTATGCGATGAAACGTTTCAAGAATTTAGAAAGGAAGATGAAAAAAGATAAGACATATGAAAATTTGTATAGGGAACAGGTTGAGAAACTTATTAAATGCAATTATGCCAAAAAGATAAATAGCACCGCAGGACACACTCAACGCACGTGGTACCTTCCCCACTTCGGCGTTATTAACCCCAACAAACCGGGGAAACTTCGATTAGTTTTTGATGCAGCAGCACGTACCGAGGGAACGTGTTTAAACGATAACCTGTTAACAGGACCGGATTTATTAAACTCTTTACTGGGAGTATTAATGCGATTTCGACAGAGGGCAATTGCATTCACAGGAGACATTAGGGACATGTTCCTGCAAATAAAAATTCACCCTGAAGACCAGGATGCACAGCGGTTTCTCTGGCGTGATCAGGGAAAAGCTGGCGAACCCGATGTATATTGTATGACGTCAATGATTTTTGGTGCTTCGTCATCCCCAGCTACCGCCATATACGTAATAAATCGAAACGCCCGCGAATTTCAAAAGGAATTCCCACGAGCTGTAGATGCTATTATAAGAAAACACTATATGGATGATTATTTGGATAGTGTAGATACAACAGAAGAAGCGATAGAACTAATCAAGCAGGTAACTGACATTCATAAATGTGGAGGATTCGAAATAAGAGGCTGGGCGTCTAACGATCGGCGTGTACTGGACAGCATACCACAAGAGAACTTGACCACAGGATCGATCAATCTGGCGCTTAATTCAGAAGATAACGAATTTGAAAGAACTTTGGGACTTCGATGGAATCCGCACACTGACATGCTCGCCTTCGATGTGAGCCTCAAGAAAGTTCCAGCTGAAATTGCGTCAGGATCCGAGCGACCAACGAAACGCGAGATGCTTCGGACCATCATGTCTATTTTCGATCCACACGGGTTCTTGTCCCCGTTTACCGTCAGAAGTAAAATACTTCTACAAAGCGTGTGGCGTAGTGGAATAGATTGGGATGAAAAATTGAGAGATGACGACTTTACAATATGGAAAAAATGGACAGAAGATTTGAAGTCTTTAAAACGCTGCACAATACCACGATGCTACACTAATTTAAGAGTACGCATTGTGAGCACCGAATTACATACTTTTTGCGATGCTAGCGAAAAGGCCTTTGCGGCGGTTTCATATTGGAGATTCCTATATTTAAATGGAAGTATAAATGTTGCCTTTGTCGCTAGTAAGTGTCGCGCAGCACCTCTAAAACCACAATCCATCCCTCGAATGGAATTGCAAGCAGCAATGATCGCAAGTCGATTAGCCCATACTATTGGAGTCGAACATGAATATGAAATATCGAGGCGTGTATTTTGGACTGACTCGCGTACTGTCTTACATTGGATAAAGGGTGATCCACGCACATATAAAGCGTTCGTATCTCACCGCTTAGGTGAAATAGACGAGTTAACTAACACGTCTGAATGGAGATGGGTTTCCACAACTGATAACCCTGCAGACGACGCTACTCGAGTCTCTCGAATTGATCTGTCTTCGAATACCAGGTGGTTGTTTGGACCACCGTTTTTGTTTAAAGTCGAATCGGAATGGCCATTACAACCGCAACAATCGGAAGTCGTCTCGGGCGCGGCAGTCTTGGAACAACGCGAGCAGTTCGTAGCAGCTCAAGTACAGATAATATCCTCACACCTACCGGACATTCAAAGGTTTTCGTCGTGGAGACGATTAGTGCGTAGCACAGCGTGGGTACTGTTGTTCATAGATCGCTGCCAAAAGAAAAATAAAGAAGATCTGTCGATTAGTCACTTGCAGCGTGCAGAGGATCTATGGATGAAACAAAGTCAACTGGAGAACTTCGGATCAGAAGTAAAATTGCTCAAGAATGGCAAACCTGTAGCAGTTGAAAGCCGCTTACTTTACTTAACGCCTGTACTCGATGGTGACGGAGTACTCAGAGCACAAGGACGTCTGGAAAACGCTACAGATATTGATAAAAATACGAAGTCGCCAGCAATATTAGATGGTCGACATTCGTATACAAGGCTATTGGTACATCATTATCATCAACAGTTTGGGCATAGCAGTCCGGAAGCTGTAGTGAACGAATTGCGGCAAAAGTACTGGATCGTTAATCTGCGTCCTACAGTTCGAGCGGTTAGTTACCGCTGCCAAGTATGCCGAATTCAAAAGGCAAAGCCGCATCCCCCAAGAATGGCAGACTTGCCGGTAGCTCGAGTGGCACACTATAGACGGCCATTTTCATTCTGTGGGGTAGATTATTTTGGCCCGATGAACGTCACCGTCGGTAGGCACCACGAAAAACGATGAGGCGTGTTGTTCACCTGCCTCACAACGCGAGCTGTCCACCTGGAGATAGCCGCATCTTTATCAACCGACTCGGCCATCATGGCTCTACGAAGGATGGCAGGGCGCAGAGGACATCCAACTGAAATTTATTCTGACAATGGCACTAATCTACGAGGAGCGGATGCCGAGCTACGCCGCGCTATAGCAGAAATGGACCACACCAAACAGGGAGAATACGCAGCTTCTCAAGGTTTCGTGTGGCGTTTCATTCCTCCGAATTCACCACACATGGGCGGCAGTTGGGAAAGGCTGGTTCGAAGCGTGAAGACGGCATTGAAGGCAACTTTAAGAGAAAGGGCTCCTCGAGAGGAAACATTGTCTACTCTAATAATAGAAGCGGAACATATAGTTAACAGTCGACCGTTAACACACGTATCTGTTGATCCTAGGGACGAGGAGGCTTTAACACCTAACCACTTTCTACTAGGTTCATCATCAGGTGTTGCGGTACCAGGACGTTTCGACGAGGCAGATCTATGTTCCCGGAAGCAGTGGCGCACGGCACAACGCTTGGCAGATCAGTTCTGGGCAAGATGGTTGAAAGAGTACATGCCGACGCTTCTCCCACGGAAACGGTGGCACCAGGAGGCACCACCCCTCAAAGAAGGCGACTTGGTTATTGTAGTTGACCACACCCTGCCACGTAACACCTGGCCGAAGGGAATTGTGGAGAAAACGTTTCCTGGACCCGATGGACGCATCCGGGTCGTCGACGTACGGACAAGCCGAGGAAATGTAAAGCGTGCAGTTACGAAACTATTAGCATTGGCGTCTGAAAAGAGAGGTATTGGAAATTTACCTCCAATACCGGGGGAGAGGATGTTGCCAATGCATATTTATATATAAAAAAAATATATTAAGTTTCTCATTATAAAGAAGAACCATTTAGTTGTAACTTTAAAAATGTAATTCAATAGTTTACAAGTTCATGATTTTTAGTTTATTATATTCGAAGTACGAAAGTTGTTAATATAAATGTGAATGTACAGTAAACCTGTAAACTGGAATGGATGAGATATCACTCGAGAGGCGACCGCGTAGTGTAGCCTTCTCGTACTTTGTTTTGATACGGGTCGCTCGAGCTCGTCCATTGCAGTGACGGTCAGTCGGGAACGGGACGGCGACCGAGTAGGATCGTGGTCCGGCGTGGTGGCTCTCGCTCTTGTCGGATCCTGGCTGTCCGGGAATTTTCGGGCCTGACTGTGGCGTGGGTCCTTCATCTTGTTGAATGGACAGTCCGCGACAGTGGACACGCTGGGTTAACCAGGTGTATTTCGGGCCCGAAAGTTAGCGGCGTGTTCATTGCTGATCGAGTTCGGTAATATCCATGTGTCCGCGCCCCGGTCCCCAGGATCGATTTAATTGCGAGATGACCTTGGAGCCTTAGCCCGATCGTTGCTCGGTCGTTGTCGAAAACGTACAAAATGTATACCACGTTTTTATGAAAATATAAAGTCGAGTCAGATACCGCTCGGCGCAAAAGATACGAAGTATTTGAATTATTCAGACCCCTCCCCTCCCTTCCATGGATCCGTCGGTCAGCAAATGATCAGTAGGTTTATGTAAGAACTTTGAAATCATTTGCTAGCCGCTCAAGCGCGGCGGTCGTTGTGCCTTGCTGTACTGGGGGAGAGTTCCCGATTATCCATACAGTGGCGCGGTCTGGCACAATAGACTAAGAAACATCTATGCAAAGCATCCAAATAGTACAATTCGCCAATTTTTTGTTCTTCAAGTTTAAGTGAACTACGAGCCCCATTGTTAATCCTTTAACGGAAATTAATTGTAACTTTTTACAAGTAGAACAATGATTGGAACACGTAGACGGTTGAAATCTTTGTATATATTGCTTCCATATAGTCTAAGAAACATATATGCAAAGCGTCCAAACAGTACAATTCGCCAATTTTTTGCTCTTCAAATTTAAGTGAACAATGAGCCCCATTGTTAATCCTTTATCGGAAATTATTTGCAACTTTCTACAAGTAGAACAATGAATAGTACAGGTAGACGGGTGAAATCTTTCTATATATTGCTTCTACATAGTCTAAGAAACATCTATGCAAAGCATCCAAACAGTACAATTCGCCAATTTTTTGTTCTTCAAGTTTAAGTGAACTACGAGCCCCATTGTTAATCCTTTAACGGAAATTAATTGTAACTTTTTACTAGTTGAACAATGATTGGAACACGTAGACGGTTGAAATCTTTGTATATATTGCTTCCATATAGTCTAAGAAACATATATGCAAAGCATCCAAACAGTACAATTCGCCAATTTATTGTTCTTCAAGTTTAAGTGAACAACGAGGCCCATTGATAATCATGAAACGGAAATTATTTGTAACTTTCGACAAGAAGAACAATAAATAGAACAGGTAGACGGTTGCAATCTTTGTATATGTTGCTTCTATATAGTCTAAGGAACCTATATGCAAAGCATCTAAACAGTAACATTCGCCAATTTTTTGATCTTCAAGTTTAAGTGAACAATGAGCCCCATTGTTAATCCTTTATCGGAAATTATTTCTAACTTTCGGCAAGTAGAACAATGAATGGAACACGTAGACGGTTGAAATCTTTGTATATATTGCTTCTATATAGACTAAGAAACATATATGCAAAGCATCCAAACAGTACCATTCGCCAATTTTTTGTTCTTCAAGTTTAAGTGAACAATGAGCCCCATTGTTAATCCTTTATCGGAAATTATTTGTAACTTTCGACAAGTAGAACAATGAATGGAACAGGTAGACGGTTGAAATCTTTGTATATATTGCTTCTATATAGTCTAAGAAACATATATGCAAAGCATCCAAACAGTACCATTCGCCAATTTTTTGTTCTTCAAGTTTAAGTAAACTACGATCCCCATTGTTAATCCCTTAACGGAAATTATTTGTAACATTCGACAAGTAGAACAATGAATGGAACAGGTAGACGGTTGAAATCATTGTATATATTGCTTCTATATATTCTAAGAAACATATATGCAAAGCACCCAAACAGTACAATTCGGCAATTTATTGTTCTTCAAGTTTAAGTGAACAACGAGCCCCATTGTTCATCCTTTAACGGAAATTAATTGTAACTTTCTACAAGTAGAACAATGATTGGGACATGTAGACGGTTGAAATCTTTGTATATATTGCTTCTATATAATCTAAGAAACATATATGCAAAGCATCCAAACAGAACCATTCGCCAATTTTTTGTTCTTAAAGGTTAACTGAACAATGAGCCCCATTGTTAATCCTTTAAAGGAAATTATTTGTAAATTTCGACAAGTAGAACAATGATTGGAACAGGTAGACGGTTGAAATCTTTGTATATATTGCTTCCATATAGTCTAAGAAACATGTACGCAAAGCATCCAAACAGTACCATTCGCCAATTTTTTGTTCTTCAAGTTTAAGTGAACAATGAGCCCCAATGGTTAATCCTTTATCGGAAATTATTTGTAATTTTCGACAAGTAGAACAATGAATGGAACATGCAAACGGTTGAAATCTTTGTATATATTGCTTCTATATAACCTAAGAAACATATATGTAAAGCATCCAAATAGTACCATTCGCCAATTCTTTGTTCTTCAAGTTTAAGTGAACAATGAGCCCCATTGTTAATCCTTTATCGGAAATTATTTGTAACTTTCGACAAGTAGAACAATGAATGGAACAGGTAGACGGTTGAAATCTTTGTATATATTGCTTCTATATAGTCTAAGAAACATATATGCAAAGCATCCAAACAGTACCATTCGCCAATTTTTTGTTCTTCAAGTTTAAGTAAACTACGATCCCCATTGTTAATCCCTTAACGGAAATTATTTGTAACATTCGACAAGTAGAACAATGAATGGAACAGGTAGACGGTTGAAATCATTGTATATATTGCTTCTATATATTCTAAGAAACATATATGCAAAGCACCCAAACAGTACAATTCGCCAATTTATTGTTCTTCAAGTTTAAGTGAACAACGAGCCCCATTGTTCATCCTTTAAAGGAAATTATTTGTAAATTTCGACAAGTAGAACAATGATTGGAACAAGTAGACGGTTGAAATATTATTATATATTGCTTCCATATAGTCTAAGAAACATATATGCAAAGCATCCAAACAGTACCATTCGCCAATTTTTTGTTCTTCAAGTTTAAGTGAACAATGAGCCCCATTGTTACTCCTTTATCGGAAATTATTTGTAACTTTCGACAAGTAGAACAATGAATGGAACAGGTAGACGGTTGAAATCTTTTTATATATTGCTTCTATATAGTCTAAGAAACATATATGCAAAGCATCCAAACAGTACAATTCGACAATTTTTTGTTCTTCAAGTTTAGTGAACAATGAGCCCCAATGGTTAATCCTTTAAAGGAAATTATTTGTAAATTTCGGCAAGTAGAACAATGAATGGAATAGGTAGACGGTTGAAATCTTTGTATATATTGCTTCTATATAATCTAAGAAACATATATGCAAAGCAATTTTTTGTTCTTCAAGTTTAAGTGAACAACGAGCCCCATTGATAATCATGAAACGGAAATTATTTGTAACTTTCTACAAGTAGAACAATGAATAGTACAGGTAGACGGGTGAAATCTTTCTATATATTGCTTCTACATAGTCTAAGAAACATCTATGCAAAGCATCCAAACAGTACAATTCGCCAATTTTTTGTTCTTCAAGTTTAAGTGAACTACGAGCCCCATTGTTAATCCTTTAACGGAAATTAATTGTAACTTTTTACAAGTAGAACAATGATTGGAACACGTAGACGGTTGAAATCTTTGTATATATTGCTTCCATATAGTCTAAGAAACATATATGCAAAGCGTCCAAACAGTACAATTCGCCAATTTTTTGCTCTTCAAATTTAAGTGAACAATGAGCCCCATTGTTAATCCTTTATCGGAAATTATTTGTAACTTTCTACAAGTAGAACAATGAATAGTACAGGTAGACGGGTGAAATCTTTCTATATATTGCTTCTACATAGTCTAAGAAACATCTATGCAAAGCATCCAAACAGTACAATTCGCCAATTTTTTGTTCTTCAAGTTTAAGTGAACTACGAGCCCCATTGTTAATCCTTTAACGGAAATTAATTGTAACTTTTTACTAGTAGAACAATGATTGGAACACGTAGACGGTTGAAATCTTTGTATATATTGCTTCCATATAGTCTAAGAAACATATATGCAAAGCATCCAAACAGTACAATTCGCCAATTTATTGTTCTTCAAGTTTAAGTGAACAACGAGGCCCATTGATAATCATGAAACGGAAATTATTTGTAACTTTCGACAAGAAGAACAATAAATAGAACAGGTAGACGGTTGCAATCTTTGTATATGTTGCTTCTATATAGTCTAAGGAACCTATATGCAAAGCATCTAAACAGTAACATTCGCCAATTTTTTTATCTTCAAGTTTAAGTGAACAATGAGCCCCATTGTTAATCCTTTATCGGAAATTATTTCTAACTTTCGGCAAGTAGAACAATGAATGGAACACGTAGACGGTTGAAATCTTTGTATATATTGCTTCTATATAGACTAAGAAACATATATGCAAAGCATCCAAACAGTACCATTCTCCAATTTTTTGTTCTTCAAGTTTAAGTGAACAATGAGCCCCATTTTTAATCCTTTATCGGAAATTATTTGTAAATTTCGACAAGTAGAACAATGAATGGAACAGGTAGACGGTTGAAATCTTTGTATATATTGCTTCTATATAGTCTAAGAAACATATATGCAAAGCATCCAAACAGTACCATTCGCCAATTTTTTGTTCTTCAAGTTTAAGTAAACTACGATCCCCATTGTTAATCCCTTAACGGAAATTATTTGTAACATTCGACAAGTAGAACAATGAATGGAACAGGTAGACGGTTGAAATCATTGTATATATTGCTTCTATATATTCTAAGAAACATATATGCAAAGCACCCAAACAGTACAATTCGGCAATTTATTGTTCTTCAAGTTTAAGTGAACAACGAGCCCCATTGTTCATCCTTTAAAGGAAATTATTTGTAAATTTCGACAAGTAGAACAATGATTGGAACACGTAGACGGTTGAAATCTTTGTATATATTGCTTCCATATAGTCTAAGAAACATGTACGCAAAGCATCCAAACACTACCATTCGCCAATTATTTCGTCTTCATGTTTAAGTGAACTACGAGCCCCATTGTTAATATTTTAACGGAAATTATTTGTAACTTCCGACAAGTAGAACCATGAATGGAACAGGTAGACGGTTGAAATCTTTGTATATATTGCTTCCATATAGTCTAAGAAACAAATATGCAAAGCATCCAAACAGTACAATTCGCCAATTTATTGTTCTTCAAGTTTAAGTTAACAACGAGCCCCATTGTTAATCCTTTAAAGGAAATTATGTGTAAATTTCGACAAGTAGAACAATGATTGGAACACGTAGACGGTTGAAATCTTTGTATATATTGCTTCCATATAGTCTGAGAAACATGTACGCAAAGCATCCAAACAGTACCATTCGCCAATTTTTTGGTCTTCAAGTTTAAGTGAACTACGGGCCCCATTGTTATTCCTTTATCGGAAATTATTTGTAACTTTCGACAAGTAGAACAATGAATGGAACAGGTAGACGGTTGAAATCTTTGTATATATTGCGTCTATATAGTCTAAGAAACATATATGCAAAGCATCCAAACAGTACCATTCGCCAATTTTTTGTTCTTCAAGTTTAAGTGAACTACGAGCCCCATTGTTAATCCTTTAAAGGAAATTATTTGTAAATTTCGGCAAGTAGAACAATGAATGGAATAGGTAGACGGTTGAAATCATTGTATATATTGCTTCTATATAGTCTAAGAAACATATATGCAAAGCATCCAAACAGTACAATTCGCCAATTTCTTATTCTTCAAGTTTAAGTAAACTACGATCACCATTGTTAATCCCTTAACGGAAATTATTTGTAACTTTCGACAAGTAGAACAATGAATGGAACAGGTAGACGGGTGAAATCTTTCTATATATTGCTTCTACATAGTCTAAGAAACATCTATGCAAAGCATCCAAACAGTACAATTCGCCAATTTTTTGTTCTTCAAGTTTAAGTGAACTACGAGCCCCATTGTTAATCCTTTAACGGAAATTAATTGTAATTTTTACAAGTAGAACAATGATTGGAACACGTAGACGGTTGGAATCTTTGTATATATTGCTTCTAAATAGTATAAGAAACATATATGCAAAGCATCCAAACAGTACCATTCGCCAATTTTTTGTTCTTCAAGTCTAAGTAAACTACGATCCCCATTGTTAATCCCTTAACGGAAATTATTTGTATCTTTCGACAAGTAGAACAATGAATGGAACAGGTAGACGGTTGAAATCTTTGTATATATTGCTTCTATATAGTCTAAGAAACATATATGCAAAGCATCCAAACAGTACAATTCGCCAATTTTTTGTTCTTCAAGTTTAAGTGAACAATGAGCCCCAATGGTTAATCCGTTACCGGAAATTATTTGTAGCTTTCGACAAGTAGAACAATGAATGGAACAGGTAGACGGTTGAAATCTTTGTATATATTGCTTCTATATAGTCTAAGAAACATATATGCAAAGCATTCAAACAGTACAATTCGCCAATTTATTGTTCTTCAAGTTTAAGTTAACAACGAGCCCCATTGTTAATCCTTTAAAGGAAATTATTTGTAAATTTCGGCAAGTAGAACAATGAATGGAATAGGTAGACTGTTGAAATCATTGTATATATTGCTTCTATATAGTCTAAGAAACATATATGCAAAGCATCCAAACAGTACAATTCGCCAATTTCTTATTCTTCAAGTTTAAGTAAACTACGATCACCATTGTTAATCCCTTAACGGAAATTATTTGTAACTTTCGACAAGTAGAACAATGAATGGAACAGGTAGACGGGTGAAATCTTTCTATATATTGCTTCTACATAGTCTAAGAAACATCTATGCAAAGCATTCAAACAGTACAATTCGCCAATTTATTGTTCTTCAAGTTTAAGTTAACAACGAGCCCCATTGTTAATCCTTTAAAGGAAATTATGTGTAAATTTCGACAAGTAGAACAATGATTGGAACACGTAGACGGTTGAAATCTTTGTATATATTGCTTCCATATAGTCTGAGAAACATGTACGCAAAGCATCCAAACAGTACCATTCGCCAATTTTTTGGTCTTCAAGTTTAAGTGAACTACGGGCCCCATTGTTATTCCTTTATCGGAAATTATTTGTAACTTTCGACAAGTAGAACAATGAATGGAACAGGTAGACGGTTGAAATCTTTGTATATATTGCGTCTATATAGTCTAAGAAACATATATGCAAAGCATCCAAACAGTACAATTCGCCAATTTTTTGTTCTTCAAGTTTAAGTGAACTACGAGCCCCATTGTTAATCCTTTAAAGGAAATTATTTGTAAATTTCGGCAAGTAGAACAATGAATGGAATAGGTAGACGGTTGAAATCATTGTATATATTGCTTCTATATAGTCTAAGAAACATATATGCAAAGCATCCAAACAGTACAATTCGCCAATTTCTTATTCTTCAAGTTTAAGTAAACTACGATCACCCTTGTTAATCCCTTAACGGAAATTATTTGTAACTTTCGACAAGTAGAACAATGAATGGAACAGGTAGACGGGTGAAATCTTTCTATATATTGCTTCTACATAGTCTAAGAAACATCTATGCAAAGCATCCAAACAGTACAATTCGCCAATTTTTTGTTCTTCAAGTTTAAGTGAACTACGAGCCCCATTGTTAATCCTTTAACGGAAATTAATTGTAATTTTTACAAGTAGAACAATGATTGGAACACGTAGACGGTTGAAATCTTTGTATATATTGCTTCTAAATAGTATAAGAAACATATATGCAAAGCATCCAAACAGTACCATTCGCCAATTTTTTGTTCTTCAAGTCTAAGTAAACTACGATCCCCATTGTTAATCCCTTAACGGAAATTATTTGTATCTTTCGACAAGTAGAACAATGAATGGAACAGGTAGACGGTTGAAATCTTTGTATATATTGCTTCTATATAGTCTAAGAGACATATATGCAAAGCATCCAAACAGTACAATTCGCCAATTTTTTGTTCTTCAAGTTTAAGTGAACAATGAGCCCCAATGGTTAATCCGTTATCGGAAATTATTTGTAGCTTTCGACAAGTAGAACAATGAATGGAACAGGTAGACGGTTGAAATCTTTGTATATATTGCTTCTATATAGTCTAAGAAACATATATGCAAAGCATTCAAACAGTACAATTCGCCAATTTATTGTTCTTCAAGTTTAAGTTAACAACGAGCCCCATTGTTAATCCTTTAAAGGAAATTATGTGTAAATTTCGACAAGTAGAACAATGATTGGAACACGTAGACGGTTGAAATCTTTGTATATATTGCTTCCATATAGTCTGAGAAACATGTACGCAAAGCATCCAAACAGTACCATTCGCCAATTTTTTGGTCTTCAAGTTTAAGTGAACTACGGGCCCCATTGTTATTCCTTTATCGGAAATTATTTGTAACTTTCGACAAGTAGAACAATGAATGGAACAGGTAGACGGTTGAAATCTTTGTATATATTGCGTCTATATAGTCTAAGAAACATATATGCAAAGCATCCAAACAGTACCATTCGCCAATTTTTTGTTCTTCAAGTTTAAGTGAACTACGAGCCCCATTGTTAATCCTTTAAAGGAAATTATTTGTAAATTTCGGCAAGTAGAACAATGAATGGAATAGGTAGACGGTTGAAATCATTGTATATATTGCTTCTATATAGTCTAAGAAACATATATGCAAAGCATCCAAACAGTACAATTCGCCAATTTCTTATTCTTCAAGTTTAAGTAAACTACGATCACCATTGTTAATCCCTTAACGGAAATTATTTGTAACTTTCGACAAGTAGAACAATGAATGGAACAGGTAGACGGTTGAAATCTTTGTATATATTGCTTCTATAAAGTCTAAGAAACATATATGCAAATCATCCAAACAGTACAATTCGCCACTTTTTTGTTCTTCAAGTTTAAGTGAACAACGGGCCCCATTGTTAATCCTTTAAAGGAAATTATTTGTAAATTTCGACAAGTAGAACAATGATTGGAACACGTAGAAGGTTGAAATCTTTGTATATATTGCTTCCATATAGTCTAAGGAACATGTACACAAAGCATCCAAACAGTACCATTCGCCAATTTTTTGTTCTTCAAGTTTAAGTGAACAATGAGCCCCAATGGTTAATCCTTTATCGGAAATTATTTGTAATTTTCGACAAGTAGAACAATGAATGGAACAGGTAGACGGTTGAAATATTTGTATATATTGCTTCTATATAATCTAAGAAACATATATGCAAAGCATCTAAACAGTAACAATCGCCAATTTTTGGATCTTCAAGTTTAAGTGAACAGCGAGCCCCATTGATAATCATGAAATGGAAATTATTTGTAACTTTCTACAAGTAGAACAATGAATAGTACAGGTAGACGGGTGAAATCTTTCTATATATTGCTTCTACATAGTCTAAGAAACATCTATGCAAAGCATCCAAACAGTACAATTCGCCAATTTTTTGTTCTTCAAGTTTAAGTGAACTACGAGCCCCATTGTTAATCCTTTAACGGAAATTAATTGTAACTTTTTACAAGTAGAACAATGATTGGAACACGTAGACGGTTGAAATCTTTGTATATATTGCTTCCATATAGTCTAAGAAAAATATATGCAAAGCGTCCAAACAGTACAATTCGCCAATTTTTTGCTCTTCAAATTTAAGTGAACAATGAGCCCCATTGTTAATCCTTTATCGGAAATTATTTGTAATTTTCGACAAGTAGAACAATGAATGGAACAGGTAGACGGTTGAAATCTTTGTATATATTGCTTCTATATAATCTAAGAAACATATATGCAAAGCATCCAAACAGTACCATTCGCCAATTTTTTGTTCTTCAAGTTTAAGTGAACTACGAGCCCCATTGTTAATCCTTTAAAGGAAACTATTTGTAAATTTCGACTAGTAGAACAATGAATGGAACAGGTAGACTGTTGAAATCATTGTATATATTGCTTCTAAATAGTCTAAGAAACATATATGCAAAGCGTCCAAACAGTACACTTCGCCAATTATTTGATCTGCAAGTTTAAGTGAACTACGAGCCCCATTGTTAATACTTTAACGGAAATTATTTGTAACTTGCGACAAGTAGAACAATGAATGGAACAGGTAGCCGGTTGAAATCAATGTATATATTGCTTCTATATAGTCTAAGAAACATATATGCAAAGCATCCAAACAGTACAATTCGCCAATTTTTTGTTCTTCAAGTTTAAGTAAACTACGATCCCCATTGTTAATCCCTTAACGGAAATTATTTGTAACTTTCGACAAGTAGAACAATGAATGGAACAGGTAGACGGTTGAAATCATTATATATATTGCTTCTATATAGTCTAAGAAACATATATGCAAAGCATCCAAACAGTACAATTCGCCAATTATTTGATCTGCAAGTTTAAGTGAACAATGAGCCCCATTGTTACTCCTTTATCGGAAATTATTTGTAACTTTCGACAAGTAGAACAATGAATGGAACAGGTAGACGGTTGAAATCTTTTTATATATTGCTTCTATATAGTCTAAGAAACATATATGCAAAGCATCCAAACAGTACAATTCGCCAATTATTTGATCTGCAAGTTTAAGTGAACAATGAGCCCCATTGTTACTCCTTTATCGGAAATTATTTGTAACTTTCGACAAGTAGAACAATGAATGGAACAGGTAGACGGTTGAAATCTTTTTATATATTGCTTCTATATAGTCTAAGAAACATATATGCAAAGCATCCAAACAGTACAATTCGACAATTTTTTGTTCTTCAAGTTTAGTGAACAATGAGCCCCAATGGTTAATCCTTTAAAGGAAATTATTTGTAAATTTCGGCAAGTAGAACAATGAATGGAACAGGTAGACTGTTGAAATCATTGTATATATTGCTTCTAAATAGTCTAAGAAACATATATGCAAAGCGTCCAAACAGTACAATTCGACAATTTTTTGTTCTTCAAGTTTAAGTGAACAATGAGCCCCAATGGTTAATCCGTTATCGGAAATTATTTGTAGCTTTCGACAAGTAGAACAATGAATGGAACAGGTAGACGGTTGAAATCTTTGAATATATTGCTTCCATATAGTCTGAGAAACATGTACGCAAAGCATCCAAACAGTACCATTCGCCAATTTTTTGGTCTTCAAGTTTAAGTGAACTACGAGCCCCATTGTTAATCCTTTAAAGGAAATTATTTGTAAATTTCGGCAAGTAGAACAATGAATGGAATAGGTAGACGGTTGAAATCATTGTATATATTGCTTCTATATAGTCCAAGAAACATATATGCAAAGCATCCAAACAGTACAATTCGCCAATTTCTTGTTCTTCAAGTTTAAGTAAACTACGATCCCCATTGTTAATCCTTTAAAGGAAATTATTTGTAATTTTCGACAAGTAGAACAATGAATGGAACAGGTAGACGGTTGAAATATTTGTATATATTGCTTCTATATAATCTAAGAAACATATATGCAAAGCATCTAAACAGTAACAATCGCCAATTTTTTGATCTTCAAGTTTAAGTGAACAGCGAGCCCCATTGATAATCATGAAATGGAAATTATTTGTAACTTTCTACAAGTAGAACAATGAATAGTACAGGTAGACGGGTGAAATCTTTCTATATATTGCTTCTAATTAGTCTAAGAAACATCTATGCAAAGCATCCAAACAGTACAATTCGCCAATTTTTTGTTCTTCAAGTTTAAGTGAACTACGAGCCCCATTGTTAATCCTTTAAAGGAAATTATTTGTAAATTTCGACAAGTAGAACAATGATTGGACCACGTAGACGGTTGAAATCTTTGTATACATTGCTTCCATATAGTCTCAGAAACATGTACGCAAAGCATCCAAACAGTACCATTCGCCAATTTTTTGTTCTTCAAGTTTAAGTGAACAATGAGACCCATTGTTAATCCTTTATCGGAAATTATTTGTAACTTTCGACAAGTAGATCAATGAATGGAACAGGTAGACGGTTGAAATCTTTGTATATATTGCTTCTATATAGTCTAAGAAACATATATGCAAAGCATCCAAACAGTACAATTCGCCAATTTTTTGTTCTTCAAGTTTAAGTGAACAATGAGCCCCAATGGTTAATCCGTTATCGGAAATTATTTGTAGCTTTCGACAAGTAGAACAATGAATGGAACAGGTAGACGGTTGAAATCTTTGAATATATTGCTTCCATATAGTCTGAGAAACATGTACGCAAAGCATCCAAACAGTACCATTCGCCAATTTTTTGGTCTTCAAGTTTAAGTGAACTACGAGCCCCATTGTTATTCCTTTATCGGAAATTATTTGTAACTTTCGACAAGTAGAACAATGAATGGAACAGGTAGACGGTTAAATCATTGTATATATTCCTTCTATATAGACTAAGAAACATGTACGCAAACCATCCAAGCAGTACAATTTGCCAATTTTTTGTTCTTCAAGTTTAATTGAACTACGAGCCCCATTGTTAATCATTTAACGGAAATTATTTGTAACATTCGACAAGTAGAACAATGAATGGAACAGGTAGACGGTTAAATCATTGTGTATATTCCTTCTATATAGACTAAGAAACATGTACGCAAACCATCCAAGCAGTACAATTTGCCAATTTTTTGTTCTTCAAGTTTAATTGAACTACGAGCCCCATTGTTAATCCTTTAAAGGAAATTATTTGTATATTTCGACAAGTAGAACAATGAATGGAACAGGTAGACGGTAGAAATCAATGTATATGCTGCTTCTATATAGTCTAAGGAACGTGTACGCAAAGCATCCAAACATTACCATTCGCCAATTTTTTGTTCTTCAAGTTTAAGTGAACAATGAGCCCCATTGTTAATCCTTTATCGGAAATTATTTGTAATTTTCGACAAGTAGAACAATGAATGGAACAGGTAGACGGGTGAAATCTTTCTATATATTGCTTCTATATAGTCTAAGAAACATATATGCAAAGTATCCAAACAGTACCATTCGCCAATTTTTTGTTCTTCAAGTTTAAGTGAACTACGAGCCCCATTGTTAATCCTTTAAAGGAAATTATTTGTAAATTTCGGCAAGTAGAACAATGAATGGAATAGGTAGACGGTTGAAATCATTGTATATATTGCTTCTATATAGTCTAAGAAACATATATGCAAAGCATCCAAACAGTACAATTCGCCAATTTCTTATTCTTCAAGTTTAAGTAAACTACGATCACCATTGTTAATCCCTTAACGGATATTATTTGTAACTTTCGACAAGTAGAACAATGAATGGAACAGGTAGACGGTTGAAATCTTTGTATATATTGCTTCCATATAGTCTAAGAAACAAATATGCAAAGGATCCAAACAGTACCATTCGCCAATTTTATGGTCTTCAAGTTTAAGTGAACAATGAGCCCCAATGGTTAATCCTTTATCGGAAATTATTTGTAAATTTCGACAAGTAGAACAATGAATGGAACAGGTAGACGGTTGAAATCATTGTATATATTGCTTCTATATAGTCTAAGAAACATATATGCAAAGCATCCAAACAGTACAATTCGACAATTTTTTGCTCTTCAAGTTTAAGTGAACAATGAGCCCCAATGGTTAATCCTTTATCGGAAATTATTTGTAATTTTCGACAAGTCGAACAATGAATGGAACAGGTAGACGGTTGAAATATTTGTATATATTGCTTCTATATAGTCTACGAAACATATATGCAAAGCATCCAATCAGTACAATTCGTCAATTTTTTGTACTTCAAGTTTAAGTGAACTACGAGCCCCATTGTTAATCCTTTAACGGAAATTAATTGTAACATTCGACAAGTAGAACAATGAATGGAACAGGTAGACGGTTGAAATCTTTGTATATATTGCTTCTATATTGTCTAAGAAACATATATGCAAAGCATCCAAACAGTACAATTCGCCAATTTTTTGTTCTTCAAGTTTAAGTGAACAATGAGCCCCAATGGTTAATCCTTTATCGGAAATTATTTGTAAATTTCGACAAGTAGAACAATGAATGGAACAGGTAGACGGTTGAAATCATTGTATATATTGCTTCTATATAGTCTAAGAAACATATATGCAAAGCATCCAAACAGTACAATTCGACAATTTTTTGCTCTTCAAGTTTAAGTGAACTACGAGCCCCATTGTTAATCCTTTATCGGAAATTATTTGTAATTTTCGACAAGTCGAACAATGAATGGAACAGGTAGACGGTTGAAATATTTGTATATATTGCTTCTATATAGTCTACGAAACATATATGCAAAGCATCCAATCAGTACAATTCGTCAATTTTTTGTACTTCAAGTTTAAGTGAACTACGAGCCCCATTGTTAATCCTTTAACGGAAATTAATTGTAACTTTCGACAAGTAGAACAATGAATGGAACAGGTAGACGGTTGAAATCTTTGTATATATTGCTTCTATATAGTCTAAGAAACATATATGCAAAGCATCCAAACAGTACAATTCGCCAATTTTTTGTTCTTCAAGTTTAAGTGAACAATGAGCCCCAATGGTTAATCCTTTATCGGAAATTATTTGTAAATTTCGACAAGTAGAACAATGAATGGAACAGGTAGACGGTTGAAATCATTGTATATATTGCTTCTATATAGTCTAAGAAACATATATGCAAAGCATCCAAACAGTACAATTCGACAATTTTTTGCTCTTCAAGTTTAAGTGAACAATGAGCCCCAATGGTTAATCCTTTATCGGAAATTATTTGTAATTTTCGACAAGTCGAACAATGAATGGAACAGGTAGACGGTTGAAATATTTGTATATATTGCTTCTATATAGTCTACGAAACATATATGCAAAGCATCCAATCAGTACAATTCGTCAATTTTTTGTACTTCAAGTTTATGTGAACTACGAGCCCCATTGTTAATCCTTTAACGGAAATTAATTGTAACTTTCGACAAGTAGAACAATGAATGGAACAGGTAGACGGTTGAAATCTTTGTATATATTGCTTCTATATAGTCTAAGAAACATATATGCAAAGCATCCAAACAGTACAATTCGCCAATTTTTTGTTCTTCAAGTTTAAGTGAACAATGAGCCCCAATGGTTAATCCTTTATCGGAAATTATTTGTAAATTTCGACAAGTAGAACAATGAATGGAACAAGTAGACGGTTGAAATCATTGTATATATTGCTTCTATATAGTCTAAGAAACATATATGCAAAGCATCCAAACAGTACAATTCGACAATTTTTTGCTCTTCAAGTTTAAGTGAACTACGAGCCCCATTGTTAATCCTTTATCGGAAATTATTTGTAATTTTCGACAAGTCGAACAATGAATGGAACAGGTAGACGGTTGAAATATTTGTATATATTGCTTCTATATAATATAAGAAACATATATTCAAAGCATCCAAATAGTACCATTCGCCAATTTTTTGTTCTTCAAGTTTAAGTGAACTACGAGCCCCATTGTTAATCCTTTAAAGGAAATTATTTGTAAATTTCGGCAAGTAGAACAATGAATGGAATAGGTAGACGGTTGAAATCATTGTATATATTGCTTCTATATAGTCCAAGAAACATATATGCAAAGCATCCAAACAGTACAATTCGCCAATTTCTTGTTCTTCAAGTTTAAGTAAACTACGATCCCCATTGTTAATCCTTTAAAGGAAATTATTTGTAATTTTCGACAAGTAGAACAATGAATGGAACAGGTAGACGGTTGAAATATTTGTATATATTGCTTCTATATAATCTAAGAAACATATATGCAAAGCATCTAAACAGTAACAATCGCCAATTTTTTGATCTTCAAGTTTAAGTGAACAGCGAGCCCCATTGATAATCATGAAATGGAAATTATTTGTAACTTTCTACAAGTAGAACAATGAATAGTACAGGTAGACGGGTGAAATCTTTCTATATATTGCTTCTAATTAGTCTAAGAAACATCTATGCAAAGCATCCAAACAGTACAATTCGCCAATTTTTTGTTCTTCAAGTTTAAGTGAACTACGAGCCCCATTGTTAATCCTTTAAAGGAAATTATTTGTAAATTTCGACAAGTAGAACAATGATTGGACCACGTAGACGGTTGAAATCTTTGTATACATTGCTTCCATATAGTCTCAGAAACATGTACGCAAAGCATCCAAACAGTACCATTCGCCAATTTTTTGTTCTTCAAGTTTAAGTGAACAATGAGACCCATTGTTAATCCTTTGTCGGAAATTATTTGTAACTTTCGACAAGTAGATCAATGAATGGAACAGGTAGACGGTTGAAATCTTTGTATATATTGCTTCTATATAGTCTAAGAAACATATATGCAAAGCATCCAAACAGTACAATTCGCCAATTTTTTGTTCTTCAAGTTTAAGTGAACAATGAGCCCCAATGGTTAATCCGTTATCGGAAATTATTTGTAGCTTTCGACAAGTAGAACAATGAATGGAACAGGTAGACGGTTGAAATCTTTGAATATATTGCTTCCATATAGTCTGAGAAACATGTACGCAAAGCATCCAAACAGTACCATTCGCCAATTTTCTGGTCTTCAAGTTTAAGTGAACTACGAGCCCCATTGTTATTCCTTTATCGGAAATTATTTGTAACTTTCGACAAGTAGAACAATGAATGGAACAGGTAGACGGTTGAAATCTTTGTATATATTGCGTCTATATAGTCTAAGAAACATATATGCAAAGTATCCAAACAGTACCATTCGCCAATTTTTTGTTCTTCAAGTTTAAGTGAACTACGAGCCCCATTGTTAATCCTTTAAAGGAAATTATTTGTAAATTTCGGCAAGTAGAACAATGAATGGAATAGGTAGACGGTTGAAATCATTGTATATATTGCTTCTATATAGTCTAAGAAACATATATGCAAAGCATCCAAACAGTACAATTCGCCAATTTCTTATTCTTCAAGTTTAAGTAAACTACGATCACCATTGTTAATCCCTTAACGGATATTATTTGTAACTTTCGACAAGTAGAACAATGAATGGAACAGGTAGACGGTTGAAATCTTTGTATATATTGCTTCTATAAAGTCTAAGAAACATATATGCAAATCATCCAAACAGTACCATTCGCCGCTTTTTTGTTCTTCAAGTTTAAGTGAACAACGGGCCCCATTGTTAATCCTTTAAAGGAAATTATTTGTAAATTTCGACAAGTAGAACAATGATTGGAACACGTAGACGGTTGAAATCTTTGTATATATTGCTTCCATATAGTCTAAGGAACATGTAGGCAAAGCATCCAAACAGTACCATTCGCCAATTTTTTGTTCTTCAAGTTTAAGTGAACAATGAGCCCCAATGGTTAATCCTTTATCGGAAATTATTTGTAATTTTCGACAAGTAGAACAATGAATGGAACAGGTAGACGGTTGAAATATTTGTATATATTGCTTCTACATAGTCTAAGAAACATCTATGCAAAGCATCCAAACAGTACAATTCGCCAATTTTTTGTTCTTCAAGTTTAAGTGAACTACGAGCCCCATTGTTAATTCTTTAACGGAAATTAATTGTAACTTTTTACTAGTAGAACAATGATTGGAACACGTAGACGGTTGAAATCTTTGTATATATTGCTTCCATATAGTCTAAGAAACATATATGCAAAGCATCCAAACAGTACAATTCGCCAATTATTTCGTCTTCATGTTTAAGTGAACTACGAGCCCCATTGTTAATATTTTAACGGAAATTATTTGTAACTTCCGACAAGTAGAACCATGAATGGAACAGGTAGACGGTTGAAATCTTTGTATATATTGCTTCTATAAAGTCTAAGAAACATATATGCAAATCATCCAAACAGTACAATTCGCCAATTATTTGTTCTTCAAGTTTAAGTGAACTACGAGCCCCATTGTTAATACTTTAACGGAAATTATTTCTAACTTGCGGCAAGTAGAACAATGAATGGAACAGGTAGACGGTTGAAATCAATGTATATATTGCTTCTATATATTCTAAGAAACATATATGCAAAGCATCCAAACAGTACAATTCGCCAATTTCTTGTTCTTCAAGTTTAAGTAATCTACGATCCCCATTGTTAATCCCTTAACGGAAATTATTTGTAACTTTCGTCAAGTAGAACAATGAATGGAACAGGTAGACGGTTGAAATCTTTGTATATATTGCTTCTATAAAGTCTAAGAAACATATATGCAAATCATCCAAACAGTATCATTCGCCACTTTTTTGTTCTTCAAGTTTAAGTGAACAACGAGCCCCATTGTTAATCCTTTAAAGGAAATTATTTGTAAATTTCGACAAGTAGAACAATGATTGGAACACGTAGACGGTTGAAATCTTTGTGTTTATTGCTTCCATATAGTCTAAGAAACATGTACGCAAAGCATCCAAACAGTACCATTCGCCAATTTTTTGTTCTTCAAGTTTAAGTGAACAATGAGCCCCAATGGTTAATCCTTTATCGGAAATTATTTGTAATTTTCGACAAGTAGAACAATGAATGGAACAGGTAGACGGTTGGAATATTTGTATATATTGCTTCTATATAATCTAAGAAACATATATGCAAAGCATCTAAACAGTAACAATCGCCAATTTTTTGATCTTCAAATTTAAGTGAACAATGAGCCCCATTGTTAATCCTTTATCGGAAATTATTTGTAATTTTCGACAAGTAGAACAATGAATGGAACAGGTAGACGGTTGAAATCTTTGTATATATTGCTTCTAAATAGTATAAGAAACATATATGCAAAGCATCCAAACAGTACCATTCGCCAATTTTTTGTTCTTCAAGTCTAAGTAAACTACGATCCCCATTGTTAATCCTTTAACGGAAATTAATTGTAACTTTCTACAAGTAGAACAATGATTGGAACACGTAGACGGTTGAAATCTTTGTATATATTGCTTCCATATAGTCTAAGAAACATATATGCAAAGCATCCAAACAGTACAATTCGTCAATTTCTTGTTCTTCAAGTTTAAGTAAACTACGATCCCCATTGTTAATCCCTTAACGGAAATTATTTGTATCTTTCGACAAGTAGAACAATGAATGGAACAGGTAGACGGTTGAAATCATTGTATATATTGCTTCTATATAGTCTAAGAAACATATATGCAAAGCATCCAAACAGTACAATTCGCCAATTTCTTTTTCTTCATGTTTAAGTAAACTACGATCACCATTGTTAATCCCTTAACGGAAATTGTTTGTAACTTTCGACAAGTAGAACAATTAATGGAACAGGTAGACGGGTGAAATCTTTCTATATATTGCTTCTGCATTGTCTAAGAAACATCTATGCAAAGCATCCAAACAGTACAATTCGCCAATTTTTTGTTCTTCAAGTTTAAGTGAACTACGAGCCCCATTGTTAATCCTTTAACGGAAATTAATTGTAACTTTATACAAGTAGAACAATGATTGGAACACGTAGACGGTTGAAATCTTTGTATATATTGCTTCTAAATAGTATAAGAAACATATATGCAAAGCATCCAAACAGTACCATTCGCCAATTTTTTGTTCTTCAAGTCTAAGTAAACTACGATCCCCATTGTTAATCCCTTAACGGAAATTATTTGTATCTTTCGACAAGTAGAACAATGAATGGAACAGGTAGACGGTTGAAATCTTTGTATATAGTGCTTCTATATAGTCTAAGAAACATATATGCAAAGCATCCAAACAGTACAATTCGCCAATTTTTTGTTCTTCAAGTTTAAGTGAACAATGAGCCCCAATGGTTAATCCGTTATCGGAAATTATTTGTAGCTTTCGACAAGTAGAACAATGAATGGAACAGGTAGACGGTTGAAATCTTTGTATATATTGCTTCTATATAGTCTAAGAAACATATATGCAAAGCATTCAAACAGTACAATTCGCCAATTTATTGTTCTTCAAGTTTAAGTTAACAACGAGCCCCATTGTTAATCCTTTAAAGGAAATTATGTGTAAATTTCGACAAGTAGAACAATGATTGGAACACGTAGACGGTTGAAATCTTTGTATATATTGCTTCCATATAGTCTGAGAAACATGTACGCAAAGCATCCAAACAGTACCATTCGCCAATTTTTTGGTCTTCAAGTTTAAGTGAACTACGGGCCCCATTGTTATTCCTTTATCGGAAATTATTTGTAACTTTCGACAAGTAGAACAATGAATGGAACAGGTAGACGGTTGAAATCTTTGTATATATTGCGTCTATATAGTCTAAGAAACATATATGCAAAGCATCCAAACAGTACCATTCGCCAATTTTTTGTTCTTCAAGTTTAAGTGAACTACGAGCCCCATTGTTAATCCTTTAACGGAAATTAATTGTAACTTTTTACAAGTAGAACAATGATTGGAACACGTAGACGGTTGAAATCTTTGTATATATTGCTTCTAAATAGTATAAGAAACATATATGCAAAGCATCCAAACAGTAACATTCGCCAATTTTTTGTTCTTCAAGTCTAAGTAAACTACGATCCCCATTGTTAATCCTTTAACGGAAATTAATTGTAACTTTCGACAAGTAGAACAATGAATGGAACAGGTAGACGGTTGAAATCTTTGTATATATTGCTTCTATATAGTCTAAGAAACATATATGCAAAGCATCCAAACAGTACAATTCGTCAATTTCTTGTTCTTCAAGTTTAAGTAAACTACGATCCCCATTGTTAATCCCTTAACGGAAATTATTTGTATCTTTCGACAAGTAGAACAATGAATGGAACAGGTAGACGGTTGAAATCTTTGTATATATTGCTTCTATATAGTCTAAGAAACATATATGCAAAGCATCCAAACAGTACAATTCGCCAATTTTTTGTTCTTCAAGTTTAAGTGAACAATGAGCCCCAATGGTTAATCCGTTATCGGAAATTATTTGTAGCTTTCGACAAGTAGAACAATGAATGGAACAGGTAGACGGTTGAAATCTTTGTATATATTGCTTCTATATAGTCTAAGAAACATGTACGCAAAGCATCCAAACAGTACCATTCGCCAATTTTTTGGTCTTCAAGTTTAAGTGAACTACGGGCCCCATTGTTATTCCTTTATCGGAAATTATTTGTAACTTTCGACAAGTAGAACAATGAATGGAACAGGTAGACGGTTGAAATCTTTGTATATATTGCGTCTATATAGTCTAAGAAACATATATGCAAAGCATCCAAACAGTACCATTCGCCAATTTTTTGTTCTTCAAGATTAAGTGAACTACGAGCCCCATTGTTAATCCTTTAAAGGAAATTATTTGTAAATTTCGGCAAGTAGAACAATGAATGGAATAGGTAGACGGTTGAAATCATTGTATATATTGCTTCTATATAGTCTAAGAAACATATATGCAAATCATCCAAACAGTACAATTCGCCAATTTCTTATTCTTCAAGTTTAAGTAAACTACGATCACCATTGTTAATCCCTTAACGGAAATTATTTGTAACTTTCGACAAGTAGAACAATGAATGGAACAGGTAGACGGTTGAAATCTTTGTATATATTGCTTCTATAAAGTCTAAGAAACATATATGCAAATCATCCAAACAGTACAATTCGCCAATTATTTGTTCTTCAAGTTTAAGTGAACTACGAGCCCCATTGTTAATACTTTAAAGGAAATTATTTGTAAATTTCGACAAGTAGAACAATGATTGGAACACGTAGAAGGTTGAAATCTTTGTATATATTGCTTCCATATAGTCTAAGGAACATGTACACAAAGCATCCAAACAGTACCATTCGCCAATTTTTTGTTCTTCAAGTTTAAGTGAACAATGAGCCCCAATGGTTAATCCTTTATCGGAAATTATTTGTAATTTTCGACAAGTAGAACAATGAATGGAACAGGTAGACGGTTGAAATATTTGTATATATTGCTTCTATATAATCTAAGAAACATATATGCAAAGCATCTAAACAGTAACAATCGCCAATTTTTGGATCTTCAAGTTTAAGTGAACAGCGAGCCCCATTGATAATCATGAAATGGAAATTATTTGTAACTTTCTACAAGTAGAACAATGAATAGTACAGGTAGACGGGTGAAATCTTTCTATATATTGCTTCTACATAGTCTAAGAAACATCTATGCAAAGCATCCAAACAGTACAATTCGCCAATTTTTTGTTCTTCAAGTTTAAGTGAACTACGAGCCCCATTGTTAATCCTTTAACGGAAATTAATTGTAACTTTTTACAAGTAGAACAATGATTGGAACACGTAGACGGTTGAAATCTTTGTATATATTGCTTCCATATAGTCTAAGAAACATATATGCAAAGCGTCCAAACAGTACAATTCGCCAATTTTTTGCTCTTCAAATTTAAGTGAACAATGAGCCCCATTGTTAATCCTTTATCGGAAATTATTTGTAATTTTCGACAAGTAGAACAATGAATGGAACAGGTAGACGGTTGAAATCCTTGTATATATTGCTTCCATATAGTCTAAGAAACATGTACGCAAAGCATCCAAACAGTACCATTCGCCAATTTTTTTTCCTTCAAGTTTAAGTGAACAATGAGCCCCATTGTTAATCCTTTATCGGAAATTATTTGTAACTTTCGACAAGTAGAACAATGATTGGAACAGGTAGACGGTTGAAATCTTTGTATATATTGCTTCTATATAGTCTAAGAAACATATATGCAAAGCATCCAAACAGTACAATTCGCCAATTTTTTGTTCTTCAAGTTTAAGTAAACTACGAGCCCCATTGTTAATACTTTAACGGAAATTATTTGTAAGTTTCTACAAGTAGAACAATGAATAGAACGGGTAGATGGTAGAAATCTTTGTATATGTTGCTTCTATATAGTCTAAGAAGCATATATGCAAAGCATCCAAACAGTACAATTCGACAATTTTTGTTGTTCAAGTTTAGTGAACAGTGAGCCCCAATGGTTAATCCTTTATCGGAAATTATTTGTAACTTTCTACAAGTAGAACAATGATTGGAACACGTAGACGGTTGAAATCTTTGTATATATTGCTTCCATATAGTCTAAGAAACATATATGCAAAGCATCCAAACAGTACAATTCGCCAATTTTTTGTTCTTCAAGTTTAAGTGAACTACGAGCCCCATTGTTAATCCTTTAATGGAAATTAATTGTAACTTTCTACAAGTAGAACAATGATTGGAACACGTAGACGGTTGAAATCTTTGTATATATTGCTTCCATATAGTCTAAGAAACATATATGCAAAGCATCCAAACTGTACCATTCGCCAATTTTTTGTTCTTCAAGTTTAAGTGAACAATGAGCCCCATTGTTAATCCTTTATCGGAAATTATTTGTAAATTTCGACAAGTAGAACAATGAATGGAACAGGTAGACGGTTGAAATCTTTGTATATATTGCTTCTATATAGTCTAAGAAACATATATGCAAAGCATCCAAACAGTACCATTCGCCAATTTTTTGTTCTTCAAGTTTAAGTGAACAACGAGCCCCAATGGTTAATCCTTTGTCGGAAATTATTTGTAACTTTCGACAAGTAGAACAATGAATGGAACAGGTAGACGGTTGAAATCTTTGTATATATTGCGTCTATATAGTCTAAGAAACATATATGCAAAGCATCCAAACAGTACCATTCGCCAATTTTTTGTTCTTCAAGTTTGAGTGAACTACGAGCCCCATTGTTAATCCTTTAAAGGCAATTATTTGTAAATTTCGACAAGTAGAACAATGAATGGAACAGGTAGACGGTTGAAATCAATGTATATATTGCTTCTATATAGTCTAAGAAACCTATATGCAAAGCATCTAAACAGTAACAATCGCCAATTTTTTGATCTTCAAGTTTAAGTGCACAGCGAGCCCCATTGATAATCATGAAATGGAAATTATTTGTAACTTTCTACAAGTAGAACAATGAATAGTACAGGTAGACGGGTGAAATCTTTCTATATATTGCTTCTAAATAGTCTAAGAAACATATACGCAAAGCATCCAAACAGTACAATTCGCCAATTATTTCATCTTCATGTTTAAGTGAACTACGAGCCCCATTGTTAATACTTTAACGGAAATTATTTGTAACTTCCGACAAGTAGAACAATGAATGGAACAGGTAGACGGTTGAAATCAATGTATATATTGCTTCTATATAGTCTAAGAAACATATATGCAAAGCATCCAAACAGTACAATTCGCCAATTTTTTGTTCTTCAAGTTTAAGTAAACTACGAGCCCCATTGTTAATACTTTAACGGAAATTATTTGTAACTTCCGACAAGTAGAACAATGAATGGAACAGGTAGACTGTTCAAATCATTGTATATATTGCTTCCATATAGTCCAAGAAACATATATGCAAAGCGTCCAAACAGTACAATTCGCCAATTTTTTGCTCTTCAAGTTTAAGTGAACTACGATCCCCATTGTTAATCCCTTAACGGAAATTATTTGTAACTTTCGACAAGTAGAACAATGAATGAAACAGGTAGACGGTTGAAATCATTGTATATATTGCTTCTATATAGTCTAAGAAGTATATATGCAAAGCATCCAAACAGTACAATTCGACAATTTTTTGTTGTTCAAGTTTAGTGAACAGTGAGCCCCAATGGTTAATCCTTTATCGGAAATTATTTGTAACTTTCGACAAGTAGAACAATGAATGGATCAGGTAGACGGTTGAAATCATTGTATATATTGCTTCTATATAGCCTACGAAACATATATGCAAACATCCAAACAGTACAATTCGCCACTTTTTTGTTCTTCAAGTTTAAGTGAACTACGAGCCCCATTGTTAATCCTTTAATGGAAATTAATTGTAACTTTCTACAAGTAGAACAATGATTGGAACACGTAGACGGTTGAAATCTTTGTATATATTGCTTCCATATAGTCTAAGAAACAAATATGCAAAGCATCCAAACAGTACAATTCGCCAATTTTTTGTTCTTCAAGTTTAAGTGAACTACGAGCCCCATTGTTAATCCTTTAATGGAAATTAATTGTAACTTTCTACAAGTAGAACAATGATTGGAACACGTAGACGGTTGAAATCTTTGTATATATTGCTTCCATATAGTCTAAGAAACATATATGCAAAGCATCCAAACTGTACCATTCGCCAATTTTTTGTTCTTCAAGTTTAAGTGAACAATGAGCCCCATTGTTAATCCTTTATCGGAAATTATTTGTAAATTTCGACAAGTAGAACAATGAATGGAACAGGTAGACTGTTGAAATCATTGTATATATTGCTTCTATATAGTCCAAGAAACATATATGCAAAGCGTCCAAACAGTACAATTCGCCAATTTTTTGCTCTTCAAGTTTAAGTGAACTACGAGCCCCATTGTTAATCCTTTAAAGGAAATTATTTGTAAATTTCGGCAAGTAGAAGAATGAATGGAATAGTAGACGGTTGAAATCATTGTATATATTGCTTCTATATAGTCTAAGAAACATATATGCAAAGCATCCAAACAGTACAATTCGCCAATTTTCTGTTCTTCAAGTTTAAGTAAACTACGATCCCCATTGTTAATCCCTTAACGGAAATTATTTGTAACTTTCGACAAGTAGAACAATGAATGGAACAGGTAGACGGTTGAAATCTTTGTATATATTGCTTCTATATAATCTAAGAAACATATATGCAAATCATCCAAACAGTACAATTCGCCAATTATTTCATGTTCATGTTTAAGTGAACTACGAGCCCCATTGTTAATACTTTAACGGAAATTATTTGTAACTTCCGACAAGTAGAACAATGAATGGAACAGGTAGACGGTTGAAATCAATGTATATATTGCTTCTATATAGTCTAAGAAACATATATGCAAAGCATCCAAACAGTACAACTCGCCAATTTTTTGTTCTTCAAGTTTAAGTGAACAATGAGCCCTATTGTTAATCCTTTATCGGAAATTATTTGTAATTTTCGACAAGTAGAACAATGAATGGAACAGGTAGACGGTTGAAATCTTCGTATATATTGCTTCTATATAATCTAAGAAACATATATGCAAAGCATCTAAACAGTAACAGTCGCCAATTTTTTGATCTTCAAGTTTAAGTGAACTGCGAGCCCCATTGATAATCATGAAATGGAAATTATTTGTAACTTTCTACAAGTAGAACAATGAATAGTACAGGTAGACGGGTGAAATCTTTCTGTATATTGCTTCTAAATAGTCTAAGAAACATATATGCAAAGCATCCAAACAGTACAATTCGCCAATTATTTCACCTTCATGTTTAAGTGAACTACGAGCCCCATTGTTAATACTTTAACGGAAATTATTTGTAACTTCCGACAAGTAGAACAGTGAATGGAACAGGTAGACGGTTGAAATCTTTGTATATATTGCTTCTATATAGTCTAAGAAACATATATGCAAAGCATCCAAACAGTACAATTCGCCAATTTTTTGTTCTTCAAGTTTAAGTGAACAATGAGCCCCAATGGTTAATCCATTATCGGAAATTATTTGTAAATTTCGACAAGTAGAACAATGAATGGATCATGTAGACGGTTGAAAAAATTGTATATATTGCTTCTATATAGTCTACGAAACATATATGCAAAGCATCCAAACAGTACAATTCGCCAATTTTTTGTACTTCAAGTTTAAGTGAACTACGAGCCCCATTGTTAATCCTTTAACGGAAATTAATTGTAAATTTCGACAAGTAGAACAATGAATGGAACAGGTAGACGGTTGAAATCTTTGTATAGATTGCTTCTATATAGTCTAAGAAACATCTATGCAAAGCATCCAAACAGTACAATTCGCCAATTTTTTGTTCTTCAAGTTTAAGTGAACTACGATCCCCATTGTTAATCCCTTAACGGAAATTATTTGTAACTTTCGACAAGTAGGACAGTGAATGGAACAGGTAGACGGTTGAAATCTTTGTATATATTGCTTCTATATAGTCTAAGAAACATATATGCAAAGCATCCAAACAGTACAATTCGCCAATTTTTTGTTCTTCAAGTTTAAGTGAACAATGAGCCCCAATGGTTAATCCTTTATCGGAAATTATTTGTAAATTTCGACAAGTAGAACAATGAATAGTACAGGTAGACGGGTGAAATCTTTCTATATATTGCTTCTAAATAGTCTAAGAAACATCTATGCAAAGCATCCAAACAGTACAATTCGCCAATTTTTTGTTCTTCAAGTTTAAGTGAACAATGAGCCCCAATGGTTAATCCTTTAAAGGAAATTATTTGTAAATTTCGACAAGTAGAACAATGAATGGATCATGTAGACGGTTGAAAAAATTGTATATATTGCTTCTATATAGTCTACGAAACATATATGCAAAGCATCCAAACAGTACAATTCGCCAATTTTTTGTACTTCAAGTTTAATTGAACTACGAGCCCCATTGTTAATCCTTTATCGGAAATTATTTGTAATTTTCGACAAGTAGAACAATGAATGGAACAGGTAGACGGTTGAAATCTTCGTATATATTGCTTCTATATAATCTAAGAAACATATATGCAAAGCATCTAAACAGTAACAGTCGCCAATTTTTTGATCTTCAAGTTTAAGTGAACTGCGAGCCCCATTGATAATCATGAAATGGAAATTATTTGTAACTTTCTACAAGTAGAACAATGAATAGTACAGGTAGACGGGTGAAATCTTTCTGTATATTGCTTCTAAATAGTCTAAGAAACATATATGCAAAGCATCCAAACAGTACAATTCGTCAATTTTTTGTTCTTCAAGTTTAAGTGAACTACGAGCCCCATTGTTAATCCTTTAAAGGAAATTATTTGTAAATTTCGACAAGTAGAACAATGAATGGATCTTGTAGACGGTTGAATTCATTGTATATATTGCTTCTATATAGCCTACGAAACATATATGCAAAGCATCCAAACAGTACAATTCGCCAATTTTATGTTCTTCAAGTTTAAGTTAACAATGAGCCCCAATGGTTAATCCTTTATCGGAAATTATTTGTAAATTTCGACAAGTAGAACAATGAATGGAACAGGTAGACTGTTGAAATCATAGTATATATTGCTTCTATATAGTCTAAGAAACATATATGCAAAGCATCCAAACAGTACAATTCGCCAATTTTTTGTTCTTCAAGTTTAAGTAAACTACGAGCCCCATTGTTAATACTTTAACGGAAATTATTTGTAAGTTTCTACAAGTAGAACAATGAATAGAACGGGTAGATGGTAGAAATCTTTGTATATGTTGCTTCTATATAGTCTAAGAAGCATATATGCAAAGCATCCAAACAGTACAATTCGACAATTTTTGTTGTTCAAGTTTAGTGAACAGTGAGCCCCAATGGTTAATCCTTTATCGGAAATTATTTGTAATTTTCGACAAGTAGAACAATGAATGGATCAGGTAGACGGTTGAAATCATTGTATATATTGCTTCTATATAGCCTACGAAACATCTATGCAAAGCATCCAAACAGTACAATTCGCCAATTTTTTGTTCTTCAAGTTTAAGTGAGCTACGAGCCCCATTGTTAATCCTTTAAAGGAAATTATTTGTAAATTTCGACAAGTAGAACAATGAATGGAACAGGTAGACGGTTGAAATCTTTGTATATATTGCTTCTATATAGTCTAAGAAACATATATGCAGAGCATCCAAACAGTACCATTCGCCAATTTTTTGTTCTTCAAGTTTAAGTGAACAACGAGCCCCAATGGTTAATCCTTTGTCAGAAATTATTTGTAACTTTCGACAAGTAGAACAATGAATGGAACAGGTAGACGGTTGAAATCTTTGTATATATTGCGTCTATATAGTCTCAGAAACATATATGCAAGGCATCCAAACAGTACCATTCGCCAATTTTTTGTTCTTCAAGTTTAAGTGCACTACGAGCCCCATTGTTAATCCTTTAAAGGCAATTATTTGTAAATTTCGACAAGTAGAACAATGAATGGAACAGGTAGACGGTTGAAATCTTTGTATATATTGCTTCTATATAGTCTAAGAAACATATATGCAAAGCATCCAAACAGTACAATTCGCCAATTATTTCACCTTCATGTTTAAGTGAACTACGAGCCCCATTGTTAATACTTTAACGGAAATTATTTGTAACTTCCGACAAGTAGAACAATGAATGGAACAGGTAGACGGTTGTAATCAATGTATATATTGCTTCTATATAGTCTAAGAAACATATATGCAAAGCATCCAAACAGTACAATTCGCCAATTTTTTGTTCTTCAAGTTTAAGTAAACTACGAGCCCCATTGTTAATACTTTAACGGAAATTATTTGTAACTTCCGACAAGTAGAACAATGAATGGAACAGGTAGACTGTTCAAATCATTGTATATATTGCTTCCATATAGTCCAAGAAACATATATGCAAAGCGTCCAAACAGTACAATTCGCCAATTTTTTGCTCTTCAAGTTTAAGTGAACTACGATCCCCATTGTTAATCCCTTAACGGAAATTATTTGTAACTTTCGACAAGTAGAACAATGAATGAAACAGGTAGACGGTTGAAATCATTGTATATATTGCTTCTATATAGTCTAAGAAGCATATATGCAAAGCATCCAAACAGTACAATTCGACAATTTTTTGTTGTTCAAGTTTAGTGAACAGTGAGCCCCAATGGTTAATCCTTTATCGGAAATTATTTGTAATTTTCGACAAGTAGAACAATGAATGGATCAGGTAGACGGTTGAAATCATTGTATATTTTGCTTCTATATAGCCTACGAAACATCTATGCAAAGCATCCAAACAGTACAATTCGCCAATTTTTTGTTCTTCAAGTTTAAGTGAGCTACGAGCCCCATTGTTAATCCTTTAAAGGAAATTATTTGTAAATTTCGACAAGTAGAACAATGAATGGATCATGTAGACGGTTGAAATCATTGTATATATTGCTTCTATATAGTCTACGAAACATATATGCAAACATCCAAACAGTACAATTCGCCAATTTTTTGTTCTTCAAGTTTAAGTGAACTACGAGCCCCATTGTTAATCCTTTAATGGAAATTAATTGTAACTTTCTACAAGTAGAACAATGATTGGAACACGTAGACGGTTGAAATCTTTGTATATATTGCTTCCATATAGTCTAAGAAATATATATGCAAAGCATCCAAACAGTACAATTCGCCAATTTTTTGTTCTTCAAGTTTAAGTGAACTACGAGCCCCATTGTTAATCCTTTAATGGAAATTAATTGTAACTTTCTACAAGTAGGACAATGATTGGAACACGTAGACGGTTGAAATCTTTGTATATATTGCTTCCATATAGTCTAAGAAACATATATGCAAAGCATCCAAACTGTACCATTCGCCAATTTTTTGTTCTTCAAGTTCAAGTGAACAATGAGCCCCATTGTTAATCCTTTATCGGAAATTATTTGTAAATTTCGACAAGTAGAACAATGAATGGAACAGGTAGACGGTTGAAATCTTTGTATATATTGCTTCTATATAGTCTAAGAAACATATATGCAAAGCATCCAAACAGTACCATTCGCCAATTTTTTGTTCTTCAAGTTTAAGTGAACAACGAGCCCCAATGGTTAATCCTTTGTCGGAAATTATTTGTAACTTTCGACAAGTAGAACAATGAATGGAACAGGTAGACGGTTGAAATCTTTGTATATATTGCGTCTATATAGTCTAAGAAACATATATGCAAAGCATCCAAACAGTACCATTCGCCAATTTTTTGTTCTTCAAGTTTAAGTGAACTACGAGCCCCATTGTTAATCCTTTAAAGGCAATTATTTGTAAATTTCGACAAGTAGAACAATGAATGGAACAGGTAGACGGTTGAAATCAATGTATATATTGCTTCTATATAGTCTAAGAAACCTATATGCAAAGCATCTAAACAGTAACAATCGCCAATTTTTTGATCTTCAAGTTTAAGTGCACAGCGAGCCCCATTGATAATCATGAAATGGAAATTATTTGTAACTTTCTACAAGTAGAACAATGAATAGTACAGGTAGACGGGTGAAATCTTTCTATATATTGCTTCTAAATAGTCTAAGAAACATATACGCAAAGCATCCAAACAGTACAATTCGCCAATTTTTTGCTCTTCAAGTTTAAGTGAACTACGATCCCCATTGTTAATCCCTTAACGGAAATTATTTGTAACTTTCGACAAGTAGAACAATGAATGAAACAGGTAGACGGTTGAAATCATTGTATATATTGCTTCTATATAGTCTAAGAAGCATATATGCAAAGCATCCAAACAGTACAATTCGACAATTTTTTGTTGTTCAAGTTTAGTGAACAGTGAGCCCCAATGGTTAATCCTTTATCGGAAATTATTTGTAATTTTCGACAAGTAGAACAATGAATGGATCAGGTAGACGGTTGAAATCATTGTATATATTGCTTCTATATAGCCTACGAAACATATATGCAAACATCCAAACAGTACAATTCGCCAATTTTTTGTTCTTCAAGTTTAAGTGAACTACGAGCCCCATTGTTAATCCTTTAATGGAAATTAATTGTAACTTTCTACAAGTAGAACAATGATTGGAACACGTAGACGGTTGAAATCTTTGTATATATTGCTTCCATATAGTCTAAGAAACATATATGCAAAGCATCCAAACAGTACAATTCGCCAATTTTTTGTTCTTCAAGTTTAAGTGAACTACGTGCCCCATTGTTAATCCTTTAATGGAAATTAATTGTAACTTTCTACAAGTAGAACAATGATTGGAACACGTAGACGGTTGAAATCTTTGTATATATTGCTTCCATATAGTCTAAGAAACATATCTGCAAAGCATCCAAACTGTACCATTCGCCAGTTTATTGTTCTTCAAGTATAAGTGAACAACGAGCCCCATTGTTAATCCTTCAACGGAAATTAATTGTAACTTTCGACAAGTAGAACAATGAATGGAACAGGTAGACGGTGGAAATGAATGTATATATTGCTTCTATATAGTCTAAGAAACATATATGCTAAGCATCAAAACAGTACAATTCGCCAATTTTTTGTTCTTCAAGTTTAAGTGAACTACGAGCCCCATTGTTAATCCTTTAATGGAAATTAATTGCAACTTTCTACAAGCAGAACAATGATTGGAACACGTAGACGGTTGAAGTCTTTGTATATATTGCTTCCATATAGTCTAAGAAACATATATGCAAAGCATCCAAACAGTACAATTCGCCAATTTTTTGTTCTTCAAGTTTAAGTGAACTACGAGCCCCATTGTTAATCCTTTAATGGAAATTAATTGTAACTTTTTACAAGTAGAACAATGATTGGAACACGTAGACGGTTGAAATCTTTGTATATATTGCTTCCATATAGTCTAAGAAACATATATGCAAAGCATCCAAACTGTACCATTCGCCAATTTTTTGTTCTTCAAGTTTAAGTGAACAATGAGCCCCATTGTTAATCCTTTATCGGAAATTATTTGTAAATTTCGACAAGTAGAACAATGAATGGAACAGGTAGACTGTTGAAATCATTGTATATATTGCTTCTATATAGTCCAAGAAACATATATGCAAAGCGTCCAAACAGTACAATTCGCCAATTCTTTGCTCTTCAAGTTTAAGTGAACTACGAGCCCCATTGTTAATCCTTTAAAGGAAATTATTTGTAAATTTCGGCAAGTAGAAGAATGAATGGAATAGTAGACGGTTGAAATCATTGTATATATTGCTTCTATATAGTCTAAGAAACATATATGCAAAGCATCCAAACAGTACAATTCGCCAATTTTCTGTTCTTCAAGTTTAAGTAAACTACGATCCCCATTGTTAATCCCTTAACGGAAATTATTTGTAACTTTCGACAAGTAGAACAATGAATGGAACAGGTAGACGGTTGAAATCTTTGTATATATTGCTTCCATATAGTCTAAGAAACATATCTGCAAAGCATCCAAACTGTACCATTCGCCAGTTTATTGTTCTTCAAGTATAAGTGAACAACGAGCCCCATTGTTAATCCTTCAACGGAAATTAATTGTAACTTTCGACAAGTAGAACAATGAATGGAACAGGTAGACGGTGGAAATGAATGTATATATTGCTTCTATATAGTCTAAGAAACATATATGCTAAGCATCAAAACAGTACAATTCGCCAATTTTTTGTTCTTCAAGTTTAAGTGAACTACGAGCCCCATTGTTAATCCTTTAATGGAAATTAATTGCAACTTTCTACAAGTAGAACAATGATTGGAACACGTAGACGGTTGAAGTCTTTGTATATATTGCTTCCATATAGTCTAAGAAACATATATGCAAAGCATCCAAACAGTACAATTCGCCAATTTTTTGTTCTTCAAGTTTAAGTGAACTACGAGCCCCATTGTTAATCCTTTAATGGAAATTAATTGTAACTTTTTACAAGTAGAACAATGATTGGAACACGTAGACGGTTGAAATCTTTGTATATATTGCTTCCATATAGTCTAAGAAACATATATGCAAAGCATCCAAACTGTACCATTCGCCAATTTTTTGTTCTTCAAGTTTAAGTGAACAATGAGCCCCATTGTTAATCCTTTATCGGAAATTATTTGTAAATTTCGACAAGTAGAACAATGAATGGAACAGGTAGACTGTTGAAATCATTGTATATATTGCTTCTATATAGTCCAAGAAACATATATGCAAAGCGTCCAAACAGTACAATTCGCCAATTCTTTGCTCTTCAAGTTTAAGTGAACTACGAGCCCCATTGTTAATCCTTTAAAGGAAATTATTTGTAAATTTCGGCAAGTAGAAGAATGAATGGAATAGTAGACGGTTGAAATCATTGTATATATTGCTTCTATATAGTCTAAGAAACATATATGCAAAGCATCCAAACAGTACAATTCGCCAATTTTCTGTTCTTCAAGTTTAAGTAAACTACGATCCCCATTGTTAATCCCTTAACGGAAATTATTTGTAACTTTCGACAAGTAGAACAATGAATGGAACAGGTAGACGGTTGAAATCTTTGTATATATTGCTTCTATATAATCTAAGAAACATATATGCAAATCATCCAAACAGTACAATTCGCCAATTATTTCATGTTCATGTTTAAGTGAACTACGAGCCCCATTGTTTATCCCTTAACGGAAATTAATTGTAACTTTCGACAAGTAGAACAGTGAATGGAACAGGTAGACGGTTGAAATCTTTGTATATATTGCTTCTATATAGTATAAGAAACATATATGCAAAGCATCCAAACAGTACCATTCGCCAATTTTTTGTTCTTCAAGTTTAAGTGAACTGCGAGCCCCATTGTTAATCCTTTAAAGGAAATTATTTGTAAATTTCGACAAGTAGAACAATGAATGGAACAGGTAGACTGTTGAAATCATTGTATATATTGCTTCTATATAGTCTAAGAAACATATATGCAAAGCATCCAAACAGTACAATCCGCCAATTTTTTGTTCTTCAAGTTTAAGTGAACAATGAGCCCCAATGGTTAATCCTTTATCGGTAATTATTTGTAACTTTCGACAAGTAGAACAATGAATGGAACAGGTAGACAGTTGAAATCCTTGTATATATTGCTTCCATATAGTCTAAGAAACATGTACGCAAAGCATCCAAACAGTACCATTCGCCAATTTTTTGTCCTTCAAGTTTAAGTGAACAATGAGCCCCATTGTTAATCCTTTATCGGAAATTATTTGTAACTTTCGACAAGTAGAATAATGAATTGAACAGGTAGACGGTTGAAATCTTTGTATATATTGCTTCTATATAGTCTAAGAAACATATATGCAAAGCATCCAAACAGTACAATTCGCCAATTTTTTGTTCTTCAAGTTTAAGTGAACAATGAGCCCCAATGGTTAATCCTTTATCGGTAATTATTTGTAACTTTCGACAAGTAGAACAATGAATGGAACAGGTAGACGGTTGAAATCCTTGTATATATTGCTTCCATGTAGTCTAAGAAACATGGACGCAAAGCATCCAAACAGTACCATTCGCCAATTTTTTGTCCTTCAAGTTTAAGTGAACAATGAGCCCCATTGTTAATCCTTTATCGGAAATTATTTGTAACTTTCGACAAGTAGAATAATGAATTGAACAGGTAGACGGTTGAAATCTTTGTATATATTGCTTCTATATAGTCTAAGAAACATATATGCAAAGCATCCAAACAGTACAATTCGCCAATTTTTTGTTCTTCAAGTTTAAGTGAACAATGAGCCCCAATGGTTAATCCTTTATCGGTAATTATTTGTAACTTTCGACAAGTAGAACAATGAATGGAACTGGTAGACGGTTGAAATCTTTGTATATATTGCTTCTATATAATCTAAGAAACATATATGCAAAGCATCTAAACAGTAACAATCGCCAATTTTTTGATCTTCAAGTTTAAGTGAACAGCGAGCCCCATTGATAATCATGAAATGGAAACTATTTGTAACTTTCTACAAGTAGAACAATGAATAGTACAGGTAGACGGGTGAAATCTTTCTATATATTGCTTCTAAATAGTCTAAGAAACATCTATGCAAATCATCCAAACAGTACAATTCGCCAATTTTTTGTTCTTCAAGTTTAAGTAAACTACGATCCCCATTGTTAATCCCTTAACGGAAATTATTTGTAACTTTCGACAAGTAGAACAACGAATGGAACAGGTAGACGGTTGAAATCATTGTATATATTGCTTCTATATAGTCTAAGAAACATATATGCAAAGCATCCAAACAGTACAATTCGCCAAATTTTGTTCTTCAAGTTTAAGTGAACAATGAGCCCCAATGGTTAATCCTTTATCGGTAATTATTTGTAACTTTCGACAAGTAGAACAATGAATGGAACAGGTAGACGGTTGAAATCCTTGTATATATTGCTTCCATATAGTCTAAGAAACATGTACGCAAAGCATCCAAACAGTACCATTCGCCAATTTTTTGTCCTTCAAGTTTAAGTGAACAATGAGCCCCATTGTTAATCCTTTATCGGAAATTATTTGTAACTTTCGACAAGTAGAACAATGAATGGAACAGGTAGACGGTTGAAATCTTTGTATATATTGCTTCTATATAGTCTAAGAAACATATATGCAAAGCATCCAAACAGAACAATTCTCCAATTTTTTGTTCTTCAAGTTTAAGTGAACAATGAGCCCCAATGGTTAATCCTTTATCGGTAATTATTTGTAACTTTCGACAAGTAGAACAATGAATGGAACTGGTAGACGGTTTAAATCATTTTATATATTGCTTCTATATAATCTAAGAAACATATATGCAAAGCATCCAAACAGTACCATTCGCCAATTTTTTGTTCTTCAAGTTTAAGTGAACAACGAGCCCCATTGATAATCATGAAACGGAAATTATTTGTAACTTTCTACAAGTAGAACAATGAATAGAACAGGTAGACGGTTGAAATCTTTGTATATGTTGCTTCTATATAGTCTACGAAACCTATATGCAAAGCATCTAAACAGTAACAATCGCCAATTTTTTGATCTTCAAGTTTAAGTGAACAGCGAGCCCCATTGATAATCATGAAATGGAAATTATTTGTAACATTCTACAAGTAGGACAATGAATAGTACAGGTAGACGGGTGAAATCTTTCTATATATTGGTTCTAAATAGCCTAAGAAACATATATGCAAAACATCCAAACAGTACAATTCGCCAATTTTTTGTTCTTCAAGTTTAAGTGAACTACGAGCCCCATTGTTAATCCTTTAAAGGAAATTATTTGTAAATTTCGACAAGTAGAACAATGAATGGATGATGTAGACGGTTGAAATCATTGTATATATTGCTTCTATATAGTCTACGAAACATATATGCAAAGCATCCAAACAGTACAATTCGCCAATTTTTTGTTCTTCAAGTTTAAGTGAACTACGAGCCCCATTGTTAATCCTTTAGCGGAAATTAATTCTAACTTTCTACAAGTAGAACAATGATTGGAACACGTAGACGGTTGAAATCTTTGTATATATTTCTTCCATATAGTCTAAGAAACGTATATGCAAAGCATCCAAACAGTACAATTCGCCAATTTTTTGTTCTTCAAGTTTAAGTAAACTATGATCTCCATTGTTAATCCCTTAACGGAAATTATTTGTAACTTTCGACAAGTAGAACAATGAATGGAACAGGTAGACGGTTGAAATCTTTGTATATATTGCTTCTATATAGTCTAAGAAACATATATGCAAAGCATCCAAACAGTACCATTCGCCAATTTTTGGTTCTTCAAGTTTAAGTGAACAACGAGCCCCATTGATAATCATGAAACGGAAATTATTTGTAACTTTCTACAAGTAGAACAATGAATAGAACAGGTAGACGGTTGAAATCTTTGTATATGTTGCTTCTATATAGTCTACGAAACCTATATGTAAAGCATCTAAACAGTAACAATCGCCAGTTTTTTGATCTTCAAGTTTAAGTGAACAGCGAGCCCCATTGATAATCATGAAATGGAAATTATTTGTAACTTTCTACACGTAGAACGATGAATAGTACAGGTAGACGGGTGAAATCTTTCTATATATTGCTTCTAAATAGCCTAAGAAACATCTATGCAAAGCATCCAAACAGTACATATCGCCAATTTTTTGTTCTTCAAGTTTAAGAGAATGTTGAGCCCCAATGGTTCATCCTTTATCGGAAATTGTTTGTAACTTTCGACAAGTAGAACAATGAATGGAACAGGTAGACGGTTGAAATCTTTGTATATATTGCTTCTATATAGTCTACGAAACATATATGCAAAGCATCCAAACAGTACAATTCGCCAATTTATTGTTCTTCAAGTATAAGTGTACAACGAGCCCCATTGTTAATCCTTTAAAGGAAATTATTTGTAAATTTCGACAAGTAGAACAATGAATGGAATAGGTAGACGGTTGAAATCTTTGTATATATTGCTTCTATATAATCTAAGAAACATATATGCAAAGCATCTAAACAGTAACAATCGCCAATTTTTTGTTCTTCAAGTTTAAGTGAACTACGAGCCCCATTGTTAATCCTTTAACGGAAATTAATTGTAACTTTCTACAAGTAGGACAATGATTGGAACACGTAGCCGGTTGAAATCTTTGTATATATTGCTACTATATAGTCTAAGAAACATATACGCAAAGCATCCAAACAGTACCATTCGCCAATTTTTTGTTCTTCAAGTTTAAGTGAACAATGAGCCCCAATGGTTAATCCTTTATCGGAAATTACTTGTAATTTTCGACAAGTAGAACAATGAATGGAACAGGTAGACGGTTGAAATCTTTGTATATATTGCTTCTATATAGTCTACGAAACATATATGCAAAGCATCTAAACTGTAACAATCGCCAATTTTTTGTACTTCAAGTTTAAGTGAACTACGAGCCCCATTGTTAATCCTTTAACGGAAATTAATTGTAACTTTCTACAAGTAGAACAATGATTGGAACACGTAGACGGTTGAAATCTTTGTATATATTGCTTCCATATAGTCTAAGAAACATGTACGCAAAGCATCCAAACAGTACCATTTGCCAATTTTTTGTTCTTCAAGTTTAAGTGAACAATGAGCCCCAATGGTTAATCCTTTATCGGAAATTACTTGTAATTTTCGACAAGTAGAACAATGAATGGAACAGGTAGACGGTTGAAATCTTTGTATATATTGCTTCTATATAGTCTAAGAAACATATATGCATAGCGTCCAAACAGTACAATTCGCCAATTTTTTGTTTTTCAAGTTTAAGAGAACTACGAGCCCCATTGTTAATCCTTTAACGGAAATTATTTGTAACTTTCGACAAGTAGAACAATGATTGGAACACGTAGACGGTTGAAATCTTTGTATATATTTCTTCCATATAGTCTAAGAAACATATATGCAAAGCATCCAAACATTACCATTCGCCAATTTTTTGTTCTTCAAGTTTAAGTGAACAACGAGCCCCATTGATAATCATGAAACGGAAATTATTTGTAACTTTCTACAAGTAGAACAATGAATGGAACAGGTAGACGGTTGAAATCTTTGTATATATTGCGTCTATATAGTCTAAGAAACATATATGCAAAGCATCCAAACAGTACCATTCGCCAATTTTTTGTTCTTCAAGTTTAAGTGAACAGCGAGCCCCATTGATAATCCTTTATCGGAAATTATTTGTAACTTTCGACAAGTAGAACAATGAATGGATCATGTAGACGGTTGAAATCATTGTATATATTGCTTCTATATAGTCTACGAAACATATATGCAAAGCATCCAAACAGTACAATTCGCCAATTTTTTGTTCTTCAAATTTAAGTGAACTACGAGCCCCATTGTTAATCCTTTAACGGAAATTAATTGTAACTTTCTACAAGTAGAACAATGAGTGGAACAGGTAGACGGTTGAAATCAATGTATATATTGCTTCTATATAGTCTAAGAAACATATATGCAAAGCATCCAAACAGTGCCATTCGCCAATTTTTTGTTCTTCAAGTTTAAGTGAACAATGAGCCCCATTGTTAATCCTCTAAAGGAAATTATTTGTAACTTTCGACAAGTAGAACAATGACTGGAACTGGTAGACGGTTGAAATCTTTTTATATATTGCTTCTATATAGTCTAAGAAACATATATGTAAAGCATCCAAACAGTACCAGTCGCCAATTTTTTGTTCTTCAAGTTTAAGTGAACAACGAGGCCCATTGATAATCATGAAACGGAAATTATTTGGAACTTTCGACAAGAAGAACAATGAATAGAACAGGTAGACGGTTGAAATCTTTGTATATGTTGCTTCTATATAGTCTAAGAAACCTATATGCAAAGCATCTAAACAGTAACATTCGCCAATTTTTTGATCTTCAAGTTTAAGTGAACAGCGAGCCCCATTGATAATCCTTTATCGGAAATTATTTGTAACTTTCGACAAGTAGAACAATGGATGGAACAGGTAGACGGTTGAAATCTTTGTATGTATTGCTTCTATATAGTCTAAGAAACATATATGCAAAGCATCCAAACAGTACGATTCCCCAATTTATTGTTCTTCAAGTTTAAGGGAACAACGAGCCCCATTGTTAATACTTTAAAGGAAATTATTTGTAAATTTCGACAAGTAGAACAATGATTGGAACACGTAGACGGTTGAAATCTTTGTATATATTGCTTCCATATAGTCTAAGAAACATGTACGCAAAGCATCCAAACAGTACCATTCGCCAATTTTTTGTTCTTCAAGTTTAAGTGAACAATGAGCCCTAATGGTTAATCCTTTATCGGAAATTATTTGTAATTTTCGACAAGTAGAACAATGAATGGATGATGTAGACGGTTGAAATCATTGTATATATTGCTTCTAAATAGTCTAAGAAACACATATGCAAAGCATCCAAACCGTACAATTCGCCAATTTTTTGTTTTTCAACTTTAAGTGAACTACGAGCCCCATTGTTAATCCTTTAACGGAAATTATTTATAAATTTCGACAAGTAGAACAATGATTGGAACACGTAGACGGTTGAAATCTTTGTATATATTTCTTCCATATAGTCTAAGAAACATATATGCAAAGCATCCAAACAGTACCATTCGCCAATTTTTTGTTCTTCAAGTTTAAATGAACTACGAGCCCCATTGTTAATCATTTAACGGAAATTATTTGTAACATTCGACAAGTAAAACAATGAATGGAACAGGTAGACGGGTGAAACCTTTCTATATATTGCTTCTATATAGTCTAAGAAACATATATGCAAAGAATCCAAACAGTACTATTCGCCAAATTTTTGTTCCTCAAGTTTATGTGAACTACGAGCCCCATTGTTTATCCTTTAAAGGAAATTATTTGTAAATTTCGATAATTAGAACAATGAATGGAACAGGTAGACGGTTGAAATCATTTTACATATTGCTTCTATATAGTCTAAGAAACATATATGCAAATCAACCAAACAGTACAATTCGACAATTTTTTGATCTTCAAGTTTAAGTGAACTACGAGCCCTATTGTTAATTCTTTAACGGAAATTATTTGTAACTTTCGACAAGTAGAACAATGAATGGACCAGGTAGACGGTGGAAATCAATGTATATATTGCTCCTATATAGTCCAAGAAACAGATATGCAAAGCATCCAAACAGTTCAATTCGCCAATATTTTGTTCTTCAAGTTTAAGTGAACTACGAGCCACATTGTTAATCCTTTAAAGGAAATTATTTGTAAATTTCGGCAAGTAGAACAATGACTGGAACACGTAGACGTTGAAATCTTTGTATATATTGCTTCCATATAGTCTAAGAAACACATATGCAAAGCATCCAAACAGTACAATTCGCCAATTTTATGTTCTTCAAGTTTAAATGAACTACGAGCCCCATTGTTAATCATTTAACGGAAATTATTTGTAACATTCGACAAGTAAAACAATGAATGGAACAGGTAGACGGTTGAAATCTTTGTATATATATTGCTTCTATATAGTCTAAGAACCGTATATGCAAAGCATCCAAACAGTACCATTCGCCAATTTTTTGTTCTTCAAGTTTAAGTGAACTACGAGCCCAATTGTTAATACATTAAAGGAAATTATTTGTAAATTTCGACAAGTAGAACAATGAATGGAACAGGTAGACTGTTGAAATCATTGTAGATATTGCTTCCATATAGTCTAAGAAACATATATGCAAAGCATCCAAACAGTACCATTCGCTAATTTTTTGTTCTTAAGTTTAAGTGAACTATGAGCCCCATTGTTAATCCTTTAACGGAAATTAATTGTAACTTTCGACAAGTAGAACAATGAATGGAATAGGTAGACGGTTGAAATCATTGTATATATTGCTTCTATATAGTCTAAGAAACATATATGCAAAGCATCCAAACAGTACAATTCGCCAATTTTTTGTTCTTCAAGATTAAGTAAACTACGTTCCCCATTGTTAATCCTTTAACGGAAATTATTTGTAACTTTCGACAAGTAGAACAATGAATGGAACAGGTAGACGGTTGAAATCATTGTATATATTGCTTCTATATAGTCTAAGAAACATATATGCAAAGCATCCAAACAGTACCATTCGCCAGTTTATTGTTCTTCAAGTATAAGTGAACAACGAGCCCCATTGATAATCATGAAAGGGAAATTATTTGTAACTTTCTACAAGTAGAACAATGAATAGAACAGTTAGACTGTTGAAATCTTTGTATATATTGCTTCTATATAGTTTAAGAAACATATATGCAAAGCATCCAAACAGTACCATTCGCCAGTTTATTGTTCTTCAAGTATAAGTGAACAACGAGCCCCATTGTTAATCCTTCAACGGAAATTAATTGTAACTTTCGACAAGTAGAACAATGAATGGAACAGGTAGACGGTGGAAATCAATGTATATATTGCTTCTATATAGTCTAAGAAACATATATGCAAAGCATCAAAACAGTACAATTCGCCAATTTTTTGTTCTTCAAGTTTAAGTGAACTACGAGCCCCATTGTTAATAATTTAAAGGAAATTATTTGTAAATTTCGACAAGTAGAACAATGATTGGAACATGTAGACGGTTGAAATCTTTGTATATATTGCTTCCATATAGTCTAAGAAACATATATGCAAAGCATCCAAACAGTACAATTCGCGAATTTATTGTTCTTCAAGTTTAAGTGAACAACGAGTGCCATTGTTAATCCTTTAAAGGAAATTATTTGTAAATTTCGACAAGTAGAACAATGAATGGAACAGGTGGACGGTTGAAATATTTGTATATATTGGTTCTATATAGTCTAAGAAACTTATATGCAAAGCATCCAAACAGTACCATTCGCCAATTTTTTGTTCTTCAAGTTTAAGTGAACAACAAGCCCCATTGATAATCATGAAACGGAAATTATTTGTAACTTTCTACAAGTAGAACAATGAATGGAACAGGTAGACGGTTGAAATCATTGTATATATTGCTTCTATATAGTCTAAGAAACATATATGCAAAGCATCCAAACAGTACCATTCGCCAATTTTTTGTTCTTCAAGTTTAAGTGAACTACGAGCCCCATTGTTAATCGTTTAAAGGAAATTATTTGTAAATTTCGACAAGTAGAACAATGAATGGAAAAGGTAGACTGTTGAAATCATTGTATATATTGCTTCTATATAGTCTAAGAAACATATATGCAAAGCATCCAATCAGTACAATTCGCCAATTTTATGTTCTTCAAGTTTAAGTGAACAATGAGCCCCAATGGTTAATCCTTTATCGGAAATTATTTGTTATTTTCGACAAGTAGAACAATGAATGGAACAGGTAGACGGTTGAAATCTTTGTATATATTGCTTCTATATAGTCTAAGAAACATATATGCAAAGTATCCAAACAGTACAATTCGCCAATTTTTTGTTCTTCAAGTTTAAGTGAACTACGAGCCCCATTGTTAATCCTTTAACGGAAATTATTTCTAACTTTCGACAAGTAGAACAATGAATGGAAAAGGTAGACGGTTAAAATCATTGTATATATTGCTTCTATATAGTCTACGAAACATATATGCAAACATCCAAACAGTACAATTCGCCAATTTTTTGTTCTTCAAGTTTAAGTGAACTACGAGCCCCATTGTTAATACTTTAATGGAAATTAATTGCAACTTTCTACAAGTAGAACAATGATTGGAACACGTAGACGGTTGAAGTCTTTGTATATATTGCTTCCATATAGTCTAAGAAACATATATGCAAAGCATCCAAATAGTACAATTCGCCAATTTTTTGTTCTTCAAGTTTAAGTGAACTACGAGCCCCATTGTTAATCCTTTAATGGAAATTAATTGTTACTTTCTACAAGTAGAACAATGATTGGAACACGTAGACGGTTGAAATCTTTGTATATATTGCTTCCATATAGTCTAAGAAACATATATGCAAAGCATCCAAACTGTACCATTCGCCAATTTTTTGTTCTTCAAGTTTAAGTGAACAATGAGCCCCATTGTTAATCCTTTATCGGAAATTATTTGTAAATTTCGACAAGTAGAACAATGAATGGAACAGGTAGACTGTTGAAATCATTGTATATATTGCTTCTATATAGTCCAAGAAACATATATGCAAAGCGTCCAAACAGTACAATTCGCCAATTTTTTGCTCTTCAAGTTTAAGTGAACTACGAGCCCCATTGTTAATCCTTTAAAGGAAATTATTTGTAAATTTCGGCAAGTAGAAGAATGAATGGAATAGTAGACGGTTGAAATCATTGTATATATTGCTTCTATATAGTCTAAGAAACATATATGCAAAGCATCCAAACAGTACAATTCGCCAATTTTCTGTTCTTCAAGTTTAAGTAAACTACGATCCCCATTGTTAATCCCTTAACGGAAATTATTTGTAACTTTCGACAAGTAGAACAATGAATGGAACAGGTAGACGGTTGAAATCTTTGTATATATTGCTTCTATATAATCTAAGAAACATATATGCAAAGCATCCAAACAGTACCATTCGCCAATTTTTTGTTCTTCAAGTTTAAGTGAACAACGAGCCCCAATGGTTAATCCTTTGTCGGAAATTATTTGTAACTTTCGACAAGTAGAACAATGAATGGAACAGGTAGACGGTTGAAATCTTTGTATATATTGCGTCTATATAGTCTAAGAAACATATATGCAAGGCATCCAAACAGTACCATTCGCCAATTTTTTGTTCTTCAAGTTTAAGTAAACTACGAGCCCCATTGTTAATACTTTAACGGAAATTATTTGTAACTTCCGACAAGTAGAACAATGAATGGAACAGGTAGACTGTTCAAATCATTGTATATATTGCTTCCATATAGTCCAAGAAACATATATGCAAAGCGTCCAAACAGTACAATTCGCCAATTTTTTGCTCTTCAAGTTTAAGTGAACTACGATCCCCATTGTTAATCCCTTAACGGAAATTATTTGTAACTTTCGACAAGTAGAACAATGAATGAAACAGGTAGACGGTTGAAATCATTGTATATATTGCTTCTATATAGTCTAAGAAGCATATATGCAAAGCATCCAAACAGTACAATTCGACAATTTTTTGTTGTTCAAGTTTAGTGAACAGTGAGCCCCAATGGTTAATCCTTTATCGGAAATTATTTGTAATTTTCGACAAGTAGAACAATGAATGGATCAGGTAGACGGTTGAAATCATTGTATATATTGCTTCTATATAGCCTACGAAACATATATGCAAACATCCAAACAGTACAATTCGCCAATTTTTTGTTCTTCAAGTTTAAGTGAACTACGAGCCCCATTGTTAATCCTTTAATGGAAATTAATTGTAACTTTCTACAAGTAGAACAATGATTGGAACACGTAGACGGTTGAAATCTTTGTATATATTGCTTCCATATAGTCTAAGAAACATATATGCAAAGCATCCAAACAGTACAATTCGCCAATTTTTTGTTCTTCAAGTTTAAGTGAACTACGAGCCCCATTGTTAATCCTTTAATGGAAATTAATTGTAACTTTCTACAAGTAGAACAATGATTGGAACACGTAGACGGTTGAAATCTTTGTATATATTGCTTCCATATAGTCTAAGAAACATATATGCAAAGCATCCAAACTGTACCATTCGCCAGTTTATTGTTCTTCAAGTATAAGTGAACAACGAGCCCCATTGTTAATCCTTCAACGGAAATTAATTGTAACTTTCGACAAGTAGAACAATGAATGGAACAGGTAGACGGTGGAAATCAATGTATATATTGCTTCTATATAGTCTAAGAAACATATATACTAAGCATCAAAACAGTACAATTCGCCAATTTTTTGTTCTTCAAGTTTAAGTGAACTACGAGCCCCATTGTTAATCCTTTAATGGAAATTAATTGCAACTTTCTACAAGTAGAACAATGATTGGAACACGTAGACGGTTGAAGTCTTTGTATATATAGCTTCCATATAGTCTAAGAAACATATATGCAAAGCATCCAAACAGTACAATTCGCCAATTTTTTGTTCTTCAAGTTTAAGTGAACTACGAGCCCCATTGTTAATCCTTTAATGGAAATTAATTGTAACTTTTTACAAGTAGAACAATGATTGGAACACGTAGACGGTTGAAATCTTTGTATATATTGCTTCCATATAGTCTAAGAAACATATATGCAAAGCATCCAAACTGTACCATTCGCCAATTTTTTGTTCTTCAGGTTTAAGTGAACAATGAGCCCCATTGTTAATCCTTTATCGGAAATTATTTGTAAATTTCGACAAGTAGAACAATGAATGGAACAGATAGACTGTTGAAATCATTGTATATATTGCTTCTATATAGTCCAAGAAACATCTATGCAAAGCATCCAAACAGTACAAATCGCCAATTTTTTGTTCTTCAAGTTTAAGAGAATATTGAGCCCCAATGGTTCATCCTTTATCGGAAATTGTTTGTAACTTTCGACAAGTAGAACAATGAATGGAACAGGTAGACGGTTGAAATCTTTGTATATATTGCTTCTATATAGTCTACGAAACATATATGCAAAGCATCCAAACAGTCCCATTCGCCAATTTTTTGTTCTTCAAGATTAAGTGAACAATGAGCCCCAATGGTTAATACTTTATCGGAAATTATTTGTAATTTTCGACAATTAGAACAATGAATGGAACAGGTAGACGGTTGAAATCTTTGTATATATTGCTTCTATATAGTCTGAGAAACATATATGCAAAGCATCCAAAAAGTACCATTCGCCAATTTTTTGTTCTTCAAGTTTAAGTGAACAACGAGCCCCATTGATAATCATGAAACGGAAATTATTTGTAATTGTCGACAAGTAGAACTATGAATGGAACAGGTAGACGGTTGAAATCATTGTAGATATTGCTTCTATATAGTCTAAGAAACCTATATGCAAAGCATCTAAACAGTAACATTCGCCAATTTTTTGACCTTCAAGTTTAAGTGAACAACGAACCCCATTGATAATCATGAAATGGAAATTATTTGTAACTTTCTACAAGTAGATCAATGAATAGTACAGGTAGACGGGTGAAATCTTTCTATATATTTCTTCTATATAGTCTAAGAAACATATATGCAAAGAATCCAAACAGTACAATTCGCCAATTTTTTGTTCTTCAAGTTTAAGTGAACTACGAGCCCCATTGTTAATCCTTTATCGGAAATTATTTGTAAATTTCGACAAGTAGAACAATGAATGGAACAGGTAGACTGTTGAAATCATTGTATATATTGCTTCTATATAGTCCAAGAAACATATATGCAAAGCGTCCAAACAGTACAATTCGCCAATTTTTTGCTCTTCAAGTTTAAGTGAACTACGAGCCCCATTGTTAATCCTTTAAAGGAAATTATTTGTAAATTTCGGCAAGTAGAAGAATGAATGGAATAGTAGACGGTTGAAATCATTGTATATATTGCTTCTATATAGTCTAAGAAACATATATGCAAAGCATCCAAACAGTACAATTCGCCAATTTTCTGTTCTTCAAGTTTAAGTAAACTACGATCCCCATTGTTAATCCCTTAACGGAAATTATTTGTAACTTTCGACAAGTAGAACAATGAATGGAACAGGTAGACGGTTGAAATCTTTGTATATATTGCTTCTATATAATCTAAGAAACATATTTGCAAATCATCCAAACAGTACAATTCGCCAATTATTTCATGTTCATGTTTAAGTGAACTACGAGCCCCATTGTTAATACTTTAACGGAAATTATTTGTAACTTCCGACAAGTAGAACAATGAATGGAACAGGTAGACGGTTGAAATCAATGTATATATTGCTTCTATATAGTCTAAGAAACATATATGCAAAGCATCCAAACAGTACAACTCGCCAATTTTTTGTTCTTCAAGTTTAAGTGAACAATGAGCCCTATTGTTAATCCTTTATCGGAAATTATTTGTAATTTTCGACAAGTAGAACAATGAATGGAACAGGTAGACGGTTGAAATCTTCGTATATATTGCTTCTATATAATCTAAGAAACATATATGCAAAGCATCTAAACAGTAACAGTCGCCAATTTTTTGATCTTCAAGTTTAAGTGAACTGCGAGCCCCATTGATAATCATGAAATGGAAATTATTTGTAAATTTCTACAAGTAGAACAATGAATAGTACAGGTAGACGGGTGAAATCTTTCTGTATATTGCTTCTAAATAGTCTAAGAAACATATATGCAAAGCATCCAAACAGTACAATTCGTCAATTTTTTGTTCTTCAAGTTTAAGTGAACTACGAGCCCCATTGTTAATCCTTTAAAGGAAATTATTTGTAAATTTCGACAAGTAGAACAATGAATGGATCTTGTAGACGGTTGAATTCATTGTATATATTGCTTCTATATAGCCTACGAAACATATATGCAAAGCATCCAAACAGTACAATTCGCCAATTTTATGTTCTTCAAGTTTAAGTTAACAATGAGCCCCAATGGTTAATCCTTTATCGGAAATTATTTGTAAATTTCGACAAGTAGAACAATGAATGGAACAGGTAGACTGTTGAAATCATAGTATATATTGCTTCTATATAGTCTAAGAAGCATATATGCAAAGCATCCAAACAGTACAATTCGACAATTTTTGTTGTTCAAGTTTAGTGAACAGTGAGCCCCAATGGTTAATCCTTTATCGGAAATTATTTGTAATTTTCGACAAGTAGAACAATGAATGGATCAGGTAGACGGTTGAAATCATTGTATATATTGCTTCTATATAGCCTACGAAACATCTATGCAAAGCATCCAAACAGTACAATTCGCCAATTTTTTGTTCTTCAAGTTTAAGTGAGCTACGAGCCCCATTGTTAATCCTTTAAAGGAAATTATTTGTAAATTTCGACAAGTAGAACAATGAATGGAACAGGTAGACGGTTGAAATCTTTGTATATATTGCTTCTATATAGTCTAAGAAACATATATGCAAAGCATCCAAACAGTACCATTCGCCAATTTTTTGTTCTTCAAGTTTAAGTGAACAACGAGCCCCAATGGTTAATCCTTTGTCGGAAATTATTTGTAACTTTCGACAAGTAGAACAATGAATGGAACAAGTAGACGGTTGAAATCTTTGTATATATTGCGTCTATATAGTCTAAGAAACATATATGCAAGGCATCCAAACAGTACCATTCGCCAATTTTTTGTTCTTCAAGTTTAAGTGAACTACGAGCCCCATTGTTAATCCTTTAAAGGCAATTATTTGTAAATTTCGACAAGTAGAACAATGAATGGAACAGGTAGACGGTTGAAATCAATGTATATATTGCTTCTATATAGTCTAAGAAACCTGTATGCAAAGCATCTAAACAGTAACAATCGCCAATTTTTTGATCTTCAAGTTTAAGTGCACAGCGAGCCCCATTGATAATCATGAAATGGAAATTATTTGTAACTTTCTACAAGTAGAACAATGAATAGTACAGGTAGACGGGTGAAATCTTTCTATATATTGCTTCTAAATAGTCTAAGAAACATATACGCAAAGCATCCAAACAGTACAATTCGCCAATTATTTCACCTTCATGTTTAAGTGAACTACGAGCCCCATTGTTAATACTTTAACGGAAATTATTTGTAACTTCCGACAAGTAGAACAATGAATGGAACAGGTAGACGGTTGAAATCAATGTATATATTGCTTCTATATAGTCTAAGAAACATATATGCAAAGCATCCAAACAGTACAATTCGCCAATTTTTTGTTCTTCAAGTTTAAGTAAACTACGAGCCCCATTGTTAATACTTTAACGGAAATTATTTGTAACTTCCGACAAGTAGAACAATGAATGGAACAGGTAGACTGTTCAAATCATTGTATATATTGCTTCCATATAGTCCAAGAAACATATATGCAAAGCGTCCAAACAGTACAATTCGCCAATTTTTTGCTCTTCAAGTTTAAGTGAACTACGATCCCCATTGTTAATCCCTTAACGGAAATTATTTGTAACTTTCGACAAGTAGAACAATGAATGAAACAGGTAGACGGTTGAAATCATTGTATATATTGCTTCTATATAGTCTAAGAAGCATATATGCAAAGCATCCAAACAGTACAATTCGACAATTTTTTGTTGTTCAAGTTTAGTGAACAGTGAGCCCCAATGGTTAATCCTTTATCGGAAATTATTTGTAATTTTCGACAAGTAGAACAATGAATGGATCAGGTAGACGGTTGAAATCATTGTATATATTGCTTCTATATAGCCTACGAAACATCTATGCAAAGCATCCAAACAGTACAATTCGCCAATTTTTTGTTCTTCAAGTTTAAGTGAGCTACGATCCCCATTGTTAATCCTTTAAAGGAAATTATTTGTAAATTTCGACAAGTAGAACAATGAATGGATCATGTAGACGGTTGAAATCATTGTATATATTGCTTCTATATAGTCTACGAAACATATATGCAAACATCCAAACAGTACAATTCGCCAATTTTTTGTTCTTCAAGTTTAAGTGAACTACGAGCCCCATTGTTAATCCTTTAATGGAAATTAATTGTAACTTTCTACAAGTAGAACAATGATTGGAACACGTAGACGGTTGAAATCTTTGTATATATTGCTTCCATATAGTCTAAGAAACATATATGCAAAGCATCCAAACAGTACAATTCGCCAATTTTTTGTTCTTCAAGTTTAAGTGAACTACGAGCCCCATTGTTAATCCTTTAATGGAAATTAATTGTAACTTTCTACAAGTAGAACAATGATTGGAACACGTAGACGGTTGAAATCTTTGTATATATTGCTTCCATATAGTCTAAGAAACATATATGCAAAGCATCCAAACTGTACCATTCGCCAATTTTTTGTTCTTCAAGTTTAAGTGAACAATGAGCCCCATTGTTAATCCTTTATCGGAAATTATTTGTAAATTTCGACAAGTAGAACAATGAATGGAACAGGTAGACGGTTGAAATCTTTGTATATATTGCTTCTATATAGTCTAAGAAACATATATGCAAAGCATCCAAACAGTACCATTCGCCAATTTTTTGTTCTTCAAGTTTAAGTGAACAACGAGCCCCAATGGTTAATCCTTTGTCGGAAATTATTTGTAACTTTCGACAAGTAGAACAATGAATGGAACAGGTAGACGGTTGAAATCTTTGTATATATTGCGTCTATATAGTCTAAGAAACATATATGCAAAGCATCCAAACAGTACCATTCGCCAATTTTTTGTTCTTCAAGTTTAAGTGAACTACGAGCCCCATTGTTAATCCTTTAAAGGCAATTATTTGTAAATTTCGACAAGTAGAACAATGAATGGAACAGGTAGACGGTTGAAATCAATGTATATATTGCTTCTATATAGTCTAAGAAACCTATATGCAAAGCATCTAAACAGTAACAATCGCCAATTTTTTGATCTTCAAGTTTAAGTGCACAGCGAGCCCCATTGATAATCATGAAATGGAAATTATTTGTAACTTTCTACAAGTAGAACAATGAATAGTACAGGTAGACGGGTGAAATCTTTCTATATATTGCTTCTAAATAGTCTAAGAAACATATACGCAAAGCATCCAAACAGTACAATTCGCCAATTATTTCATCTTCATGTTTAAGTGAACTACGAGCCCCATTGTTAATACTTTAACGGAAATTAATTGTAACTTTCGACAAGTAGAACAATGAATGGAACAGGTAGACGGTGGAAATCAATGTATATATTGCTTCTATATAGTCTAAGAAACATATATGCTAAGCATCAAAACAGTACAATTCGCCAATTTTTTGTTCTTCAAGTTTAAGTGAACTACGAGCCCCATTGTTAATCCTTTAATGGAAATTAATTGCAACTTTCTACAAGTAGAACAATGATTGGAACACGTAGACGGTTGAAGTCTTTGTATATATTGCTTCCATATAGTCTAAGAAACATATATGCAAAGCATCCAAACAGTACAATTCGCCAATTTTTTGTTCTTCAAGTTTAAGTGAACTACGAGCCCCATTGTTAATCCTTTAATGGAAATTAATTGTAACTTTTTACAAGTAGAACAATGATTGGAACACGTAGACGGTTGAAATCTTTGTATATATTGCTTCCATATAGTCTAAGAAACATATATGCAAAGCATCCAAACTGTACCATTCGCCAATTTTTTGTTCTTCAAGTTTAAGTGAACAATGAGCCCCATTGTTAATCCTTTATCGGAAATTATTTGTAAATTTCGACAAGTAGAACAATGAATGGAACAGGTAGACTGTTGAAATCATTGTATATATTGCTTCTATATAGTCCAAGAAACATATATGCAAAGCGTCCAAACAGTACAATTCGCCAATTTTTTGCTCTTCAAGTTTAAGTGAACTGCGAGCCCCATTGTTAATCCTTTAAAGGCAATTATTTGTAAATTTCGACAAGTAGAACAATGAATGGAACAGGTAGACGGTTGAAATCAATGTATATATTGCTTCTATATAGTCTAAGAAACCTATATGCAAAGCATCTAAACAGTAACAATCGCCAATTTTTTGATCTTCAAGTTTAAGTGCACAGCGTGCCCCACTTTTAAACATGAAATGGAAATTATTTGTAACTTTCTACAAGTAGAACAATGAATAGTACAGGTAGACGGGTGAAATCTTTCTATATATTGCTTCTAAATAGTCTAAGAAACATATACGCAAAGCATCCAAACAGTACAATTCGCCAATTATTTCATCTTCATGTTTAAGTGAACTACGAGCCCCATTGTTAATACTTTAACGGAAATTATTTGTAACTTCCGACAAGTAGAACAATGAATGGAACAGGTAGACGGTTGAAATCAATGTATATATTGCTTCTATATAGTCTAAGAAACATATATGCAAAGCATCCAAACAGTACAATTCGCCAATTTTTTGTTCTTCAAGTTTAAGTAAACTACGAGCCCCATTGTTAATACTTTAACGGAAATTATTTGTAACTTCCGACAAGTAGAACAATGAATGGAACAGGTAGACTGTTCAAATCATTGTATATATTGCTTCCATATAGTCCAAGAAACATATATGCAAAGCGTCCAAACAGTACAATTCGCCAATTTTTTGCTCTTCAAGTTTAAGTGAACTACGATCCCCATTGTTAATCCCTTAACGGAAATTATTTGTAACTTTCGACAAGTAGAACAATGAATGAAACAGGTAGACGGTTGAAATCATTGTATATATTGCTTCTATATAGTCTTAGAAGCATATATGCAAAGCATCCAAACAGTACAATTCGACAATTTTTTGTTGTTCAAGTTTAGTGAACAGTGAGCCCCAATGGTTAATCCTTTATCGGAAATTATTTGTAATTTTCGACAAGTAGAACAATGAATGGATCAGGTAGACGGTTGAAATCATTGTATATATTGCTTCTATATAGCCTACGAAACATATATGCAAACATCCAAACAGTACAATTCGCCAATTTTTTGTTCTTCAAGTTTAAGTGAACTACGAGCCCCATTGTTAATCCTTTAATGGAAATTAATTGTAACTTTCTACAAGTAGAACAATGATTGGAACACGTAGACGGTTGAAATCTTTGTATATATTGCTTCCATACAGTCTAAGAAACATATATGCAAAGCATCCAAACAGTACAATTCGCCAATTTTTTGTTCTTCAAGTTTAAGTGAACTACGAGCCCCATTGTTAATCCTTTAATGGAAATTAATTGTAACTTTCTACAAGTAGAACAATGATTGGAACACGTAGACGGTTGAAATCTTTGTATATATTGCTTCCATATAGTCTAAGAAACATATATGCAAAGCATCCAAACTGTACCATTCGCCAATTTTTTGTTCTTCAAGTTTAAGTGAACAATGAGCCCCATTGTTAATCCTTTATCGGAAATTATTTGTAAATTTCGACAAGTAGAACAATGAATGGAACAGGTAGACTGTTGAAATCATTGTATATATTGCTTCTATATAGTCCAAGAAACATATATGCAAAGCGTCCAAACAGTACAATTCGCCAATTTTTTGCTCTTCAAGTGTAAGTGAACTACGAGCCCCATTGTTAATCCTTTAAAGGAAATTATTTGTAAATTTCGGCAAGTAGAAGAATGAATGGAATAGTAGACGGTTGAAATCATTGTATATATTGCTTCTATATAGTCTAAGAAACATATATGCAAAGCATCCAAACAGTACAATTCGCCAATTTTCTGTTCTTCAAGTTTAAGTAAACTATGATCCCCATTGTTAATCCCTTAACGGAAATTATTTGTAACTTTCGACAAGTAGAACAATGAATGGAACAGGTAGACGGTTGAAATCTTTGTATATATTGCTTCTATATAATCTAAGAAACATATATGCAAAGCATCCAAACAGTACAATTCGCCAATTATTTCATCTTCATGTTTAAGTGAACTACGAGCCCCATTGTTAATACTTTAACGGAAATTATTTGTAACTTCCGACAAGTAGAACAATGAATGGAACAGGTAGACGGTTGAAATCAATGTATATATTGCTTCTATATAGTCTAAGAAACATATATGCAAAGCATCCAAACAGTACAACTCGCCAATTTTTTGTTCTTCAAGTTTAAGTGAACAATGAGCCCTATTGTTAATCCTTTATCGGAAATTATTTGTAACTTTCGACAAGTAGAACAATGAATGGAACAGGTAGACGGTTGAAATCTTCGTATATATTGCTTCTATATAATCTAAGAAACATATATGCAAAGCATCTAAACTGTAACAATCGCCAATTTTTTGATATTCAAGTTTAAGTGAACTGCGAGCCCCATTGATAATCATGAAATGGAAATTATTTGTAACTTTCTACAAGTAGAACAATGAACAGTACAGGTAGACGGGTGAAATCTTTCTGTATATTGCTTCTAAATAGTCTAAGAAACATATATGCAAAGCATCCAAACAGTACAATTCGTCAATTTTTTGTTCTTCAAGTTTAAGTGAACTACGAGCCCCATTGTTAATCCTTTAAAGGAAATTATTTGTAAATTGCGACAAGTAGAACAATGAATGGATCTTGTAGACGGTTGAATTCATTGTATATATTGCTTCTATATAGCCTACGAAACATATATGCAAAGCATCCAAACAGTACAATTCGACAATTTTTTGCTCTTCAAGTTTAAGTGAACAATGAGCCCCAATGGTTAATCCTTTATCGGAAATTATTTGTAATTTTCGACAAGTCGAACAATGAATGGAACAGGTAGACGGTTGAAATATTTGTATATATTGCTTCTATATAGTCTACGAAACATATATGCAAAGCATCCAATCAGTACAATTCGTCAATTTTTTGTACTTCAAGTTTAAGTGAACTACGAGCCCCATTGTTAATCCTTTAACGGAAATTAATTGTAACTTTCGACAAGTAGAACAATGAATGGAACAGGTAGACGGTTGAAATCTTTGTATATATTGCTTCTATATAGTCTAAGAAACATATATGCAAAGCATCCAAACAGTACAATTCGCCAATTTATTGTTCTTCAAGTTTAAGTGAACAATGAGCCCCAATGGTTAATCCTTTATCGGAAATTATTTGTAAATTTCGACAAGTAGAACAATGAATGGAACAGGTAGACGATGAAATCATTGTATATATTGCTTCTATATAGTCTAAGAAACATATATGCAAAGCATCCAAACAGTACAATTCGACAATTTTTTGCTCTTCAAGTTTAAGTGAACTACGAGCCCCATTGTTAATCCTTTAAAGGAAATTATTTGTAAATTTCGGCAAGTAGAACAATGAATGGAATAGGTAGACGGTTGAAATCATTGTATATATTGCTTCTATATAGTCTAAGAAACATATATGCAAAGCATCCAAACAGTACAAATCGCCAATTTTTTGTTCTTCAAGTTTAAGTTAACTACGATCCCCATTGTTAATCCATTAACGGAAATTATTTGTAACTTTCGACAAGTAGAACAATGAATGGAACAGGTAGACGGTTGAAATCATTGTCTATATTGCTTCTATATAGTCTAAGAAACATATATGCAAAGCATCCAAACAGTACAATTCGCCAATTTTTTGTTCCTCAAGTTTAAGTGAACAATGAGCCCCAATGGTTAATCCTTTATCGGAAATTATTTGTAATTTTCGACAAGTAGAACAATGAATGGAACAGGTAGACGGTTGAAATCATTGTATATATTGCTTCTATATAGTCTAAGAAACATGTACGCAAAGCATCCAAACAGTACAATTCGCCAATTTTTTGTTCTTCAAGTTTAAGTGAACTACGATCCCCATTGTTAATCCCTTAACGGAAATTATTTGTAACTTTCGACAAGTAGAACAGTGAATGGAACAGGTAGACGGTTGGAATCTTTGTATATATTGCTTCCATATAATCTAAGAAACATGTACGCAAAGCATCCAAACAGTACAATTCGCCAATTTTTTGTTCTTCAAGTTTAAGTGAACTACGAGCCCCATTGTTAATCCCTTAACGGAAATTATTTGTAACTTTCGACAAGTAGAACAGTGAATGGAACAGGTAGACGGTTGAAATCTTTGTATATATTGCTTCCATATAGTCTAAGAAACATGTACGCAAAGCATCCAAACAGTACAATTCGCCAATTTTTTGTTCTTCAAGTTTAAGTGAACTACGATCCCCATTGTTAATCCCTTAACGGAAATTATTTGTAACTTTCGACAAGTAGAACAGTGAATGGAATAGGTAGACGGTTGAAATCATTGTATATATTGCTTCCATATAGTCTAAGAAACACATATGCAAAGCATCCAAACAGTACAATTCGCCAATTTTATGTTCTTCAAGTTTAAATGAACTACGAGCCCCATTGTTAATCATTTAACGGAAATTATTTGTAACATTCGACAAGTAAAACAATGAATGGAACAGGTAGACGGTTGAAATCTTTGTATATATATTGCTTCTATATAGTCTAAGAACCATATATGCAAAGCATCCAAACAGTACCATTCGCCAATTTTTTGTTCTTCAAGTTTAAGTGAACAATGAGCCCCATTGTTAATCCTTTATCGGAAATTATTTGTAATTTTCGACAAGTAGAACAATGAATGGAACAGGTAGAAGGTTGAAATCTTTGTATATATTGCTTCCATATAGTCTGAGAAACATGTACGCAAAGCATCCAAACAGTACCATTCGCCAATTTTTTGGTCTTCAAGTTTAAGTGAACTACGAGCCCCATTGTTATTCCTTTATCGGAAATTATTTGTAACTTTCGACAAGTAGAACAATGAATGGAACAGGTAGACGGTTGAAATCTTTGTATATATTGCGTCTATATAGTCTAAGAAACATATATGCAAAGCACCTAAACAGTAACAATCGCCAATTTTTGGATCTTCAAGTTTAAGTGAACAGCGAGCCCCATTGATAATCATGAAATGGAAATTATTTGTAACTTTCTACAAGTAGAACAATGAATAGTACAGGTAGACGGGTGAAATCTTTGTATATATTGCTTCCATATAGTCTAAGAAACATATATGCAAAGCGTCCAAACAGTACAATTCGCCAATATTTTGCTCTTCAAATTTAAGTGAACAATGAGCCCCATTGTTAATCCTTTATCGGAAATTATTTGTAATTTTCGACAAGTAGAACAATGAATGGAACAGGTAGAAGGTTGAAATCTTTGTATATATTGCTTCTATATAGTCTAAGAAACATATATGCAAAGCATCCAAACAGTACAATTCGCCAATTTTTTGCTCTTCAAGTTTAAGTGAACTACGAGCCCCATTGTTAATCCTTTAAAGGAAATTATTTGTAAATTTCGGGAAGTAGAAGAATGAATGGAATAGTAGACGGTTGAAATCATTGTATATATTGCTTCTATATAGTCTAAGAAACATATATGCAAAGCATCCAAACAGTACAATTCGCCAATTTTTTGTTCTTCAAGTTTAAGTGAACAATGAGCCCCAATGGTTAATCCGTTATCGGAAATTATTTGTAGCTTTCGACAAGTAGAACAATGAATGGAACAGGTAGACGGTTGAAATCTTTGTATATATTGCTTCTATATAGTCTAAGAAACATATATGCAAAGCATCCAAACAGTACAATTCGCCAATTTATTGTTCTTCAAGTTTAAGTTAACAACGAGCCCCATTGTTAATCCTTTAAAGGAAATTATGTGTAAATTTCGACAAGTAGAACAATGATTGGAACACGTAGACGGTTGAAATCTTTGTATATATTGCTTCCATATAGTCTGAGAAACATGTACGCAAAGCATCCAAACAGTACCATTCGCCAATTTTTTGGTCTTCAAGTTTAAGTGAACTACGAGCCCCATTGTTATTCCTTTATCGGAAATTATTTGTAACTTTCGACAAGTAGAACAATGATTGGAACACGTAGACGGTTGAAATCTTTGTATATATTGCTTCCATATAGTCTGAGAAACATGTACGCAAAGCATCCAAACAGTAACAATCGCCAATTTTTTGATCTTCAAGTTTAAGTGTACAGCGAGCCCCATTGATAATCATGAAATGGAAATTATTTGTAACTTTCTACAAGTAGAACAATGAATAGTACAGGTAGACGGGTGAAATCTTTGTATATATTGCTTCCATATAGTCTAAGAAACATATATGCAAAGCGTCCAAACAGTACAATTCGCCAATTTTTTGTTCTTCAAATTTAAGTGAACAATGAGCCCCATTGTTAATCCTTTATCGGAAATTATTTGTAATTTTCGACAAGTAGAACAATGAATGGAACAGGTAGAAGGTTGAAATCTTTGTATATATTGCTTCTATATAATCTAAGAAACATATATGCAAAGCATCCAAACAGTACAATTCGCCAATTATTTCATCTTCATGTTTAAGTGAACTACGAGCCCCATTGTTAATACTTTAACGGAAATTATTTGTAACTTCCCACAAGTAGAACAATGAATGGAACAGGTAGACGGTTGAAATCTTTGTATATATTGCTTCCATATAGTCTAAGAAACATTTATGCAAAGCATCCAAACAGTACAATTCGCCAATTTTTTGTTCTTCAAGTTTAAGTGAACAATGAGACCCATTGTTAATCCTTTATCGGAAATTATTTGTAACTTTCGACAAGTAGATCAATGAATGGAACAGGTAGACGGTTGAAATCTTTGTATATATTGCGTCTATATAGTCTAAGAAACATATATGCAAAGCATCCAAACAGTACAATTCGCCAATTTTTTGTTCTTCAAGTTTAAGTGAACAATGAGCCCCAATGGTTAATCCTTTATCGGAAATTATTTGTAATTTTCGACAAGTAGAACAATGAATGGAACAGGTAGACGGTTGAAATCTTTGTATATATTGCTTCTATATAGTCTAAGAAACAAATATGCAAAGCATCCAAACAGTACAATTCGCCAATTTATTGTTCTTCAAGTTTAAGTGAACAACGAGCCCCATTGTTAATCCTTTAAAGGAAATTATTTGTAACTTTCGACAAGTAGAACAATGAATGGATCATGTAGACGGTTGAAATCATTGTATATATTGCTTCTATATAGTCTACGAAACATATATGCAAAGCATCCAAACAGTACAATTCGCCAATTTTTTGTTCTTCAAGTTTAAGTGAACAATGAGCCCCAATGGTTAATCCTTTATCGGAAATTATTTGTAATTTTCGACAAGTAGAACAATGAATGGAACAGGTAGACGGTTGAAATATTTGTATATATTGCTTCTATATAATCTAAGAAACATATATGCAAAGCATCTAAACAGTAACAATCGCCAATTTTTTGATCTTCAAGTTTAAGTGTACAGCGAGCCCCATTGATAATCATGAAATGGAAATTATTTGTAACTTTCTACAAGTAGAACAATGAATAGTACAGGTAGACGGGTGAAATCTTTCTATATATTGCTTCTAAATAGTCTAAGAAACATCTATGCAAAGCATCCAAACAGTACAATTCGCCAATTATTTGTTCTTCACGTTTAAGTAAACTACGATCCCCATTGTTAATCCCTTGACGGAAATTATTTGTAACTTTCGACAAGTAGAACAGTGAATGGAACAGGTAGACGGTTGAAATCTTTGTATATATTGCTTCTATATAGTATAAGAAACATATATGCAAAGCATCCAAACAGTACAATTCGCCAATTTTTTGTTCTTCAAGTTTAAGTGAACAATGAGCCCCAATGGTTAATCCGTTATCGGAAATTATTTGTAACTTTCGACAAGTAGACCAATGAATGGAACAGGTAGACTGTTGAAATCATTGTATATATTGCTTCTATATAGTCTAAGAAACATTTATGCAAAGCATCCAAACAGTACAATTCGCCAATTTTTTGTTCTTCAAGTTCAAGTAGACTACGATCCCCATTGTTAATCCCTTAACGGAAATTATTTGTAACTTTCGACAAGTAGAACAGTGAATGGAACAGGTAGACGGTTGAAATCTTTGTATATATTGCTTCTATATAGTCTAAGAAGCATTTATGCAAAGCATCCAAACAGTACAATTCGCCAATTTTTTGTTCTTCAAGTTTAAGTGAACAATGAGCCCCAATGGTTAATCCGTTATCGGAAATTATTTGTAACTTTCGACAAGTAGAACAATGAATGGAACAGGTAGACTGTTGAAATCATTGTATATATTGCTTCTATATAGTATAAGAAACATATATGCAAAGCATCCAAACAGTACCATTCGCCAATTTTTTGTTCTTCAAGTTTATGTGAACTACGAGTCCCATTGTTAATCCTTTAAAGGAAATTATTTGTAAATTTCGACAAGTAGAACAATGAATGGAACAGGTAGACTGTTGAAATCATTGTATATATTGCTTCTATATAGTATAAGAAACATATATGCAAAGCATCCAAACAGTACAATTCGCCAATTTTTTGTTCTTCAAGTTTAAGTGAACAATGAGCCCCATTGTTAATCCTTTAAAGGAAATTATTTGTAACTTTCGACAAGTAGAACAATGAATGGAACAGGTAGACTGTTGAAATCATTGTATATATTGCTTCTATATAGTCTAAGAAGCATTTATGCAAAGCATCCAAACAGTACAATTCGCCAATTTTTTGTTCTTCAAGTCTAAGTAAACTACGATCCCCATTGTTAATCCCTTAACGGAAATTATTTGTAAATTTCGACAAGTAGAACAATGATTGGAACACGTAGACGGTTGAAATCTTTGTATATATAGCTTCCATATAGTCTAAGAAACATGTACGCAAAGCATCCAAACACTACCATTCGCCAATTTTTAGTTCTTCAAGTTTAAGTGAACAATGAGCCCCATTGTTAATCCTTTATCGGAAATTATTTCTAACTTTCGCCAAGTAGAACAATGAATGGAACACGTAGACGGTTGAAATCTTTGTATATATTGCTTCTATATAGACTAAGAAACATATATGCAAAGCATCCAAACAGTACCATTCGCCAATTTTTTGTTCTTCAAGTTTAAGTGAACAACGAGCCCCATTGATAATCATGAAACGGAAATTATTTGTAACTTTCTACAAGTAGAACAATGAATAGTACAGGTAGACGGGTGAAATCTTTCTATATATTGCTTCTACATAGTCTAAGAAACATCTATGCAAAGCATCCAAACAGTACAATTCGCCAATTTTTTGTTCTTCAAGTTTAAGTGAACAATGAGCCCCAAAGGTTAATCCGTTATCGGAATTATTTGTAACTTTCGACAAGTAGAACAATGAATGGAACAGGTAGACTGTTGAAATCATTGTATATATTGCTTCTATATAGTATAAGAAACATATATGCAAAGCATCCAAACAGTACCATTCGCCAATTTTTTGTTCTTCAAGTTTATGTGAACTACGAGTCCCATTGTTAATCCTTTAAAGGAAATTATTTGTAAATTTCGACAAGTAGAACAATGAATGGAACAGGTAGACTGTTGAAATCATTGTATATATTGCTTCTATATAGTATAAGAAACATATATGCAAAGCATCCAAACAGTACAATTCGCCAATTTTTTGTTCTTCAAGTTTAAGTGAACAATGAGCCCCATTGTTAATCCTTTAAAGGAAATTATTTGTAACTTTCGACAAGTAGAACAATGAATGGAACAGGTAGACTGTTGAAATCATTGTATATATTGCTTCTATATAGTATAAGAAACATATATGCAAAGCATCCAAACAGTACAATTCGCCAATTTTTTGTTCTTCAAGTCTAAGTAAACTACGATCCCCATTGTTAATCCCTTAACGGAAATTATTTGTAACTTTCGACAAGTAGAACAGTGAATGGAACAGGTAGACGGTTGAAATCTTTGTATATATTGCTTCTATATAGTATAAGAAACATATATGCAAAGCATCCGAACAGTACAATTCGCCAATTTTTTGTTCTTCAAGTTTAAGTGAACAATGAGCCCCAATGATGAATCCGTTATCGGAAATTATTTGTAAATTTCGGCAAGTAGAACAATGAATGGAATAGGTAGACGGTTGAAATCATTGTATATATTGCTTCTATATAGTCTAAGAAACATATATGCAAAGCATCCAAACAGTACAATTCGCCAATTTCTTGTTCTTCAAGTTTAAGTAAACTACGATCCCCATTGTTAATCCCTTAACGGAAATTATTTGTAACTTTCGACAAGTAGAACAATGAATGGAACAGGTAGACGGTTGAAATCTTTGTATATATTGCTTCTATAAAGTCTAAGAAACATGTATGCAAATCATCCAAACAGTACAATTCGCCAATTATTTGTTCTTCAAGTTTAAGTGAACTACGAGCCCCATTGTTAATCCTTTAACGGAAATTAATTGTAACTTTCTACAAGTAGAACAATGATTGGAACACGTAGACGGTTGAAATCTTTGTATATATTGCTTCCATATAGTCTAAGAAACATATATGCAAAGCATCCAAACAGTACAATTCGTCAATTTCTTGTTCTTCAAGTTTAAGTAAACTACGATCCCCATTGTTAATCCCTTAACGGAAATTATTTGTATCTTTCGACAAGTAGAACAATGAATGGAACAGGTAGACGGTTGAAATCTTTGTATATATTGCTTCCATATAGTCTAAGAAACATGTACGCAAAGCATCCAAACAGTACCATTCGCCAATTTTTTGTTCTTCAAGTTTAAGTGAACAATGAGCCCCAATGGTTAATCCTTTATCGGAAATTATTTGTAATTTTCGACAAGTAGAACAATGAATAGTACAGGTAGACGGGTGAAATCTTTCTATATATTGCTTCTACATAGTCTAAGAAACATCTATGCAAAGCATCCAAACAGTACAATTCGCCAATTTTTTTGTTCTTCAAATTTAAGTGAACTACGAGCCCCATTGTTAATCCTTTAACGGAAATTAATTGTAACTTTCTACAAGTAGAACAATGAACGGAACAGGTAGACGGTTGAAATCATTGTATGTATTGCTTCTATATAGTCTAAGAAACATATATGCAAAGCATCCAAACAGTACAATTCGCCACTTTTTTGTTCTTCAAGTTTAAGTGAACTACGATCCCCATTGTTAATCCTTTAACGGAAATTAATTGTAAGTTTCTACAAGTAGAACAATGATTGGAACACGTAGACGGTTGAAATCTTTGTATATATTGCTTCCATATAGTCTAAGAAACATATATGCAAAGCATCCACACAGTACCATTTGCCAATTTTGTGTTCTTCAAGTTTAAGTGAACAATGGGACCCATTGTTAATCCTTTATCGGAAATTATTTGTAACTTTCGACAAGTAGATCAATGAATGGAACAGGTAGACGGTTGAAATCTTTGTATATATTGCTTCTATATAGTCTAAGAAACATATATGCAAAGCATCCAAACAGTACAATTCGCCAATTTTTTGTTCTTCAAGTTTAAGTGAACAATGAGCCCCAATGGTTAATCCTTTATCGGAAATTATTTGTAACTTTCGACAAGTAGAACAATGTTTGGAACACGTGGACGGTTGAAATCTTTGTATATATTGCTTCCATATAGTCTAAGAAACATATATTCAAAGCATCCAAACAGTACAATTCGCCAATTTTTTGTTCTTCAAGTTTAAGTGAACTACGAGCCCCATTGTTAATCCTTTAACGGAAATTAATTGTAACTTTCTACAAGTAGAACAATGATTGGAACACGTAGACGGTTGAAATCTTTGTATTAATTGCTTCCATATAGTCTAAGAAACATATATGCAAAGCATCCACACAGTACCATTTGCCAATTTTGTGTTCTTCAAGTTTAAGTGAACAATGAGCCCCATTGTTAATCCTTTAACGGAAATTAATTATAACTTTCTACAAGTAGAACAATGATTGGGACATGTAGACGGTTGAAATCTTTGTATATATTGCTTCTATATAATCTAAGAAACATATATGCAAAGCATCCAAACAGAACCATTCGCCAATTTTTTGTTCTTAAAGGTTAACTGAACAATGAGCCCCATTGTTAATCCTTTAAAGGAAATTATTTGTAAATTTCGACAAGTAGAACAATGATTGGAACAGGTAGACGGTTGAAATCTTTGTATATATTGCTTCCATATAGTCTAAGAAACATGTACGCAAAGCATCCAAACAGTACCATTCGCCAATTTTTTGTTCTTCAAGTTTAAGTGAACAATGAGCCCCATTGTTACTCCTTTATCGGAAATTATTTGTAACTTTCGACAAGTAGAACAATGAATGGAACAGGTAGACGGTTGAAATCTTTGTATATATTGCTTCTATATAGTCTAAGAAACATATATGCAAAGCATCCAAACAGTACCAATCGCCAATTTTTTGTTCTTCAAGTTTAAGTAAACTACGATCCCCATTGTTAATCCCTTAACGGAAATTATTTGTAACATTCGACAAGTAGAACAATGAATGGAACAGGTAGACGGTTGAAATCATTGTATATATTGCTTCTATATATTCTAAGAAACATATATGCAAAGCACCCAAACAGTACAATTCGCCAATTTATTGTTCTTCAAGTTTAAGTGAACAACGAGCCCCATTGTTCATCCTTTAAAGGAAATTATTTGTAAATTTCGACAAGTAGAACAATGATTGGAACAAGTAGACGGTTGAAATATTATTATATATTGCTTCCATATAGTCTAAGAAACATATATGCAAAGCATCCAAACAGTACCATTCGCCAATTTTTTGTTCTTCAAGTTTAAGTGAACAATGAGCCCCATTGTTACTCCTTTATCGGAAATTATTTGTAACTTTCGACAAGTAGAACAATGAATGGAACAGGTAGACGGTTGAAATCTTTTTATATATTGCTTCTATATAGTCTAAGAAACATATATGCAAAGCATCCAAACAGTACAATTCGACAATTTTTTGTTCTTCATGTTTAGTGAACAATGAGCCCCAATGGTTAATCCTTTAAAGGAAATTATTTGTAAATTTCGGCAAGTAGAACAATGAATGGAATAGGTAGACGGTTGAAATCTTTGTATATATTGCTTCTATATAATCTAAGAAACATATATGCAAAGCAATTTTTTGTTCTTCAAGTTTAAGTGAACAACGAGCCCCATTGATAATCATGAAACGGAAATTATTTGTAACTTTCTACAAGTAGAACAATGAATAGTACAGGTAGACGGGTGAAATCTTTCTATATATTGCTTCTACATAGTCTAAGAAACATCTATGCAAAGCATCCAAACAGTACAATTCGCCAATTTTTTGTTCTTCAAGTTTAAGTGAACTACGAGCCCCATTGTTAATCCTTTAACGGAAATTAATTGTAACTTTTTACAAGTAGAACAATGAATAGTACAGGTAGACGGGTGAAATCTTTCTATATATTGCTTCTACATAGTCTAAGAAACATCTATGCAAAGCATCCAAACAGTACAATTCGCCAATTTTTTGTTCTTCAAGTTTAAGTGAACTACGAGCCCCATTGTTAATCCTTTAACGGAAATTAATTGTAACTTTTTACTAGTAGAACAATGATTGGAACACGTAGACGGTTGAAATCTTTGTATATATTGCTTCCATATAGTCTAAGAAACATATATGCAAAGCATCCAAACAGTACAATTCGCCAATTTATTGTTCTTCAAGTTTAAGTGAACAACGAGGCCCATTGATAATCATGAAACGGAAATTATTTGTAACTTTCGACAAGAAGAACAATAAATAGAACAGGTAGACGGTTGCAATCTTTGTATATGTTGCTTCTATATAGTCTAAGGAACCTATATGCAAAGCATCTAAACAGTAACATTCGCCAATTTTTTGATCTTCAAGTTTAAGTGAACAATGAGCCCCATTGTTAATCCTTTATCGGAAATTATTTCTAACTTTCGGCAAGTAGAACAATGAATGGAACACGTAGACGGTTGAAATCTTTGTATATGTTGCTTCTATATAGTATAAGAAACATATATGCAAAGCATCCAAACAGTACAATTCGCCAATTTTTTGTTCTTCAAGTCTAAGTAAACTACGATCCCCATTGTTAATCCCTTAACGGAAATTATTTGTAACTTTCGACAAGTAGAACAGTGAATGGAACAGGTAGACGGTTGAAATCTTTGTATATATTGCTTCTATATAGTATAAGAAACATATATGCAAAGCATCCAAACAGTACAATTCGCCAATTTTTTGTTCTTCAAGTTTAAGTGAACAATGAGCCCCATTGTTAATCCTTTAACGGAAATTAATTGTAACTTTCTACAAGTAGAACAATGATTGGGACATGTAGACGGTTGAAATCTTTGTATATATTGCTTCTATATAATCTAAGAAACATATATGCAAAGCATCCAAACAGAACCATTCGCCAATTTTTTGTTCTTAAAGGTTAACTGAACAATGAGCCCCATTGTTAATCCTTTAAAGGAAATTATTTGTAAATTTCGACAAGTAGAACAATGATTGGAACAGGTAGACGGTTGAAATCTTTGTATATATTGCTTCCATATAGTCTAAGAAACATGTACGCAAAGCATCCAAACAGTACCATTCGCCAATTTTTTGTTCTTCAAGTTTAAGTGAACAATGAGCCCCATTGTTACTCCTTTATCGGAAATTATTTGTAACTTTCGACAAGTAGAACAATGAATGGAACAGGTAGACGGTTGAAATCTTTGTATATATTGATTCTATATAGTCTAAGAAACATATATGCAAAGCATCCAAACAGTACCAATCGCCAATTTTTTGTTCTTCAAGTTTAAGTAAACTACGATCCCCATTGTTAATCCCTTAACGGAAATTATTTGTAACATTCGACAAGTAGAACAATGAATGGAATAGGTAGACGGTTGAAATCATTGTATATATTGCTTCTATATAGTCTAAGAAACATATATGCAAAGCATCCAAACAGTACAATTCGCCAATTTCTTGTTCTTCAAGTTTAAGTAAACTACGATCCCCATTGTTAATCCCTTAACGGAAATTATTTGTAACTTTCGACAAGTAGAACAATGAATGGAACAGGTAGACGGTTGAAATCTTTGTATATATTGCTTCTATAAAGTCTAAAAAACATGTATGCAAATCATCCAAACAGTACAATTCGCCAATTATTTGTTCTTCAAGTTTAAGTGAACTACGAGCCCCATTGTTAATCCTTTAACGGAAATTAATTGTAACTTTCTACAAGTAGAACAATGATTGGAACACGTAGACGGTTGAAATCTTTGTATATATTGCTTCCATATAGTCTAAGAAACATATATGCAAAGCATCCAAACAGTACAATTCGTCAATTTCTTGTTCTTCAAGTTTAAGTAAACTACGATCCCCATTGTTAATCCCTTAACGGAAATTATTTGTATCTTTCGACAAGTAGAACAATGAATGGAACAGGTAGACGGTTGAAATCTTTGTATATATTGCTTCCATATAGTCTAAGAAACATATATGCAAAGCATCCACACAGTACCATTTGCCAATTTTGTGTTCTTCAAGTTTAAGTGAACAATGGGACCCATTGTTAATCCTTTATCGGAAATTATTTGTAACTTTCGACAAGTAGATCAATGAATGGAACAGGTAGACGGTTGAAATCTTTGTATATATTGCTTCTATATAGTCTAAGAAACATATATGCAAAGCATCCAAACAGTACAATTCGCCAATTTTTTGTTCTTCAAGTTTAAGTGAACAATGAGCCCCAATGGTTAATCCTTTATCGGAAATTATTTGTAACTTTCGACAAGTAGAACAATGTTTGGAACACGTGGACGGTTGAAATCTTTGTATATATTGCTTCCATATAGTCTAAGAAACATATATTCAAAGCATCCAAACAGTACAATTCGCCAATTTTTTGTTCTTCAAGTTTAAGTGAACTACGAGCCCCATTGTTAATCCTTTAACGGAAATTAATTGTAACTTTCTACAAGTAGAACAATGATTGGAACACGTAGACGGTTGAAATCTTTGTATTAATTGCTTCCATATAGTCTAAGAAACATATATGCAAAGCATCCACACAGTACCATTTGCCAATTTTGTGTTCTTCAAGTTTAAGTGAACAATGAGCCCCATTGTTAATCCTTTAACGGAAATTAATTGTAACTTTCTACAAGTAGAACAATGATTGGGACATGTAGACGGTTGAAATCTTTGTATATATTGCTTCTATATAATCTAAGAAACATATATGCAAAGCATCCAAACAGAACCATTCGCCAATTTTTTGTTCTTAAAGGTTAACTGAACAATGAGCCCCATTGTTAATCCTTTAAAGGAAATTATTTGTAAATTTCGACAAGTAGAACAATGATTGGAACAGGTAGACGGTTGAAATCTTTGTATATATTGCTTCCATATAGTCTAAGAAACATGTACGCAAAGCATCCAAACAGTACCATTCGCCAATTTTTTGTTCTTCAAGTTTAAGTGAACAATGAGCCCCATTGTTACTCCTTTATCGGAAATTATTTGTAACTTTCGACAAGTAGAACAATGAATGGAACAGGTAGACGGTTGAAATCTTTGTATATATTGATTCTATATAGTCTAAGAAACATATATGCAAAGCATCCAAACAGTACCAATCGCCAATTTTTTGTTCTTCAAGTTTAAGTAAACTACGATCCCCATTGTTAATCCCTTAACGGAAATTATTTGTAACATTCGACAAGTAGAACAATGAATGGAACAGGTAGACGGTTGAAATCATTGTATATATTGCTTCTATATATTCTAAGAAACATATATGCAAAGCACCCAAACAGTACAATTCGCCAATTTATTGTTCTTCAAGTTTAAGTGAACAACGAGCCCCATTGTTCATCCTTTAAAGGAAATTATTTGTAAATTTCGACAAGTAGAACAATGATTGGAACAAGTAGACGGTTGAAATATTATTATATATTGCTTCCATATAGTCTAAGAAACATATATGCAAAGCATCCAAACAGTACCATTCGCCAATTTTTTGTTCTTCAAGTTTAAGTGAACAATGAGCCCCATTGTTACTCCTTTATCGGAAATTATTTGTAACTTTCGACAAGTAGAACAATGAATGGAACAGGTAGACGGTTGAAATCTTTTTATATATTGCTTCTATATAGTCTAAGAAACATATATGCAAAGCATCCAAACAGTACAATTCGCCAATTTTTTGTTCTTCAAGTTTAAGTGAACTACGAGCCCCATTGTTAATCCTTTAACGGAAATTAATTGTAACTTTTTACTAGTAGAACAATGATTGGAACACGTAGACGGTTGAAATCTTTGTATATATTGCTTCCATATAGTCTAAGAAACATATATGCAAAGCATCCAAACAGTACAATTCGCCAATTTATTGTTCTTCAAGTTTAAGTGAACAACGAGGCCCATTGATAATCATGAAACGGAAATTATTTGTAACTTTCGACAAGAAGAACAATAAATAGAACAGGTAGACGGTTGCAATCTTTGTATATGTTGCTTCTATATAGTCTAAGGAACCTATATGCAAAGCATCTAAACAGTAACATTCGCCAATTTTTTGATCTTCAAGTTTAAGTGAACAATGAGCCCCATTGTTAATCCTTTATCGGAAATTATTTCTAACTTTCGGCAAGTAGAACAATGAATGGAACACGTAGACGGTTGAAATCTTTGTATATATTGCTTCTATATAGACTAAGAAACATATATGCAAAGCATCCAAACAGTACCATTCTCCAATTTTTTGTTCTTCAAGTTTAAGTGAACAATGAGCCCCATTGTTAATCCTTTATCGGAAATTATTTGTAACTTTCGACAAGTAGAACAATGAATGGAACAGGTAGACGGTTGAAATCTTTGTATATATTGCTTCTATATAGTCTAAGAAACATATATGCAAAGCATCCAAACAGTACCATTCGCCAATTTTTTGTTCTTCAAGTTTAAGTAAACTACGATCCCCATTGTTAATCCCTTAACGGAAATTATTTGTAACATTCGACAAGTAGAACAATGAATGGAACAGGTAGACGGTTGAAATCATTGTATATATTGCTTCTATATATTCTAAGAAACATATATGCAAAGCACCCAAACAGTACAATTCGCCAATTTATTGTTCTTCAAGTGTAAGTGAACAACGAGCCCCATTGTTCATCCTTTAAAAGAAATTATTTGTAAATTTCGACAAGTAGAACAATGATTGGAACAAGTAGACGGTTGAAATATTATTATATATTGCTTCCATATAGTCTAAGAAACATATATGCAAAGCATCCAAACAGTACCATTCGCCAATTTTTTGTTCTTCAAGTTTAAGTGAACAATGAGCCCCATTGTTACTCCTTTATCGGAAATTATTTGTAACTTTCGACAAGTAGAACAATGAATGGAACAGGTAGACGGTTGAAATCTTTTTATATATTGCTTCTATATAGTCTAAGAAACATATATGCAAAGCATCCAAACAGTACAATTCGACAATTTTTTGTTCTTCAAGTTTAGTGAACAATGAGCCCCAATGGTTAATCCTTTAAAGGAAATTATTTGTAAATTTCGGCAAGTAGAACAATGAATGGAATAGGTAGACGGTTGAAATCTTTGTATATATTGCTTCTATATAATCTAAGAAACATATATGCAAAGCAATTTTTTGTTCTTCAAGTTTAAGTGAACACCGAGCCCCATTGATAATCATGAAACGGAAATTATTTGTAACTTTCTACAAGTAGAACAATGAATAGTACAGGTAGACGGGTGAAATCTTTCTATATATTGCTTCTACATAGTCTAAGAAACATCTATGCAAAGCATCCAAACAGTACAATTCGCCAATTTTTTGTTCTTCAAGTTTAAGTGAACTACGAGCCCCATTGTTAATCCTTTAACGGAAATTAATTGTAACTTTTTACAAGTAGAACAATGATTGGAACACCTAGACGGTTGAAATCTTTGTATATATTGCTTCCATATAGTCTAAGAAACATATATGCAAAGCGTCCAAACAGTACAATTCGCCAATATTTTGCTCTTCAAATTTAAGTGAACAATGAGCCCCATTGTTAATCCTTTATCGGAAATTATTTGTAACTTTCTACAAGTAGAACAATGAATAGTACAGGTAGACGGGTGAAATCTTTCTATATATTGCTTCTACATAGTCTAAGAAACATCTATGCAAAGCATCCAAACAGTACAATTCGCCAATTTTTTGTTCTTCAAGTTTAAGTGAACTACGAGCCCCATTGTTAATACTTTAACGGAAATTAATTGTAACTTTTTACTAGTAGAACAATGATTGGAACACGTAGACGGTTGAAATCTTTGTATATATTGCTTCCATATAGTCTAAGAAACATATATGCAAAGCATCCAAACAGTACAATTCGCCAATTATTTCGTCTTCATGTTTAAGTGAACTACGAGCCCCATTGTTAATATTTTAACGGAAATTATTTGTAACTTCCGACAAGTAGAACCATGAATGGAACAGGTAGACGGTTGAAATCTTTGTATATATTGCTTCCATATAGTCTAAGAAACAAATATGCAAAGCATCCAAACAGTACCATTCGCCAATTTTATGGTCTTCAAGTTTAAGTGAACAATGAGCCCCAATGGTTAATCCTTTATCGGAAATTATTTGTAATTTTCGACAAGTCGAACAATGAATGGAACAGGTAGACGGTTGAAATATTTGTATATATTGCTTCTATATAGTTTAAGAAACATATATGCAAAGCATCCAAACAGTACAATTCGCCAATTTTTTGTTCTTCAAGTTTAAGTGAACAATGAGCCCCAATGGTTAATCCTTTATCGGAAATTATTTGTAAATTTCGACAAGTAGAACAATGAATGGAACAGGTAGACGGTTGAAATCATTGTATATATTGCTTCTATATAGTCTAAGAAACATATATGCAAAGCATCCAAACAGTACAATTCGACAATTTTTTGCTCTTCAAGTTTAAGTGAACAATGAGCCCCAATGGTTAATCCTTTATCGGAAATTATTTGTAATTTTCGACAAGTCGAACAATGAATGGAACAGGTAGACGGTTGAAATATTTGTATATATTGCTTCTATATAGTCTAAGAAACATATATGCAAAGCATCCAAACAGTACAATTCGCCAATTTTTTGTTCTTCAAGTTTAAGTGAACAATGAGCCCCAATGGTTAATCCTTTATCGGAAATTATTTGTAAATTTCGACAAGTAGAACAATGAATGGAACAGGTAGACGGTTGAAATCATTGTATATATTGCTTCTATATAGTCTAAGAAACATATATGCAAAGCATCCAAACAGTACAATTCGACAATTTTTTGCTCTTCAAGTTTAAGTGAACAATGAGCCCCAATGGTTAATCCTTTATCGGAAATTATTTGTAATTTTCGACAAGTCGAACAATGAATGGAACAGGTAGACGGTTGAAATATTTGTATATATTGCTTCTATATAGTCTAAGAAACGTATATGCAAAGCATCCAAACAGTACAATTCGCCAATTTTTTGTTCTTCAAGTTTAAGTGAACAATGAGCCCCAATGGTTAATCCTTTATCGGAAATTATTTGTAAATTTCGACAAGTAGAACAATGAATAGTACAGGTAGACGGGTGAAATCTTTCTATATATTGCTTCTACATAGTTGTTGCCAATGCATATTTATATATAAAAAAAATATATTAAGTTTCTCATTATAAAGAAGAACCATTTAGTTGTAACTTTAAAAATGTAATTCAATAGTTTACAAGTTCATGATTTTTAGTTTATTATATTCGAAGTACGAAAGTTGTTAATATAAATGTGAATGTACAGTAAACCTGTAAACTGGAATGGATGAGATATCACTCGAGAGGCGACCGCGTAGTGTAGCCTTCTCGTACTTTGTTTTGATACGGGTCGCTCGAGCTCGTCCATTGCAGTGACGGTCAGTCGGGAACGGGACGGCGACCGAGTAGGATCGTGGTCCGGCGTGGTGGCTCTCGCTCTTGTCGGATCCTGGCTGTCCGGGAATTTTCGGGCCTGACTGTGGCGTGGGTCCTTCATCTTGTTGAATGGACAGTCCGCGACAGTGGACACGCTGGGTTAACCAGGTGTATTTCGGGCCCGAAAGTTAGCGGCGTGTTCATTGCTGATCGAGTTCGGTAATGTCCATGTGTCCGCGCCCCTGTCCCCAGGATCGATTTAATTGCGAGATGACCTTGGAGCCTTAGCCCGATCGTTGCTCGGTCGTTGTCGAAAACGTACAAAATGTATACCACGTTTTTATGAAAATATAAAGTCGAGTCAGATACCGCTCGGCGCAAAAGATACGAAGTATTTGAATTATTCAGACCCCTCCCCTCCCTTCCATGGATCCGTCGGTCAGCAAATGATCAGTAGGTTTATGTAAGAACTTTGAAATCATTTGCTAGCCGCTCAAGCGCGGCGGTCGTTGTGCATTGCTGTACTGGGGGAGAGTTCCCGATTATCCATACAGTGGCGCGGTCTGGCACATTCAATGGTCCTTCGAGCCGGATCCGAATTAGCGACTTTTAGACGGAGAAAGGGGGGGAGGGGTTCCCGCGACGGTGAGCCGCGCTATTACCAAGCGTATGGGGACAGTTGTGTAATTGATCGCGAGCAATACACATCGGTACTCGTGCCAATTCCCAATTCAAATTCGCATATCTAATCAGTTTTCGTAGTGTTTACTTTCGTGTCGGCCGAGGTCGAATCCGTCGGTGTTTCTGCGGAGTACTGAGTCGAATATACTCACGGTGTAAAATGCCCAACGTAACACGCGCCGGTAGAGGTAGACGCCGAGGTGGTGAGGCGATCCGCGGAAATTTACCAACAGGTAACGAGAATGCAGTGCACCCAGAAATTTCGCACGGATGTACGAACCAGCGTGCATCCCCTAGAGCGGTAGGACCATCGGAACCGCTGATACAAACAGAGGAGCTCCAAATGGAATTGGATTCAACGGCAGGCGAACCGCGCAGGGGACCGGAGCCATCACCGCAGCGATCAAGAAGGTCATTGCGTCCCTTGCCAGAATCTCGTAACAGTCATGGTGGCCTGCCCTCTTGTTCCACTACGAGCTCGCGAAAAAGGAAGAGAGAGTTGGAACTTCGAGCAGCCGAAGAGCGAGCAAAGATACGAAGGAGAACTTTGGAGGAGCGGGAACGAATCGAGCTGCAGCTGGTGGACGAACGATTAGCAGCGGAACTAACCGAGATAGAGGCAGGAAATGACAACGATGAGAGTCGAATATCAGCGTCTGCATCGCAACGAAATGGGAGTGAGGTGAGACGCGATATTCACGAATGGCTACGTAACTCTGCCACAAATTCAGGTTCGATACAGAACGAAATGCCAACGGCAAGGTCGACAGAAGAAGTATCTGCTTCGAGGCAAAGTATTAGGGAACTGGCTAAATTAACCGAAACCATGACATGTAGTTTGGAAGCGGTTCGTGAGGCTGTGACGCCGGCGAATAGAACCAATGAACTGGTAAACAGATTGTCTGCCGCTAAAGATTTGCCTATATTTCATGGTGATGCGCTAGAGTGGCTTAGATTCAAGAGAGCTTTCGAAGTGTCGACCACGCTGGGCGGGTACAGTGAGCAGGAAAATGCGTCGCGACTATACGCTTGCCTACGTGGGAAAGCACAAGAAGCGGTGGCGTCCTTGATGATGACAGCAGTTGACGCTCGAGAAATAATGGCGTCGCTGGAATTGCGCTTCGGGAATCCGGATGTCATCTTACGAAAAATCGTAGAAGATGTCAAAGCATTACCAAAGATTGCTTCCGGACGTATTGACATTGCGACCTTAGCGACGAAAGTCAAGAATTGCGTGGCAGCAATGGAAGCCATGAATCACACCGGCTATCTTCATAGCCCAGAACTAGCAACCAATATCATTGGAAAAATGTCATCGGCGATGATATATCACTATAATCGTCATCTTTACTCTAGCTCTAATGAAGAACCCCGGCTTGTAACTATTTCAAAATTTCTATTCCGAGAGGCTGAGATGGCATGCAAGGCTGGTACGTGTGATTTAACTGGGCGCACGCAACCACGACTAAATCAGGAGCAATCCAGATCAATTCACCCGAGACAAGGGCCGCGCTCATCCCGGCCAAAACAACTCCAGGAGCAGCAGAGCTTAGTATACGCTACTACGGACTCCCATACCGCGAGTTTTCCGGTTCGAAAAGGAACACCTCTGCGACGAGAGACGCGGCGTTTGCCGTGCACCTATTGCAAAAGCCTAAATCATATAATATCCAGGTGCGAACGTTTCAAAGCTCAACCGATCAAGCAGCGGTGGAACTGGGCCAAAAAGGAGGGAATATGTTTCCGCTGTCTTCTCGAGAGACACCAACGAAGACGTTGTAGAGCAAGAATCTGCAATCGTAGCGGCTGTGGCCGACCGCATCACATTCTATTACACCAAGAAAATAACTCGAGGATAACAGCCGTTTCCACACATGGCAGTGAAGCTGACCAAGCCAATTCAGCTAAGGACGCTCCAGAAACAGTAACCAGTTCCTGACTCGGCTCGGTGAAGATTTTATTAAAGGTGATTCCAGTGAGAATATCCGGACCAAAGGGGTATGTAGATACCTACGCTCTACTGGACGAAGGATCTACAGTTACACTGATCGACTCCGACGTTGCTAAGAACATCGGGGTTACTGGACCAAGAAATACCTTAACCTTACGTGGCATTGGAACTGTAAGCTCAGTGGAAACGCAGAGTCAAAAGGTGTCGCTGAAAATAAGTGGTGCAAAAAATGGGTCTACGTACGCCGTGAGAAATGCGCGGACGGTGAAAAATCTATCACTGCCCTACCAGACGCTCAAAAGGGAGGATATAATGCGACACGCTCACATGAAGGGCATTGATTTACCCGTTTACTCAAAGGCCGATATCAAAGTGTTATTGGGTCAGGACAACTGGGACTTGATAGTATCGCAAGAATTCCGTTGCAAAGGACTGAACAATCCGGTGGCGTCACGCACAAAACTTGGATGGGTTGTGCACGGATATGTATCCACAACGTTAAGCCAAAACACTGGAGAAATTACATCGTGTGTTAGTAAAGACAGTAATGACCCTCCGCCTAAACGAAATTTTATTGGAAACGACAGTGATCTCCATGAATTAGTCAAGAGGAATTTTCGATTGGAAGCCCTCGGAATTATCGCTCACGACCGAAAAAATACGCTGCATCAACGAGCTGAGCAAATACTGGAAAGTAGTACGCGTCACATCGGAAATACGTGGGAAACAAGGCTGCTATGGAAAGATGCGAAGATAAGCTTGCCGGATAATCGGTATTATGCGATGAAACGTTTCAAGAATTTAGAAAGGAAGATGAAAAAAGATAAGACATATGAAAATTTGTATAGGGAACAGGTTGAGAAACTTATTAAATGCAATTATGCCAAAAAGATAAATAGCACCGCAGGACACACTCAACGCACGTGGTACCTTCCCCACTTCGGCGTTATTAACCCCAACAAACCGGGGAAACTTCGATTAGTTTTTGATGCAGCAGCACGTACCGAGGGAACGTGTTTAAACGATAACCTGTTAACAGGACCGGATTTATTAAACTCTTTACTGGGAGTATTAATGCGATTTCGACAGAGGGCAATTGCATTCACAGGAGACATTAGGGACATGTTCCTGCAAATAAAAATTCACCCTGAAGACCAGGATGCACAGCGGTTTCTCTGGCGTGATCAGGGAAAAGCTGGCGAACCCGATGTATATTGTATGACGTCAATGATTTTTGGTGCTTCGTCATCCCCAGCTACCGCCATATACGTAATAAATCGAAACGCCCGCGAATTTCAAAAGGAATTCCCACGAGCTGTAGATGCTATTATAAGAAAACACTATATGGATGATTATTTGGATAGTGTAGATACAACAGAAGAAGCGATAGAACTAATCAAGCAGGTAACTGACATTCATAAATGTGGAGGATTCGAAATAAGAGGCTGGGCGTCTAACGATCGGCGTGTACTGGACAGCATACCACAAGAGAACTTGACCACAGGATCGATCAATCTGGCGCTTAATTCAGAAGATAACGAATTTGAAAGAACTTTGGGACTTCGATGGAATCCGCACACTGACATGCTCGCCTTCGATGTGAGCCTCAAGAAAGTTCCAGCTGAAATTGCGTCAGGATCCGAGCGACCAACGAAACGCGAGATGCTTCGGACCATCATGTCTATTTTCGATCCACACGGGTTCTTGTCCCCGTTTACCGTCAGAAGTAAAATACTTCTACAAAGCGTGTGGCGTAGTGGAATAGATTGGGATGAAAAATTGAGAGATGACGACTTTACAATATGGAAAAAATGGACAGAAGATTTGAAGTCTTTAAAACGCTGCACAATACCACGATGCTACACTAATTTAAGAGTACGCATTGTGAGCACCGAATTACATACTTTTTGCGATGCTAGCGAAAAGGCCTTTGCGGCGGTTTCATATTGGAGATTCCTATATTTAAATGGAAGTATAAATGTTGCCTTTGTCGCTAGTAAGTGTCGCGCAGCACCTCTAAAACCACAATCCATCCCTCGAATGGAATTGCAAGCAGCAATGATCGCAAGTCGATTAGCCCATACTATTGGAGTCGAACATGAATATGAAATATCGAGGCGTGTATTTTGGACTGACTCGCGTACTGTCTTACATTGGATAAAGGGTGATCCACGCACATATAAAGCGTTCGTATCTCACCGCTTAGGTGAAATAGACGAGTTAACTAACACGTCTGAATGGAGATGGGTTTCCACAACTGATAACCCTGCAGACGACGCTACTCGAGTCTCTCGAATTGATCTGTCTTCGAATACCAGGTGGTTGTTTGGACCACCGTTTTTGTTTAAAGTCGAATCGGAATGGCCATTACAACCGCAACAATCGGAAGTCGTCTCGGGCGCGGCAGTCTTGGAACAACGCGAGCAGTTCGTAGCAGCTCAAGTACAGATAATATCCTCACACCTACCGGACATTCAAAGGTTTTCGTCGTGGAGACGATTAGTGCGTAGCACAGCGTGGGTACTGTTGTTCATAGATCGCTGCCAAAAGAAAAATAAAGAAGATCTGTCGATTAGTCACTTGCAGCGTGCAGAGGATCTATGGATGAAACAAAGTCAACTGGAGAACTTCGGATCAGAAGTAAAATTGCTCAAGAATGGCAAACCTGTAGCAGTTGAAAGCCGCTTACTTTACTTAACGCCTGTACTCGATGGTGACGGAGTACTCAGAGCACAAGGACGTCTGGAAAACGCTACAGATATTGATAAAAATACGAAGTCGCCAGCAATATTAGATGGTCGACATTCGTATACAAGGCTATTGGTACATCATTATCATCAACAGTTTGGGCATAGCAGTCCGGAAGCTGTAGTGAACGAATTGCGGCAAAAGTACTGGATCGTTAATCTGCGTCCTACAGTTCGAGCGGTTAGTTACCGCTGCCAAGTATGCCGAATTCAAAAGGCAAAGCCGCATCCCCCAAGAATGGCAGACTTGCCGGTAGCTCGAGTGGCACACTATAGACGGCCATTTTCATTCTGTGGGGTAGATTATTTTGGCCCGATGAACGTCACCGTCGGTAGGCACCACGAAAAACGATGAGGCGTGTTGTTCACCTGCCTCACAACGCGAGCTGTCCACCTGGAGATAGCCGCATCTTTATCAACCGACTCGGCCATCATGGCTCTACGAAGGATGGCAGGGCGCAGAGGACATCCAACTGAAATTTATTCTGACAATGGCACTAATCTACGAGGAGCGGATGCCGAGCTACGCCGCGCTATAGCAGAAATGGACCACACCAAACAGGGAGAATACGCAGCTTCTCAAGGTTTCGTGTGGCGTTTCATTCCTCCGAATTCACCACACATGGGCGGCAGTTGGGAAAGGCTGGTTCGAAGCGTGAAGACGGCATTGAAGGCAACTTTAAGAGAAAGGGCTCCTCGAGAGGAAACATTGTCTACTCTAATAATAGAAGCGGAACATATAGTTAACAGTCGACCGTTAACACACGTATCTGTTGATCCTAGGGACGAGGAGGCTTTAACACCTAACCACTTTCTACTAGGTTCATCATCAGGTGTTGCGGTACCAGGACGTTTCGACGAGGCAGATCTATGTTCCCGGAAGCAGTGGCGCACGGCACAACGCTTGGCAGATCAGTTCTGGGCAAGATGGTTGAAAGAGTACATGCCGACGCTTCTCCCACGGAAACGGTGGCACCAGGAGGCACCACCCCTCAAAGAAGGCGACTTGGTTATTGTAGTTGACCACACCCTGCCACGTAACACCTGGCCGAAGGGAATTGTGGAGAAAACGTTTCCTGGACCCGATGGACGCATCCGGGTCGTCGACGTACGGACAAGCCGAGGAAATGTAAAGCGTGCAGTTACGAAACTATTAGCATTGGCGTCTGAAAAGAGAGGTATTGGAAATTTACCTCCAATACCGGGGGAGAGGATGTTGCCAATGCATATTTATATATAAAAAAAATATATTAAGTTTCTCATTATAAAGAAGAACCATTTAGTTGTAACTTTAAAAATGTAATTCAATAGTTTACAAGTTCATGATTTTTAGTTTATTATATTCGAAGTACGAAAGTTGTTAATATAAATGTGAATGTACAGTAAACCTGTAAACTGGAATGGATGAGATATCACTCGAGAGGCGACCGCGTAGTGTAGCCTTCTCGTACTTTGTTTTGATACGGGTCGCTCGAGCTCGTCCATTGCAGTGACGGTCAGTCGGGAACGGGACGGCGACCGAGTAGGATCGTGGTCCGGCGTGGTGGCTCTCGCTCTTGTCGGATCCTGGCTGTCCGGGAATTTTCGGGCCTGACTGTGGCGTGGGTCCTTCATCTTGTTGAATGGACAGTCCGCGACAGTGGACACGCTGGGTTAACCAGGTGTATTTCGGGCCCGAAAGTTAGCGGCGTGTTCATTGCTGATCGAGTTCGGTAATATCCATGTGTCCGCGCCCCGGTCCCCAGGATCGATTTAATTGCGAGATGACCTTGGAGCCTTAGCCCGATCGTTGCTCGGTCGTTGTCGAAAACGTACAAAATGTATACCACGTTTTTATGAAAATATAAAGTCGAGTCAGATACCGCTCGGCGCAAAAGATACGAAGTATTTGAATTATTCAGACCCCTCCCCTCCCTTCCATGGATCCGTCGGTCAGCAAATGATCAGTAGGTTTATGTAAGAACTTTGAAATCATTTGCTAGCCGCTCAAGCGCGGCGGTCGTTGTGCCTTGCTGTACTGGGGGAGAGTTCCCGATTATCCATACAGTGGCGCGGTCTGGCACAATAGACTAAGAAACATCTATGCAAAGCATCCAAATAGTACAATTCGCCAATTTTTTGTTCTTCAAGTTTAAGTGAACTACGAGCCCCATTGTTAATCCTTTAACGGAAATTAATTGTAACTTTTTACAAGTAGAACAATGATTGGAACACGTAGACGGTTGAAATCTTTGTATATATTGCTTCCATATAGTCTAAGAAACATATATGCAAAGCGTCCAAACAGTACAATTCGCCAATTTTTTGCTCTTCAAATTTAAGTGAACAATGAGCCCCATTGTTAATCCTTTATCGGAAATTATTTGCAACTTTCTACAAGTAGAACAATGAATAGTACAGGTAGACGGGTGAAATCTTTCTATATATTGCTTCTACATAGTCTAAGAAACATCTATGCAAAGCATCCAAACAGTACAATTCGCCAATTTTTTGTTCTTCAAGTTTAAGTGAACTACGAGCCCCATTGTTAATCCTTTAACGGAAATTAATTGTAACTTTTTCCTAGTTGAACAATGATTGGAACACGTAGACGGTTGAAATCTTTGTATATATTGCTTCCATATAGTCTAAGAAACATATATGCAAAGCATCCAAACAGTACAATTCGCCAATTTATTGTTCTTCAAGTTTAAGTGAACAACGAGGCCCATTGATAATCATGAAACGGAAATTATTTGTAACTTTCGACAAGAAGAACAATAAATAGAACAGGTAGACGGTTGCAATCTTTGTATATGTTGCTTCTATATAGTCTAAGGAACCTATATGCAAAGCATCTAAACAGTAACATTCGCCAATTTTTTGATCTTCAAGTTTAAGTGAACAATGAGCCCCATTGTTAATCCTTTATCGGAAATTATTTCTAACTTTCGGCAAGTAGAACAATGAATGGAACACGTAGACGGTTGAAATCTTTGTATATATTGCTTCTATATAGACTAAGAAACATATATGCAAAGCATCCAAACAGTACCATTCGCCAATTTTTTGTTCTTCAAGTTTAAGTGAACAATGAGCCCCATTGTTAATCCTTTATCGGAAATTATTTGTAACTTTCGACAAGTAGAACAATGAATGGAACAGGTAGACGGTTGAAATCTTTGTATATATTGCTTCTATATAGTCTAAGAAACATATATGCAAAGCATCCAAACAGTACCATTCGCCAATTTTTTGTTCTTCAAGTTTAAGTAAACTACGATCCCCATTGTTAATCCCTTAACGGAAATTATTTGTAACATTCGACAAGTAGAACAATGAATGGAACAGGTAGACGGTTGAAATCATTGTATATATTGCTTCTATATATTCTAAGAAACATATATGCAAAGCACCCAAACAGTACAATTCGGCAATTTATTGTTCTTCAAGTTTAAGTGAACAACGAGCCCCATTGTTCATCCTTTAACGGAAATTAATTGTAACTTTCTACAAGTAGAACAATGATTGGGACATGTAGACGGTTGAAATCTTTGTATATATTGCTTCTATATAATCTAAGAAACATATATGCAAAGCATCCAAACAGAACCATTCGCCAATTTTTTGTTCTTAAAGGTTAACTGAACAATGAGCCCCATTGTTAATCCTTTAAAGGAAATTATTTGTAAATTTCGACAAGTAGAACAATGATTGGAACAGGTAGACGGTTGAAATCTTTGTATATATTGCTTCCATATAGTCTAAGAAACATGTACGCAAAGCATCCAAACAGTACCATTCGCCAATTTTTTGTTCTTCAAGTTTAAGTGAACAATGAGCCCCAATGGTTAATCCTTTATCGGAAATTATTTGTAATTTTCGACAAGTAGAACAATGAATGGAACATGCAAACGGTTGAAATCTTTGTATATATTGCTTCTATATAACCTAAGAAACATATATGTAAAGCATCCAAATAGTACCATTCGCCAATTCTTTGTTCTTCAAGTTTAAGTGAACAATGAGCCCCATTGTTAATCCTTTATCGGAAATTATTTGTAACTTTCGACAAGTAGAACAATGAATGGAACAGGTAGACGGTTGAAATCTTTGTATATATTGCTTCTATATAGTCTAAGAAACATATATGCAAAGCATCCAAACAGTACCATTCGCCAATTTTTTGTTCTTCAAGTTTAAGTAAACTACGATCCCCATTGTTAATCCCTTAACGGAAATTATTTGTAACATTCGACAAGTAGAACAATGAATGGAACAGGTAGACGGTTGAAATCATTGTATATATTGCTTCTATATATTCTAAGAAACATATATGCAAAGCACCCAAACAGTACAATTCGCCAATTTATTGTTCTTCAAGTTTAAGTGAACAACGAGCCCCATTGTTCATCCTTTAAAGGAAATTATTTGTAAATTTCGACAAGTAGAACAATGATTGGAACAAGTAGACGGTTGAAATATTATTATATATTGCTTCCATATAGTCTAAGAAACATATATGCAAAGCATCCAAACAGTACCATTCGCCAATTTTTTGTTCTTCAAGTTTAAGTGAACAATGAGCCCCATTGTTACTCCTTTATCGGAAATTATTTGTAACTTTCGACAAGTAGAACAATGAATGGAACAGGTAGACGGTTGAAATCTTTTTATATATTGCTTCTATATAGTCTAAGAAACATATATGCAAAGCATCCAAACAGTACAATTCGACAATTTTTTGTTCTTCAAGTTTAGTGAACAATGAGCCCCAATGGTTAATCCTTTAAAGGAAATTATTTGTAAATTTCGGCAAGTAGAACAATGAATGGAATAGGTAGACGGTTGAAATCTTTGTATATATTGCTTCTATATAATCTAAGAAACATATATGCAAAGCAATTTTTTGTTCTTCAAGTTTAAGTGAACAACGAGCCCCATTGATAATCATGAAACGGAAATTATTTGTAACTTTCTACAAGTAGAACAATGAATAGTACAGGTAGACGGGTGAAATCTTTCTATATATTGCTTCTACATAGTCTAAGAAACATCTATGCAAAGCATCCAAACAGTACAATTCGCCAATTTTTTGTTCTTCAAGTTTAAGTGAACTACGAGCCCCATTGTTAATCCTTTAACGGAAATTAATTGTAACTTTTTACAAGTAGAACAATGATTGGAACACGTAGACGGTTGAAATCTTTGTATATATTGCTTCCATATAGTCTAAGAAACATATATGCAAAGCGTCCAAACAGTACAATTCGCCAATTTTTTGCTCTTCAAATTTAAGTGAACAATGAGCCCCATTGTTAATCCTTTATCGGAAATTATTTGTAACTTTCTACAAGTAGAACAATGAATAGTACAGGTAGACGGGTGAAATCTTTCTATATATTGCTTCTACATAGTCTAAGAAACATCTATGCAAAGCATCCAAACAGTACAATTCGCCAATTTTTTGTTCTTCAAGTTTAAGTGAACTACGAGCCCCATTGTTAATCCTTTAACGGAAATTAATTGTAACTTTTTACTAGTAGAACAATGATTGGAACACGTAGACGGTTGAAATCTTTGTATATATTGCTTCCATATAGTCTAAGAAACATATATGCAAAGCATCCAAACAGTACAATTCGCCAATTTATTGTTCTTCAAGTTTAAGTGAACAACGAGGCCCATTGATAATCATGAAACGGAAATTATTTGTAACTTTCGACAAGAAGAACAATAAATAGAACAGGTAGACGGTTGCAATCTTTGTATATGTTGCTTCTATATAGTCTAAGGAACCTATATGCAAAGCATCTAAACAGTAACATTCGCCAATTTTTTGATCTTCAAGTTTAAGTGAACAATGAGCCCCATTGTTAATCCTTTATCGGAAATTATTTCTAACTTTCGGCAAGTAGAACAATGAATGGAACACGTAGACGGTTGAAATCTTTGTATATATTGCTTCTATATAGACTAAGAAACATATATGCAAAGCGTCCAAACAGTACAATTCGCCAATTTTTTGCTCTTCAAATTTAAGTGAACAATGAGCCCCATTGTTAATCCTTTATCGGAAATTATTTGCAACTTTCTACAAGTAGAACAATGAATAGTACAGGTAGACGGGTGAAATCTTTCTATATATTGCTTCTACATAGTCTAAGAAACATCTATGCAAAGCATCCAAACAGTACAATTCGCCAATTTTTTGTTCTTCAAGTTTAAGTGAACTACGAGCCCCATTGTTAATCCTTTAACGGAAATTAATTGTAACTTTTTACTAGTTGAACAATGATTGGAACACGTAGACGGTTGAAATCTTTGTATATATTGCTTCCATATAGTCTAAGAAACATATATGCAAAGCATCCAAACAGTACAATTCGCCAATTTATTGTTCTTCAAGTTTAAGTGAACAACGAGGCCCATTGATAATCATGAAACGGAAATTATTTGTAACTTTCGACAAGAAGAACAATAAATAGAACAGGTAGACGGTTGCAATCTTTGTATATGTTGCTTCTATATAGTCTAAGGAACCTATATGCAAAGCATCTAAACAGTAACATTCGCCAATTTTTTGATCTTCAAGTTTAAGTGAACAATGAGCCCCATTGTTAATCCTTTATCGGAAATTATTTCTAACTTTCGGCAAGTAGAACAATGAATGGAACACGTAGACGGTTGAAATCTTTGTATATATTGCTTCTATATAGACTAAGAAACATATATGCAAAGCATCCAAACAGTACCATTCTCCAATTTTTTGTTCTTCAAGTTTAAGTGAACAATGAGCCCCATTGTTAATCCTTTATCGGAAATTATTTGTAAATTTCGACAAGTAGAACAATGAATGGAACAGGTAGACGGTTGAAATCTTTGTATATATTGCTTCTATATAGTCTAAGAAACATATATGCAAAGCATCCAAACAGTACCATTCGCCAATTTTTTGTTCTTCAAGTTTAAGTAAACTACGATCCCCATTGTTAATCCCTTAACGGAAATTATTTGTAACATTCGACAAGTAGAACAATGAATGGAACAGGTAGACGGTTGAAATCATTGTATATATTGCTTCTATATATTCTAAGAAACATATATGCAAAGCACCCAAACAGTACAATTCGGCAATTTATTGTTCTTCAAGTTTAAGTGAACAACGAGCCCCATTGTTCATCCTTTAAAGGAAATTATTTGTAAATTTCGACAAGTAGAACAATGATTGGAACACGTAGACGGTTGAAATCTTTGTATATATTGCTTCCATATAGTCTAAGAAACATGTACGCAAAGCATCCAAACACTACCATTCGCCAATTTTTTGTTCTTCAAGTTTAAGTGAACAATGAGCCCCAATGGTTAATCCTTTATCGGAAATTATTTGTAATTTTCGACAAGTAGAACAATGAATGGAACATGTAAACGGTTGAAATCTTTGTATATATTGCTTCTATATAACCTAAGAAACATATATGTAAAGCATCCAAATAGTACCATTCGCCAATTTTTTGTTCTTCAAGTTTAAGTGAACAATGAGCCCCATTGTTAATCCTTTATCGGAAATTATTTGTAACTTTCGACAAGTAGAACAATGAATGGAACAGGTAGACGGTTGAATTCTTTGTATATATTGCTTCTATATAGTCTAAGAAACATATATGCAAAGCATCCAAACAGTACCATTCGCCAATTTTTTGTTCTTCAAGTTTAAGTAAACTACGATCCCCATTGTTAATCCCTTAACGGAAATTATTTGTAACATTCGACAAGTAGAACAATGAATGGAACAGGTAGACGGTTGAAATCATTGTATATATTGCTTCTATATATTCTAAGAAACATATATGCAAAGCACCCAAACAGTACAATTCGCCAATTTATTGTTCTTCAAGTTTAAGTGAACAACGAGCCCCATTGTTCATCCTTTAAAGGAAATTATTTGTAAATTTCGACAAGTAGAACAATGAATGGAACAGGTAGACGGTTGAAATCTTTTTATATATTGCTTCTATATAGTCTAAGAAACATATATGCAAAGCATCCAAACAGTACAATTCGACAATTTTTTGTTCTTCAAGTTTAGTGAACAATGAGCCCCAATGGTTAATCCTTTAAAGGAAATTATTTGTAAATTTCGGCAAGTAGAACAATGAATGGAATAGGTAGACGGTTGAAATCTTTGTATATATTGCTTCTATATAATCTAAGAAACATATATGCAAAGCAATTTTTTGTTCTTCAAGTTTAAGTGAACAACGAGCCCCATTGATAATCATGAAACGGAAATTATTTGTAACTTTCTACAAGTAGAACAATGAATAGTACAGGTAGGCGGGTGAAATCTTTCTATATATTGCTTCTACATAGTCTAAGAAACATCTATGCAAAGCATCCAAACAGTACAATTCGCCAATTTTTTGTTCTTCAAGTTTAAGTGAACTACGAGCCCCATTGTTAATCCTTTAACGGAAATTAATTGTAACTTTTTACAAGTAGAACAATGATTGGAACACGTAGACGGTTGAAATCTTTGTATATATTGCTTCCATATAGTCTAAGAAACATATATGCAAAGCGTCCAAACAGTACAATTCGCCAATTTTTTGCTCTTCAAATTTAAGTGAACAATGAGCCCCATTGTTAATCCTTTATCGGAAATTATTTGTAACTTTCTACAAGTAGAACAATGAATAGTACAGGTAGACGGTTGAAATCATTGTATATATTGCTTCTATATAGTCTAAGAAACATATATGCAAAGCATCCAAACAGTACAATTCGACAATTTTTTGCTCTTCAAGTTTAAGTGAACTACGAGCCCCATTGTTAATCCTTTATCGGAAATTATTTGTAATTTTCGACAAGTCGAACAATGAATGGAACAGGTAGACGGTTGAAATATTTGTATATATTGCTTCTATATAGTCTACGAAACATATATGCAAAGCATCCAATCAGTACAATTCGTCAATTTTTTGTACTTCAAGTTTAAGTGAACTACGAGCCCCATTGTTAATCCTTTAACGGAAATTAATTGTAACTTTCGACAAGTAGAACAATGAATGGAACAGGTAGACGGTTGAAATCTTTGTATATATTGCTTCTATATAGTCTAAGAAACATATATGCAAAGCATCCAAACAGTACAATTCGCCAATTTTTTGTTCTTCAAGTTTAAGTGAACTACGGGCCCCATTGTTATTCCTTTATCGGAAATTATTTGTAACTTTCGACAAGTAGAACAATGAATGGAACAGGTAGACGGTTGAAATCTTTGTATATATTGCGTCTATATAGTCTAAGAAACATATATGCAAAGCATCCAAACAGTACCATTCGCCAATTTTTTGTTCTTCAAGTTTAAGTGAACTACGAGCCCCATTGTTAATCCTTTAAAGGAAATTATTTGTAAATTTCGGCAAGTAGAACAATGAATGGAATAGGTAGACGGTTGAAATCATTGTATATATTGCTTCTATATAGTCTAAGAAACATATATGCAAAGCATCCAAACAGTACAATTCGCCAATTTCTTATTCTTCAAGTTTAAGTAAACTACGATCACCATTGTTAATCCCTTAACGGAAATTATTTGTAACTTTCGACAAGTAGAACAATGAATGGAACAGGTAGACGGTTGAAATCTTTGTATATATTGCTTCTATAAAGTCTAAGAAACATATATGCAAATCATCCAAACAGTACAATTCGCCACTTTTTTGTTCTTCAAGTTTAAGTGAACAACGGGCCCCATTGTTAATCCTTTAAAGGAAATTATTTGTAAATTTCGACAAGTAGAACAATGATTGGAACACGTAGAAGGTTGAAATCTTTGTATATATTGCTTCCATATAGTCTAAGGAACATGTACACAAAGCATCCAAACAGTACCATTCGCCAATTTTTTGTTCTTCAAGTTTAAGTGAACAATGAGCCCCAATGGTTAATCCTTTATCGGAAATTATTTGTAATTTTCGACAAGTAGAACAATGAATGGAACAGGTAGACGGTTGAAATATTTGTATATATTGCTTCTATATAATCTAAGAAACATATATGCAAAGCATCTAAACAGTAACAATCGCCAATTTTTGGATCTTCAAGTTTAAGTGAACAGCGAGCCCCATTGATAATCATGAAATGGAAATTATTTGTAACTTTCTACAAGTAGAACAATGAATAGTACAGGTAGACGGGTGAAATCTTTCTATATATTGCTTCTACATAGTCTAAGAAACATCTATGCAAAGCATCCAAACAGTACAATTCGCCAATTTTTTGTTCTTCAAGTTTAAGTGAACTACGAGCCCCATTGTTAATCCTTTAACGGAAATTAATTGTAACTTTTTACAAGTAGAACAATGATTGGAACACGTAGACGGTTGAAATCTTTGTATATATTGCTTCCATATAGTCTAAGAAAAATATATGCAAAGCGTCCAAACAGTACAATTCGCCAATTTTTTGCTCTTCAAATTTAAGTGAACAATGAGCCCCATTGTTAATCCTTTATCGGAAATTATTTGTAATTTTCGACAAGTAGAACAATGAATGGAACAGGTAGACGGTTGAAATCTTTGTATATATTGCTTCTATATAATCTAAGAAACATATATGCAAAGCATCCAAACAGTACCATTCGCCAATTTTTTGTTCTTCAAGTTTAAGTGAACTACGAGCCCCATTGTTAATCCTTTAAAGGAAACTATTTGTAAATTTCGACTAGTAGAACAATGAATGGAACAGGTAGACTGTTGAAATCATTGTATATATTGCTTCTAAATAGTCTAAGAAACATATATGCAAAGCGTCCAAACAGTACACTTCGCCAATTATTTGATCTGCAAGTTTAAGTGAACTACGAGCCCCATTGTTAATACTTTAACGGAAATTATTTGTAACTTGCGACAAGTAGAACAATGAATGGAACAGGTAGCCGGTTGAAATCAATGTATATATTGCTTCTATATAGTCTAAGAAACATATATGCAAAGCATCCAAACAGTACAATTCGCCAATTTTTTGTTCTTCAAGTTTAAGTAAACTACGATCCCCATTGTTAATCCCTTAACGGAAATTATTTGTAACTTTCGACAAGTAGAACAATGAATGGAACAGGTAGACGGTTGAAATCTTTGTATATATTGCGTCTATATAGTCTAAGAAACATATATGCAAAGCATCCAAACAGTACCATTCGCCAATTTTTTGTTCTTCAAGTTTAAGTGAACTACGAGCCCCATTGTTAATCCTTTAAAGGAAATTATTTGTAAATTTCGGCAAGTAGAACAATGAATGGAATAGGTAGACGGTTGAAATCATTGTATATATTGCTTCTATATAGTCTAAGAAACATATATGCAAAGCATCCAAACAGTACAATTCGCCAATTTCTTATTCTTCAAGTTTAAGTAAACTACGATCACCATTGTTAATCCCTTAACGGAAATTATTTGTAACTTTCGACAAGTAGAACAATGAATGGAACAGGTAGACGGTTGAAATCTTTGTATATATTGCTTCTATAAAGTCTAAGAAACATATATGCAAATCATCCAAACAGTACAATTCGCCACTTTTTTGTTCTTCAAGTTTAAGTGAACAACGGGCCCCATTGTTAATCCTTTAAAGGAAATTATTTGTAAATTTCGACAAGTAGAACAATGATTGGAACACGTAGAAGGTTGAAATCTTTGTATATATTGCTTCCATATAGTCTAAGGAACATGTACACAAAGCATCCAAACAGTACCATTCGCCAATTTTTTGTTCTTCAAGTTTAAGTGAACAATGAGCCCCAATGGTTAATCCTTTATCGGAAATTATTTGTATTTTTCGACAAGTAGAACAATGAATGGAACAGGTAGACGGTTGAAATATTTGTATATATTGCTTCTATATAATCTAAGAAACATATATGCAAAGCATCTAAACAGTAACAATCGCCAATTTTTGGATCTTCAAGTTTAAGTGAACAGCGAGCCCCATTGATAATCATGAAATGGAAATTATTTGTAACTTTCTACAAGTAGAACAATGAATAGTACAGGTAGACGGGTGAAATCTTTCTATATATTGCTTCTACATAGTCTAAGAAACATCTATGCAAAGCATCCAAACAGTACAATTCGCCAATTTTTTGTTCTTCAAGTTTAAGTGAACTACGAGCCCCATTGTTAATCCTTTAACGGAAATTAATTGTAACTTTTTACAAGTAGAACAATGATTGGAACACGTAGACGGTTGAAATCTTTGTATATATTGCTTCCATATAGTCTAAGAAAAATATATGCAAAGCGTCCAAACAGTACAATTCGCCAATTTTTTGCTCTTCAAATTTAAGTGAACAATGAGCCCCATTGTTAATCCTTTATCGGAAATTATTTGTAATTTTCGACAAGTAGAACAATGAATGGAACAGGTAGACGGTTGAAATCTTTGTATATATTGCTTCTATATAATCTAAGAAACATATATGCAAAGCATCCAAACAGTACCATTCGCCAATTTTTTGTTCTTCAAGTTTAAGTGAACTACGAGCCCCATTGTTAATCCTTTAAAGGAAACTATTTGTAAATTTCGACTAGTAGAACAATGAATGGAACAGGTAGACTGTTGAAATCATTGTATATATTGCTTCTAAATAGTCTAAGAAACATATATGCAAAGCGTCCAAACAGTACACTTCGCCAATTATTTGATCTGCAAGTTTAAGTGAACTACGAGCCCCATTGTTAATACTTTAACGGAAATTATTTGTAACTTGCGACAAGTAGAACAATGAATGGAACAGGTAGCCGGTTGAAATCAATGTATATATTGCTTCTATATAGTCTAAGAAACATATATGCAAAGCATCCAAACAGTACAATTCGCCAATTTTTTGTTCTTCAAGTTTAAGTAAACTACGATCCCCATTGTTAATCCCTTAACGGAAATTATTTGTAACTTTCGACAAGTAGAACAATGAATGGAACAGGTAGACGGTTGAAATCATTATATATATTGCTTCTATATAGTCTGAGAAACATATATGCAAAGCATCCAAACAGTACAATTCGCCAATTATTTGATCTGCAAGTTTAAGTGAACAATGAGCCCCATTGTTACTCCTTTATCGGAAATTATTTGTAACTTTCGACAAGTAGAACAATGAATGGAACAGGTAGACGGTTGAAATCTTTTTATATATTGCTTCTATATAGTCTAAGAAACATATATGCAAAGCATCCAAACAGTACAATTCGACAATTTTTTGTTCTTCAAGTTTAGTGAACAATGAGCCCCAATGGTTAATCCTTTAAAGGAAATTATTTGTAAATTTCGGCAAGTAGAACAATGAATGGAACAGGTAGACTGTTGAAATCATTGTATATATTGCTTCTAAATAGTCTAAGAAACATATATGCAAAGCGTCCAAACAGTACAATTCGACAATTTTTTGTTCTTCAAGTTTAAGTGAACAATGAGCCCCAATGGTTAATCCGTTATCGGAAATTATTTGTAGCTTTCGACAAGTAGAACAATGAATGGAACAGGTAGACGGTTGAAATCTTTGAATATATTGCTTCCATATAGTCTGAGAAACATGTACGCAAAGCATCCAAACAGTACCATTCGCCAATTTTTTGGTCTTCAAGTTTAAGTGAACTACGAGCCCCATTGTTAATCCTTTAAAGGAAATTATTTGTAAATTTCGGCAAGTAGAACAATGAATGGAATAGGTAGACGGTTGAAATCATTGTATATATTGCTTCTATATAGTCCAAGAAACATATATGCAAAGCATCCAAACAGTACAATTCGCCAATTTCTTGTTCTTCAAGTTTAAGTAAACTACGATCCCCATTGTTAATCTTTTAAAGGAAATTATTTGTAATTTTCGACAAGTAGAACAATGAATGGAACAGGTAGACGGTTGAAATATTTGTATATATTGCTTCTATATAATCTAAGAAACATATATGCAAAGCATCTAAACAGTAACAATCGCCAATTTTTTGATCTTCAAGTTTAAGTGAACAGCGAGCCCCATTGATAATCATGAAATGGAAATTATTTGTAACTTTCTACAAGTAGAACAATGAATAGTACAGGTAGACGGGTGAAATCTTTCTATATATTGCTTCTAATTAGTCTAAGAAACATCTATGCAAAGCATCCAAACAGTACCATTCGCCAATTTTTTGTTCTTCAAGTTTAAGTGAACTACGAGCCCCATTGTTAATCCTTTAAAGGAAATTATTTGTAAATTTCGACAAGTAGAACAATGATTGGACCACGTAGACGGTTGAAATCTTTGTATACATTGCTTCCATATAGTCTCAGAAACATGTACGCAAAGCATCCAAACAGTACCATTCGCCAATTTTTTGTTCTTCAAGTTTAAGTGAACAATGAGACCCATTGTTAATCCTTTATCGGAAATTATTTGTAACTTTCGACAAGTAGATCAATGAATGGAACAGGTAGACGGTTGAAATCTTTGTATATATTGCTTCTATATAGTCTAAGAAACATATATGCAAAGCATCCAAACAGTACAATTCGCCAATTTTTTGTTCTTCAAGTTTAAGTGAACAATGAGCCCCAATGGTTAATCCGTTATCGGAAATTATTTGTAGCTTTCGACAAGTAGAACAATGAATGGAACAGGTAGACGGTTGAAATCTTTGAATATATTGCTTCCATATAGTCTGAGAAACATGTACGCAAAGCATCCAAACAGTACCATTCGCCAATTTTTTGGTCTTCAAGTTTAAGTGAACTACGAGCCCCATTGTTATTCCTTTATCGGAAATTATTTGTAACTTTCGACAAGTAGAACAATGAATGGAACAGGTAGACGGTTAAATCATTGTATATATTCCTTCTATATAGACTAAGAAACATGTACGCAAACCATCCAAGCAGTACAATTTGCCAATTTTTTGTTCTTCAAGTTTAATTGAACTACGAGCCCCATTGTTAATCATTTAACGGAAATTATTTGTAACATTCGACAAGTAGAACAATGAATGGAACAGGTAGACGGTTAAATCATTGTATATATTCCTTCTATATAGACTAAGAAACATGTACGCAAACCATCCAAGCAGTACAATTTGCCAATTTTTTGTTCTTCAAGTTTAATTGAACTACGAGCCCCATTGTTAATCCTTTAAAGGAAATTATTTGTATATTTCGACAAGTAGAACAATGAATGGAACAGGTAGACTGTAGAAATCAATGTATATGCTGCTTCTATATAGTCTGAGAAACATGTACGCAAAGCATCCAAACAGTACCATTCGCCAATTTTTTGGTCTTCAAGTTTAAGTGAACTACGGGCCCCATTGTTATTCCTTTATCGGAAATTATTTGTAACTTTCGACAAGTAGAACAATGAATGGAACAGGTAGACGGTTGAAATCTTTGTATATATTGCGTCTATATAGTCTAAGAAACATATATGCAAAGCATCCAAACAGTACCATTCGCCAATTTTTTGTTCTTCAAGTTTAAGTGAACTACGAGCCCCATTGTTAATCCTTTAAAGGAAATTATTTGTAAATTTCGGCAAGTAGAACAATGAATGGAATAGGTAGACGGTTGAAATCATTGTATATATTGCTTCTATATAGTCTAAGAAACATATATGCAAAGCATCCAAACAGTACAATTCGCCAATTTCTTATTCTTCAAGTTTAGGTAAACTACGATCACCATTGTTAATCCCTTAACGGAAATTATTTGTAACTTTCGACAAGTAGAACAATGAATGGAACAGGTAGACGGGTGAAATCTTTCTATATATTGCTTCTACATAGTCTAAGAAACATCTATGCAAAGCATCCAAACAGTACAATTCGCCAATTTTTTGTTCTTCAAGTTTAAGTGAACTACGAGCCCCATTGTTAATCCTTTAACGGAAATTAATTGTAATTTTTACAAGTAGAACAATGATTGGAACACGTAGACGGTTGGAATCTTTGTATATATTGCTTCTAAATAGTATAAGAAACATATATGCAAAGCATCCAAACAGTACCATTCGCCAATTTTTTGTTCTTCAAGTCTAAGTAAACTACGATCCCCATTGTTAATCCCTTAACGGAAATTATTTGTATCTTTCGACAAGTAGAACAATGAATGGAACAGGTAGACGGTTGAAATCTTTGTATATATTGCTTCTATATAGTCTAAGAAACATATATGCAAAGCATCCAAACAGTACAATTCGCCAATTTTTTGTTCTTCAAGTTTAAGTGAACAATGAGCCCCAATGGTTAATCCGTTACCGGAAATTATTTGTAGCTTTCGACAAGTAGAACAATGAATGGAACAGGTAGACGGTTGAAATCTTTGTATATATTGCTTCTATATAGTCTAAGAAACATATATGCAAAGCATTCAAACAGTACAATTCGCCAATTTATTGTTCTTCAAGTTTAAGTTAACAACGAGCCCCATTGTTAATCCTTTAAAGGAAATTATTTGTAAATTTCGGCAAGTAGAACAATGAATGGAATAGGTAGACTGTTGAAATCATTGTATATATTGCTTCTATATAGTCTAAGAAACATATATGCAAAGCATCCAAACAGTACAATTCGCCAATTTCTTATTCTTCAAGTTTAAGTAAACTACGATCACCATTGTTAATCCCTTAACGGAAATTATTTGTAACTTTCGACAAGTAGAACAATGAATGGAACAGGTAGACGGGTGAAATCTTTCTATATATTGCTTCTACATAGTCTAAGAAACATCTATGCAAAGCATTCAAACAGTACAATTCGCCAATTTATTGTTCTTCAAGTTTAAGTTAACAACGAGCCCCATTGTTAATCCTTTAAAGGAAATTATGTGTAAATTTCGACAAGTAGAACAATGATTGGAACACGTAGACGGTTGAAATCTTTGTATATATTGCTTCCATATAGTCTGAGAAACATGTACGCAAAGCATCCAAACAGTACCATTCGCCAATTTTTTGGTCTTCAAGTTTAAGTGAACTACGGGCCCCATTGTTATTCCTTTATCGGAAATTATTTGTAACTTTCGACAAGTAGAACAATGAATGGAACAGGTAGACGGTTGAAATCTTTGTATATATTGCGTCTATATAGTCTAAGAAACATATATGCAAAGCATCCAAACAGTACAATTCGCCAATTTTTTGTTCTTCAAGTTTAAGTGAACTACGAGCCCCATTGTTAATCCTTTAAAGGAAATTATTTGTAAATTTCGGCAAGTAGAACAATGAATGGAATAGGTAGACGGTTGAAATCATTGTATATATTGCTTCTATATAGTCTAAGAAACATATATGCAAAGCATCCAAACAGTACAATTCGCCAATTTCTTATTCTTCAAGTTTAAGTAAACTACGATCACCATTGTTAATCCCTTAACGGAAATTATTTGTAACTTTCGACAAGTAGAACAATGAATGGAACAGGTAGACGGGTGAAATCTTTCTATATATTGCTTCTACATAGTCTAAGAAACATCTATGCAAAGCATCCAAACAGTACAATTCGCCAATTTTTTGTTCTTCAAGTTTAAGTGAACTACGAGCCCCATTGTTAATCCTTTAACGGAAATTAATTGTAATTTTTACAAGTAGAACAATGATTGGAACACGTAGACGGTTGAAATCTTTGTATATATTGCTTCTAAATAGTATAAGAAACATATATGCAAAGCATCCAAACAGTACCATTCGCCAATTTTTTGTTCTTCAAGTCTAAGTAAACTACGATCCCCATTGTTAATCCCTTAACGGAAATTATTTGTATCTTTCGACAAGTAGAACAATGAATGGAACAGGTAGACGGTTGAAATCTTTGTATATATTGCTTCTATATAGTCTAAGAGACATATATGCAAAGCATCCAAACAGTACAATTCGCCAATTTTTTGTTCTTCAAGTTTAAGTGAACAATGAGCCCCAATGGTTAATCCGTTATCGGAAATTATTTGTAGCTTTCGACAAGTAGAACAATGAATGGAACAGGTAGACGGTTGAAATCTTTGTATATATTGCTTCTATATAGTCTAAGAAACATATATGCAAAGCATTCAAACAGTACAATTCGCCAATTTATTGTTCTTCAAGTTTAAGTTAACAACGAGCCCCATTGTTAATCCTTTAAAGGAAATTATGTGTAAATTTCGACAAGTAGAACAATGATTGGAACACGTAGACGGTTGAAATCTTTGTATATATTGCTTCCATATAGTCTGAGAAACATGTACGCAAAGCATCCAAACAGTACCATTCGCCAATTTTTTGGTCTTCAAGTTTAAGTGAACTACGGGCCCCATTGTTATTCCTTTATCGGAAATTATTTGTAACTTTCGACAAGTAGAACAATGAATGGAACAGGTAGACGGTTGAAATCTTTGTATATATTGCGTCTATATAGTCTAAGAAACATATATGCAAAGCATCCAAACAGTACCATTCGCCAATTTTTTGTTCTTCAAGTTTAAGTGAACTACGAGCCCCATTGTTAATCCTTTAAAGGAAATTATTTGTAAATTTCGGCAAGTAGAACAATGAATGGAATAGGTAGACGGTTGAAATCATTGTATATATTGCTTCTATATAGTCTAAGAAACATATATGCAAAGCATCCAAACAGTACAATTCGCCAATTTCTTATTCTTCAAGTTTAAGTAAACTACGATCACCATTGTTAATCCCTTAACGGAAATTATTTGTAACTTTCGACAAGTAGAACAATGAATGGAACAGGTAGACGGTTGAAATCTTTGTATATATTGCTTCTATAAAGTCTAAGAAACATATATGCAAATCATCCAAACAGTACAATTCGCCACTTTTTTGTTCTTCAAGTTTAAGTGAACAACGGGCCCCATTGTTAATCCTTTAAAGGAAATTATTTGTAAATTTCGACAAGTAGAACAATGATTGGAACACGTAGAAGGTTGAAATCTTTGTATATATTGCTTCCATATAGTCTAAGGAACATGTACACAAAGCATCCAAACAGTACCATTCGCCAATTTTTTGTTCTTCAAGTTTAAGTGAACAATGAGCCCCAATGGTTAATCCTTTATCGGAAATTATTTGTAATTTTCGACAAGTAGAACAATGAATGGAACAGGTAGACGGTTGAAATATTTGTATATATTGCTTCTATATAATCTAAGAAACATATATGCAAAGCATCTAAACAGTAACAATCGCCAATTTTTGGATCTTCAAGTTTAAGTGAACAGCGAGCCCCATTGATAATCATGAAATGGAAATTATTTGTAACTTTCTACAAGTAGAACAATGAATAGTACAGGTAGACGGGTGAAATCTTTCTATATATTGCTTCTACATAGTCTAAGAAACATCTATGCAAAGCATCCAAACAGTACAATTCGCCAATTTTTTGTTCTTCAAGTTTAAGTGAACTACGAGCCCCATTGTTAATCCTTTAACGGAAATTAATTGTAACTTTTTACAAGTAGAACAATGATTGGAACACGTAGACGGTTGAAATCTTTGTATATATTGCTTCCATATAGTCTAAGAAAAATATATGCAAAGCGTCCAAACAGTACAATTCGCCAATTTTTTGCTCTTCAAATTTAAGTGAACAATGAGCCCCATTGTTAATCCTTTATCGGAAATTATTTGTAATTTTCGACAAGTAGAACAATGAATGGAACAGGTAGACGGTTGAAATCTTTGTATATATTGCTTCTATATAATCTAAGAAACATATATGCAAAGCATCCAAACAGTACCATTCGCCAATTTTTTGTTCTTCAAGTTTAAGTGAACTACGAGCCCCATTGTTAATCCTTTAAAGGAAACTATTTGTAAATTTCGACTAGTAGAACAATGAATGGAACAGGTAGACTGTTGAAATCATTGTATATATTGCTTCTAAATAGTCTAAGAAACATATATGCAAAGCGTCCAAACAGTACACTTCGCCAATTATTTGATCTGCAAGTTTAAGTGAACTACGAGCCCCATTGTTAATACTTTAACGGAAATTATTTGTAACTTGCGACAAGTAGAACAATGAATGGAACAGGTAGCCGGTTGAAATCAATGTATATATTGCTTCTATATAGTCTAAGAAACATATATGCAAAGCATCCAAACAGTACAATTCGCCAATTTTTTGTTCTTCAAGTTTAAGTAAACTACGATCCCCATTGTTAATCCCTTAACGGAAATTATTTGTAACTTTCGACAAGTAGAACAATGAATGGAACAGGTAGACGGTTGAAATCATTATATATATTGCTTCTATATAGTCTAAGAAACATATATGCAAAGCATCCAAACAGTACAATTCGCCAATTATTTGATCTGCAAGTTTAAGTGAACAATGAGCCCCATTGTTACTCCTTTATCGGAAATTATTTGTAACTTTCGACAAGTAGAACAATGAATGGAACAGGTAGACGGTTGAAATCTTTTTATATATTGCTTCTATATAGTCTAAGAAACATATATGCAAAGCATCCAAACAGTACAATTCGACAATTTTTTGTTCTTCAAGTTTAGTGAACAATGAGCCCCAATGGTTAATCCTTTAAAGGAAATTATTTGTAAATTTCGGCAAGTAGAACAATGAATGGAACAGGTAGACTGTTGAAATCATTGTATATATTGCTTCTAAATAGTCTAAGAAACATATATGCAAAGCGTCCAAACAGTACAATTCGACAATTTTTTGTTCTTCAAGTTTAAGTGAACAATGAGCCCCAATGGTTAATCCGTTATCGGAAATTATTTGTAGCTTTCGACAAGTAGAACAATGAATGGAACAGGTAGACGGTTGAAATCTTTGAATATATTGCTTCCATATAGTCTGAGAAACATGTACGCAAAGCATCCAAACAGTACCATTCGCCAATTTTTTGGTCTTCAAGTTTAAGTGAACTACGAGCCCCATTGTTAATCCTTTAAAGGAAATTATTTGTAAATTTCGGCAAGTAGAACAATGAATGGAATAGGTAGACGGTTGAAATCATTGTATATATTGCTTCTATATAGTCCAAGAAACATATATGCAAAGCATCCAAACAGTACAATTCGCCAATTTCTTGTTCTTCAAGTTTAAGTAAACTACGATCCCCATTGTTAATCCTTTAAAGGAAATTATTTGTAATTTTCGACAAGTAGAACAATGAATGGAACAGGTAGACGGTTGAAATATTTGTATATATTGCTTCTATATAATCTAAGAAACATATATGCAAAGCATCTAAACAGTAACAATCGCCAATTTTTTGATCTTCAAGTTTAAGTGAACAGCGAGCCCCATTGATAATCATGAAATGGAAATTATTTGTAACTTTCTACAAGTAGAACAATGAATAGTACAGGTAGACGGGTGAAATCTTTCTATATATTGCTTCTAATTAGTCTAAGAAACATCTATGCAAAGCATCCAAACAGTACAATTCGCCAATTTTTTGTTCTTCAAGTTTAAGTGAACTACGAGCCCCATTGTTAATCCTTTAAAGGAAATTATTTGTAAATTTCGACAAGTAGAACAATGATTGGACCACGTAGACGGTTGAAATCTTTGTATACATTGCTTCCATATAGTCTCAGAAACATGTACGCAAAGCATCCAAACAGTACCATTCGCCAATTTTTTGTTCTTCAAGTTTAAGTGAACAATGAGACCCATTGTTAATCCTTTATCGGAAATTATTTGTAACTTTCGACAAGTAGATCAATGAATGGAACAGGTAGACGGTTGAAATCTTTGTATATATTGCTTCTATATAGTCTAAGAAACATATATGCAAAGCATCCAAACAGTACAATTCGCCAATTTTTTGTTCTTCAAGTTTAAGTGAACAATGAGCCCCAATGGTTAATCCGTTATCGGAAATTATTTGTAGCTTTCGACAAGTAGAACAATGAATGGAACAGGTAGACGGTTGAAATCTTTGAATATATTGCTTCCATATAGTCTGAGAAACATGTACGCAAAGCATCCAAACAGTACCATTCGCCAATTTTTTGGTCTTCAAGTTTAAGTGAACTACGAGCCCCATTGTTATTCCTTTATCGGAAATTATTTGTAACTTTCGACAAGTAGAACAATGAATGGAACAGGTAGACGGTTAAATCATTGTATATATTCCTTCTATATAGACTAAGAAACATGTACGCAAACCATCCAAGCAGTACAATTTGCCAATTTTTTGTTCTTCAAGTTTAATTGAACTACGAGCCCCATTGTTAATCATTTAACGGAAATTATTTGTAACATTCGACAAGTAGAACAATGAATGGAACAGGTAGACGGTTAAATCATTGTGTATATTCCTTCTATATAGACTAAGAAACATGTACGCAAACCATCCAAGCAGTACAATTTGCCAATTTTTTGTTCTTCAAGTTTAAGTGAACAATGAGACCCATTGTTAATCCTTTGTCGGAAATTATTTGTAACTTTCGACAAGTAGATCAATGAATGGAACAGGTAGACGGTTGAAATCTTTGTATATATTGCTTCTATATAGTCTAAGAAACATATATGCAAAGCATCCAAACAGTACAATTCGCCAATTTTTTGTTCTTCAAGTTTAAGTGAACAATGAGCCCCAATGGTTAATCCGTTATCGGAAATTATTTGTAGCTTTCGACAAGTAGAACAATGAATGGAACAGGTAGACGGTTGAAATCTTTGAATATATTGCTTCCATATAGTCTGAGAAACATGTACGCAAAGCATCCAAACAGTACCATTCGCCAATTTTCTGGTCTTCAAGTTTAAGTGAACTACGAGCCCCATTGTTATTCCTTTATCGGAAATTATTTGTAACTTTCGACAAGTAGAACAATGAATGGAACAGGTAGACGGTTGAAATCTTTGTATATATTGCGTCTATATAGTCTAAGAAACATATATGCAAAGTATCCAAACAGTACCATTCGCCAATTTTTTGTTCTTCAAGTTTAAGTGAACTACGAGCCCCATTGTTAATCCTTTAAAGGAAATTATTTGTAAATTTCGGCAAGTAGAACAATGAATGGAATAGGTAGACGGTTGAAATCATTGTATATATTGCTTCTATATAGTCTAAGAAACATATATGCAAAGCATCCAAACAGTACAATTCGCCAATTTCTTATTCTTCAAGTTTAAGTAAACTACGATCACCATTGTTAATCCCTTAACGGATATTATTTGTAACTTTCGACAAGTAGAACAATGAATGGAACAGGTAGACGGTTGAAATCTTTGTATATATTGCTTCTATAAAGTCTAAGAAACATATATGCAAATCATCCAAACAGTACCATTCGCCGCTTTTTTGTTCTTCAAGTTTAAGTGAACAACGGGCCCCATTGTTAATCCTTTAAAGGAAATTATTTGTAAATTTCGACAAGTAGAACAATGATTGGAACACGTAGACGGTTGAAATCTTTGTATATATTGCTTCCATATAGTCTAAGGAACATGTAGGCAAAGCATCCAAACAGTACCATTCGCCAATTTTTTGTTCTTCAAGTTTAAGTGAACAATGAGCCCCAATGGTTAATCCTTTATCGGAAATTATTTGTAATTTTCGACAAGTAGAACAATGAATGGAACAGGTAGACGGTTGAAATATTTGTATATATTGCTTCTACATAGTCTAAGAAACATCTATGCAAAGCATCCAAACAGTACAATTCGCCAATTTTTTGTTCTTCAAGTTTAAGTGAACTACGAGCCCCATTGTTAATTCTTTAACGGAAATTAATTGTAACTTTTTACTAGTAGAACAATGATTGGAACACGTAGACGGTTGAAATCTTTGTATATATTGCTTCCATATAGTCTAAGAAACATATATGCAAAGCATCCAAACAGTACAATTCGCCAATTATTTCGTCTTCATGTTTAAGTGAACTACGAGCCCCATTGTTAATATTTTAACGGAAATTATTTGTAACTTCCGACAAGTAGAACCATGAATGGAACAGGTAGACGGTTGAAATCTTTGTATATATTGCTTCTATAAAGTCTAAGAAACATATATGCAAATCATCCAAACAGTACAATTCGCCAATTATTTGTTCTTCAAGTTTAAGTGAACTACGAGCCCCATTGTTAATACTTTAACGGAAATTATTTCTAACTTGCGGCAAGTAGAACAATGAATGGAACAGGTAGACGGTTGAAATCAATGTATATATTGCTTCTATATATTCTAAGAAACATATATGCAAAGCATCCAAACAGTACAATTCGCCAATTTCTTGTTCTTCAAGTTTAAGTAAACTACGATCCCCATTGTTAATCCCTTAACGGAAATTATTTGTAACTTTCGTCAAGTAGAACAATGAATGGAACAGGTAGACGGTTGAAATCTTTGTATATATTGCTTCTATAAAGTCTAAGAAACATATATGCAAATCATCCAAACAGTATCATTCGCCACTTTTTTGTTCTTCAAGTTTAAGTGAACAACGAGCCCCATTGTTAATCCTTTAAAGGAAATTATTTGTAAATTTCGACAAGTAGAACAATGATTGGAACACGTAGACGGTTGAAATCTTTGTGTTTATTGCTTCCATATAGTCTAAGAAACATGTACGCAAAGCATCCAAACAGTACCATTCGCCAATTTTTTGTTCTTCAAGTTTAAGTGAACAATGAGCCCCAATGGTTAATCCTTTATCGGAAATTATTTGTAATTTTCGACAAGTAGAACAATGAATGGAACAGGTAGACGGTTGGAATATTTGTATATATTGCTTCTATATAATCTAAGAAACATATATGCAAAGCATCTAAACAGTAACAATCGCCAATTTTTTGATCTTCAAATTTAAGTGAACAATGAGCCCCATTGTTAATCCTTTATCGGAAATTATTTGTAATTTTCGACAAGTAGAACAATGAATGGAACAGGTAGACGGTTGAAATCTTTGTATATATTGCTTCTAAATAGTATAAGAAACATATATGCAAAGCATCCAAACAGTACCATTCGCCAATTTTTTGTTCTTCAAGTCTAAGTAAACTACGATCCCCATTGTTAATCCTTTAACGGAAATTAATTGTAACTTTCTACAAGTAGAACAATGATTGGAACACGTAGACGGTTGAAATCTTTGTATATATTGCTTCCATATAGTCTAAGAAACATATATGCAAAGCATCCAAACAGTACAATTCGTCAATTTCTTGTTCTTCAAGTTTAAGTAAACTACGATCCCCATTGTTAATCCCTTAACGGAAATTATTTGTATCTTTCGACAAGTAGAACAATGAATGGAACAGGTAGACGGTTGAAATCATTGTATATATTGCTTCTATATAGTCTAAGAAACATATATGCAAAGCATCCAAACAGTACAATTCGCCAATTTCTTTTTCTTCATGTTTAAGTAAACTACGATCACCATTGTTAATCCCTTAACGGAAATTGTTTGTAACTTTCGACAAGTAGAACAATGAATGGAACAGGTAGACGGGTGAAATCTTTCTATATATTGCTTCTGCATTGTCTAAGAAACATCTATGCAAAGCATCCAAACAGTACAATTCGCCAATTTTTTGTTCTTCAAGTTTAAGTGAACTACGAGCCCCATTGTTAATCCTTTAACGGAAATTAATTGTAACTTTTTACAAGTAGAACAATGATTGGAACACGTAGACGGTTGAAATCTTTGTATATATTGCTTCTAAATAGTATAAGAAACATATATGCAAAGCATCCAAACAGTACCATTCGCCAATTTTTTGTTCTTCAAGTCTAAGTAAACTACGATCCCCATTGTTAATCCCTTAACGGAAATTATTTGTATCTTTCGACAAGTAGAACAATGAATGGAACAGGTAGACGGTTGAAATCTTTGTATATAGTGCTTCTATATAGTCTAAGAAACATATATGCAAAGCATCCAAACAGTACAATTCGCCAATTTTTTGTTCTTCAAGTTTAAGTGAACAATGAGCCCCAATGGTTAATCCGTTATCGGAAATTATTTGTAGCTTTCGACAAGTAGAACAATGAATGGAACAGGTAGACGGTTGAAATCTTTGTATATATTGCTTCTATATAGTCTAAGAAACATATATGCAAAGCATTCAAACAGTACAATTCGCCAATTTATTGTTCTTCAAGTTTAAGTTAACAACGAGCCCCATTGTTAATCCTTTAAAGGAAATTATGTGTAAATTTCGACAAGTAGAACAATGATTGGAACACGTAGACGGTTGAAATCTTTGTATATATTGCTTCCATATAGTCTGAGAAACATGTACGCAAAGCATCCAAACAGTACCATTCGCCAATTTTTTGGTCTTCAAGTTTAAGTGAACTACGGGCCCCATTGTTATTCCTTTATCGGAAATTATTTGTAACTTTCGACAAGTAGAACAATGAATGGAACAGGTAGACGGTTGAAATCTTTGTATATATTGCGTCTATATAGTCTAAGAAACATATATGCAAAGCATCCAAACAGTACCATTCGCCAATTTTTTGTTCTTCAAGTTTAAGTGAACTACGAGCCCCATTGTTAATCCTTTAACGGAAATTAATTGTAACTTTTTACAAGTAGAACAATGATTGGAACACGTAGACGGTTGAAATCTTTGTATATATTGCTTCTAAATAGTATAAGAAACATATATGCAAAGCATCCAAACAGTAACATTCGCCAATTTTTTGTTCTTCAAGTCTAAGTAAACTACGATCCCCATTGTTAATCCTTTAACGGAAATTAATTGTAACTTTCGACAAGTAGAACAATGAATGGAACAGGTAGACGGTTGAAATCTTTGTATATATTGCTTCTATATAGTCTAAGAAACATATATGCAAAGCATCCAAACAGTACAATTCGTCAATTTCTTGTTCTTCAAGTTTAAGTAAACTACGATCCCCATTGTTAATCCCTTAACGGAAATTATTTGTATCTTTCGACAAGTAGAACAATGAATGGAACAGGTAGACGGTTGAAATCTTTGTATATATTGCTTCTATATAGTCTAAGAAACATATATGCAAAGCATCCAAACAGTACAATTCGCCAATTTTTTGTTCTTCAAGTTTAAGTGAACAATGAGCCCCAATGGTTAATCCGTTATCGGAAATTATTTGTAGCTTTCGACAAGTAGAACAATGAATGGAACAGGTAGACGGTTGAAATCTTTGTATATATTGCTTCTATATAGTCTAAGAAACATGTACGCAAAGCATCCAAACAGTACCATTCGCCAATTTTTTGGTCTTCAAGTTTAAGTGAACTACGGGCCCCATTGTTATTCCTTTATCGGAAATTATTTGTAACTTTCGACAAGTAGAACAATGAATGGAACAGGTAGACGGTTGAAATCTTTGTATATATTGCGTCTATATAGTCTAAGAAACATATATGCAAAGCATCCAAACAGTACCATTCGCCAATTTTTTGTTCTTCAAGATTAAGTGAACTACGAGCCCCATTGTTAATCCTTTAAAGGAAATTATTTGTAAATTTCGGCAAGTAGAACAATGAATGGAATAGGTAGACGGTTGAAATCATTGTATATATTGCTTCTATATAGTCTAAGAAACATATATGCAAATCATCCAAACAGTACAATTCGCCAATTTCTTATTCTTCAAGTTTAAGTAAACTACGATCACCATTGTTAATCCCTTAACGGAAATTATTTGTAACTTTCGACAAGTAGAACAATGAATGGAACAGGTAGACGGTTGAAATCTTTGTATATATTGCTTCTATAAAGTCTAAGAAACATATATGCAAATCATCCAAACAGTACAATTCGCCAATTATTTGTTCTTCAAGTTTAAGTGAACTACGAGCCCCATTGTTAATACTTTAAAGGAAATTATTTGTAAATTTCGACAAGTAGAACAATGATTGGAACACGTAGAAGGTTGAAATCTTTGTATATATTGCTTCCATATAGTCTAAGGAACATGTACACAAAGCATCCAAACAGTACCATTCGCCAATTTTTTGTTCTTCAAGTTTAAGTGAACAATGAGCCCCAATGGTTAATCCTTTATCGGAAATTATTTGTAATTTTCGACAAGTAGAACAATGAATGGAACAGGTAGACGGTTGAAATATTTGTATATATTGCTTCTATATAATCTAAGAAACATATATGCAAAGCATCTAAACAGTAACAATCGCCAATTTTTGGATCTTCAAGTTTAAGTGAACAGCGAGCCCCATTGATAATCATGAAATGGAAATTATTTGTAACTTTCTACAAGTAGAACAATGAATAGTACAGGTAGACGGGTGAAATCTTTCTATATATTGCTTCTACATAGTCTAAGAAACATCTATGCAAAGCATCCAAACAGTACAATTCGCCAATTTTTTGTTCTTCAAGTTTAAGTGAACTACGAGCCCCATTGTTAATCCTTTAACGGAAATTAATTGTAACTTTTTACAAGTAGAACAATGATTGGAACACGTAGACGGTTGAAATCTTTGTATATATTGCTTCCATATAGTCTAAGAAACATATATGCAAAGCGTCCAAACAGTACAATTCGCCAATTTTTTGCTCTTCAAATTTAAGTGAACAATGAGCCCCATTGTTAATCCTTTATCGGAAATTATTTGTAATTTTCGACAAGTAGAACAATGAATGGAACAGGTAGACGGTTGAAATCCTTGTATATATTGCTTCCATATAGTCTAAGAAACATGTACGCAAAGCATCCAAACAGTACCATTCGCCAATTTTTTTTCCTTCAAGTTTAAGTGAACAATGAGCCCCATTGTTAATCCTTTATCGGAAATTATTTGTAACTTTCGACAAGTAGAACAATGATTGGAACAGGTAGACGGTTGAAATCTTTGTATATATTGCTTCTATATAGTCTAAGAAACATATATGCAAAGCATCCAAACAGTACAATTCGCCAATTTATTGTTCTTCAAGTTTAAGTTAACAACGAGCCCCATTGTTAATCCTTTAAAGGAAATTATGTGTAAATTTCGACAAGTAGAACAATGATTGGAACACGTAGACGGTTGAAATCTTTGTATATATTGCTTCCATATAGTCTAAGAAACATATACGCAAAGCATCCAAACAGTACCATTCGCCAATTTTTTGGTCTTCAAGTTTAAGTGAACAATGAGCCCCAATGGTTAATCCTTTATCGGAAATTATTTGTAATTTTCGACAATTCGAAAAATGAATGGAACAGGTAGACCGTTGAAATATTTGTATATATTGCTTCTATATAATATAAGAAACATATATTCAAAGCATCCAAACAGTACAATTCGCCAATTTTTTGTTCTTCAAGTTTAAGTGAACAATGAGCCCCATTGTTAATCCTTTAAAGGAAATTATTTGTAACTTTCGACAAGTAGAACAATGAATGGAACAGGTAGCCGGTTGAAATCAATGTATATATTGCTTCTATATAGTCTAAGAAACATATATGCAAAGCATCCAAACAGTACAATTCGCCAATTATTTGATCTGCAAGTTTAAGTGAACTACGAGCCCCATTGTTAATACTTTAACGGAAATTATTTGTAACTTGCGACAAGTAGAACAATGAATGGAACAGGTAGCCGGTTGAAATCAATGTATATATTGCTTCTATATAGTCTAAGAAACATATATGCAAAGCATCCAAACAGTACAATTCGCCAATTTTTTGTTCTTCAAGTTTAAGTAAACTACGATCCCCATTGTTAATCCCTTAACGGAAATTATTTGTAACTTTCGACAAGTAGAACAATGAATGGAACAGGTAGACGGTTGAAATCATTATATATATTGCTTCTATATAGTCTAAGAAACATATATGCAAAGCATCCAAACAGTACAATTCGCCAATTTTTTGTTCTTCAAGTTTAAGTAAACTACGATCCCCATTGTTAATCCCTTAACGGAAATTATTTGTAACTTTCGACAAGTAGAACAATGAATGGAACAGGTAGACGGTTGAAATCATTATATATATTGCTTCTATATAGTCTAAGAAACATATATGCAAAGCATCCAAACAGTACAATTCGCCAATTTTTTGTTCTTCAAGTTTAAGTAAACTACGATCCCCTTTGTTAATCCCTTAACGGAAATTATTTGTAACATTCGACAAGTAGAACAATGAATGGAACAGGTAGACGGTTGAAATCATTGTATATATTGCTTCTATATAGTATAAGAAACATATATGCAAAGCATCCAAACAATACTATTCGCCAATTTTTTGTTCTTCAAGTTTAAGTAAACTACGATCCCCTTTGTTAATCCCTTAACGGAAATTATTTGTAACATTCGACAAGTAGAACAATGAATGGAAAAGGTAGACGGTTGAAATCATTGTATATATTGCTTCTATATAGCCTACGAAACATATATGCAAAGCATCCAAACAGTACAATTCGCCAATTTTTTGTTCTTCAAGTTTAAGTGAACTACGAGCCCTATTGTTAATCTTTAACGGAAATTATTTGTAACTTGCGACAAGTAGAACAATGAATGGAACAGGTAGACGGTTGAAATATTTGTATATATTGCTTCCGTATAGTCTAAGAAACATATATGCAAAGCTTCCAAACAGTACCATTCGCTAATTTTTTGTTCTTCAAGGTTAAGTGAACAATGAGCCCGATTGTTAATCCTTTATCGGAAATTATTTCTAAATTTCGACAAGTAGAACAATGAATGGAACAGGTAGACGGTTGAAATATTTGTATATATTGCTTCCGTATAGTCTAAGAAACATATATGCAAAGCTTCCAAACAGTACCATTCGCTAATTTTTTGTTCTTCAAGGTTAAGTGAACAATGAGCCCGATTGTTAATCCTTTATCGGAAATTATTTCTAAATTTCGACAAGTAGAACAATGAATGGAACACGTAGACGGTTGAAATCTTTGTATATATTGCTTCTATATAGACTAAGAAACATATATGCAAAGCATCCAAATAGTACAATTCGCCAATTTATTGTTCTTCACGTTTAAGTGAACAAAGAGCCCCATTGTTAATCCTGTAAAGGAAATTATTTGTAAATTTCGACAAGTAGAACAATGATTGGAACACGTAGACGGTTGAAATCTTTGTATATATTGCTTCCATATAGTCTAAGAAACATGTACGCAAAGCATCCAAACAGTACAATTCGCCAATTTATTGTTCTTCAAGTTTAAGTGAACAACGAGGCCCATTGATAATCATGAAACGGAAATTATTTGTAACTTTCGACAAGAAGAACAATAAATAGAACAGGTAGACGGTTGCAATCTTTGTATATGTTGCTTCTACATAGTCTAAGGAACCTATATGCAAAGCATCTAAACCGTAACATTCGCCAATTTTTTGATCTTCAAGTTTAAGTGAACAATGAGCCCCATTGTTAATCCTTTATCGGAAATTATTTCAACTTTCGACAAGTAGAACAATGAATGGAACACGTAGACGGTTGAATTCTTTGTATATATTGCTTCTATGTAGACTAAGAAACATATATGCAAAGCACCCAAACAGTACAATTCGCCAATTTATTGTTCTTCAAGTTTAAGTGAACAACGAGCCCCATTGTTAATCCTTTAACGGAAATTATTTGTATCTTTCGACAAGTAGAACAATGAATGGAACAGGTAGACGGTTGAAATCATTGTATATATTGCTTCTATATAGTCTAAGAAACATATATGCAAAGCATCCAAACAGTACAATTCGCCAATTTCTTTTTCTTCATGTTTAAGTAAACTACGATCACCATTGTTAATCCCTTAACGGAAATTGTTTGTAACTTTCGACAAGTAGAACAATGAATGGAACAGGTAGACGGGTGAAATCTTTCTATATATTGCTTCTACATTGTCTAAGAAACATCTATGCAAAGCATCCAAACAGTACAATTCGCCAATTTTTTGTTCTTCAAGTTTAAGTGAACTACGAGCCCCATTGTTAATCCTTTAACGGAAATTAATTGTAACTTTTTACAAGTAGAACAATGATTGGAACACGTAGACGGTTGAAATCTTTGTATATATTGCTTCTAAATAGTATAAGAAACATATATGCAAAGCATCCAAACAGTACCATTCGCCAATTTTTTGTTCTTCAAGTCTAAGTAAACTACGATCCCCATTGTTAATCCCTTAACGGAAATTATTTGTATCTTTCGACAAGTAGAACAATGAATGGAACAGGTAGACGGTTGAAATCTTTGTATATAGTGCTTCTATATAGTCTAAGAAACATATATGCAAAGCATCCAAACAGTACAATTCGCCAATTTTTTGTTCTTCAAGTTTAAGTGAACAATGAGCCCCAATGGTTAATCCGTTATCGGAAATTATTTGTAGCATTCGACAAGTAGAACAATGAATGGAACAGGTAGACGGTTGAAATCTTTGTATATATTGCTTCTATATAGTCTAAGAAACATATATGCAAAGCATTCAAACAGTACAATTCGCCAATTTATTGTTCTTCAAGTTTAAGTTAACAACGAGCCCCATTGTTAATCCTTTAAAGGAAATTATGTGTAAATTTCGACAAGTAGAACAATGATTGGAACACGTAGACGGTTGAAATCTTTGTATATATTGCTTCCATATAGTCTGAGAAACATGTACGCAAAGCATCCAAACAGTACCATTCGCCAATTTTTTGGTCTTCAAGTTTAAGTGAACTACGGGCCCCATTGTTATTCCTTTATCGGAAATTATTTGTAACTTTCGACAAGTAGAACAATGAATGGAACAGGTAGACGGTTGAAATCTTTGTATATATTGCGTCTATATAGTCTAAGAAACATATATGCAAAGCATCCAAACAGTACCATTCGCCAATTTTTTGTTCTTCAAGTTTAAGTGAACTACGAGCCCCATTGTTAATCCTTTAACGGAAATTAATTGTAACTTTTTACAAGTAGAACAATGATTGGAACACGTAGACGGTTGAAATCTTTGTATATATTGCTTCTAAATAGTATAAGAAACATATATGCAAAGCATCCAAACAGTAACATTCGCCAATTTTTTGTTCTTCAAGTCTAAGTAAACTACGATCCCCATTGTTAATCCTTTAACGGAAATTAATTGTAACTTTCGACAAGTAGAACAATGAATGGAACAGGTAGACGGTTGAAATCTTTGTATATATTGCTTCTATATAGTCTAAGAAACATATATGCAAAGCATCCAAACAGTACAATTCGTCAATTTCTTGTTCTTCAAGTTTAAGTAAACTACGATCCCCATTGTTAATCCCTTAACGGAAATTATTTGTATCTTTCGACAAGTAGAACAATGAATGGAACAGGTAGACGGTTGAAATCTTTGTATATATTGCTTCTATATAGTCTAAGAAACATATATGCAAAGCATCCAAACAGTACAATTCGCCAATTTTTTGTTCTTCAAGTTTAAGTGAACAATGAGCCCCAATGGTTAATCCGTTATCGGAAATTATTTGTAGCTTTCGACAAGTAGAACAATGAATGGAACAGGTAGACGGTTGAAATCTTTGTATATATTGCTTCTATATAGTCTAAGAAACATGTACGCAAAGCATCCAAACAGTACCATTCGCCAATTTTTTGGTCTTCAAGTTTAAGTGAACTACGGGCCCCATTGTTATTCCTTTATCGGAAATTATTTGTAACTTTCGACAAGTAGAACAATGAATGGAACAGGTAGACGGTTGAAATCTTTGTATATATTGCGTCTATATAGTCTAAGAAACATATATGCAAAGCGTCCAAACAGTACCATTCGCCAATTTTTTGTTCTTCAAGATTAAGTGAACTACGAGCCCCATTGTTAATCCTTTAAAGGAAATTATTTGTAAATTTCGGCAAGTAGAACAATGAATGGAATAGGTAGACGGTTGAAATCATTGTATATATTGCTTCTATATAGTCTAAGAAACATATATGCAAATCATCCAAACACTACAATTCGCCAATTTCTTATTCTTCAAGTTTAAGTAAACTACGATCACCATTGTTAATCCCTTAACGGAAATTATTTGTAACTTTCGACAAGTAGAACAATGAATGGAACAGGTAGACGGTTGAAATCTTTGTATATATTGCTTCTATAAAGTCTAAGAAACATATATGCAAATCATCCAAACAGTACAATTCGCCAATTATTTGTTCTTCAAGTTTAAGTGAACTACGAGCCCCATTGTTAATACTTTAACGGAAATTATTTGTAACTTGCGACAAGTAGAACAATGAATGGAACAGATAGACGGTTGAAATCAATGTATATATTGCTTCTATATAGTCTAAGAAACATATATGCAAAGCATCCAAACAGTACCATTCGCCACTTTTTTGTTCTTCAAGTTTAAGTGAACAACGGGCCCCATTGTTAATCCTTTAAAGGAAATTATTTGTAAATTTCGACAAGTAGAACAATGATTGGAACACGTAGAAGGTTGAAATCTTTGTATATATTGCTTCCATATAGTCTAAGGAACATGTACACAAAGCATCCAAACAGTACCATTCGCCAATTTTTTGTTCTTCAAGTTTAAGTGAACAATGAGCCCCAATGGTTAATCCTTTATCGGAAATTATTTGTAATTTTCGACAAGTAGAACAATGAATGGAACAGGTAGACGGTTGAAATATTTGTATATATTGCTTCTATATAATCTAAGAAACATATATGCAAAGCATCTAAACAGTAACAATCGCCAATTTTTGGATCTTCAAGTTTAAGTGAACAGCGAGCCCCATTGATAATCATGAAATGGAAATTATTTGTAACTTTCTACAAGTAGAACAATGAATAGTACAGGTAGACGGGTGAAATCTTTCTATATATTGCTTCTACATAGTCTAAGAAACATCTATGCAAAGCATCCAAACAGTACAATTCGCCAATTTTTTGTTCTTCAAGTTTAAGTGAACTACGAGCCCCATTGTTAATCCTTTAACGGAAATTAATTGTAACTTTTTACAAGTAGAACAATGATTGGAACACGTAGACGGTTGAAATCTTTGTATATATTGCTTCCATATAGTCTAAGAAACATATATGCAAAGCGTCCAAACAGTACAATTCGCCAATTTTTTGCTATTCAAATTTAAGTGAACAATGAGCCCCATTGTTAATCCTTTATCGGAAATTATTTGTAATTTTCGACAAGTAGAACAATGAATGGAACAGGTAGACGGTTGAAATCCTTGTATATATTGCTTCCATATAGTCTAAGAAACATGTACGCAAAGCATCCAAACAGTACCATTCGCCAATTTTTTTTCCTTCAAGTTTAAGTGAACAATGAGCCCCATTGTTAATCCTTTATCGGAAATTATTTGTAACTTTCGACAAGTAGAACAATGATTGGAACAGGTAGACGGTTGAAATCTTTGTATATATTGCTTCTATATAGTCTAAGAAACATATATGCAAAGCATCCAAACAGTACAATTCGCCAATTTATTGTTCTTCAAGTTTAAGTTAACAACGAGCCCCATTGTTAATCCTTTAAAGGAAATTATGTGTAAATTTCGACAAGTAGAACAATGATTGGAACACGTAGACGGTTGAAATCTTTGTATATATTGCTTCCATATAGTCTAAGAAACATATACGCAAAGCATCCAAACAGTACCATTCGCCAATTTTTTGGTCTTCAAGTTTAAGTGAACAATGAGCCCCAATGGTTAATCCTTTATCGGAAATTATTTGTAATTTTCGACAATTCGAAAAATGAATGGAACAGGTAGACCGTTGAAATATTTGTATATATTGCTTCTATATAATATAAGAAACATATATTCAAAGCATCCAAACAGTACAATTCGCCAATTTTTTGTTCTTCAAGTTTAAGTGAACAATGAGCCCCATTGTTAATCCTTTAAAGGAAATTATTTGTAACTTTCGACAAGTAGAACAATGAATGGAACAGGTAGCCGGTTGAAATCAATGTATATATTGCTTCTATATAGTCTAAGAAACATATATGCAAAGCATCCAAACAGTACAATTCGCCAATTATTTGATCTGCAAGTTTAAGTGAACTACGAGCCCCATTGTTAATACTTTAACGGAAATTATTTGTAACTTGCGACAAGTAGAACAATGAATGGAACAGGTAGCCGGTTGAAATCAATGTATATATTGCTTCTATATAGTCTAAGAAACATATATGCAAAGCATCCAAACAGTACAATTCGCCAATTTTTTGTTCTTCAAGTTTAAGTAAACTACGATCCCCATTGTTAATCCCTTAACGGAAATTATTTGTAACTTTCGACAAGTAGAACAATGAATGGAACAGGTAGACGGTTGAAATCATTATATATATTGCTTCTATATAGTCTAAGAAACATATATGCAAAGCATCCAAACAGTACAATTCGCCAATTTTTTGTTCTTCAAGTTTAAGTAAACTACGATCCCCATTGTTAATCCCTTAACGGAAATTATTTGTAACTTTCGACAAGTAGAACAATGAATGGAACAGGTAGACGGTTGAAATCATTATATATATTGCTTCTATATAGTCTAAGAAACATATATGCAAAGCATCCAAACAGTACAATTCGCCAATTTTTTGTTCTTCAAGTTTAAGTAAACTACGATCCCCTTTGTTAATCCCTTAACGGAAATTATTTGTAACATTCGACAAGTAGAACAATGAATGGAAAAGGTAGACGGTTGAAATCATTGTATATATTGCTTCTATATAGCCTACGAAACATATATGCAAAGCATCCAAACAGTACAATTCGCCAATTTTTTGTTCTTCAAGTTTAAGTGAACTACGAGCCCTATTGTTAATCTTTAACGGAAATTATTTGTAACTTGCGACAAGTAGAACAATGAATGGAACAGGTAGACGGTTGAAATATTTGTATATATTGCTTCCGTATAGTCTAAGAAACATATATGCAAAGCTTCCAAACAGTACCATTCGCTAATTTTTTGTTCTTCAAGGTTAAGTGAACAATGAGCCCGATTGTTAATCCTTTATCGGAAATTATTTCTAAATTTCGACAAGTAGAACAATGAATGGAACAGGTAGACGGTTGAAATATTTGTATATATTGCTTCCGTATAGTCTAAGAAACATATATGCAAAGCTTCCAAACAGTACCATTCGCTAATTTTTTGTTCTTCAAGGTTAAGTGAACAATGAGCCCGATTGTTAATCCTTTATCGGAAATTATTTCTAAATTTCGACAAGTAGAACAATGAATGGAACACGTAGACGGTTGAAATCTTTGTATATATTGCTTCTATATAGACTAAGAAACATATATGCAAAGCATCCAAATAGTACAATTCGCCAATTTATTGTTCTTCACGTTTAAGTGAACAAAGAGCCCCATTGTTAATCCTGTAAAGGAAATTATTTGTAAATTTCGACAAGTAGAACAATGATTGGAACACGTAGACGGTTGAAATCTTTGTATATATTGCTTCCATATAGTCTAAGAAACATGTACGCAAAGCATCCAAACAGTACAATTCGCCAATTTATTGTTCTTCAAGTTTAAGTGAACAACGAGGCCCATTGATAATCATGAAACGGAAATTATTTGTAACTTTCGACAAGAAGAACAATAAATAGAACAGGTAGACGGTTGCAATCTTTGTATATGTTGCTTCTACATAGTCTAAGGAACCTATATGCAAAGCATCTAAACCGTAACATTCGCCAATTTTTTGATCTTCAAGTTTAAGTGAACAATGAGCCCCATTGTTAATCCTTTATCGGAAATTATTTCAACTTTCGACAAGTAGAACAATGAATGGAACACGTAGACGGTTGAATTCTTTGTATATATTGCTTCTATATAGACTAAGAAACATATATGCAAAGCACCCAAACAGTACAATTCGCCAATTTATTGTTCTTCAAGTTTAAGTGAACAACGAGCCCCATTGTTAATCCTTTAACGGAAATTATTTGTAAATTTCGACAAGTAGAACAATGATTGGAACACGTAGACGGTTGAAATCTTTGTATATATTGCTTCCATATAGTCTAAGAAACATATATGCAAAGCATCCAAACAGTACAATTCGACAATTTTTTGTTCTTCAAGTTTAAGTGAACAATGAGCCCCATTGTTAATCCTTTAAAGGAAATTATTTGTAACTTTCGACAAGTAGAACAATGAATGGATCATGTAGACGGTTGAAATCATTGTATATATTGCTTCTATATAGTCTACGAAACATATATGCAAAGCATCCAAACAGTACCATTCGCCACTTTTTTGTTCTTCAAGTTTAAGTGAACTACGAGCCCCATTGTTAATCCTTTAAAGGATATTATTTGTAACTTTCGACAAGTAGAACAATGAATGGAACAGGTAGATGGTTGAAATCTTTGTATATATTGCTTCTATATAGTCTAAGAAACATATATGCAAAGCATCCAAACAGTACAATTCGCCAATTTTTTGTTCTTCAAGTTTAAGTGAACAATGAGCCCCAATGGTTAATCCTTTATCGGAAATTATTTGTAAATTTCGACAAGGAGAACAATGAATGGAACAGGTAGCCGGTTGAAATCAATGTATATATTGCTTCTATATAGTCTAAGAAACATGTACGCAATGCATCCAAACAGTACAATTCGCCAATTTTTTGTTCTTCAAGTTTAAGTGAACTACGATCCCCATTGTTAATCCCTTAACGGAAATTATTTGTAACTTTCGACAAGTTGAACAATGAATGGAAAAGGAAGACTTTTGAAATCTTTGTATATATTGCTTCTATATAGTCTAAGAAACATATATGCAAAGCATCCAAACAGTACCATTCGCCAATTTTTTGTTCTTCAAGTTTAAGTGAACTGCGAGCCCCATTGTTAATCCTTTAAAGGAAATTATTTGTATATTTCGACAAGTAGAACAATGATTGGAACACGTAGACAGTTGAAATCTTTGTATATATTGCTTCCATATAGTCTAAGAAACATGTACGAAAAGCATCCAAACAGTACCATTCGCCAATTTTTTGTTCTTCAAGTTTAAGTGAACAATGAGCCCCATTGTTAATCCTTTATCGGAAATTATTTGTAACTTTCGACAAGTAGAACAATGAATGGAACAGGTAGACGGTTGAAATCTTTATATATATTGCTTCTATATAGTCTAAGAAACATATATGCAAAGCATCCAAACAGTACCATTCGCCAATTTTTTGTTCATCAAGTTTATGTGAACAATGAGCCCCATTGTTAATCCTTTATCGGAAATTGTTTGTAACTTTCGACAAGTAGAACAATGAATGGAACAGGTAGACGGTTGAAATCATTGTATCTATTGCTTCTATATAGTATAAGAAACATATATGCAAAGCATCCAAACAGTACCATTCGACAATTTTTTGTTCTTCAAGTTTAAGTGAACTACGAGGCCCATTGTTAATCCTTTAAAGGAAATTATTTGTAACTTTCGACAAGTAGAACAATGAATGGAACAGGTCGACTGTTGAAATCATTGTATATATTGCTTCTATATAGTCTAAGAAACATATATGCAAAGCATCCAAACAGTACCATTCGCCAATTTTTTGTTCATCAAGTTTAAGTGAACAATGAGCCCCATTGTTAATCCTTTATCGGAAATTGTTTGTAACTTTCGACAAGGAGAACATTGAATGGAACAGGTAGACGGTTGAAATCTTTGTATCTATTGCTTCTATATAGTCTAAGAAACATATATGCAAAGCATCCAAACAGTACAATTCGCCAATTATTTGATCTTCAAGTTTAAGTGAACTACGAGCCCCATTGTTAATACTTTAGCGGAAATTATTTGTAACATGCGAGAAGTAGAACAATGAATGGAACAGGTAGACGGTTGAAATCAATGTATATATTGCTTCTATATAGTCTAAGAAACATATATGCAAAGCATCCAAACAGTACCATTCGCCACTTTTTTGTTCTTCAAGTTTAAGTGAACAACGAGCCCCATTGTTAATCCTTTAAAGGAAATTATTTGTAAATTTCGACAAGTAGAACAATGATTGGAACACGTAGACGGTTGAAATCTTTGTATATATTGCTTCTATATAGTCTAAGAAACATATATGCAAAGCATCCAAACAGTACAATTCGCCAATTTTTTGTTCTTCAAGTTTAAGTGAACAATGAGCCCCAATGGTTAATCCTTTATCGGTAATTATTTGTAACTTTCGACAAGTAGAACAATGAATGGAACAGGTAGACGGTTGAAATCCTTGTATATATTGCTTCCATATAGTCTAAGAAACATGTACGCAAAGCATCCAAACAGTACCATTCGCCAATTTTTTGTTCTTCAAGTTTAAGTGAACAATGAGCCCCATTGTTAATCCTTTACCGGAAATTATTTGTAACTTTCGACAAGTAGAACAATGAATGGAACAGGTAGACGGTTGAAATCTTTGTATATATTGCTTCTATACAGTCTAAGAAACATATATGCTAAGCATCCAAACAGTACAATTTGCCAATTTTTTGTTCTTCAAGTTTAAGTGAACAGTGAGCCCCAATGGTTAATCCTTTATCGGTAATTATTTGTAATTTTCGACAAGTCGAACAATGAATGGAACTGGTAGACGGTTGATATCTTTGTATATATTGCTTCTATATAGTCTAAGAAACATATATGCAAAGCATCCAAACAGTACCATTCGCTACTTTTTTGTTCTTCAAGTTTAAGTGAACAACGAGCCCCATTGTTAATCCATTAAAGGAAATTATTTGTAACTTTCGACAAGTAGAAGAATGAATGGAACAGGTAGACGGTTGAAATCTTTGTATATATTGCTTCTATATAGTCTAAGAAACATATATGCAAAGTATCCAAACAGTACCGTTCGCCAATTTTTTGTTCTTCAAGTTTAAGTGAACAATGAGCCCCATTGTTAATCATTTATCGGAAATTATTTGTAACTTTCGACAAATAGAACAATGAATGGAACAGGTAGACGGTTGAAATCTTTGTATATATTGCTTCTATATAGTCTAAGAAACATATATGCAAAGCATCCAAACAGCACAATTCGCCAATTTTTTGTTCTTCAAGTTTAAGTGAACTACGAGCCCCATTGTTAATCCTTTAACGGAAATTAATTGTAACTTTCTACAAGTAGAACAATGATTGGAACACGTAGACGGTTGAAATCTTTGTATATATTGCTTCCATATAGTCTAGAAACATATATGCAAAGCATCCAAACAGTACCATTCGGCAATTTTATGTTCTTCAAGTTTATGTGAACTACGAGCCCCATTGTTAATCCTTTAACGGAAATTAATTGTAACTTTCTACAAGTAGAACAATGATTGGAACACGCAGACGCTTGAAATCTTTGTATGTATTGCTTCCATATAGTCTAAGAAACATATATGCAAAGCATCCAAACAGTACAACTCGCCAATTTTTTGTTCTTCAAGTTTAGTGAACAATGAGCCCCAATGGTTAATCCTTTATCGGAAATTATTTGGAACTTTCGACAAGTAGAACAATGAATGGAACAGGTAGACGGTTGGAATCTTTGTATATATTGCTTCCATATAGTCTAAGAAACATATATGCAAAGCATCCAAACAGTACCATTCGCCAATTTTTTGTTCTTCAAGTTTAAGTGAACAACGAGCCCCATTGTTAATCCTTTAAAGGAAATTATTTGTAAATTTCGACAAGTAGAACAGTGAATGGAACAGGTGGACGGTTGAAATCAATGTATATATTGCTTCTATATAGTCTAAGAAACATATATGCAAAGTATCGAAACAGTACCATTCGCCAATTTTTTGTTCTTCAAGTGTAAGTGAACAACGAGCCCCATTGTTAATCCTTTAAAGGAAATTATTTGTAAATTTCGACAAGAAGAACAATGAATGGAACAGGTAGACTGTTGAAATCATTGTATATATTGCTTCTATATAACCTACGAAACATATATGCAAAGCATCCAAACAGTACAATTCGCCAATTTTTTGTTCTTCAAGTTTAGTGAACAATGAGCCCCAATGGTTAATCCTTTATCGGAAATTATTTGTAACTTGCGACATGTAGAACAATGAATGGAACAGGTGGACGGTTGAAATCAATGTATATATTGCTTCTATATAGTCTAAGAAACATATATGCAAAGTATCGAAACAGTACCATTCGCCAATTTTTTGTTCTTCAAGTGTAAGTGAACAACGAGCCCCAATGGTTAATCCTTTATCGGAAATTATTTGTAATTTTCGACAAGTAGAACAATGAATGGAACTGGTAGACGGTTGAAATCTATTTATATATTGCTTCTATATAGTCTAAGAAACATATATGCAATGCATCCAAACAGTACCAGTCGCCAATTTTTTGTTCTTCAATTTTAAGTGAACAACGAGGCCCATTGATAATCATGAAACGGAAATTATTTGTAACTTTCGACAAGAAGAACAATGAATAGAACAGGTAGACGGTTGAAATCTTTGTATATGTTGCTTCTATATAGTCTAAGAAACCTATATGCAAAGCATCTAAACAGTGACATTCGCCAATTTTTTGATCTTCAAGTTTAAGTGAACAGCGAGCCCCAATGATAATCATGAAATGGAAATTATTTGTAACTTTCTACAAGTAGAACAATGAATAGTACAGGTAGACGGGTGAAATCTTTCTACATATTGCTTCTAAATAGTCTAAGAAACACATATGCAAAGCATCCAAACAGGTCAATTCGCCAATTTTTTGTTCTTCAAGTTTAAGTGAACTACGAGCCCCATTGTTAATACTTTAACGGAAATTATTTGTAACTTGCGACAAGTAGAACAATGAGTGGAACAGGTAGACGGTTGAAATCAATGTATATATTGCTTCTATATAGTATAAGAAACATATATGCAAAGCATCCAAACAGTACCATTCGCCAATTTTTTGTTCTTCAAGTTTAAGTGAACAATGAGCCCCAATGGTTAATCCTTTATCGGAAATTATTTGTAACTTTCGACAAGTAGAACAATGAATGGAACAGGTAGACTGTTGAAATCATTGTATATATTGCTTCTATATAGTATAAGAAACATATATGCAAAGCATCCAAACAGTACAATTCGACAATTTTTTGTTCTTCAAGTTTAAGTGAACAATGAGCCCCAATGGTTAATCCGTTATCGGAAATGATTTGTAACTTTCGACAAGTAGAACAATGAATGGAACAGGTAGAAGGTTGAAATCTTTGTATATATTGCTGCTATATAGTCTAAGAATCATATATGCAAAGAATCCAAACAGTACCATTCGCCAATTTTTTGTTCTTCAAGTTTAAGTGAACTACGAGCCCCATTGTTAATCCTTTAAAGGAAATTATTTGTAAATTTCGACAAGTAGAACAATGAATGGAACAGGTAGACTGTTGAAATCATTGTATATATTGCTTCTATATAGTCTAAGAAACATATATGCAAAGCATCCAAACAGTACAATTCGCCAATTTTTTGTTCTTCAAGTTTAAGTGAACAATGAGCCCCATTGTTAATCCTTTATAGGAAATTATTTGTAACTTTCGACAAGTAGAACAATGAATGGAACTGGTAGACGGTTGAAATCTATTTATATATTGCTTCTATATAGTCTAAGAAACCTATATGCAAAGCATCTAAACAGTGACATTCGCCAATTTTTTGATCTTCAAGTTTAAGTGAACAGCGAGCCCCAATGATAATCATGAAATGGAAATTATTTGTAACTTTCTACAAGTAGAACAATGAATAGTACAGGTAGACGGGTGAAATCTTTCTACATATTGCTTCTAAATAGTCTAAGAAACACATATGCAAAGCATCCAAACAGGTCAATTCGCCAATTTTTTGTTCTTCAAGTTTAAGTGAACTACGAGCCCCATTGTTAATACTTTAACGGAAATTATTTGTAACTTTCGACAAGTAGAACAATGAATGGAACTGGTAGACGGTTGAAATCTATTTATATATTGCTTCTATATAGTCTAAGAAACATATATGCAAAGCATCCAAACAGTACCAGTCGCCAATTTTTTGTTCTTCAATTTTAAGTGAACAACGAGGCCCATTGATAATCATGAAACGGAAATTATTTGTAACTTTCGACAAGAAGAACAATGAATAGAACAGGTAGACGGTTGAAATCTTTGTATATGTTGCTTCTATATAGTCTAAGAAACCTATATGCAAAGCATCTAAACAGTGACATTCGCCAATTTTTTGATCTTCAAGTTTAAGTGAACAGCGAGCCCCAATGATAATCATGAAATGGAAATTATTTGTAACTTTCTACAAGTAGAACAATGAATAGTACAGGTAGACGGGTGAAATCTTTCTACATATTGCTTCTAAATAGTCTAAGAAACACATATGCAAAGCATCCAAACAGGTCAATTCGCCAATTTTTTGTTCTTCAAGTTTAAGTGAACTACGAGCCCCATTGTTAATACTTTAACGGAAATTATTTGTAACTTGCGACAAGTAGAACAATGACTGGAACAGGTAGACGGTTGAAATCAATGTATATATTGCTTCTATATAGTCTAAGAAACATATATGCAAAGCATCCAAACAGTACAATTCGCGAATTTTTTGTTCTTCAAGTTTAAGTGAACTACGAGCCCAATTGTTAATCCTTTAAAGGAAATTATTTGTAAATTTCGACAAGTAGAACAATGAATGGAACAGGTAGACGGTTGAAATCATTGTATATATTGCTTCTATATAGTCTAAGAAACATATATGCAAAGCATCCAAACAGTACAATTCGCGAATTTTTTGTTCTTCAAGTTTAAGTGAAGTACGAGCCCCATTGTTAATCCTTTAAAGGAAATTATTTGTAAATTTCGACAAGTAGAACAATGAATGGAACAGGTAGACGGTTGAGATCTTTGTATATGTTGCTTCTATATAGTCTAAGAAACATATATGCAAAGCATCCAAACAGTACCATTCGTGAATTTTTTTTTTCATGCTTAAGTGAACTACGAGCCCCATTGATAATCATGAAAGGGAAATTATTTGTAACTTTCTACAAGTAGAACAATGAATAGAATAGGTAGACTGTTGAAATCTTTGTATATATTGCTTCTATATAGTCTATGAAACATATATGCAAAGCATCCAAACTGTACAATTCGCGAATTTTTTGTTCTTCAAGTTTAAGTGAACTACGAGCCCCTTTGTTAATCCTTTAACGGAAATTAATTGTAACTTTCTACAAGTAGAACAATGAATGGAACAGGTAGACGGTTGAAATCATTCTATATATTGCTTCTATATAGTCTAATAAACATATATGCAAAGCATCCGAACAGTACAATTCGCCAATTTTTTGTTCTTCAAGATTAAGTGAACTACGAGCCCCATTGTTAATCCTTTAACGGAAATTATTTGTAACTTTCGACAAGTAGAACAGTGAATGGAACAGGTAGACGGTTGAAATCATTGTATATGTTGCTTCTATATAGTCTACGAAACCTATATGCAAAGCATCTAAACAGTAACAATCGCCAATTTTTTGTTCTTCAAGTTTAAGTGAACAGCGAGCCCCATTGATAATCATGAAATGAAAATTATTTGTAACTTTCTACAAGTAGAACAATGAATAGTACAGGTATACGGGTGAAATCTTTCTATATATTGCTTCTAAATAGTCTACGAAACCTATATGCAAAGCATCCAAACAGTACCAGTCGCCAATTTTTTGTTCTTCAATTTTAAGTGAACAACGAGGCCCATTGATAATCATGAAACGGAAATTGTTTGTAACTTTCGACAAGAAGATCAATGAATAGAACAGGTAGACGGTTGAAATCTTTGTATATGTTGCTTCTATATAGTCTAAGAAACCTATATGCAAAGCATCTAAACAGTGACATTAGCCAATTTTTTGATCTTCAAGTTTAAGTGAACAGCGAGCCCCAATGATAATCATGAAATGGAGATTATTTGTAACTTTCTACAAGTAGAACAATGAATAGTACAGGTAGACGGGTGAAATCTTTCTACATATTGCTTCTAAATAGTCTAAGAAACACATATGCAAAGCATCCAAACAGGTCAATTCGCCAATTTTTTGTTCTTCAAGTTTAAGTGAACTACGAGCCACATTGTTAATACTTTAACGGAAATTATTTGTAACTTGCGACAAGTAGAACAATGACTGGAACAGGTAGACGGTTGAAATCAATGTATATATTGCTTCTATATAGTCTAAGAAACATATATGCAAAGCATCCAAACAGTACAATTCGCGAATATTTTGTTCTTCAAGTTTAAGTGAACTACGAGCCCAATTGTTAATCCTTTAAAGGAAATTATTTGTAAATTTCGACAAGTAGAACAATGAATGGAACAGGTAGACGGTTGAAATCATTGTATATATTGCTTCTATATAGTCTAAGAAACATATATGCAAAGCATCCAAACAGTACCATTCGTGAATTTTTTTTTTCATGCTTAAGTGAACTACGAGCCCCATTGATAATCATGAAAGGGAAATTATTTGTAACTTTCTACAAGTAGAACAATGAATAGAATAGGTAGACTGTTGAAATCTTTGTATATATTGCTTCTATATAGTCTATGAAACATATATGCAAAGCATCCAAACTGTACAATTCGCGAATTTTTTGTTCTTCAAGTTTAAGTGAACTACGAGCCCCTTTGTTAATCCTTTAACGGAAATTAATTGTAACTTTCTACAAGTAGAACAATGAATGGAACAGGTAGACGGTTGAAATCATTCTATATATTGCTTCTATATAGTCTAATAAACATATATGCAAAGCATCCGAACAGTACAATTCGCCAATTTTTTGTTCTTCAAGATTAAGTGAACTACGAGCCCCATTGTTAATCCTTTAACGGAAATTATTTGTAACTTTCGACAAGTAGAACAGTGAATGGAACAGGTAGACGGTTGAAATCATTGTATATATTGCTTCTATATAGTCTAAGAAACATATATGCTAAGCATCCAAACAGTACCATTCGCCAATTTTTTGTTCTTCAAGTTTGAGTGAACTACGAGCCCCATTGTTAATCCTTTAACGGAAATTATTTGTAACTTTCGACAAGTAGAACAATGAATGGGACAGGTAGACGGATGAAATCATTGTATATATTGCTTCTATATAGTCTAAGAAACGTATGCAAAGCATCCAAACAGTACAATTCGCCAATTTTTTGTTCCTCAAGTTTAAGTGAACAATGAGTCCCATTGTTAATCCTTTATCGGAAATTATTAGTAACTTTCGACAAGTAGAACAATGAATAGAACAGATAGACTGTTGAAATCTTTGTATATATTGCTTCTATATAGTCTATGAAACCTATATGCAAATCATCCAAGCAGTACCATTCGCCAATTTTTTGTTCTTCAAGTTTATGTGAACAACGAGCCCCATTGTTAATCCTTTCACGGAAATTATTTGTAACTTTCGACAAGTAGAACAATGAATGGAACAGGTAGACGGTTGAAATCTTTGTATATATTGCTTCTATATAGCCTAAGAAACATATATGCAAAGCATCCAAACAGTACAATTCGCCAATTTTTTGTTCTTCAAGTTTAAGTGAACTACGAGCCCCATTGTTATTACTTTAACGGAAATTATTTGTAAATTTCGACAAATAGAACAATGATTGGAACACGTAGACGGTTGAAATCTTTGTATATATTGCTTCCATATAGTCTAAGAAACATGTACGCAAAGCATCCAAGCAGTACCATTCGCTAATTTTTTGTTCTTCAAGTTTAATTGAACTACGAGCCCCATTGTTAATCCTTTAAAGGAAATTATTTGTAATGTTCGGCAAGTAGAACAATGAATGGAACATGTAGACGGTTGAAATCTTTGTATATATTGCTTCTATATAGTCTAAGAAACATAAATGCAACGCATCCAAACAGTATAATTCGCCAATTTTTTGTTCTTCAAGTTTAAGTGAACTACGAGCCCCATTGTTAATCCTTTAAAGTAAATTATTTGTAAATTTCGACAAGTAGAACAATGATTGGAACACGTAGAAGGTTGAAATCTTTGTATATATTGCTTCCATATAGTCTAAGAAACATACCTGCAAAGCATCCGAACAGTACAATTCGCCAATTTTTTGTTCTTCAAGATTAAGTGAACTACGAGCCCCATTGTTAATCCTTTAACGGAAATTATTTGTAACTTTCGACAAGTAGAACAGTGAATGGAACAGGTAGACGGTTGAAATCATTGTATATATTGCTTCTATATAGTCTAAGAAACATATATGCTAAGCATCCAAACAGTACCATTCGCCAATTTTTTGTTCTTCAAGTTTGAGTGAACTACGAGCCCCATTGTTAATCCTTTAACGGAAATTATTTGTAACATTCGACAAGTAGAACAATGAATGGGACAGGTAGACGGATGAAATCATTGTATATATTGCTTCTATATAGTCTAAGAAACATATATGCAAAGCATCCAAACAGTACAATTCGCCAATTTTTTGTTCCTCAAGTTTAAGTGAACAATGAGTCCCATTGTTAATCCTTTATCGGAAATTATTTGTAACTTTCGACAAGTAGAACAATGAATAGAACAGATAGACTGTTGAAATCTTTGTATATATTGCTTCTATATAGTCTATGAAACCTATATGCAAATCATCCAAGCAGTACCATTCGCCAATTTTTTGTTCTTCAAGTTTATGTGAACAACGAGCCCCATTGTTAATCCTTTCACGGAAATTATTTGTAACTTTCGACAAGTAGAACAATGAATGGAACAGGTAGACGGTTGAAATCTTTGTATATATTGCTTCTATATAGCCTAAGAAACATATATGCAAAGCATCCAAACAGTACAATTCGCCAATTTTTTGTTCTTCAAGTTTAAGTGAACTACGAGCCCCATTGTTATTACTTTAACGGAAATTATTTGTAAATTTCGACAAATAGAACAATGATTGGAACACGTAGACGGTTGAAATCTTTGTATATATTGCTTCCATATAGTCTAAGAAACATGTACGCAAAGCATCCAAGCAGTACCATTCGCTAATTTTTTGTTCTTCAAGTTTAATTGAACTACGAGCCCCATTGTTAATCCTTTAAAGGAAATTATTTGTAAAGTTCGGCAAGTAGAACAATGAATGGAACATGTAGACGGTTGAAATCTTTGTATATATTGCTTCTATATAGTCTAAGAAACATAAATGCAACGCATCCAAGCAGTATAATTCGCCAATTTTTTGTTCTTCAAGTTTAAGTGAACTACGAGCCCCATTGTTAATCCTTTAAAGTAAATTATTTGTAAATTTCGACAAGTAGAACAATGATTGGAACACGTAGAAGGTTGAAATCTTTGTATATATTGCTTCCATATAGTCTAAGAAACATACCTGCAAAGCATCCAAACAGTACCATTCGAGAATTTATTGTTCTTCATGATTAAGTGAACAACGAGCCCCATTGATAATCATGAAAGGGAAATTATTTGTAACTTTCTTTTTTTTTTTTTTTTTTTATTTACAATATACAATAATAAACAATTACATAAAGATACGATAACTGGGTACCAAGATTAACTTTCACCCCAGTCATTAGTAAATTAAGTTTTTAACAAATTAACGCGATTGTCTATAGTTTAGAAGAATGATAGGAAAATTGTAAAAACCTGTCTCATCATAGAAGACTTGAAGTAATATACAATAAGTACAAGGCTAGAGACTAAGTAACAAATGAATGATTCGCTTATGTTTATACTTCTTATAGTTAAGGTCAACCTGAGAATAATTTCCTTTGGAATTAATAGCTTTATCTTTACTTTTATGGCACGTTTGGTAAAAGCGTATGGAGAATTTTTGAATGTAATCACTTATGTAGCTTATACCTAGATCTTTATGAATTAATGATATATTAGTATATTTAGCGCAAAGTGCATTATTATTTTCCACCATTTTAATAATCCCCTGTCACTGAATCGTGAGGAGTGAGCAGGAATCACTGGATATCGTTGTCCGTTGAAACGAGCAACTTATAAATTGTGCTAAAAACGAATGGCATTTCCGACTAATCCACGTACAAGAGGATGGTTGGACGTTTCGCAACGGTGTCGTGTTTCCTATCGTTTAGGTCAGATTTCTCTTTGAGTACCGTATCACTATGTTTATTTGAGAGTCGTGAAACGACAGTGGCTCGATTTGATTAAAATTTCACGTTCCATCGATGCTTGTTTTTCGCAGTTATTAACATCGCGATCACCGAATACATTACACAGTCGATTTACATTATTCTGCATCAGATGTAATTAAAATTTACACTTAAATAAATACCAGCATAATTCTCCACTTCCGTGCAATTACTTTCCCCGTGCAACGGCGACCCGTGATATCTACAAAGACGACTGTTTAAAACGAATCTCCCTTTCTCGAGATATCCAATCGTTGAATTAATAAACGTCAAAGAGTACAATCGGAAGGTGTACAATGAGAAAAATAAAAGGGAAGAGCACACGGAAAATCCTAATACTCTTCATCGAGATATGTCTCTCTCTCTCTCTCTTTATCACTTTGCATCTCTCCTCTCTGTTATTCGCATATTTCATATTTTCACGAATTGATCGCGGATCGGCAATGGAAGAAAAAAGCCGCACGTATGCAGGGTACGGCAAAAAGCGTTTTATTAAACCGAGCTCACGGCGACCTTCGACAATGTGATTACTGCGTTTCAATAAATTTTTTGCGTTTCGTCAAACTTTCGTTGATTGGCATTCCTATTATTTTGTTCCGATGCTAGGAAATGCGTGTAGAGGAGGAGCACAGAGAGAAAACTGGGGAGGACAGAAACGTTGCGCGGAACAAAGAGTACGATATTTCCGCTTCCTACTCGATTTTTACCTCGCTTTTCCAAACATTTCCTGCTAAATGGTGAGAGGAAAGCCGATGAAAGTCATCGTACAGAGAATTCGCTGTTTGCGCGTATTGAAATCGAAAAACTTTGATCTATCGCGTTAGATTCGTGGATAGAAGTGGAGGCTCGACGATGCTCTCGGTTGAACGGTGCGAAATATCGTTGGCTGACAAAGCGACGATGCAAAAACCGGGGTAATTCGACCTCCAATGCCATTTTCGCCAATGAAAGGGAGTAAATGCTCAGAAGACATTCTCTCTTCGACTGATAATTGCTTTACGGTGACCACGTTGGGGAGAAATCATAGTTAACGAAGTTCCATCGATTTTCCCTCGGACCATACAGCGAATGTGAGAAAATTGACGGGAGCGTCATCAAAATATTAAATACTGAATATATAATATTATTTTCGCGCTTATTCGAAGCCCTGATAAATGGGATAGTCGTAAAAAATATAGAGAATAATTTCGAATTATTGTTATCGTGTTATCGTAAAATTTGAATATTTGTTATGCAGCCTCGAAAATTTATTATGCAGCTGGTTAGACGGTGAAAGCTCTTTTGTTGATGTTTCCTAATATATCGCGTAGAGGTTGTGCAAAATTATTATTCTTTCGTCGGTCGAGGTTGTCAAGTATTTGCATACTAGTAAAATATACATGCGAATGGAGAATTTTGTATTGCAAATTCCATGGTAAAAGTGTGGATCCAAGCACTTGACCTTTACAAAAAAGCCTCCGGCGATCTGTTGTGCAACATTCGTAAATGTGCTTCGGAAGCATTGTGTATCGATTTGCAAATGTCAGGGAATAAAGGACGTATGTAATGGAGTGCGTTTTGTCAAATGATTGCAAAGGAATTCAACTTGAAAGTCTGCCTGAATGGCTCGACGAAAGGCTTGAGAAAACAATTGGAAATGTATTGTACCGGAGAAAATCATGATAGTAATAGGAATTGGTTGTATTGGTTTAATTACTATATCATAGAAGATACTATAGATTATAAAAGATATAATTGCATTATACTGGCATACAGTAATGCTTACTTTGTTGGGATGAAATATTGCAAAACATATTTTATTTGGACTAGGATGTTAACCGTGTTCGTTAAAGCAGCGGGATGATAACAAAATAAGGGATGGTAAAATATTTCAACTTGTTCGACCGTCTATAAAATAGAAGTTCTTGATAACGTTATCGCTATCGGATTGCAGTCAAGCAGGAACCTTCTATTTTGATGGTATGAAATGTATTTGAACCCTCCGTTTTGAGAGATAATATCTGCCAAAAACTGAATACGTTCAGCGTGGAACAGTTCCGTTGTCTCTAACTAAATTATAACAACAATAATTTTCGTTTTTTCTTCCTTTTGCATCGTTCGTCCAATCAGAGTATCGAGTTGGTGCGGTTGGTAAACTAGCTTAGCACGCGCAGTCGGCGAACGAGGTGTCTACCTTCGAAAATCCTTTCCTTATATATTTCTTACATTATATTCCCCAAATAATATTGGAGGTTGCTTGAAATTCATCGAAGATAGCTGCAAATATATTATTTATCAATAAGATAAAAGTATTACACAAAGAATCAAATATTCGTAAGCATTGAAAAGTACATCGTCAATTATAAACTCACGTACTTCACTCCTATAATTTTTATTCACCATAAGATTTATTAAAAATAAGCAGAGACAAGTTATTAAATAATAATTACATCTGTAATAAACGATTATTGACGAAAATTATTGTAATAACCGAAGTTTGCAAAATTATCCATGGAGAAAGGGGATCTCAATACGTAAGGTGCACTACGCATGTTCAGCGAGCCACCTCGCTGAGGCGGGCGAGCACAGTACAGCTTCAGACATCGAACGGGTCGCGTGATTTGACAGGTTGGTCCCTATGTATATTTGTGCACTTGCATATGGGTACCTAGTCACTCTTGATCTTGGATTACGACTATTAGTGCATGTGTGCTATAATATTAAACTACTTAAACAATAAATTAAAAGTGATATTAAATAATTTTAACAATTAAATATAATGTTTTGTGGAAGTATTAGTGGCATCAAGTGATAGTTACTTGTAGTGTTTTTACATCATTTTAACAATTAAATACAACGTTTTGTGGAAGTATCAGTGACCTCAGGTGCCAGTTACCTGCAAGTGTTTTTAAATTATTTCGACAATTAAATACAAGGTTTTGTGGATGTGTCAGTGACATCAAGTGACAGTTTTGTTCAAGTGTTTTTAAATTATTTCAACAATTAAATACAAGGTTTTGTGGATGTGTCAGTGACATCAAGTGACAGTTTTGTGCAAGTGTTTTTAAATTATTTCGACAATTAAATACAAGGTTTTGTGGATGTGTCAGTGATATCAAGTGACAGTTTTGTGCAAGTGTTTTTAAATTATTTCGACAATTAAATACAAGGTTTTGTGGATGTGTCAGTAACATCAAGTGACAGTTTTGTGCAAGTGTTTTTAAATAATTTCGACAATTAAATACAACGTTTTGTGGAAGTATCAGTGACATCAAGTGATCGTTACTTGTAGTGTTTTTACATCATTTTAACAATTGAATACAACGTTTTGTGGATGTGTCCGTGACATCAAGTGACAGTTTTGTGCAAGTGTTTTTAAATTATTTCGCCAATTAAATACAACGTTTTATGGATGTGTCAGTGACATCAAGTGGCAGTTTTGTGCAAGTGTTTTTAAATTATTTCAACAATTAAATACATGGTTTTGTGGATGTGTCAGTGACATCAAGTGACAGTTTTGTGCTAGTGTTTTTAAATTATTTCAACAATTAAATACAAGGTTTTGTGGATGTGTCAGTGACATCAAGTGACAGTTTTGTGCAAGTGTTTTTAAATTATTTCGACAAATAAATACAAGGTTTTGTGGATGTGTCAGTGATATCAAGTGACAGTTTTGTGCAAGTGTTTTTAAATTATTTCGACAATTAAATACAAGGTTTTGTGGATGTGTCAGTAACATCAAGTGACAGTTTTGTGCAAGTGTTTTTAAATAATTTCGACAATTAAATACAACGTTTTGTGGAAGTATCAGTGACATCAAGTGATCGTTACTTGTAGTGATTTTACATCATTTTAACAATTGAATACAACGTTTTGTGGATGTGTCCGTGACATCAAGTGACAGTTTTGTGCAAGTGTTTTTAAATTATTTCGCCAATTAAATACAACGTTTTATGGATGTGTCAGTGACATCAAGTGGCAGTTTTGTGCAAGTGTTTTTAAATTATTTCAACAATTAAATACATGGTTTTGTGGATGTGTCAGTGACATCAAGTGACAGTTTTGTGCTAGTGTTTTTAAATTATTTCAACAATTAAATACAAGGTTTTGTGGATGTGTCAGTGACATCAAGTGACAGTTTTGTGCAAGTGTTTTTAAATTATTTCGACAATTAAATACAAGGTTTTGTGGATGTGTCAGTGATATCAAGTGACAGTTTTGTGCAAGTGTTTTTAAATTATTTCGACAATTAAATACAAGGTTTTGTGGATGTGTCAGTAACATCAAGTGACAGTTTTGTGCAAGTGTTTTTAAATAATTTCGACAATTAAATACAACGTTTTGTGGAAGTATCAGTGACATCAAGTGATCGTTACTTGTAGTGTTTTTACATCATTTTAACAATTGAACACAACGTTTTGTGGATGTGTCCGTGACATCAAGTGACAGTTTTGTGCAAGTGTTTTTAAATTATTTCGCCAATTAAATACAACGTTTTATGGATGTGTCAGTGACATCAAGTGGCAGTTTTGTGCAAGTGTTTTTAAATTATTTCAACAATTAAATACAAGGTTTTGTGGATGTGTCAGTGACATCAAGTGACAGTTTTGTGCAAGTGTTTTTAAATTATTTCGACAATTAAATACAAGGTTTTGTAGATGGGTCAGTTACATCAAGTGACAGTTTTGTGCAAGTGTTTTTAAATAATTTCGACAATTAAATACAACGTTTTGTGGAAGTATCAGTGACATCAAGTGATCGTTACTTGTAGTGTTTTTACATCATTTTAACAATTGAATACAACGTTTTGTGGATGAGTCCGTGACATCAAGTGGCAGTTTTGTGCAAGAGTTTTTAAATTATTTCGACAATTAAATACAAGGTTTTGTGGATGTGTCAGTGACATCAAGTGACAATTTTGTGCAAGTATTTTTAAATTATTTCGACAATTAAATATAACGTTTTGTGGAAGTGTTAGTGACATCAAGTGATCGTTACTTGTAGTGTTTTTACATCATTTTAACAATTGAATACAACGTTTTGTGGATGTGTCCGTGACATCAAGTGACAGTTTTGTGCAACTGTTTTTAAATTATTTCGCCAATTAAATACAACGTTTTATGGATGTGTCAGTGACATCAAGTGGCAGTTTTGTGCAAGTGTTTTTAAATTATTTCAACAATTAAATACAAGGTTTTGTGGATGTGTCAGTGACATCAAGTGACAGTTTTGTGCAAGTGTTTTTAAATTATTTCAACAATTAAATACAAGGTTTTGTGGATGTGTCAGTGACATCAAGTGACAGTTTTGTGCAAGTGTTTTTAAATTATTTCGACAATTAAATACAAGGTTTTGTGGATGGGTCAGTTACATCAAGTGACAGTTTTGTGCAAGTGTTTTTAAATAATTTCGACAATTAAATACAACGTTTTGTGGAAGTATCAGTGACATCAAGTGATCGTTACTTGTAGTGTTTTTACATCATTTTAACAATTGAATACAACGTTTTGTGGATGTGTCCGTGACATCAAGTGGCAGTTTTGTGCAAGTGTTTTTAAATTATTTCGACAATTAAATACAAGGTTTTGTGGATGTGTCAGTGACATCAAGTGACAATTTTGTGCAAGTATTTTTAAATTATTTCGACAATTAAATATAACGTTTTGTGGAAGTGTTAGTGACACAAAGTGATAGTTTCGTGGAAGTCATTTTGAATAATTTAAGCGATTAAATACAACGTGTTGTTATAGTGTCAGTGACATAAAGTGATTACTTCGTGTAAATGTCAATAACTTAAAGTTACGGTTTCGCGCCAGTGTTTCTAATTAATTTAAGCGATTGAACACAACGTGTTGTGAAATAACCATTAAAATATTGCACATTTATTTTCGATAGTTGGTTCCCGTAGATGTTGTATTATGTTATCAATTCATTTTCTCTTTCCTCGAAACTCGCAATTATCGTAGCTTAATATTTCCACCTCCATTTCCTCCGTAATGTCAGTTCTTAATTAATTTTCACAAAAATAGATTCATTTTTTCAAGTCCGATTGTTATTTCTGTTTACAGTATCTCCGGCAAAAGGTTTTGGGATATTGGGCCATTCTCAATCAGTTGGAACTCACGTTAAATGAGAAATGACTCACTTTCGCTACAATTTCCCCGTGTTTCGAGATTCTTGATATTTTTCAAATGATATAGTAGAAGCTGCCGTCTTTCTAGAACTCGATTGCACTATCGTAAAGTCTGTAGTGCGAGTATAGAATAACATTCGCGCTTAGAAGTTCACAGAATTATGAAATCTTCAATTAGAAATGGGACTTTGATCTGTGTAACTCGTTTGGGGAACTGTATCGTTGAAATTTTTTATTATTTTGTCATTCAATAGTAATTCGAACGACATACGATATAATCACAGTATACGATATCATTTTAATTTCAATACCTTATAATTAAAGTATCTCGATTATATAAATGTAATGTTTCATTGACAAACGCTTGCATATTAAAATTTGCGACCGATTTATCGGTCTTAGAGTCAGTGCCGGGTTTTGTATCGCATATATTTAAAACATACTCGAAACGAGTATTCGCGCAAGTAGAGCCAGTGTTCGTTCGTACCGTAAATCGTTTCAACGTACCGGTCGCGAATACCGATCACCGAAATCGCGAAACTCGCGGGTCAGCACCTGCTCCTGCGGAGAGGACCTCCATCGTGCAGTCGGTGGACGATGGAGGATGTAAGTTTCATTATTTCACTAACATTTTCATTAATCGACCCCTATTTCAATTGGAACTTAAAGTTCACTTTCACCGTTTGAGTCTCAGTATCAAAAAGATCCGTTATATTCTATCTCTATAAAGAAAATTGTTTTATTTCTCTCAAAATTTGTCCAATATATCCTGAGACTCAAACGGTTAAGAGAATTAAATTAGAGTTTAATTTTACCCACCGTATATTCAAATAATTCTCCTTAGAGATTCTATAATGTTGTCTTCTCTTGTGTTAAAGAAAGGACAATCTCCAGGCCATGGATGCAGCCAGGCCATGGACGCAGCCCAACCATGGATGCAGCCGGACCATGGATGCAGCCGGTCCATGGATGCAGCCGGACCATGGATGCAGCCGGACCATGGACTACGATCTCAACGTGGAGGTAAACACTTTTCAACTATCACTTTCCTCGGTTGGTGAGTGACAAAATTCAAAGTTCCTCCGGTCGTTCGATCATGCCGCAGGACGAATGGTCCGAAACGGCACCGAACGACTGGTTGTATTTTATGTGTGCTAGTAGTTTGCGAACATAGTGACCGCGATTATGGTAATTAGTACCATAGTCGCGAGTAGTAACGATTTTTCTAGGATGTTTAGTATGTAAGAATTTCGCGGATGGTCAATTCCAATGTCAAAGTAATAATAACGAATGTATATTGAATTTTTCGACGAATTACTTTGACGATGGTATTGACCGACAAATTTCAATGATCTCAGTAGAGTCACTTTTAGTCAATTACAATTCACTTTTAAATTCATTTGCATATAGAGTGTCAATGCTCTACGTAGAGTCACTTTAATAGATTTCAATTCTCATTTAAAGTCATGTTATTTATTGAAATTTCTTACGCCGCTTTTATTATATTAATTAATCATTCTCGTTAGGATTTTCAGGTTGTAACCCTAATTCTTTCCTTTTTCTTTCAGAAATATACAGTAAGTTTATGTTTTACGTTACTACTTTGTCACTATGTTCGCTTGTAGTAGTAGTAGTAATAGTTGTGTGGTAGTTAGTTGCTTCGCCGCATCGCAGCAAAAAGCTGCGAATTCGGCTTCGTCCGCGAAATTAGTGTCGCGAAAATAACAATACGCATCTTTGCTTCTTTCATTATTTTATAAAGTAGTGTTGCGAAAATTTATACGCGATTTTGCTCTTTTCTTTATTTTTCAGGGTAGTGTAGCGAACATTTAAACGCGATTTTGTCCTTTTCTTTACTTTTTCAAAGTAGTGTGGCGAAAATTTATACGCGATATTGCTGTTTTCTTTATTTTTCAGGGTAGTGTTGCGAAAATTTACACGCGATTTTGCTCTTTTCTTTATTTTTCAGGGTAGTGTAGCGAAAATTTATACGCGATTTTGCCCTTTTCTTTATTTTTCAAAGTAGTGTTACGAAAATGTATACGCGATTTACAATTCTCTTTCTTTTTTAAAGTAGTGTTGCGAAACTAAGTACACGGTTTGTTCGATATTATATTCGCGATTTCAGCTCTGCGAAAAATCGCAACACTGCGATTAATATCGCAAAATTGCGGTTAATATCGCAGAATTGCGATTAATATCGCAGTACAGTACTGCGTCTACGTCATGACGCCAGTGCGGGATACTATCCCGTCAATTGTATAAAATATTCGCGATTATTAGAGTTGCGAAATTAAAAGTGCACCTCGGTAGAGGTTGCCCGCGATTTTGTTCGATCACTCTTCGCGAACTTAGCGTTGCGAAAATTCACAGCGTCTCGCTAAGATGCTCGCGATTTTGCTCGTCGCAAAATTAGTGTTGCGAAAATTCACAGCGCCTCGCGTAGGCGCTCGCGATTATTGCTCGTACGCGAAATTAGTGTTGCGAAAATTGACAGCACCTCGGAAAGATACTCGCGATTCCGTTAGCCGCGAATTTCCGTAGCGCTTCGGAAACAGGTGCTCGCGTTCTTTTTACGATTAAAATAACTATGATTAATAATAAAGTGAAGCTGTTTTCGCAAGCGTTTGTCAAATGGAACATTACGAACTATTAATTGAATTAATATATTGTCAAAATATTTCATCTTATTCTACAATAATATTGATACTGTGACTGTTGGCCGTTCGAATTACCTGTTTTCTCAATTCAATTTTTCATCGAGGATAAAGTTCCGCCGATACATTTTCCCAAATGCTTTGCACAAATCATGGTTTATTTTTATCGTACATTTGCAATTACATGGAGTTCCATAAGCTCGCATTCTTACTTTATGATAGTGCAATCGAGGACTTTAGATCGATGGCGAATTTTCTTTCGAGTTTTCTCGCGTATATGATATTCTGTGTATACTGTAGCGAAAGTGGGTCGTTCTCTTTTAATGTATAATATTCCGATCTTCCACGATAACGATGACGATGACGGTGATGACGATGATAACCAACGATTTGAGATTATCATCGAAACTGGTAAAATTAGTTTTCGTATAGTTAAGTCTCTGATTCTCAAAAGATTTCAGGTGTCAGTTAAATCCGATTCTCAGGAATTTAGAAGGTCTTTGTTATCGGGAGGCAATTTCTTCAGTTTCAATGGAATCTACACATCGCACAAGCAGATGTTTGGTTTAAGTATATTTTTGTAACCGGATAAACTAAGTTTTCGGAGAAGGCTATTTCTTATTTTTCAAGAAACTTAAATCCTATATATTTTGCATGAGGTTTTAACTATCAAACATTTTGGAATTGCACTTAATTCCTTAATAGGCAGGTTATTCGTTATTAAGGAAACATGGTAACGACGTTACTTCTAAGAGCTCTTAATTATCGAATATATGGGACTTTAATTTTTATAAAACTTAGCTATCGAAAAGGCAGGTTTCGAATTTTACGACGAGTTAGTTACTGAATAGGCAGGTTTTAAATTTTAAGACAAGACATTCATTTATCGAGCCAGCCAGCTCCTAATTTTAAGGCGAATTAGTTTCAGAATAGGCAGGCGTTTAGTTTTAAGACGAGTTAGTTGTTGAATAGACAGGTTTTAAATTTTAAGACAAAATAGTGCATGTATCGAGCCGGCCAGCTCTTAATTTTAAGGCGAGTTAGTTTCAGAATAGGCAGGCGTTTATTTTTAAGACGAGTTAATCACTGAATAGGCAGGGTATTAGCTTTAAGATGAGTTAGTCGCTGAATAGGCAGGCTATTAGCTTTAAAATGAGTTAGTCACTGAATAGGCAGGTTTTAAATATTAAGGCAAGATATCGTCTTTATGGAGGTGGTCAACTCTTAATTTTAATGTATGTTCCTATCAGAATAGGCAGGATTTTAATTTTAAGACGAGTTAGTTAACGAATAGGCAGGTTTTTAGCTTTAAGACAAATTATTAATATCTTGTTCTAAGACAAGTTATTAACCGAACAGGCAGACTTTTAATTTTAAGAATAGTAAGTTACTGAATAGGAAAGCTTTTAAGTTTAAGAGAACTTAGTCCTCGGATAGATGTCTTACTAGATTTTAATGAAATTTAGCAATGCTACAGGCAGGATCTTAGTTGCAAGAAAAATTAACCTCTAATACATTCAAAAATAATTCGTTCATTATAACAATTTCTAATGCTGAGAAATTAATACGATATAATAATCTGCCTCTCTTCTCGAACGAAGTTAAAGGCTGCAGCGATCTGCTTCCCTATAGTTTATTCTCTTCCTGTACTTACTGCAAATAGTAAGTAAGGCTAGATTTAAGAGTTTAGTTTAGTTTAGAATAAGCAAATATTGTAAAGGGAGATCGACACCATTCGGCGGGTGTCTATCTCTTTTCGCGAAACGGGATGAGAAAAGTAGAGTCGGCGATTCCTCTGCTACACTTCCTCTCGACATTGAATTCGTCAATGTCGAGGGAAAGTGTCTCAGGGGAAGAGCAAAATGAAATGGAGGTTGGTTGGGCATGCATTTTTGGGTCCCGTTTCGTGGCAACCTCCTCGCGGTGGGACCTGGGTCGATATCACTTGCTATGATTTTAAATTTTATTAAATGTGCTTTTAGCACGATCCTTTGTTCAATAATAATACTAAATAGCAAGTGGTATCGAGCGAATAGCCACGAAATCCGAATATTCGGTAGCCCTGGCTACCGAATGTTCGGATTCCTAGTTTAAGTTACATCTAAGAATTTGCGTTTAAGTTAGCTTTAAGATTTCGCGATTAAGTAGAAATTAAGCTTCGCATCGAAGAAGAGTCAACGTTGGGCAGATTTGTTCGCTTTTATCTCTGACTATTCGTTTTCTTTCTTTGGTGACAACAATTCTTTAACTCTTCGTTGATTAAAAGTTCCAGTCATCACCTCGAAAGAAGACATCGTTTAGCGTTAAGATAGTTCCAGTAAGATTTAAGTTAGATTTAAAAATGTCACCTAAGCGTAAAATTGAATGCAAGAGTGTCATCGTAACTCAATTCCATGCTCTCGAAAATATGCGAAAGAAGGCAAACGTTTTTCTCGTGTAGCCGTCCTCGTTACTTACTTCCTATCCCAATTGCAGCCCCTGTCCAGAAGACCGACGAGTGTCTTGACATATGTGCTTCATACCGTCCGATGGGGGGGCACTGTGTCGGTGTAAGCCAGACCCTCTGACTGGGCCGATGAAGAATTTGCGTTTAAGGTAGCTTTAAGATTACGCGATTAAGTAGAAGTTAAGCCTCGCATTGGAGATGAGTCAACGGTGGTCAGATGTTTTCTCTTTATCACTGTTGCTCGTGCGATCATGCTGTCTCTATTGTTTCGGTTGTTCATTCACTCGTACATATAGCATAATAAACTGACTCCATAATGCTCTTATTCTGCGAATGTAAATTGGAAACATTATAAATATGGTCTTCATGAGAAAGCCACAAACTTAAAGACAAAGTGAAAGAAGGCAGACCTTTTGTTATTTTTGAAGTTATGTGATCGGCTCTCACGGTTTTGGTACCCAAATTGTTTTAAATTCTAATATTGATTTATATCGTCATTGAACATTAATACTATATTATCACGTAAAGAATAACTTCTTGTTATTTAAATAAGTAAAAAGATTCGTTTCTCTGCTCTAAACGATATATCTTCTACATATTACCGGTGGAGATCTTTCTACTTAATAACTATTTTAATAATTCATGCTCAAATCTCTTATATCGAGATATTATAATTCTTTATTTGAAATTTCTCAAAATCCTTGGTTTTGGCGCGCTAGAGGATAGGCCTTGTAGCGCGTGACATGCAGCCGTATTCTGATTGGCTCGCTTTTCCCCCACCGAGCGGCAACCAAGCCGCCGCGAGCTATCCCCACTCCTACCTGAGCGGTCACCTACCTCTTTCTCTCTCCGGACTTGGAACCGTTAACACGTATCCGCTGTGAGTACCTTTTCTTTTACATCGCCCTCGTTTACCGACCGCTAAAAAATAGTTCACTTGTTTATCTACTACGTAATAGTCTTCTGCTGTACCATATCAATCAATTTGGACAATAATAATTACGAATTTAGTAACAATCGCGAAATAATTACGACGCAATTGGTGACGTCACTGACCTCTCGCGACATTTACGCGGTGCTTTTCTCGTCTACAACATTAGTACTTCTTCTATAGCTTCGTATTTCGATTTTATTGACGAAGACCGCGATTATTGTTGCTCTGAAACGTGATTATACGGAATTATTGTACTTTTTCGCAGTAATTTAATAGTTTACTCGTGTGTGCTTGCAGGACTCGGAGTATCCTTTGAACGACCTTCCGGGCTGGCACGATCGGACACGTGCACGGTGGAGCAACAAAACGTAAGATATTACGACGCCATACGCAAGTAACATTTTCATTTACTTCGGGTCTTCGCGATATTTTGTTTGAATTTATACAATATTCATATTAATTGATATCGAGTCGAACATCCGACGAATAGAATTTACATTTCTACGAATTAATACGGTTCTACGGAAACATGCAACGATTGAAATCTTTCGGGATTATTTGAAACCTCTTACAATATACGAGTATTCAGTCAATATTTACAATACGATAGTCGACTTCCAAGAAAGCTCCTCCTTATTCTGACAGTGTTTACCAATTCGCGGTGTTAAATTTCGACGGCTACAATTCTATGCTACAAATAAATCGCGATTCGTTTTTACTTGGTATTTACATGTTACGACTTATCCTTCCGTTTTGAGACGCTGCAATGGATTTACATAGGTTTCAGGGCATAAGTATAGAAGTAAATAAAAATCGTATTTGCCGATGTAGGGTGTTAAGGTCCTGCGTTAGATTCGTCCGTAATTTCTATAAAGATTTTCGTGAATTTATCGAAGGGGGTTAGTGTTCATATGTAATAGGGAATAAGCATGACTAATCTTATAACTTTAACAGTGGCAGCTCGCAGTATTTATTGTTTATACATTTAATTAATAGTGTATTGTATTACACAAAGAACATGACGAATCAATGAGTAAGACATAATTTTTAAGCAGTATTTCTTGAAGCAAGCACTTGATTTGATATGAAAAAGAAAAACATGGTTGTTTGATTTTCTTGTGTTCCCCACCCCACCCTTTTATTTTCAGCAAAATTTGGGGCCGAGCGCATTGCGGTCTAGAGTCAGTGCTTGTTTCGTATTATATTAATATTTATATCTGTATATATTTATTACTCAATATTTTTTCAATTTATAACAAATTCACGCGACATAGAGTCAGTGTTTGCAACCCGCTATTATAATTATTAATATCTTTTGAATAATTATTAAAAATATTAAGAATTCTTTTCTCCGCGAAAGTAGAGTCAAAATTGTTCGCCGGAAATGATTCTCGGTCGCGGTAGCTTCCTTATATTATTTAAATTGATCGTACCGGAAGTAGAGACAGTGCATCGAGCAGCAGCTGTGGAAAGGACTTCCATCGGGCAAGGCTTCACGAATTTTAAAAGTAAATATAAGATGCTCGAGAAATGAAATTTTTTAATTAAAAGATATGTATATAAACTAACCAAAATGTTAATTTGTTTGTTACAGAACAGTCAAATGACGGGATGGTTGAGCAGCGACAATCATTCCTTGGCGATGGGCAAAGTCTGTGAAGGTAAGTTGAAATTTTATTCCGTACACACGTCATAACTTTGATATTTGCCAATTCCCTTGCAAACTTAACTTTGTTCTCTCCATCAATTTAATTAACGTAAATAAAGTATTAATTAGCTTTTGCAGTTCTCATAGAATACTTGCAACATTTTTATGCTAAATAAAAAATTAGCTGAATTTTCAAGTTTTCAGAGAGCAAATATTTTATATTTTGCGTTTTATTTTTGTTACAGACTTTGTCCGAATTCGTGAGGCATCGCTGGAGTGTTTGTTTCGCATTTTATATATACTTTAATAAGTGTTAAATTTCTAGTAATTTTACGCGAAAGTAGAGTCAGTGTTTGCTTCGTATTTCATATTATACACTTCAATTTATAACTTTACGCGAAAGTAGAGTCAGTGTTTGCTTCGTATTTCATATTATACACTTAAATTTATAACTTCACGCGAAAGTAGAGTCAAATTGTTCGCCGAAAATAATTCTCTGTCGCAAATTGTCTTTTTTTCAATTATACCGCGCCGGAAGTAGAGTCAGTGCAACAGGAGCAGCTGTGGAAAGGATTTCCATCGGGCAAGGCTTCACGAATTTAAAAAGTAAGTATCACATGATCGAGAAATAAAAATTCACAGTCGAGAAATACAAAGATGGCTTATACTAATGAAAATGTTAATTTTTTTGTTACAGAACAGTCAAATGACGGGATGGTTGAACGGCGACAATCACTCCCAGGCGAAGGGCAAATCTTTTATAGGTGAGCTGAAATTTTAATTCGCATGTACCCCGCAATTTTTCCCCAAGTTTCAGTTGCTACTTGAAAATTTTCTCCAAAACGTCCTTACAAGTTTTATATCAAATTTCCATACCCTTACATTGTATGTTCTACCAATAAAATAAATAAAAATTAAAAATTCCCCGACATGAAATTTTCAGGGAATAGGTATTTAAGATGTGCATCTTATTTTTGTTACAGACTTTGCTCGAATTCGTGAGGCATCGCTGTACCCTATGAAACTGCGATGCACCTTCCGCCTTGAAGGTGAGTAACGTAAACACAGAGATGTTTTATTTCTACGTACTTGTCGGAAAGTTTCGATACATAGTTCGATATATAACTTCTCCTTGAATTCTCAATTCTGAAAATCATTCATACACTAATCATTCTTACGATCTACTCTTAACGTTTCTTGATATATAATTACGACTTTTTTTCATCCGCTGTTTTCAAAATTCAATTAGCTTTCTTTGTAAAATCGGAACGGAACGCAGTTTAACGTTCTACGAACGGTGCCTCCTGCAATGCGAAATGCTTTGTTTTGTTTAGACCTTGGACATTCCTTGAGATGACCTGAGGACAACCTTGATAACAGCGGCGGAGACAACACTGGCAGAGACAGCAGCGGCAGAGATTCTAAGGTAACCAATGGTATTCTGGTGTCTCGACACTGGTGAGTCAAAAACTTTAACTGTCCCTCCGGTCTCCAAACCATGCCGTAGGACGAAAGGTCCGAAGCGGCACTGGAGATTGGTTGTATTGTTCTATAAAGCGAGCATAGTGAACACGAGTAATTTAAAAATTACTCGTGAGTAGAAACTGTTATATATTTTCCTTGTGTACTGTCATGTATATCGTAGCTTAGGACAGGGCCTTCTTGTAGCGCGATTTTTGCATTATTTACATGAATGTAATCATGAAATTTACAGTTAGCGTTGCGAATTTATCAACACAAATGAACAGTTGACGAGTATTGTGCGTTCTTTATATTCACTGGAAAAATATTCTTATAACAAAATTTGTTATAAGATCGCGGCTAATTGCTTTCTTCGAGACGATTTATGTTTTAAAATAGATCGCTCGATTTGTGCTTTTGATTGACGAAATTTCGGAAGTTTGTAAATTTGTTTCGCGTCGTTTCAATAACAATTATTGTATTATCTACAAGAAGGCAATTCGCGACGGGTAGATCTCGAAGTCAGAGTGACAGTTAATACATTTCCCTGTTAAAATTCTTCCCCTGATGACGAGATCTCCCGGTTTTTAATATTCATTTTCAATTCAAAGTAAATTTTGCATATTTACAAATATATAAAGTAGAGTATTTTGCTTCTATAGAGTTCACTTTTTCAATTAAAATTCTCTTTGCTTGAACAAATATGAAAGTCGAGTCACGTGCTTAAATAAATATAAAAGTCGAGTCATTTGCTTGATTAAATATCAAATTCGAGTCACTTGCTGCAATTTTTCATAAATCAGACCGTTAGAATTCTTCTAATCATCCTCTTAGCTAGGATTTTCAGCAAAAATACGCAGTGAGTACAAAGTTCTGCCGTGTTCACTTTAAGCCCGAACTCATTCGAGTGCCCAGGTGCACTTCGAATGGGTAAAGGCGGTGGGCACGGCCTTTTTTTTAAAAATCAGCGACTGACATTGCGGTGGCGAATCGTGCACGACGTAATTTCCACATGTGTGTGATGTGTATTAGGCTGTGGATCTTGCGTCGCTTGAAATTTTCTCGTATCATAAAATAATTTATACAACCTTCAACAATATATTTTGCCTTATTCTCCTTTTCACTCTTACTACAACTCATCGATGTATATGGCATGCCAATGATGAAATTCTCTCTATCTGTGCAACATATGCCATATACATTGCCTCAAATATCAAACGATACAATGTCAAATATTTATAATTCTATAAATGTTCGGGGTTGGCAGTGGGTTGTGCGCCACAGGGAGGGGCTCTCGGCTCACACGAGTCGGTCCTGGTACTTCCGTTAAAGTCCAGGAAGACTGGTCATCTCCATGTCTTCGTATGTCGAACTCGTCACATCGCGTGATGCCCGGGAGCCAATTATATCCTTGTGACGCACGGCCCACGTGGCCTTTTCGCTGCTCCTATTCGCGATTATGCTAACTTCAGCGCCCTCTTTTCTGAATTGTAACGCGAACAAGCGAACGCACCTGTTCCGCGCTTCACTCTTCTTTCTACTGTGCCGCGATAAACTACGCATCGCGCGTTGAGAGTCATCTCTTTTTGTTCAGTTGCTTTCGCAATTATTGTTCACGCGGTCCGCCTTCGCGACCCGTATTTTTATTCGTAGATTCGCGATATTGTCCCTCGTTAAAACCCAAGTGTTTGTGTTTGTTGATTTGAGACGGAATAAAGCGAGTTTTGGTGTAAGGGAGTTTTCTTTCCTCCACGTGCTTCCGAACGTGCATCGGACCAGTCGCCTCAGTCCCTGTCCTCGCGCGCCGCTTCCATTCGGGAGCGAACCAACGTTCCGTTCCGCGGCTGTTGTTCACTTTAGTCGCGAACATAAATTTGGTCCTTCGAGCCGGATAGTGCGCGAGGTGTTACGAACTTCTGTCAGACTGGTGTAACTGTGCGAAGCATGGAGGACATTCGTGTGAAACAGCAAATGCTGCGAGGGGTAATTGAGAAGGCCCTGGTGAACTTTAAAAAGGCCGGCGAAGCCACTCTCACGCCCGCCAAGATTCGATCCCGAATCTCGAATCTGACCACCACGTGGGAAAAGTTCCAAGATGGCCACGTTTCCTACGTTCTGCTGTGCCCTGCCGACCAGCAAGCCCAGGTTGAATATTTCGAGGCCGACCATTTCTCTGTGGTCGAGGAAGCATACAGCAGCGCCCTCGACGTCATGAACGAGGCATTGGAAAGTTTGGAGCCCCCTTCTCCAACATCCCCACCTGCCATGAACTCATCGTCGTGCCGGAGCAGTCCTGCTCCCCCTATGGTTCCCCTTCCACCGATCCGACTGACACCGTTCGACGGGAGGATAGAAGAGTGGGAGTCGTTCCGCGACAAGTTCTGTACGTTGGTGCGGGATAATAAGGACATCTCGGACTTCACCAAGATGCACTACCTAACATCAAGCGTAAGCCACTCCGCGCACGATTGCATTAAACACCTAGCTATCACCGCAGATAACTTTCAGGTAGCGTGGAACGCGTTAACGGCGCGGTTTGAGAAAAAGCGACGCTTGTTAACTAAATTAGTCACCGATTTTTTCGCGATCCCATCCGTTTCGCGAGAAAACGCGAACGACTTACAGCTCTTAATTGACCGAGCGAGTAGTATAATTGCGGCTCTAAAAAGGATGTGCAGAGATGACGCGACCCTTCTGGACGACGTGTTCACTCATGTCGTGGCTCAGAAAACCGACCCTGTCACGCGAAAGGCCTGGGCGCACCGCGCGAGCGACGGTAACGATTTGCCTAGCTATAAGGACTTAGAAGCATTCGTATCATCGCGAGTCTGTGCGCTGCAGGAGTGTTCCCCTGCGACGCACCAACCCCCTTCCAAATTGCACGTTTCTCGTGTTCACGTTGCCACCACCCCGTCGTCCACGAAGGGTAGCTGCCCGCTATGTAAATCTGCCCACTTCTTGCAAGCATGCCCGCGCTATCTTCGTGTATCCGCGTCCGAGCGTCGCGAAATAGCTGTCCGGTTCAAGCGCTGTCTCAATTGTATGAGCACCCGTCATTCTCTTTCCGAGTGTACAAGCAAATTCACGTGTCAGGAGTGTCGTCAGCGGCACCACACCTCTTTGCATGGTTCGTCGCGGGTCGTAAACGTCAACCGTCCCGCGCTTCAGTCACCCGATCAGCCCGCCCCCACCGCGGCAAATGACGCAACGGCATTGCAAGTTTCAGTTGGTGTTCGAAAGCGCCGTGCGATGGTTCTTGGCACTGCCTATCTTTTGGCCGGAGTTCTCGGAGGACGTGCTGCTGTGTTTCGTGCCCTTCTTGACCCCGGATCTGAACTCACCTTCGTGAGTGAGCATTTGGCTCAAATTCTAAGAGCAGACCGAATTCGTTTACCGACCCCTTTACACGGGATTGCTTGTACACCCTCCGGGACGGCACGTCACGCCGTCCATCTGGCCGTTGCGCACCGAGCTCGCACTGGCCCCGTCTTTTCCACTGTGGCACTTGTACTCGACGCCCTAACTGCGTATTCGCCTAAACAATTACCACCCGCGGCGTGTCTTAGTCACTTAGCCGACCTGACGTGGGCGGACGATGATCCGGCTTCCTCCCATCGGATCGATTTAATCATTGGCGCCGATCTCTATAACGACGTTTTGTTGACCGGTGTTCGTAAAGGCAATAGGGGCGAGCCTGTCGCGCAGGAGACGATTTTCGGATGGGTCATTACTGGCCCTCGTGAGCCTCCAATCTGTCCTGTCCCCGACGACCAGGAATGGGACTTCATGCGAGACACTCCGCGGTGCGTCCTGGCGTACCACTGCTTCACCACCCCCTCTCTCGACGAGGAAGTAAGGAGATTCTGGGAGCTTGAGGAGCTGCCCCGTTCTCATGTCGTGGAACCCGGTGACGCTCAGTGCGAAGCGCACTTCCGCGAAACTCATTCTCGTGATTCGTCGGGTCGCTACATTGTGCGACTTCCGTTCAAGGTCGGGCCCCCCATTAAGATCGGGCGTTCTCGGGAAACCGCAGAAAAACTCGCGCGTAGTATCTCCCGCCGGCTTTCCCGCGACACCTACCTCGAACGCGAATACCGTAGTTTCATGGGTGAGTATGAACGACTCGGCCACATGCGCGCCGTTTCTTGTTTACCTCCCTCTGCTGTTTCCACCACTGTGTACATTCCTCACCACCCAGTCTTTCGAACGGACAGCGCTACCAGCAGATTGCGTGTCGTTTTCAACGCCTCATGTCGAACCTCTGACGGAACGTCTTTAAACGATCACTTGTTAACCGGTCCAAAACTTCAGCAGGACCTGACTGCGGTCATCCTGCGATGGCGTCGGTGGAGGTACGTGTACTCCGCGGACATCGCTAAGATGTACCGGCAGATCCTCGTTGATCCGCGAGACGTCGACTACCAGCGAATCTTGTGGCTCTCTGAACCCTCCTCCACCTTGAAGGAGTTTCAACTGTTAACCGTAACATATGGTATGGCCTGTGCGCCCTTTCTCGCGCTTCGCGTTCTGCAGCAACTCGCTGAGGACGACGATGATGACTTCCCTCTTGCTCGAGAGACTCTTCGGCTAAACACATACGTCGACGATGTCCTTTTCGGAGCTGACGACATCGATTCCCTCCGCCTCGCCCATCAACAATCTATTTCTCTCTTGAACAAAGGCGGCTTCACCCTCCGGAAGTGGGCAAGCAACTCGTCGCACTTGCTCGCTGATGTAGATGAGTCGGATCACGGGCTGGCATGCGACAAGGTCCTATCCGCGGACGAAAGTCTGAAGGTCCTCGGCATTGTCTGGTCTCCCAGTCGGGATGAATTTTCGTTTTCTGTGTCGCCGTTTGACCGCGAACCAATTACTAAGCGTGCCGTTCTGTCAATCATATCGCGACAATATGACCCCCTCGGATGGGTCACCCCCGTTGTCATTAAAGCCAAACTTGTTATGCAAGATCTATGGAGGAGCAAGGTCGGCTGGGACGATCCTGTCCCACCGCCCATTCTTCGTGATTGGGCGGCCTTTTCCTCTAACTTGAGCCAATTAAATCTGGTCAAGATACCTCGATGGACGCAACTCTCCGCGAGCGTCTCATCCATTGAGCTTCATGGTTTTGCCGACGCGTCCTCCTCCGCTTATGCTGCGGCTGTTTACCTCCGGGTGTTGTCTGAATCAAACCATATCACTGTTTCTTTGCTCGCGGGCAAGTCTAAAGTCGCCCCCTTGACACCGATGAGTATACCCCGCCTCGAGTTGAATGCCGCCGTGCTGTTAGCTCGTCTCATCTCATTCACCGTCGCGTCCATGGGTTTCGGTAATGTACCCGTCACCTGTTGGTCCGACTCTACTGTCGTGCTGCACTGGATTTCGCAGCACCCATCGCGATGGAAAATATTCGTGGCCCATCGTGTTGCCCGAATACATGAACTCGTTCCATCCGCAGTGTGGCGGTACGTTCCGACGTCCGACAACCCCGCCGACGTCGCGTCTCGCGGAATTCTACCCACCGATATCCTCAATCACTCTCTTTGGTGGCGAGGCCCTCCGTGGTTGCGCGGGGAACGGGTCTCCTGGCCTACCCCTCCTCCTAACGTCAACTTTGACTCTCATCTCGAGGAGAGGGTCACCGCCGCTCTCCAGTGTTCACCTGTCCGACCCATGTGGGAGTTATCTGTTCGCTACTCCTCATGGGACAGACTACTCCGTATCACCGCCCTTGTTATTCGTTTTATTAGTCAATGTCGCCGTCGAAAAGACATGGTCCAAACCCCTATCGGTAGTGTTCACGTCACGGCCGAGGAGTATAATTGTTCTCGTTGTTCCTGGTTGCGCTGTATCCAACGTGAAGTTTTTCCAGCGGAATTTCACCTTCTCTCGTCTAGAAAGGAACTCCCTCCTAAGCATCCTCTTCTTTCCCTCCGTCCTTTCGTATCATCCGATAACCTTATTCGGGTTGGAGGCCGCTTAAGACATGCTCCAATGTCCTTCGAGTCCCGCCACCCAATCCTCCTGTCTGCCCATCCGCTCGTTGACCTCCTCCTTCTCCATGTCCATCAACGAGCGCTGCATTCGGGACCGCAGCTGACGCTCAGCATCCTGCGGCGGGAGTACTGGCTTCTCCGCGCGCGTGGAATCGTCCGTCGCATCATTCATCATTGTGTCCCATGTACTCGTGAACGTGCGGCGGTTCCTCGTCAGCTCATGGGTGACCTCCCTCGTGTCCGGGTGACTCCCACCTTCCGGAGTTTTCTACACTCAGGAGTTGATTACGCTGGTCCCGTGTGGATTCGTTCCTCACCTGGTCGCGGAGCAAGGTCTCGCAAGGCATATATCGCGTTGTTCGTTTGTCTGACCTCGAAAGCCATTCACCTCGAGTTAGTAAGCGATTATTCCTCCGAGGCATTCATTGGTGCATTTTCTCGGTTCTGTTCTCGTCGCGGCATCCCCGAAGCTATATACTCGGATAACGGGACGACCTTCGTCGGTGCCGATCGTGAAATGACCAAAGCGTACCGCGCGGCCCTTCGTGATCCGGACATCCTCAATTCGACGGTGTCTGATCGCATCTCTTGGCACTTCATTCCTCCCTCGGCTCCTCACTTCGGTGGTCTGTGGGAGGCTGGAGTCCGGAGTGTGAAAACTCATCTCTCTCGTGTTGTTGGAGACCGGACGCTAACCTTCGAGGAATTGTCCACCCTCTTATGCCGAATCGAAGCCTGTCTGAATTCTAGGCCGCAGTGTCCCTTATCCGACACACTCGATGACCTCGAGTGCCTTACTCCCGGTCATTTCACGATCGGCGCCGCGATCGTCGTGCCCCCGGAACCGTCCATCCTTGACCTGACCGAGAATCGTCTCTCGCGTTGGCAGCTCGTCCGCCAAATGAATGAGCGGTTTTGGCGCATTTGGCAATCCGACTACGTCAATACGTTACAGCAACGGACTAAGTGGCGTACCGATCAACCCCCCGTCCAGGTCGGTCGCATGGTTCTCCTCCGGAACTCCAGTCTTCCGCCAGCGAAGTGGGAGCTCGGCCGCGTCGTTCAGGTTCACCCGGGTCCCGACAGTGTTACGCGCGTCGTTACTATCAAAACTGCTCGTGCGGAGTATAAGCGGCCGATCGGCAAACTGTGTTTGTTACCTAACTGGAGTGCATCTAAAGATTCTCCGACGCCTCCATGACTGCGTTACTCGCGTGTGTGCATTGTTTTACTCTCGTTCCTCCCCCCTTCCGGCACTGGGAATGTTTTTCTGCGACGTGCTTGTGTTCCTAGATTTAAGACCTTTCGATGTATTTTCTTTACTTATCCTAATGGATAACGGCGTTAGTTGATAAGAACCCCCCAGCATTAATGATATTTCGAGCCGTTCCGGCCATCGTTAAGTTAAGTCTAGATATAAGGTACTTATTGTCATGCGCTAGCTTGTGTCTGTTTCTTGTTATTCATGCCATATCATTGTATTAATTTTGCGTAACTGCTACTTACAACAGTCTCCCTTTTGTTCGCGCTCCGCCCTGGCACCCTTGTGGTGGGCGGCCGCTTCGATGCTTGTACATGCGAGTACCGCATCGCGCCTCTGAGAAGACGCGCGACTTCTACTTATTTTTTTTGTTTCCCATCTCGTCCTGGCACCGCCACGGTGGGCGGTTGGACTGTTCAATTTATGTCCTAGATTCCTTCGCATCTCTAGTCGTTCATCGAAACCGTTGTTTCGAGGTGGGCGGCATGTTCGGGGTTGGCAGTGGGTTGTGCGCCACAGGGAGGGGCTCTCGGCTCACACGAGTCGGTCCTGGTACTTCCGTTGAAGTCCAGGAAGACTGGTCATCTCCATGTCTTCGTATGTCGAACTCGTCACATCGCGTGATGCCCGGGAGCCAATTATATCCTTGTGACGCACGGCCCACGTGGCCCTTTCGCTGCTCCTATTCGCGATTATGCTAACTTCAGCGCCCTCTTTTCTGAATTGTAACGCGAACAAGCGAACGCACCTGTTCCGCGCTTCACTCTTCTTTCTACTGTGCCGCGATAAACTACGCATCGCGCGTTGAGAGTCATCTCTTTTTGTTCAGTTGCTTTCGCAATTATTGTTCACGCGGTCCGCCTTCGCGACCCGTATTTTTATTCGTAGATTCGCGATATTGTCCCTCGTTAAAACCCAAGTGTTTGTGTTTGTTGATTTGAGACGGAATAAAGCGAGTTTTGGTGTAAGGGAGTTTTCTTTCCTCCACGTGCTTCCGAACGTGCATCGGACCAGTCGCCTCAGTCCCTGTCCTCGCGCGCCGCTTCCATTCGGGAGCGAACCAACGTTCCGTTCCGCGGCTGTTGTTCACTTTAGTCGCGAACAATAAACCTGTCAAATCGCGATAGAGTATTATAATGAAGTAACGCAATGGTCGCCACCCTTGTCAGTCGATTTCAGGAAATTGGTACGTACATTTTAGAGTATGAATGTTGTTTGCGAACTCGGGTGTCGGAGGAACCCCGGGGAGTCCTCTCTAGTTCAGGCCCATGCACATTGGTTCCTGATTGAGAACCGTGGAGTGATGTGTGTTTGTGTGATTTGTGTCGCGATTTGCATTTTTAAATATAGGTTTTAGATACGTAGGTAGCATACCGTTCTTGAATGTGAGTTAAATATAAGCAGGAAGGGCCAGGAATTCAGGATATCACATTCTCTGTGTAGGTCGGGTAAAAGTGATATGCCTGGACCTGGGATCAAACTACGGTCAAACCGAGTGTCCCCCTCTTTTTGACCGTAGTTTCTAGTTTGTAAATTTTTTGCGCACGTGGTGAAACTCCCGGTGCGATGTTCGAATACTTTGCCTTTTTTTATGAAAACTGTGCTACACGAGCAGCGAATACGCTCTGCACGCTCGTGGTGTGGTTTTCACTGTTGAATTTGATAATAGTAAGACTTTTGTTGGTGCAAAGTATTCGAGCATTCTCTAGCGGCAGAAGAAGTGGCTAACAAGTGCCGAAGAGGCCCGACAACCGTTTTGGGTTCTAGAATGGAAAGTCATTATTAGTATTTGTTAATTCACTGTGCTCGCTTTCTGTATTTGTCCTCTGACGGATGTAACATTCCCGTCCAACGAGCGCATCTTGGCTGCATGCGGTTTTTCATTGCGAAATTAGAGTTACGTATACCTTGCTCGTTAGTGTTGCGAAATTAAGGTCACCACGGATGGTACCCACGGGTTTGTTCGAATTAATTGGTAGTTGTTAGTGTTGCGATATGAATATACTCGGTTTTTTAATTTTTAGAATATTATATTAAATTAGAGATAGAGTTGCGAGAGATATCGCCCGAGATGGCGAACGGGAGCTTGCTTTAATTAGATGTTTAGAAGTAGCGTTGCGAATTGAAGCACGAAAAGTGACCGGTTTTTCTTTGAACAGTAATTCTTTAAAGTAGCGTTGCGATATAAAGCACGAAAAGTGCCCGGTTTGTCTTTGAATAATTAATTGTTAAAGTAGAGTTGCGACATAGCCCTTGTTCAAGGAGCACGGGAGTTTGTTTTAGTATCTTATAGAATATTTCGAATTAGTATTTTCTTAATAATTTGTAGAGTATAGCATCACGATTTAGCACCTGAAATGGGTGTCCGGGAGTTTGCTCTTAATAAATTCTAAATTTGTGTTGCGAAATATGAATTATACACGGTTTTCTTTTGAACAATCGCGAAACTAGCGTTGCGAAATACAAAAGCAGCTGAGAGATGCGCATCTGCTGAGTCAGAGACTCAGCAATTGGAGTTGCAAAAATGCAACTCCCCATGGAGTGCCTCAGGAGGCCTGCTCCCAACGATAGCTTCTTTTTTTCCGGATAGGTAGTGTTGCGAATTCTGAGAGCCCCCGGAATGGCAGTAGGCGGGTTTTGAAGTAGCGTTGCGAACAATGAAAGCCTCGAAATGGCAGTACGCGATTGTTTATTAAATAATATTACGTATTTTTTTTTTTAAAATTCGTTTATTTTGACGACACCATATAAAAGCAATTACCCTGATAAACGGCAGGCAAAATACAAATGGGCATGTATATGTAATGTGGCAGCATATTGCTGCTTCTCGAAACATAGTTTTAGCAGTGAGTGACAATGTAAATATATTTTTAGCGGGGTGAAAAGAAAAAAAAAATATTACGTATGATAGCCATGGAATGGCAATAGGCGGGTTTTAAAGTAGCGTTGCGAAGAATGAGAGCCATGAAATGGCAATAGGCGGGTTTTGAGCTAGCGTTGCGAACAGTAAGAGCCTGAAATGGCACCGGTTTCTCGCGATTTTTATTGAAAGCGCCTCTTGGCTGCTCGATGATTTCGGGATTTTCAGCGCCTTTTGGCTGCTTCATGTCATGATTTTTGTATTGTTAATCAAGTGCTTGCAAATAGAAATACTGCTGCAAATGTATCTTTTAATACAAGAAATTTTGAGGATTTATGTAGAATTTTTGTCAAGTTATATTATGTATTGTCTATTGAGACCAATCAGTCAATGAATTTCATCGTGGTCATTGAAACCACTCCGCAAATAAAAGTGCAAAAAGTTATATGCACATTTGATGACACAGATAGAAAATGAGTGTCAGTTAATTTAATAAAATTCGTGAAATAGGAAACACGCTGCTGGCTGTCATGGTTAAAGTTATTAATTTAATATTGTCTGGATTTTACTTGGATCGCGATGACATTTTTGTGAGAATACCGCGTCGACGTAGAGGTTTCGATGAATTCTCGCAAATTTCTTACAAAAATTACGGACCACGGGTTTTGCATACTTTTTTAATAGAATGAAAATAACAAACTTGCGCCCGAAACATATATATCGAAATTGCAGTGTGATAGACGGATAGCAAATACAGATAAGAAGTAAACGCGTCGCTTTTAGATATTTGCTTATTTATTTCACTAAATGGTAGAGTTATATTGTAGCAAAGGGGGAAGTCTGTATTTATTTAACACTTTTCGCGTCGCTAATTAAAGAGTGATGCATTTATTTTTATGCTCGGATGATGGAAAGGTTTCAAATAATTTCGAATGCAACTGCGTCGAAATTAGCTTTTTTCATTCAAGTAATTTATTTGATAGCAAATGATTGTGACATTGCACAATTTGCTAAATTGTCCATACTATTCAATTCGCGTTTGTCGACTCGATATGTAACTTCAAATTTTATATTTGCTTTTTTAAATTTCTGATCATTCTTTATCGTAATGTTTACAACATTTGCATTTCCTACAATTTTTAATAAATTATGCTTCATTTGATTTTCGTAAATTTCGATACTCGTCTGTTACAATATTCAAGGGTCGGTGATATTTCGTTTTATGTTGCGCGTTTTGGGCAAAATTAATGAGAGTTTGTTGCAGAAGACGGAATACTAATAATGGATATTTAGAGGAAATGAATTGGACCATGCCCATGGAAATTAAGAGAGACAGGCGTCCAGAGACGCTGGGGGAATCCACAGTGTAATGACATTTTACTAACAAATGAGTTTTTATTGCAGGAGTTGCATGAATCGAATCACATCGAAGGGAGTTCGATGGATATTTCTCGGTGACATCTTGTGTTGCAAATTGTGTGTTAGGTTTGCAGATATTTCTTCTGAAAATTTGTTACGATCGTGTGATGACCATTTCTTAATGGTTTCGTTGTTAATGGTTTCGATACGTTTGATTTTTGGATCAAAGTATCGTCTGTATTGTTTTCGAAGTCTGATTCATGAGATAATTGTTGTCCGACTTTCTTCATTCATGAAGCAATACGATGTTTCTCCTCATTCTGTTTCAAGCAGAATGCATTTTTCATTTTCTGGCCAAGAGGTTTGCTTTCTGCTATGCAGATAAGGAATCAGGCAATATTTTGCAAAGAAATCTTTGCTATTAATTGGACAGGCTCAGATTGTGTTTGTATTTCCCCCGAGATAGGATGATTTTCACTGTGTACAAAAACTGCTCCCATATCGAAGGTCAGATTGATATTGCGGGCGGGCGGTCAAATTGTAATTGTAATGGATTAGACTTTAAGACGTTCGTGGTATGTTGAGATTAAGATTATTCGTAAGGTTAATTTAATAAGGAATAAATTTCGCGTTAGTCCTTAAGCATTGGATGCTCGTCGCATCACGGTCGGGAATTTATTTCTCCCAGTGCGAGATGGGTAACGAAAGTAAAGTAGAGCAAGAAATTTTGCCTGACACATTTTCCCGTTCATTTTGTCGTTCATGCCGTCGTTCATTCCGTCGTTCATTCCGTCGTTTAAACCTGTAAAAATGATGGGAAAATGTTTCACGCGAAAGACAAAATGCGATGCCCGAACTACGAGCCCCATTGATAATCATGAAACGGAAATTATTTGTAACTTTCTAATAGTAGAACAATGAATGGAACAGGTAGACGGTTGAAATCATTGTATATATTGCTTCTATATAGTCTAAGAAACATATATGCAAAGCATCCAAACAGTACAATTCGCCAATTTATTGTTCTTCAAATTTAAGTGAACAATGAGCCCCAATGGTTAATCCTTTATCGGAAATTATTTGTAACTTTCGACAAGTAGAAACAATGAATGGAACAGGTAGACGGTTGAGATCTTTGTATATATTGCTTCTATATAGTCTAAGAAACATATATGCAAAGCATCCAAACAGTACAATTCGCCAATTTATTGTTCTTCAAGTTTAAGTGAACTACGAGCCCCATTGTTAATCCTTTAAAGGAAATTATTTGTAAATTTCGACAAGTATAACAATGAATGGAACAGGTAGACGGTTGAAATCATTGTATATATTGCTTCTATATAGTCTAAGAAACATATATGCAAAGCATCCAAATAGTACAATTCGCCAATTTTTTGTTCTTCAAGTTTAAGTGAACTACGAGCCCAATTGTTAATCCTCTAAAGGAAATTATTTGTAAATTTCGACAAGTAGAACAATGAATGGAATAGGTAGACGGTTGAAATCATTGTATATGCTGCTTCTATATAGCATAAGAAACCTATATGCAAAGCATCTAAACAGTACCATTCGCCAATTTTTTGTTCTTCAAGTTTAAGTGAACAATGAGCCCCATTGTTAATCCTTTATCGGAAATTATTTGTAACTTTCGACAAGTAGAACAATGAGTGGAACAGGTAGACGGTTGAAATCTTTGTATATATTGCTTCTATATAGTCTAAGAAACATATATGCAAAGCATCCAAAGAGTACAATTCGCCAATTTATTGTTCTTCAAGTTGAAGTGAACAACGAGCCCCATTGATAATCATGAAATGGAAATTATTTGTAACTTTCTACAAGTAGAACAATGAATAGTAATGTAGACGGGTGAAATCTTTCTATATATTGCTTCTATATAGTCTAAGAAACATATACGCAAAGCATCCAAACAGTACAATTCGCCAATTTTTTGTTCTTCAAGTTTAAGTGAACTACGAGCCGCATTGTTAATCCTTTAAAGGAAATTATTTGTAACTTTCGACAAGTAGAACAGTGAATGGAAAAGGTAGACGGTTGAAATCATTGTATATAATGCTTCTATATAGTCTAAGAAACATATATGCAAAGCATCCAAACAGTGCAATTCGCCAATTTTTTGTTCTTCAAGTTTAAGTGAACTACGAGCCCCATTGTTAATCCTTTAACGGAAATTATTTGTAAATTTCGACAAGTAGAACAATGATTGGAACACGTAGACGGTTGAAATCTTTGTATATAATGCTTCCATATAGTCTAAGAAACGTGTACGCAAAGCATCCAAACATTACCATTCGCCAATTTTTTGTTCTTCAAGTTTAACTGAACAATGAGCACCAATGGTTAATCCTTTATCGGAAATTATTTGTAATTTTCGACAAGTAGAACAATGAATCGAACAGGTAGACGGTTGAAATCTTTGTATATATTGCTTCTATATAGTCTAAGAAACATATATGCAAAGAATCGAAACAGTACAATTCGCCAATTTTTTGTTCTTCAAATTTAAGTGAACAATGAGCCCCAATGGTTAATCCTTTATCGGAAATTATTTGTAACTTTCGACAAGTAGAAACAATGAATGGAACAGGTAGACGGTTGAGATCTTTGTATATATTGCTTCTATATAGTCTGAGAAACATATATGCAAAGCATCCAAACAGTACAATTCGCCAATTTATTGTTCTTCAAGTTTAAGTGAACTACGAGCCCCATTGTTAATCCTTTAAAGGAAATTATTTGTAAATTTCGACAAGTATAACAATGAATGGAACAGGTAGACGGTTGAAATCATTGTATATATTGCTTCTATATAGTCTAAGAAACATATATGCAAAGCATCCAAATAGTACAATTCGCCAATTTTTTGTTCTTCAAGTTTAAGTGAACAACGAGCCCCATTGATAATCATGAAACGGAAATTATTTGTAACTTTCTACAAGTAGAACAATGAATAGAACAGGTAGACGGTTGAAATATTTGCATATGATGCTTCTATATAGTCTAAGAAACCTATATGCAAAGCATCTAAACAGTAACAATCGCCAATTTTTTGATCTTCAAGTTTAAGTGAACAGCGAGCCCCATTGTTAATCCTTTAAAGGAAATTATTTGTAAATTTCGACAAGTAGAACAATGAATGGATCATGTAGACGGTTGAAATCATTGTATATATTGCTTCTATATCGTCTACGAAACATATATGCAAAGCATCCAAACAGTACAATTCGCCAATTTTTTGTTCTTCAAGTTTAAGTGAACTACGAGCCCCATTGTTAATCCTTTAACGGAAATTAATTGTAACTTCCTACAAGTAGAACAATGATTGGAACACGTAGACGGTTGAAATCTTTGTATATATTGCTTCCATATAGTCTAAGAAACATATATGCAAAGCATCCAAACAGTACCATTCGCCAATTTTTTGTTCTTCAAGTTTAAGTGAACAATGAGCACCAATGGTTTATCCTTTATCGGAAATTATTTGTAATTTTCGACAAGTAGAACAATGAATCGAACAGGTAGACGGTTGAAATCTTTGTATATATTGCTTCTATATAGTCTAAGAAACATATATGCAAAGCATCCAAAGAGTACAATTCGCCAATTTATTGTTCTTCAAGTTGAAGTGAACAACGAGCCCCATTGATAATCATGAAATGGAAATTATTTGTAACTTTCTACAAGTAGAACAATGAATAGTAAATGTAGACGGGTGAAATCTTTCTATATATTGCTTCTATATAGTCTAAGAAACATATACGCAAAGCATCCAAACAGTACAATTCGCCAATTTTTTGTTCTTCAAGTTTAAGTGAACTACGAGCCGCATTGTTAATCCTTTAAAGGAAATTATTTGTAACTTTCGACAAGTAGAACAGTGAATGGAAAAGGTAGACGGTTGAAATCATTGTATATAATGCTTCTATATAGTCTAAGAAACATATATGCAAAGCATCCAAACAGTGCAATTCGCCAATTTTTTGTTCTTCAAGTTTAAGTGAACTACGAGCCCAATTGTTAATCCTCTAAAGGAAATTATTTGTAAATTTCGACAAGTAGAACAATGAATGGAATAGGTAGACGGTTGAAATCATTGTATATGCTGCTTCTATATAGCATAAGAAACCTAAATGCAAAGCATCTAAACAGTACCATTCGCCACTTTTTTGTTCTTCAAGTTTAAGTGAACAATGAGCCCCATTGTTAATCCTTTATCGGAAATTATTTGTAACTTTCGACAAGTAGAAACAATGAATGGAACAGGTAGACGGTTGAGATCTTTGTATATATTGCTTCTATATAGTCTAAGAAACATATACGCAAAGCATCCAAACAGTACAATTCGCCAATTTTTTGTTCTTCAAGTTTAAGTGAACTACGAGCCGCATTGTTAATCCTTTAAAGGAAATTATTTGTAACTTTCGACAAGTAGAACAATGAATGGAAAAGGTAGACGGTTGAAATCATTGTATATAATGCTTCTATATAGTCTAAGAAACATATATGCAAAGCATCCAAACAGTGCAATTCGCCAATTTTTTGTTCTTCAAGTTTAAGTGAACTACGAGCCCCATTGTTAATCCTTTAACGGAAATTATTTGTAAATTTCGACAAGTAGAACAATGATTGGATCACGTAGACGGTTGAAATCTTTGTATATAATGCTTCCATATAGTCTAAGAAACGTGTACGCAAAGCATCCAAACATTACCATTCGCCAATTTTTTGTTCTTCAAGTTTAAGTGAACAATGAGCACCAATGGTTTATCCTTTATCGGAAATTATTTGTAATTTTCGACAAGTAGAACAATGAATCGAACAGGTAGACGGTTGAAATCTTTGTATATATTGCTTCTATATAGTCTAAGAAACATATATGCAAAGAATCGAAACAGTACAATTCGCCAATTTTTTGTTCTTCAAGTTTAAGTGGACTACGAGCCCCATTGTTAATCCTATAAAGGAAATTATTTGTAAATTTCGACAAGTAGAACAAAGAATGGAACTGGTAGACGGTTGAAATCATTGTATATGCTGCTTCTATATAGTCTAAGAAACATATATGCAAAGCATCCAAAGAGTACAATTCGCCAATTTATTGTTCTTCAAGTTGAAGTGAACAACGAGCCCCATTGATAATCATGAAATGGAAATTATTTGTAACTATCTACAAGTAGAACAATGAATAGTAAATGTAGACGGGTGAAATCTTTCTATATATTGCTTCTATATAGTCTAAGAAACATATACGCAAAGCATCCAAACAGTACCATTCGCCAATTTTTTGTTCTTCAAGTTTAAGTGAACAATGAGCACCAATGGTTAATCCTTTATCGGAAATTATTTGTAATTTTCGACAAGTAGAACAATGAATCGAACAGGTAGACGGTTGAAATCTTTGTATATATTGCTTCTATATAGTCTAAGAAACATATATGCAAAGAATCGAAACAGTACAATTCGCCAATTTTTTGTTCTTCAAATTTAAGTGAACAATGAGCCCCAATGGTTAATCCTTTATCGGAAATTATTTGTAACTTTCGACAAGTAGAAACAATGAATGGAACAGGTAGACGGTTGAGATCTTTGTATATATTGCTTCTATATAGTCTAAGAAACATATATGCAAAGCATCCAAACAGTACAATTCGCCAATTTATTGTTCTTCAAGTTTAAGTGAACTACGAGCCCCATTGTTAATCCTTTAAAGTAAATTATTTGTAAATTTCGACAAGTATAACAATGAATGGAACAGGTAGACGGTTGAAATCATTGTATATATTGCTTCTATATAGTCTAAGAAACATATATGCAAAGCATCCAAATAGTACAATTCGCCAATTTTTTGTTCTTCAAGTTTAAGTGAACTACGAGCCCAATTGTTAATCCTCTAAAGGAAATTATTTGTAAATTTCGACAAGTAGAACAATGAATGGAATAGGTAGATGGTTGAAATCATTGTATATGCTGCTTCTATATAGCATAAGAAACCTATATGCAAAGCATCTAAACAGTACCATTCGCCAATTTTTTGTTCTTCAAGTTTAAGTGAACAATGAGCCCCATTGTTAATCCTTTATCGGAAATTATTTGTAACTTTGGACAAGTAGAACAATGAGAGGAACAGGTAGACGGTTGAAATCTTTGTATATATTGCTTCTATATAGTCTAAGAAACATATGCAAAGCATCCAAAGAGTACAATTCGCCAATTTATTGTTCTTCAAGTTGAAGTGAACAACGAGCCCCATTGATAATCATGAAATGGAAATTATTTGTAACTTTCTACAAGTAGAACAATGAATAGTAAATGTAGACGGGTGAAATCTTTCTATATATTGCTTCTATATAGTCTAAGAAACATATACGCAAAGCATCCAAACAGTACAATTCGCCAATTTTTTGTTCTTCAAGTTTAAGTGAACTACGAGCCCCATTGTTAATCCTATAAAGGAAATTATTTGTAAATTTCGACAAGTAGAACAAAGAATGGAACAGGTAGACGGTTGAAATCATAGTATATATTGCTTCTATATAGTCTAAGAAACACATATGCAAAGCATCCAAACAGTACAATTCGCCAATTTTATGTTCTTCAAGTTTAAATGAACTACGAGCCCCATTGTTAATCATTTAACGGAAATTATTTGTAACATTCGACAAGTAGAACAATGAATGGAACAGGTAGACGGTTAAATCATTGTATATATTCCTTCTATATAGTCTAAGAAACATGTACGCAAACCATCCAAGCAGTACAAATTGCCAATTTTTTGTTCTTCAAGTTTAAGTGAACTACGAGCCCCATTGTTAATCCTTTAAAGGAAATTATTTGTATATTTCGACAAGTAGAACAATGAATGGAACAGGTAGACGGTAGAAATCAATGTATATGCTGCTTCTATATAGTCTAAGGAACGTGTACGCAAAGCATCCAAACATTACCATTCGCCAATTTTTTGTTCTTCAAGTTTAAGTGAACAATGAGCACCAATGGTTAATCTTTATCGGAAATTATTTGTAATTTTCGACAAGTAGAACAATGAATCGGACAGGTAGACGGTTGAAATCTTTGTATATATTGCTTCTATATAGTCTAAGAAACATGTATGCAAAGAATCGAAACAGTACAATTCGCCAATTTTTTGTTCTTCAAGTTTAAGTGAACTACGAGCCGCATTGTTAATCCTTTAAAGGAAATTATTTGTAAATTTCGACAAGTATAACAATGAATGGAACAGGTAGACGGTTGAAATCATTCTATATATTGCTTCTATATAGTCTAAGAAACATATATGCAAAGCATCCAAATAGTACAATTCGCCAATTTTTTGTTCTTCAAGTTTAAGAGAACTACGAGCCCAATTGTTAATCCTCTAAAGGAAATTATTTGTATATTTCGACAAGTAGAACAATGAATGGAACTGGTAGACGGTTGAAATCATTGTATATGCTGCTTCTATATAGTCTAAGAAACATATATGCAAAGCATCCAAAGAGTACAATTCGCCAATTTATTGTTCTTCAAGTTGAAGTGAACAACGAGCCCCATTGATAATCATGAAATGGAAATTATTTGTAACTTTCTACAAGTAGAACAATGAATAGTAAATGTAGACGGGTGAAATCTTTCTATATATTGCTTCTATATAGTCTAAGAAACATATACGCAAAGCATCCAAACAGTACAATTCGCCAATTTTTTGTTCTTCAAGTTTAAGTGAACTACGAGCCGCATTGTTAATCCTTTAAAGGAAATTATTTGTAACTTTCGACAAGTAGAACAGTGAATGGAAAAGGTAGACGGTTGAAATCATTGTATATAATGCTTCTATATAGTCTAAGAAACATATATGCAAAGCATCCAAACAGTGCAATTCGCCAATTTTTTGTTCTTCAAGTTTAAGTGAACTACGAGCCCCATTGTTAATCCTTTAACGGAAATTATTTGTAAATTTCGACAAGTAGAACAATGATTGGATCACGTAGACGGTTGAAATCTTTGTATATAATGCTTCCATATAGTCTAAGAAACGTGTACGCAAAGCATCCAAACATTACCATTCGCCAATTTTTTGTTCTTCAAGTTTAAGTGAACAATGAGCACCAATGGTTAATCCTTTATCGGAAATTATTTGTAATTTTCGACAAGTAGAACAATGAATCGAACAGGTAGACGGTTGAAATCTTTGTATATATTGCTTCTATATAGTCTAAGAAACATATATGCAAAGAATCGAAACAGTACAATTCGCCAATTTTTTGTTCTTCAAGTTTAAGTGAACTACGAGCCCCATTGTTAATCCTATAAAGGAAATTATTTGTAAATTTCGACAAGTAGAACAAAGAATGGAACAGGTAGACGGTTGAAATCATAGTATATATTGCTTCTATATAGTCTAAGAAACACATATGCAAAGCATCCAAACAGTACAATTCGCCAATTTTATGTTCTTCAAGTTTAAATGAACTACGAGCCCCATTGTTAATCATTTAACGGATATTATTTGTAACATTCGACAAGTAGAACAATGAATGGAACAGGTAGACGGTTAAATCATTGTATATATTCCTTCTATATAGTCTAAGAAACATGTACGCAAACCATCCAAGCAGTACAATTTGCCAATTTTTTGTTCTTCAAGTTTAAGTGAACTACGAGCCCCATTGTTAATCCTTTAAAGGAAATTATTTGTATATTTCGACAAGTAGAACAATGAATGGAACAGGTAGACGGTTGAGATCTTTGTATATATTGCTTCTATATAGTCTAAGAAACATATATGCAAAGCATCCAAACAGTACAATTCGCCAATTTATTGTTCTTCAAGTTTAAGTGAACTACGAGCCCCATTGTTAATCCTTTAAAGGAAATTATTTGTAAATTTCGACAAGTATAACAATGAATGGAACAGGTAGACGGTTGAAATCATTGTATATATTGCTTCTGTATAGTCTATGAAACATATATGCAAAGCATCCAAATAGTACAATTCGCCAATTTTTTGTTCTTCAAGTTTAAGTGAACTACGAGCCCAATTGTTAATCCTCTAAAGGAAATTATTTGTAAATTTCGACAAGTAGAACAATGAATGGAATAGGTAGACGGTTGAAATCATTGTATATGCTGCTTCTATATAGCATAAGAAACCTATATGCAAAGCATCCAAACAGTACCATTCGCCAATTTTTTGTTCTTCAAGTTTAAGTGAACAATGAGCCCCATTGTTAATCCTTTATCGGAAATTATTTGTAACTTTCGACAAGTAGAACAATGAGTGGAACAGGTAGACGGTTGAAATCTTTGTATATATTGCTTCTATATAGTCTAAGAAACATATATGCAAAGCATCCAAAGAGTACAATTCGCCAATTTATTGTTCTTCAAGTTGAAGTGAACAACGAGCCCCATTGATAATCATGAAATGGAAATTATTTGTAACTTTCTACAAGTAGAACAATGAATAGTAAATGTAGACGGGTGAAATCTTTCTATATATTGCTTCTATATAGTCTAAGAAACATATACGCAAAGCATCCAAACAGTACAATTCGCCAATTTTTTGTTCTTCAAGTTTAAGTGAACTACGAGCCGCATTGTTAATCCTTTAAAGGAAATTATTTGTAACTTTCGACAAGTAGAACAGTGAATGGAAAAGGTAGACGGTTGAAATCATTGTATATAATGCTTCTATATAGTCTAAGAAACATATATGCAAAGCATCCAAACAGTGCAATTCGCCAATTTTTTGTTCTTCAAGTTTAAGTGAACTACGAGCCCAATTGTTAATCCTCTAAAGGAAATTATTTGTAAATTTCGACAAGTAGAACAATGAATGGAATAGGTAGACGGTTGAAATCATTGTATATGCTGCTTCTATATAGCATAAGAAACCTATATGCAAAGCATCTAAACAGTACCATTCGCCAATTTTTTGTTCTTCAAGTTTAAGTGAACAATGAGCCCCATTGTTAATCCTTTATCGGAAATTATTTGTAACTTTCGACAAGTAGAACAATGAGTGGAACAGGTAGACGGTTGAAATCTTTGTATATATTGCTTCTATATAGTCTAAGAAACATATATGCAAAGCATCCAAAGAGTACAATTCGCCAATTTATTGTTCTTCAAGTTGAAGTGAACAACGAGCCCCATTGATAATCATGAAATGGAAATTATTTGTAACTTTCTACAAGTAGAACAATGAATAGTAAATGTAGACGGGTGAAATCTTTCTATATATTGCTTCTATATAGTCTAAGAAACATATACGCAAAGCATCCAAACAGTACAATTCGCCAATTTTTTGTTCTTCAAGTTTAAGTGAACTACGAGCCGCATTGTTAATCCTTTAAAGGAAATTATTTGTAACTTTCGACAAGTAGAACAGTGAATGGAAAAGGTAGACGGTTGAAATCATTGTATATAATGCTTCTATATAGTCTAAGAAACATATATGCAAAGCATCCAAACAGTGCAATTCGCCAATTTTTTGTTCTTCAAGTTTAAGTGAACTACGAGCCCAATTGTTAATCCTCTAAAGGAAATTATTTGTAAATTTCGACAAGTAGAACAATGAATGGAATAGGTAGACGGTTGAAATCATTGTATATGCTGCTTCTATATAGCATAAGAAACCTATATGCAAAGCATCTAAACAGTACCATTCGCCAATTTTTTGTTCTTCAAGTTTAAGTGAACAATGAGCCCCATTGTTAATCCTTTATCGGAAATTATTTGTAACTTTCGACAAGTAGAACAATGAGTGGAACAGGTAGACGGTTGAAATCTTTGTATATATTGCTTCTATATAGTCTAAGAAACATATATGCAAAGCATCCAAAGAGTACAATTCGCCAATTTATTGTTCTTCAAGTTGAAGTGAACAACGAGCCCCAATGGTTAATCCTTTATCGGAAATTATTTGTAACTTTCGACAAGTAGAAACAATGAATGGAACAGGTAGACGGTTGAGATCTTTGTATATATTGCTTCTATATAGTCTATGAAACATATACGCAAAGCATCCAAACAGTACAATTCGCCAATTTTTTGTTCTTCAAGTTTAAGTGAACTACGAGCCGCATTGTTAATCCTTTAAAGGAAATTATTTGTAACTTTCGACAAGTAGAACAATGAATGGAAAAGGTAGACGGTTGAAATCATTGTATATAATGCTTCTATATAGTCTAAGAAACATATATGCAAAGCATCCAAACAGTGCAATTCGCCAATTTTTTGTTCTTCAAGTTTAAGTGAACTACGAGCCCCATTGTTAATCCTTTAACGGAAATTATTTGTAAATTTCGACAAGTAGAACAATGATTGGATCACGTAGACGGTTCAAATCTTTGTATATAATGCTTCCATATAGTCTAAGAAACGTGTACGCAAAGCATCCAAACATTACCATTCGCCAATTTTTTGTTCTTCAAGTTTAAGTGAACAATGAGCACCAATGGTTTATCCTTTATCGGAAATTATTTGTAATTTTCGACAAGTAGAACAATGAATCGAACAGGTAGACGGTTGAAATCTTTGTATATATTGCTTCTATATAGTCTAAGAAACATATATGCAAAGCATCCAAAGAGTACAATTCGCCAATTTATTGTTCTTCAAGTTGAAGTGAACAACGAGCCCCATTGATAATCATGAAATGGAAATTATTTGTAACTTTCTACAAGTAGAACAATGAATAGTAAATGTAGACGGGTGAAATCTTTCTATATATTGCTTC